>CM042146.1:75174362-75241862 GCA_023376005.1 Doryteuthis pealeii | reverse complement strand
TTCAAATCTTTTTATCTGCATTCTTATTAGACTTTCTAATTTAATACGATATTTCATTACATTAAAACTTAAATACTTGCACCCGGAGGGTGCATATATTTGCTAGTATAATTAAATATATTAATTAATTAATATTGATATATTCATTAAATAGATATATTAATTAGATATATATATTAATTAAATATTAAAGTAAAGTCGACGGGGCGGCCTAAAGTCGGTATCAGCCAGTCAGCGAGGGAGTCTATCCCCTTTTCAATAGCGCTAGACCAAGGAGATTGTTTTAGCATCTGAGGTGGAGCGCCACACCTACCATCAACTACCTTACTTTACCGCACAGATCCCTGTGCTACTCATACGCTGAGTTGGCGGGGACCGGTATCGAACTAGGAACCTTGTGGTTTCTAGCCGAACGCTCTACCGACTGAGCTAACCCGGTCTTTATCTAGATATATAATTATCTTTATTAATTATATATATTATTATAGATATATAAATATTTTTTTTCATATTATATCTGCATCTAGATAAAAAAAAAATATGCTTAAGTAATTGCACAAAGTACTTTTTACAATATCACAATCTTTCCTTAGGGTACCTCCTCCTTTTCGGCATATATGTCCGGGACCTAAACGTTGAACCCCCCACCCCTCCTGGCTTATTTTTGGTCCGAGCATGGGGAGAATGGAATCAACGTTGCTTCCACTTTTTAATGTCCGTTTCTATTGCTCGATTCCGTCGACTGGGGCTTTAGAATATACCGACTGCACCTCAGCAGAAGGGTAGAACCCCCAGCAATGAGGCCATATGTTGGCGACCCGTGATGCTTAAGGATGAAACCCTGGTGACTGAGTAGTCCATAACATGCAACATTCCACTTTGACCCTTACTTAGGCTAGACGGTCTGTCGGTCGGAGAGGCCCCCTCTGATTAATCGACTGGTCATGTCAAGCCCTAACATCTTTATGGTTGCCCCGACCCTATTGCCCTTATGGCAAGCCCCAACCCTTGACAAAAAAAAGGTTGGGGTTGCTATAAGTGCAATGTAAAAATGTAAGCACTAATAAGTGAATTTCTCTCTATTCATTCAAATTATTGTATAAAAAATATTAAAGAAATTGCTTATATTCGTTTGTTGTTTCACGTTGAGGAAAGTTGAAGAAGTGACGAGTGTTATTTGAACACTATTTGCGAATAATACAATTTCTTCATCAGTCGAACTCTCGTATCATCATTTTTGCCTGGTGAGCAGACGTTACAACTCTCCTTACGGGGTGTCACAACTGTCCCTTTTGACAAATCTGCTTTTAATAATAATAATAATAATAATATAATATCTTTTCAGCTAGATATATTAAGTCTGAGACTAGTCAGCTGTTCCTTATATTTAAAACATTTATTTTATTTACACTGAGTATTTATTTATATTCTTTCCACAATTCATCTAACTTTGAAAAAAAAAACTTCAGAAATGGGGCATTCACTACTGATGATGGTAGTTTATTCCATGAACCTACTGCACTGTTACAATTTTTTTTTCTTCTTTATTTTTTCAGTTTTAATTTATGAATCCTATTGTTGGTTTTTGAGCAATATTCAATAGATTAAAATTTCTTTTTTTTTTTAATGATTCATTACTTTAGTAGCTCTCCTTTGTACTTTTTCGATGAGTTTTATATCGTGAATTGGACTTCAAATGAGGTCTCACCTATGCAATGATTATTTTTTTATATTTCCTTATCTATGTATTCATATGACCTACGTATCTTATTATAATAGAGATTCGGTGTCTGTAACCGGAACTACATCACTTATTACGTCACAATACTCTCAATAATTGCGTAAATTTATTAATAAGTAATTCATTTAGAGTCAAAATCATTAATACATAGAAACAATTTTATTTATCAACGATGTTGCTATGAAAATTTGGGTTAGATTTGCCTCAACACCGCTCATGATGTTAGTGCGTTTACGATCCTGCAATGTGTCTTATATATCACTAAGAAATAAAGGTTTACATAATATATGATGTGGTTAATTTGCATACTGGTTTTTAAAAAGTTAAATAAATAATTGGTTTTACTTGGTTTATTTAATATTATCTCTAATATTATTGTTTTATTCTCCAACGTATTAAAATCAGTCCTATGAATGATTTTATATAGAAAACAATTAAAATAAGTGTAATCTTTTTATATGTGTTCTTATTTAATTTCTTTAGTCATTCTAATTCAATATATTTCATTACATTAAAACTTAAATACTTATATTCTTGCTAGTTAATCCTAATATCTTAAAAGATCTAATTTAATGCAACGTATTAAAATCAATCCTATGAATGATTTCATATTAAAATTAAAATATAATTAGAATAAGTGTAATCTTTTTATATGTGTTCTTATTTAATTTCTTTAGTCATTCTAATTCAATATATTTCATTACATTAAAACTTAAATACTTATATTCTTGCTAGTTAATCCTAATATCTTAAAAGATCTAATTTAATGCAACGTATTAAAATCAATCCTATGAATGATTTCATATTAAAATTAAAATATAATTAGAATAAGTGTAATCTTTTTATATGTGTTCTTATTTAATTTCTTTAGTCATTCTAATTCAATATATTTCATTACATTAAAACTTAAATACTTATATTCTTGCTAGTTAATCCTAATATCTTAAAAGATCTAATTTAATGCAACGTATTAAAATCAATCCTATGAATGATTTCATATTAAAATTAAAATATAATTAGAATAAGTGTAATCTTTTTATATGTGTTCTTATTTAATTTCTTTAGTCATTCTAATTCAATATATTCATTACATTAAAACTTAAATACTTATATTCTTGCTAGTTAATCCTAATATCTTAAAAGATCTAATTTAATGCAACGTATTAAAATCAATCCTATGAATGATTTCATATTAAAATTAAAATATAATTAGAATAAGTGTAATCTTTTTATATGTGTTCTTATTTAATTTCTTTAGTCATTCTAATTCAATATATTTCATTACATTAAAACTTAAATACTTATATTCTTGCTAGTTAATCCTAATATCTTAAAAGATCTAATTTAATGCAACGTATTAAAATCAATCCTATGAATGATTTCATATTAAAATTAAAATATAATTAAAATAAGTGTAATCTTTTTATATGTGTTCTTATTTAATTTCTTTAGTCATTCTAATTCAATATATTTCATTACATTAAAACTTAAATACTTATATTCTTGCTAGTTAATCCTAATATCTTAAAAGATCTAATTTAATGCAACGTATTAAAATCAATCCTATGAATGATTTCATATTAAAATTAAAATATAATTAAAATAAGTGTAATCTTTTTATATGTGTTCTTATTTAATTTCTTTAGTCATTCTAATTCAATATATTTCATTACATTAAAACTTAAATACTTATATTCTTGCTAGTTAATCCTAATATCTTAAAAGATCTAATTTAATGCAACGTATTAAAATCAATCCTATGAATGATTTCATATTAAAATTAAAATATAATTAGAATAAGTGTAATCTTTTTATATTCGTTCTTATTTAATTTGGTTAGTCTTTTTAATTTGATATATTTTATTACATTAAAACTTAGATACTTATACATGGTGGGCACACATTCTTGCTAATAATACATAATATAGATTACTTACCGTCTCCTTCAGCTAAGCTAGCTGTAATGGCAATAAAAAGAAAAGGAAATTGTAACGATAAACATTCTCCCAATATGAAGCGTCAGCGTTGCTTTGCGTGTCTGACTGCTATGTCCCGGATGCATGCTCGGTGTTAGGATTTTGTGAGGATGGCGGTTGTTTTCTTTTCGTGGCGTGAAAGGCCAGGAAGTTAGAACATGCGAATGGAAACACCCGGATTTAGTGCGATCACCTGCTTTATTAACGGGGTACGCAGCGAAGGCAAAGAGATACGCTTATAACGTGGTTGAAGACTGCAATAATTTTGTTGCAGGAAGGAATCGAAGTATGTTACGTTACGGGTCGTTCGTCTTCTTAATTGTGGGCTCGTTTCCTTCTGCGCAAAACGTCCCTTCAACTCCTTCCGTGGTAACCCCGATTAATAACCAGCCAGATAGAAAGAAGGCTCCAATGATAGAGTCGCTTAGATTAGATACGCTAAGCTTGTCATTCGCCTGTCACTGGCAGTTATGGAGAGGATGAGAGATAGGAAGAGATGTCGCTATATTGGCTAATATTCGGACGTGTCGTGTTGTAGATCTTTTCGTGGTCGGGAATTCGTTCTCTGCTAGTTCTCTAACTCTAGACTATTCACCCCATCTTTTATAATCACAAAATTATCAATTTCTCAACTGCAAAATAACTCTCGACTATTCGCCCCATCTTTTATAATTACAAAATAATCAATTTCTCAACTGCAAAATAACTCTCGACTATTCGCCCCATCTTTTATAATTACAAAATTATCAATTTCTCAACTGCAAAATAACTCTCGACTATTCGCCCCATCTTTTATAATTACAAAATAATCAATTTCTCAACTGCAAAATAACTCTCGACTATTCGACCATCTTTTATAATTACAAAATAATCAATTTCTCAACTGCAAAATAACTCTCGACTATTCGCCCCATCTTTTATAATTACAAAATTATCAATTTCTCAACTGCAAAATAACTCTCGACTATTCGCCCCATCTTTTATAATTACAAAATAATCAATTTCTCAACTGAAAAATAACTCTCGACTATTCGACCATCTTTTATAATTACAAAATAATCAATTTCTCAACTGAAAAATAACTCTCGACTATTCGCCCCATCTTTTATAATTACAAAATAATCAATTTCTCAACTGCAAAATAACTCTCGACTATTCACCCCATCTTTTATAATTACAAAATAATCAATTTCTCAACTGCAAAATAACTCTCGACTATTCGCCCCATCTTTTATAATTACAAAATTATCAATTTCTCAACTGCAAAATAACTTTCGACTACTCACCCCATCTTTTATAATTACAAAATAATCAATTTCTCAACTGCAAAATAACTCTCGACTATTCACCCCATCTTTTATAATTACAAAATAATCAATTTCTCAACTGCAAAATAACCCTCGACTATTCACCCCATCTTTTATAATCACAAAATTATCAATTTCTCAATTGCAAAATCCGTCGACTTTTCCAGTTGAGAAATTGATTACCCGAATCAGTTTTTGTTTCTTTATTTACTCGCCATAGAAATATTTCAAGACGAAATAGTCTTCAGAAAGCGAGATAAATTTTGGGAAGTGAGATAAACTTCGAAAAGCGAAATGAACTCTGGAAAGCGAAAAGAACTGTTAGAAGAAAAAAAAAAAAGAAATCTTTCATTTAGAACAAAACATTGACAAAACTCATATGAACAATAAATCTGCATTGCTGTCCGTTGTTGCTTTTTATTAAAATGTCACATAACAAAGAATGGAAAAATGAAGAACATGTTTGAGAAATTAACATCTAAAATAAAGACACATCGCATCGGTAAGATTTTCATCAAGTGAAGCTGAGTTGTCGCTCTAAATTGTTCATTTTGTGATGATTTTGAACTCTCACTTCCATTCTGGTCACCAACAATCAGTTCAATTAAAGCACTCGACTTTCTTAGATGCCATGGAGGATCTTGTATTCTGAAAAGAGAGGGAGAGAGAAAAAAAAAAAAGAATTGCTTTTTTAGTTTATTAAAAAAGTTGGTAAGGTTGGTTGGTTGGGTTTTACGGTATGTCAACCCTTGTTGGGTTATTTTATGCCGAATAATTTTATTTTTATTCATTATTTATAAGTACTCAATTTTTTAACACTGTTTTAATTCATGTTTTTTTCCTATTTAACTCATAGATGGGACCCTAACAGGCACTAACAGCCGGGTCAGATGGGACCTGGAAGTAATGGTGATGAAGGGGTACTCCACATTCCCTAGAGCTCTAAAATTGAAACCTCACCATCAGGTAGAGTTTAATGTCCTACGTAGAACATTAAGACCCTCAGCTACCGCCTTCTAGCACCTATATGGTAAAAAGGGTTGGGGGCTTGCCATAAGGGTTATAGGGTTGGAACAATCGTATAGGTGCTAGGGCTTGACGTGACCAACCGATCGGAGGGAACCCTTCTGATCGCCCGTCTAGCCTAAGTAAGGGCCAAAGTGGAGTGTTACATGTCATGGACTGCTCGGTCACTAGGGTTCCTTCCTTAAGCATCACAGGTCACCATCCACTGCCAACAGATATACCCATTGATCTTACCCCTATGCAGAGGTGTAGTCGATGTATTGTAAAGCACCAGCCGACGGGGCTAATTCTATCTAGATGAACACAAGAATTTAACAAACTAGGACAAAACAGAATCTGTAAGACCTGAGTTATGTTTTTAGACAGACAACCGAGTCTCCTGTCTTACAACTGAGATCAGGGTATAGAATATGTGTACCCGTTTTGGGGTAGCACATAAATAAATAAAAATAACTCATATGCAGCATCTCCTCCAGTACACTAAATGGGAAGGTTCATCACCTTCGTGACACTGGCTGTAAAATACGGGTAATTTCTTGACCTTATCCTCTGATCATGAGGTATGCCCTGTGTAACGGTTATCATCATAGAAAATGGAGTCCCATCGTGCCGTAATGGTGAGCAAGATAATATCGCAGATCAATTACTAATGAATTGCGAGTTCGATCCTCGCTGGATGCCCTATACTTGTGACCTAGTGTCACATCCTATCCGTGGCGAAAGAGTTGAATGAACACCTACAATCGAGTAGCGTTTAATGTAACACGGTTATCGTCTTCAGAAATGTAATCGGTGAGCCGGGTTCAAATCCAGGACGAGGTTGATGACGTTTCACTTCTTCTTTGCTCTTGAGAAAAGCATGAATCCATCTCTTCTACCCTCACTTATGGTTAAATAGTAGGGCAGACTTGGTCCTTTAGCCTTGATAAGGAAACCGATCTAGAAGAAAGAAAAGGTCCGGGAGAATCTGTGGCACTCTGGTGCACCATTCTTCTGTAATTGTTATAAAAAGTAAAGTCGTCGGGGCGGCCTAAAGTCGGTATCAGCCAGTCAGCGAGGGAGTCTATCCCCTTTTCAATAGCGCTAGACCAAGGAGATTGTTTTGGCGTCTGAGGTGGAGCGCCACACCTACCATCAGCTCCTTATTTTACCGCACAGATCCCTGTGCTACTCATACGCTGAGTTGGCGAGGACCGGTATCGAACTAGGAACCTCGTGGTTTCTAGCTGAACGCTCTACCGACTTAGCTCGTATGTATATAATCAGTGGAGAGCTATCTCGTGTATATGATAGAGATAGAGATAGATAGATAGATAGATATAATGATAGATAGATAGAAAGATGATAGCGATTATAGTTCTTACTTGCTTGATTACCCTACTGCTTCTGGTGATGATTTGTCAACTGGTTCTAACGGATCAAGTTTGTTGGCCACCATGTTATCTGGTTGACTTCTATTAAGGGCTGGTTTTCCTCTTCTTTGTCGATTCTTCTTGCTGGGCTGGACTGAACATTGCTTGTTTAATAATTTAATTAACAAACACAACAACTTGTTTGTTTCTTGATCAAGTTGTATTTTCATTGTCCATATTGATTCCACCGCGGTGGAAGATGGACTCCGCCGCGGTGGAAGATGGACTCCGCAGCTGACAATCACGTCTGCACCCCTTGAAAGCCGGGCCGCAACTGCTCTAAACTAGAAACTAGCTCGTCCAAAATGCATCGGTTCCTACACAAGCGTTCAACACTGTTGGCCCATTCTTTGTTCAAGACCTTAAAATTCATTTCTTTCCCCTTCCCTCAGATATGGGTAAAATAATAGGACAGACTGTGTCCTTTATCCTTGGTTAGGCAACCAGTCTAGGAGAAGGAAAATTCTAAATTCAAACTAGCTTGAATCCGCTTAAAAGTTGACCATCCTGTACATGGCAAAGAGGTTGGGTAAAAATACAATCTAGAGCAGGCATGTAAAACTAAGTAGCTCCCTAGGGCCACATGGATTACATATGTCTGTCACGAGGGCCGCACATGACAACAAAGTCTTTAAATTCTTCTACATTAAAAAACAAAGTGATGATTGATATCCTTAATTTCTTTATTATCAACTAAAAATTCAATGAATACCTATCTAGAAAAAATATTTTGGAAAAAGAAAGGAAAACATAACATTACTGACCGAGTTCAAATTAAAAAAACGTACAAGTGTCACTGTCACTCTCAATCATAGCCATGTGTTGATTTAAAAAAGAAGGAGGAGGCAAAAGGAAAGACTCACTCCCTTTAATTGATTGAGTAACCTCTTCCTTCCTCAACTTAAAGGAATGGATGAGAGACAATGTGTTAATAACAGACTCTGTTTCTTAACAATACATTACCCTAATGAAAATAAACGACCGTTTTCGCTCTAGAATTTCTGGAAAATCCTTTTTTTTTAAACCTGGGGTACTGTAAAAGTAGTCTTCATGCGGGCCGCACCTGTGCTTGTTGAGGGCAGCATGCGGACCACAGATCACATTTTTGATATGCCTGATCTAGAGAATTCAAATTACAAAAAAATATCAAGAATGAAAATAGGACAATTCTTTTTTTTTTTTTTTTCTTTTTTTGTATAGTGAATGAAATTTACCTTCCCAAGTAATCTTTCCATCTTCATTATTGTCTCCAAGAGCGTAGTATTGCATACTGTCGTGGATTTCGTCTTGTGACATTCCCATACGAGCTCCAATTTTCTCAATATCTTCTTTTGTGATTATGTGGTCATTATTGGCATCTTCTAAAGCGAACCATTCTCGGGCGCGGATCGGATCGGAATCCGGATAACTCATAGCCACTAGGTAATCAGGGATCAGATCTATAACGCCGTTCTCTGATTAATAAATAAAATAAAAAAAGAAGAAGAAAAAACAAGATTATATAATGTTCTCAACATACAAAAGAAAAGAAAGTCATCTGTCCTGAACAACTTTCTGGGTTGGCTGCTTGTTTGGTTGGTGTTTAACGGCATATCAACTATTGTGGGTTATTCAATGCCAAATCTTCTATCAACATCACAAAGAGGAGAACTACACATACCAATCTATGAACATAACAAATAGGAGAGCTACACAAAGCAATCTATCAACATTACAAAGAGGAGAGCAAAGAACAGAACACCCTGTCTTCAAAATCCAGTTCATCATTCCTCCCCTTATCAAAGGACCAAACCTCAGCGTATATAAAGAAACCACTTAACCAATTTCCCATTTGGTCTGAAAATCGCATAGGCGTGAAACTGTCAGTAACCAGGCGCTGACTCCACGTTAACGCTACCCTAACTTATATAATTTGCTATATTTATTAGTAAAACGTGCTCAATATCATTGATATAGCATGTATAAGGTTGGGTAGGGTAGGGACGACATGAAGTCAACGGCACTGAGTAACAGACTATGCGGTTTGCAAACTATTTGTTTTGAAAATAGCAGAGGCGAGAAACTGTCAGTTACCAAGTGTCTGCTACCCTAACTTTATATATATATATAAAAGGGTTTTATAATTTGCTTGAAGTATTGTGTATATATTGGTTTGGAGGTTGATTTTGAAGGCTATCCCAATGCAGGTGTAAAGAAAAAATAATAAGGTAACAATGGTGTTGTTTGTTAACCTGTGATTTATTCTTGATATTTCGAGATAAAATCTCTTTTTCAGAAGAACACTGGAATTAACAAACGACACCATTCTTACCTTATTATTTTTTCTTTACCCTTGCATTGTGATAGCCTTCAACATCAACCTCCAAACCATATATATATATATATATATATATATATATATATATATATGTGTGTGTGTGTGTGTGTGTGCGATTTATTTAACTTCATGTGTATTAATGAATTGGTAGAAATAATTTTCAGTAACTTTATATGTATTAATAAATTAGAATTTTGAATTTCACGCGCATTGCTAAACCGGTGGTTGATCCTCAGCCACCGCTTTGTAGCACCTTTATCTAAATGGTTTTGTGTTTGCCATAAGAGCAATTTGAAGAATACGATGCTAGGGTATGGGATGACCAGACGATTGATCGAGTCGGGTGTCCGAAATGGAGTATTGCAGATCATGTGACCACTTAGTACCCGGACAACGAACCGCTCAGCCACTAAGATCCTGTTCTCAGGCATTACGTGTTGCAACCTACGACGTGTAGCCCCTGTAGGCGGGGGTTGCTAACCCTTCTGCAGGGGTGAAGTTAGCATATTCTAGAGTTCCAGCCAACTGGGCGGGAACTGTGGCTAGATATCTCCCACAAGAAATATCTTCCATTGAAAAACAGTGAGCCGTGATTACTGTGATTATTTGGGTATATATATTTACCAACCTCTCCGCACGAGCAGGATGCGACACAAGGTCAATTTCTTAAGCGGAGTTCAACAGGTTTGAATTCAGAGTTTTCCTTCTCCTAGACCGGTTGCCTAACCAAGGTTAAAGAGCCCAGTCTGCCCTACTATTTATCCATAGCTGGGGGGAGAGTAGGATTCATATCTTTCCCAAGGGTATTAGCGCTAAGTGAAATGCAATTACCACATCCAGGATTTGAACTCAGGACGACGAGTCCATTTCCCATGACTTTAACCATTACACCACGCGCTTCCTAAAAATTATTTGGGTATAAGACTATATGATTAACCATTTTTTCGGGACACACGCTTCAGCATAGTCAGGATGGAATGACCAAAAGTAAATTATATCTATAGTCCAAACTAATGTGTTTTACGCCGTTACAAAGTAATATCGACTGGAATGTGTAAGAAAGAAAGAAAAAAAAGAAAGAAAGAAAGAGAGAGAAAGAAAGAAATATGTTTATTTTCACAAAAAACACAACAAAGGATTAATGTGTGGAGGTTGATCACTAATTAGGACTGAGCCTATTCTAGTAGTGACCACCTATACTATTTCCTAGGGTTTACTTTTATAATTATTTCTCCTAATGTTAACTTATTATCGCCACATTCCTTTTTCCTCTTCTTTATTCTTTATGCATTCCTTTATTCTATTCTATATTTGTTTTTCATTCCTTTATTCTTTCCTTATTTTTTCATCCCTTTATTCTTTTATTATTATTTTTTTATTCCCTTATTCTTTTTTCATTCCATTATCCTCTCCTTATTTTTTTTGTTCCTTTATTCTGACCTTATTCTTTAATTTTCTTTTTTTATCCTTTTTCATTTATTCTGACCTTATTCTTTAATTCTCTTTTTTTTATCCTTATTCATTCATTGCATTCTTATGTGAACATGTACGCGAATTTTCCCTAAATACTATATAAATCTTGTGTTTTAAAACATAATGAAAAGTATCTATATACCAATACTCTTGTTCTTTAATCTTCCGACCATTATCACCTTGCAACAAACTCTGATTTAAAATGAGATTGTCCCAATCGTCCAAGATGAAATGTAAAAAAGTCTAAATTCTGATTATCTAGTGTTGCTTATCCGCCGAATTCTTATTTCTTATGAGTGTCGTCACCTCAGCTAAATAATGGACCATTCCGTTTTTATTATAAAGAAAAGGAAGAAAAAGGACACGCTACACAGAAAACATATAAGAAAGTAAGAGAGTAAGGGAAAATAGAGAGAAGGGGTTATTGCGCGGAAGTGATAGAGCTAATCTGTTTCAATCAAACATAATGAAAAGATGAAAAGAAGGAAAGAAAGAGAAAAAATAGTGAGAGAGATTTTTATACGTTTTACATGTTGAACTACCAAAGATATCAAATATTGTAATAATTGAAGTATCATACTGTTGTATATCCACAGGTCATGCTAGTTAGTTAATTAATGCACATGAAGTCACTGAAAATTATTTTGACCAATTTAGCGTACCAGAGTTGGTTTAGCTCAGTCGGTAGAGCGTCAGGCTAGGAACCACAAGGTTCCTGGTTCGATACCGGCCCATGCCAACTCAGCGTATGAGTAGCACAGGAATCTGTACGGTAAAGTGAGGAGCTGATGGTAGGTGTAGCGCTCAACCTCAGATGCCAAAACAATCTCCTTGGTCTAGCGCTAGTGAAAAGGGGATAGACACCCTCGCTGTATGGCTGAAACCAACTTTAGGCCACCCCGATGAATTTTATTTTATTATTAGGGGCAGTCGTTCAATGACATTGAACAATAGTGCAAACTACTGTTATCATCTCTTTTTTTTTCTTTTCTGTTTGTGCGACCGCAAAAGCCACTAGTTTTTAACTTCTTTTCTTTTTGTAAAATAACAATAGGTCTCGTATTCTAAGTGGGATCTTTTAAAAAGTTTCTTTATCTTAAATTTGAGTGCCTTATTTTCCAGGTCATATCATTATCAATACCACCTACTACATAGAACCGTGAAACATGAAATAATAATAATAATAATAATAATAATAATAATAATAATTCACTTATAATTGCTGCAAGAAACTGAATCACTTATAATTGCTGCACAAAATAATGTCATAAGGACAAACTACATCAAAGCGAAAATTGATAAGACCCAACAAAATAGTAAGTGTAGACTTTGCGGTAATAGAGATGAGACTGTAAACCATATACTCTGCGAATGTAGCAAACTAGCACAACGAGAATACAAAACTAGACATGACTGGGTTGGGAAGGTGATCCACTGGGAATTATGCAAAAAATTCAATTTTGACCATACAACAAAATGGTATATGCATAAACCAGAATCTGTTGTTGGGAACGAAACGCATAAAATTCTCTGGGACTTTGAAATAAAAACGGAATACCTTATCCCAGCAAGAAGACCAGACCTAGTGTTAATTGACAAAAAAGAAAGAACTTGTCAACTGGTGGATTTTGCAGTTCCAGCAGATCACAGGGTGAAGCTAAAGGAAAATGAAAAAATGGACAAATATCTGGACCTTGCCAGAGAACTGAAAAAGTTATGGAATATGAAAGTCAAAGTGATACCAATTGTAGTTGGTGCACTTGGAACGGTCCCAAACGAATTGGAAAAGGATTTGAAAAGTCTGGAAATCAGAGGAAGGATTGATACCATTCAGAACACTGCACTGCTGCAATCTGCCAGAATACTCAGAAGAGTCCTGGAGACCTGAGGAGACTTGCTGTCACTCAGACTCCAGTGAAAGACCATCAGCTAATGCCGATGGGAAAACTCAAAAAAAAGAATAATAATAATAATAATAATAATAATAATAATAATAATAATATAATAATAATAACTAGATTAAAGAAAAGAAAGGAAAACTCTAAATTCAACCTCCTACTAAACATCACGAGTAGCGAAATATGTGGAAACTAGCAGGACCTGTGGATATACCACAGTATAATAATTTAATTATTACAACGTTTGATGTGTTTACTTAAGAGCTATTACAAATAGTTCAATATGTAAAACGTATAATACTCTTGATTTAACTCTCTCTCTCTCTCTCTCTCTCTCTCTCTCTCTCTCTCTCTCTCTCACACACACACACACACACACACACACACACATGCACACACACACACACACACACACACTATTTTTTAAAAATTTATTTCCTTCTTTTCATCTTTTCATTCTGTTCGACTGAAACAGATTAGCGTTATGCTTCGTGCACTCTTCTCCTTTCTCTATATTTACCCTACCCTCTTTCTTTCTTATATTTTTTATTGAAAACTAGAAAAAGAATTATCCCCCCTGGATGCAAGTATTTAAGTTTTAACGTAATAAAATATTATATTCAATTAGAAAGAATAAAGAAACTAAATGAAAAAGAATATAAAAATATTACACTTATTTCAATGTTATTTTAATTAATTTGTATATGAAATTATATATAGTATTTTAATACATTTCAGAATAACACGAAGGTATTAAAAATCGCTAACAGCAAATAATCATTTACTAAACCTAGTTTTTTTAAAAAATCATTATTCAGATTATTCCCACCATATACTATGTAAACCGTTTTTTTTTTCTTTGTGATATATAACACATATTTCAGGATTTTAAATGCTTTAATAATATGGGCAAATCTAACTCATCAAGACTTTAACAGAGACATCGTTAATAAATTGGATGCTAACTAAAATTAAATAGTGGATATTTCATAATCGTTGCGAATATACATTTAATAACTAAGGAAATCGTGACGTCAGTGATGACATAGTATCGGTTACAGATAGACAGTTACATAATTTCCATTATAAGTAAAGTAAAGTCGTCGGGGCGGCCTAAAGTCGGTATCAGCCAGTCAGCGAAGGAGTCTATCCCCTTTTCAATAGCTCTAGACCAAGAAGATTGTTTTCACGTCTGAGATGGAGCGCCACACCTACCATCAGCTCCTTACTTTACCGCACAGATCCCTGTGCTACTCATACGCTGAGTTGGCGAGGACCGGTATCGAACTAGGAACCTTGTGGTTTCTAGCCGAACGCTCTACCGACTGAGCTTAATAAACGTTTCTGTGATTTCTAAAGATGTTGGAGACGTTACATTTGGGATTAACCCCCGAGCAATAATTCTATCCAAATGTTCACATAAAAAACAACATTTAAAAAAAAAACTCACTGTTTAAGTCTCTGCTGGCAACGAAGGCATCTACAGCATGTTTGGAAATTGTTGGGTCGTATTTCATTAAATAGTTAGCAACTTCCTTGTGGGTAGCCTTGCCGTCTCGGTCAACATCGAAGAATCGTCGGAATCGGCTTTGCAAAGCTGAAAAAAGAAGAAGAAAAAATTGGGATTTATCATCAGCTCCCATAAACTTAAAAAATCATCTTAAATGTACTGAGAAAATATTGCGTTGTTGTTATAAGAGAAGATATTTCCCCTACAAGATAGTTGAACTCGTCCAATGAAACACATATAAAGATACGAATACGCGAGGTTATTCGTATTCGAGGTACGTGGGCGTCCCATAGTGGTGTAATGGTTAGAAAGCTAGACTTGCAGATCCATTGCTACTAAATAGTGAGTTCGATCCTCACTGGGTGCCCTATACTTGTGGCCTTGTGCCAAACCTAAGCTATGCTTAGTTTAAAGGGCACCTCACCTGATGCAATGGTTAGCGAGCTAGATTAGCAGACCATTGATAGTGAGTTCGATTCTCACTGGGCGTCCCATATTTTTGCCACATCTAAGCTAAGCTTAGTAAATAACTATTCGAATTACGTAGTAATGTTCGTAGTCGAGTCACTACTAGTCGAGTAGCTAGTCATACTGTTGGAGAAGTGCGCGTTGAATATTATCCATATTTCATATTTATATTCAAAAAGTAATAAACCGGATTTTTAGTGTTGTCTTTGATAAATTCAGTCATAACAGTTGTACAAATAGATCTTTCTGTATTAGGAGTACTAGCAAGTATATGTGCACTCGACCGGACGTAAGTATTTAAGTCTTAATGTAATGAAATATATTAAATTAGAAAGACAAACGAAATTAAATAAGAACACATATAAAAAAATTATACTTATTTTAATTATATTTTAATTGGTTTCTATATAAAATCATTCATAGGATTGAATACATTGGAGAATTTTAAAAAATGATATTAGAGATCAATTACACCATTAATTAAACCCGGTTTTGTTAAAACCAGTATGCAAATTGACCACAACATATATTGTTGAAACCTTTATTTCTTAGTGTAATATAACACCCATGACAGGATTTTAAACGCACTAATAACATGGGCTGTTATGAGGCAAATCTAACGCAGATTTTCCTAGAGACATCATTAATAAATAAGATTTATTCTATTCTATGCATTAATATTAATGATTTTGGCTATGAATTAAATACTCATTGATAAACTTAGGAAATTCCTGACGGTATTGTGACGTAAGCAGTGATGTAGTTTTGGTTACAGACAGACAGTGAATCTCCATCATAATACGATTTAGTTCTAACTTCATTAAAAAAGGTCGCTTTTGATTGTATGGTTACATCTGTCATATCAGCGTCCAATACATAATGGGTGTTTGACGGTGTGGCATATCAAACGGCAATACCGAGAATAAACTTGTAAAAATGGTTTTAGTCCTAAATGATTGGTATCCGGTCTCGGGTCAATAAGTATTACAAAATCCAGTTCAGTATTAAATCAAGAAAGGGCAAAGTTCCAAATAAACAAATTCAACTGGTAAACCCAACACGAGCAACGTGTCCTTTTCCACACAGGAGACGTTGTATTAAATAGTTTACACTAGTAATTCGAAGATTGATTTTTCCCAGAATGCCACGTTGATGAGTATTTATTTCAGACAGGATGTTGTTTATGGCATATACCATATATCTTGCAGATCCATTATTACTAAAAGAAAATCCCCACATAAAAAAGATCTGGTGGGACATCGGGAATTTTTTCCCTAAATATAAATCAAATCTTCCTTATTTTTGCTCAAAAAGCAATATCTAGTAATAGTGAATATATATATATATATATATATATATATATATATATATATATATATATATATATTTACTCGGTCGTTAATTGTTTTATTTTCGTAGTTTCCTCCTGGCATACCTATATACATACACACAGCTGTCCTTTATAGATAGACAGATAGATAGACAGATAGATAAGCGTAAAAACTAATAAAACAATGTTTAAATATTTGGCCCCTCTTTGCTGGGGATAGAGTGACAAATTGTCACGGGCAATGAAAAGTAAATATTTAACAACAACATAGAATACAAGAGAATGTGTGGGGAAAATAAAATGGACCCCCATTATTCATACCAAAGGTCCACTATATTCACCAGATGTGACACTCTTGGTTTACCATTAATTCTGGACTTTAGAGAATTCTCTCAATAAAAATAAAAGATAGTTCAATTCGCTGAGGGACAAAGTGCCTTGAGCGATTCTTTAGTGAATAGAATAACAAGTTGTGGGAGAATGGAATAATGAAGCTAATGTCCAAAAAATGTATTTTATTTTTAATTAAATTAAACGAACTTTTTCGGTTATTCAATTTATTTTTTATTCATTTATTTCTTATTTACTTTTTAGCCAAACCCTCCGTACGAGTAGGATGCGACAAAAGATTTTTAAGCACTGCTCGAGAAATATGTACTAACTCATACACGACATTTTTACTACACGTGGACACATTGGCCGACCATCAAAAGCACTGGATGCCGTCTAGAGGACTTGTTAAGATCGATGGCCCATGGGGATGAATGGAGAGACAGAGACACAGACAGAGAGAGAGAGAGAGACACACACACACACAGACAGAGAGAGAGAAATACAGAGAGAGAGACAGACAGACTGACAGTCAGAGAGACAGACAGACAGACAGACAGAGAGAGAGAGACACACACATACACAGAGAGAGAGAGAGAGAGAGAGAGAGAGAGAGAGAGAGAGAGAGAGAGAGAGAGAGAATTGGAAGATGAAATTAATAATTAAACGAAATTACTTTTGACAAAATTGAAATAGTTTCCAAAACGAGAGCCGTTTTTCTATGACCACTAACAAAATATCCAGAGTCAATGGAATCCGTACTGTCAGCAGGCCTTGATGATGATGATGATGATGATGATGATGATGATTGGTTGCTTGGACTTTACGGCATGTCAATCCTTATTGGGTTATTTTACGCCGAAGACATTTTGTTTTATTCATTATTCATGGGCATTCAATTTTTTTAAATACATTTATAAACACATTTTTTAAAATCATTTCCTTTTATGTGACCAGCCGATTGATCGGAGGGAGCCTCTCCAACTGCCCGTGTAGCCTAAGGGCCAAAGTGGAGTGTTGCATGTCATGGATTCCTCAGTCATCAGGGCTTGTAGTGGTAGTGGAAAATAGTTGGAAATAATTTAAAAAATTCTAAGAATGTATTTTGATTTGATACATCCAATATAATCCAGGAAACTAAAAGTAAATCAATGATGTATCATCGCATTAGTTTAACAATTTTCAAATCGGATTTACCAGTTGCAAGTCAACTATACCTTATATAAATTTAGGAAACTGCACTAGTTATGGCTCGATAGTTCAGAAACATTTTTCATCCTGAATATCTGGTTTGAAATCGAATGCAATACGACTGTTGAGCTCGAGTTAACATTGGAATGAATTTTATCTGTTTCCTCTCCACTGCTACCACATTTCAAATTCGAAATCGGTCAGTAATGGAATGAAAGGCATCTTGAACATTTATAAGATAACATCTTTAGATGTATTCACCCAACCCGTTCGCCACGGCTATGATGTGACACAAGGTCGCAAGTATGGGGCACCAGCAAGGATCGAACTCGCTATTCAGTAGTAGTGGATCTGCGAAGCTATCTTCCTAACCATTACATCTCAATGGGACACCCAAGAGAAACTCTACCAGTAGGTATTTAACTAACCCATTGGCTACGGTTAGGATGTGACACAAGGTCGCAAGTATGGGGCACCCAGCGTGGATCGAACTCGCTATACAGCGATAACTGGCAACTAGTCAACAAAATCCAACGATTTTTATTCTCTCGATGTGAAAGGGTTTATAAATCCAAATTAGAAAATGTGCCCACTGTGGGCCCCTATACTTTTATCTCCCCTCCAATATTTTACACCCCCAGGATTTATATGGACGACCTTTGAGAAGGCCTGATCCAGACGTTTCTTTCTCAGAAATGAATAAAAGATGTTTTCAGGAAAGTATCCAAAGTATCTTTTTAGAGACAATAATGTATAAAATGTATGCAGACATGAAAATTCTTTGGTACTAAAGCAGAATAGTGCGCAAGATATAATATCAGTAGATCTCGAATAAAAAGCATTTTATTAGCTACGTTTCACAGAAATACCCGAAAACTTTGAGATGCTAGGGATAGGGCAAGAGTTAAGGTTAGTGTTAGTGTTAGGGTTGGTGTTAGGGTTAGGCTACATCGGGAGTTTCCGTAATCTAAAGCTATTTATAGATAAAATGTGATTTTGACGATATTATCACTTGCGCGCTATTCTGCATTTGTACCAATTTTTAAATACTTAATACGTATTTGTTTGCATTGCTAGTGACTGTGATTTAGAATGCATTTTTTCTTGTATATTTTTTTTTCACTCGATTTCTTTCTGTTTAGTTTGTTAATGGATTTTTGTGTGTGTGTGTGTGTTGTGATTTTAGTTTTGTTTTGATATTAAAATCTAGATTTTTGTATTTTGTATTTATCTATTTTAACTACCAAGAATATTCGCCATCTGGGCGTAAGTATTTAAGTTTTAATCTAATTAAATATATTAAATTCAAAAGACCAATGAAATTAAATAAGGACACATATAAAAAGATTACACTTATTTTAATTATATTTCAATTGGTTTCTATATAAAACCATTCATTGGATTCATTATAATACGTTGGAGAATAAAACAATGATATTGGAGATCAATAACACCAAGTGATTATTTATTAAACCCAGTTTTGTTAAAAGCAGTGTGCAAATTAATCACATCATATATTATGTAAACCTCTATTTTTTAGTGATATATAAGACACATTGCAAGATTTTAAACACACTAACATGGCTATTTTGAGGCAAATCCAACACATATATTCATGGAGACATCGTTAATAAATAAGATTAATTCTATGTATTAATGATTTTGACTCTAAATTAAATACTCATTGATAAACCTACGCAATTCCTTAGAGTATTAAGATGTAAGCAGTAACGTAGGTTCAGTTACAGACAGATAGACACTGAATCTCCTTTATAATATCTAACCACTTTAGAAGAAAGTAAAACTCGATTCGACCTATGGGTTTCCATAGTGACCGAGTTTTTATGCATATACAAGGTGTGCCAAAAAACTATCGAGATTTTTTGTACTTTTTGACACACCTTGTATTCTGAAAAAAGTTCTATTCATTAATTTCTTTCAGAATACATGGTGTGTCAAAAAAGTACCAAGTTTAAAGCTCTATTTACCAAGATAGAAATGAAGAATGGAACGAACTTTTTTTTTCAGAATACAAGTATAAAAAATCTCGATACGTTTTTGACTCACCTTGTATATTCTTAAGATTTTTTGCACAAGGGCAGATAATCGAATCTTTTGCATAAAACAACTATTTTCAGACATTTATTTTGCACTCAACTTGTTAAAATTATCCTTAACTTTCACAATAAACGCGGTAAATTACGAGTAAAAGTTCAATTACAACTTTAACAACCGTCATAGATCTTTTTTCAATCGTCTTCATGTTCTCTAATCTAATTAATTTTAATCACCGCATTTCCACAAAACAACTGAGAAATTTTCACTAAAGAATCCTTTTTTTTGTTTGATTTTTAAAAAAAACTTTTTAAAGAAATTTAATAAAAGTGAAAATAATTTATTAAAGATTTTGCCTGGACAATTTTATATTGATTTAAATTCATTTCTTTTTTCTTTTTCTTTTTTCTAGTTTTTGTCTTTTTGTAAAATTCAGTTTGAATTCTGTAATGTCTTGCGAACCAAATTCTTCAGTTTTCACGAAGCTAAATGTAATAATTGAATGATTAAAAGACAACGAGACACAATGCGGGTGGGGTAATGGTTATCTGTGTGAAAAATGGATATTGGGGACGAGAGTTCAAATCCCTGTTGATCTGGTTTAATTTCATCTTGTATTAATGCACTTGTAAAAGGCATGAATCCATCTCATATCCCAACATGGGTAAAGTAGGTTTGATTTGGTTTGTTTGTTTTACGGCATATCAACCCTTTTCGGGACATTTAATGCCGAAACAAGTCATTTTGATAAAAGTTTCTGTTTCAAGTTCTTAATGTCTTCAAATTGGTATAGATAAGTTTCATTAACTTAATTTGATTTGGTTTGGCTCGGATTGGTTTGTTTAATGATATAATAATCCTGTTGGACATTTCATCATCATCATCATGTCACGCCAGCAGCACGGATATCCATATCACCAACCACCCCTATTATTCATTGACCCTGGCAGGTCCTCTGCACAGAATGCAGTATCCGTACACAGCTGGTCTATGTAGGCCTTTGCTGGACGACCCGTACTAGCATGTTCATGTGCTGGTTTCCACAGAAGGACGGTATGTCTTGCTCGTCTTACTCGGATGGCTTGGGTGATAGGGGGTAGGTGGCCGTATAGCTGCTTTCTTATGGGATGTTGCTTCCATGATTTGTTCAAGATCGCACACAACATCCTTGTGCAGCTCCCTTCTGCCAGAACACGAGACAAGCTTTCTTTATTATTGTAATTTTTGTAGATGTATTTCGTGGATGTATTTCATATCCGATTAAGAATTTTCGAACCATTTCTGCCTTTCTCAAGAAGGACAAAATATCATCCATGTTACTATTCTCAAACAGATCTTTTATATTATTTGTATTGAAATATTTCTTTCATATTAGAGCGAAAACACTACACTCCATAAGGAAACGTCTGAAAATGTATGATGTTTGGCATATCCCACACCGTAGTTGATCCTCTTGCTTGAGAATAAAAGAGTATGTAAGTCTTGTATGGCCAATACGCAGCCGAGCCAGTATTACGTCTTCGTCTCGGGATTTTCTATATCTTGACTTCCATTCTCCCAACGTTAGCTTAGCCGATAATTTGTTCGGTGTACGACTATTCCAACATTATTACCTTTTTGCTTGACAAATATTTTCATTTGGTTCTTTAGATCTGTATATGAGATCTTGAAGTTTTCATCAATTTATTTATTCCTAACATATTTTGCAGCTGAAATACCCAAAACCTTTGAGACTTTAGGGTTAGGGTTAGGGTTAGTGTTATTGTTAGGTCTAATGCTACGATGTCGCCGTCCACTACGCTACGAAGTCTTCATTAATACAATAAACTCTTATAGGATTAAGGTTAGGCTACCTAGGGACTTTCCGTAATCTAATGCTATTTATACGTAAAATGCTATTCTAACGATATTATCTCTTGCGCGCTATTGTGCCTTTGTACCATCAACTGAACGATTGACTGATTTAGGAAAGAGATATGCTTTTCTTCTACGCTGTTGGGGAAACATAAACCTTTCGTTTGACATTTAGAAATGAATTATACGGAATAAATTTCTATAGAAATGTGTACACAAACCGCTGCTGATTAAGTTTTCATAGAAACAATTTTGGTTGTCAGAGTAACGGGTTTCCTCTCTTCGACAACTCGGCTAGGGAAAGATCTGCTCAAGGGCAGATAATCCGAATAATCTTAATAGCAACAGGTCAAGACTTCAAGAAAAATGACCCAATTTCAAATTAACTCTATTTTTCTCCGATAATTTTTGGAATAAGTTCAAATAACATTCATTTCCTCTTTTTTGTTATGCACTTTGTCAATTTAATACTAAGAATAAACATTTGTGGCATTTATGGGGGCACTGATTGCGTAATGGTAACAGAAATAAAGGGTTCTGTAATGAGAAAGGAAAGAAGACAAGACAAATATTTTGTTTAAAAGGGGATTTATTAATGTGGAGCAAAGGGTTTACTAAAACCTAAAGCTTTTAGCAGTGTTTGAGTCACATACATGTATATACAGTAACAAGTATTGCACTTATCTTTCTTGAGTTCTTTTAGAATGAAGAATTCTGTTGTTGGCTCATACGTTGTCGGTTGTGTGTCTGTTCTAGTAGTCCGCGGTCTCTACTGCTAAGGGCTTCGTGTAGGCTAACTGTCAACTGATGTTGTGCTTCTTTTACTGTACAAAGGATTTATAGGGTCCCTGCCCCCACCCTTCTGGTCCCGATTCAGGGGAGGATAATCCATATTTTCCAAAATAGTTATCATTGTAGGAAATAGACACAGTGACCCGAGTTCAAATACTGAATGAAGCTGATACACTTAGTGACCTGGTTACTGTAATGGCAATTTCGACAAAGAAAGTAGTTCCCACAATAGTCTTAGAATCCTCCAGCCAGCACTCGGGCGGGGGGTCCAGTGGCTTCGGCCCTGGATGTGGTTACAATTATCACCGTTGATCCCGAGAGCTATTCCCCAGGCAACACCTGCACCCTTGATTTAAAGGGGCAGGGATGGGTTTATTGCCCAGTGTCTGAGGCGTCCCCCTGAGGGAGAATGCCGACGGGATCAACGCATTTCTGCACCCGCCACCCATGAGTCTCGGTTTGTGGATGGCCCACATTGATAGGGCCTTGTGCCTAACCCGTCCACGTGGGGTACGTGGTAAATATTTAGTCATAGAATCCTCTAAATAGTAAAATATGGCTTGGGAAAAGTTGATAAGTATTACCTTATTTGGATAAAAGTAAAATAGACTCTGTAGAAATGGTACAGTTAGTATACTATAATGTTATAGAGGTTTGGTTAGTTGTTAATTCTATGTGGTTTAAGTTTGCTCGTATTAGTGTCTAATCCCAATATAATTGGTTCTTCCTTCTTGTGGGCTAGTAAGCTGAAAGGGAATTTAGGAAAAGAAGCTAAAGGAACAAAGATAAGGATAACTTTTATTAGTTGATTCACACTATTTCTTTAAAGGGAAATATTTCCTGAGCAAGTCAATAAGTGGTTCTTCTTCAAAGTCCTGGGGTAAAAAGCGGAGATAATCCTTTTTGGCGCTAAGAAATCGGGGTTTTTTCTGCTCATGCCCCGAGGAGTCTTCCGGTTTCAGGCCTTCTGGGAGATTGTTATTTTTTGTGTCTTTTTATTTATTTTTTATATTTAATTTAATTTTGTTTTATTTATTCATCTATTTTTTGTTTAATTTTATTTTTATTAATCACCACAAGGTATTAGATTAAACAAATAAATGAATGATGCAAGGCTCTAAGAATCCTAAGGTGTAGAAATTTGGCCCTTGATTCAAAGTTATTTCTAGATAATAGAAAACTGGTCTTTTTATAATAGACCAGCAAAGTGGTCAGATCGACAGTTTTGTAACGATTCTCTGCCCCCGTTTGGATCGATGTGGGGTCTTCCCTTGCTGCCAGGTTTTCGTCAGTAGAGGGTTAGAGTATTTAAGTAGTAGCCCGGGAAATTCTAATTCTCTTTCTCTCGGGCTAGCAACGACTTCACGTGGTTTAGGCGCTTGATGCCTCTGCCCCTTAAGTGGGGTGCCTTGCCCCCCAACCAACTATCAGTGAGTGACATTCCTTCAGAAACTCTGTATCACCTCCTAAGGACGTAAGGCATATATTCTTTATATATGTTTAGATAGCTGTTTACTATGTATTACTGTACCTTTGTTATGAGTATATGTATTCCTGTCTTGTATGTATTTCTCACGTGTTCACGAATTAAAGTCTATGTTTGTTATTATCTTATAAGTTCTTTGTCGGAGTAATTTATGTACACACATGTGCCCACGTTGGAAGGTTACTCTGAGACTTTCAACTTATTATAAGAATTTTACATCTAAAATTTTCATCGCCCAGTTAATAATTTATTGGGACCTTTTTGGCGGCCAGAAAGTATCGCATTTCTTAGTGAACAGGTCAACAAAGAAAAAGATAAATTTTGAACCCTAGCCTATAGGGTGCTAACAAGTTTTCACAGTTACATTTTTCAGAATAAAATAAAGGATTATTCTAAATATAATTTCAACAGCTTTCAGTTCTTTCTCTGAACTCTTATATTTTATAACCAATGAAAGAAAACGTAAATTCCCTAAATAGTTTGAGATGAATGGAAAAGTTTTACCTTGTTTAGATAAAAGTAATAAGACACTGTAGAGATAGTGTGAATAGTTAAAAGTATTAGACATACAAATAAATGAAAGTTTTTTTTTAATCTCTTTGTCTCTTCATTTTTCTTTCCTTGAATTCCTTCCTTCTTACCGCGACCACCAAATATGATGGGGTTAAATGCAAACCCTAAGAACACGCACCAAGAATAACAACAACTACTTTTTTACCAAAAACATGAAACCTCTTGCTACCCCATAAACGTTATAGCGCCGACATTACCATCAATAACAAATTCATCTTTTGGAATACTTCGTGTTTTACTAATTTTTTTTTCTACATGCGTTGATCGAAGTCATTTTCATATCTAGCTCGTCCATTCTGAAAATGATTGTATACCTGCGGCATTTTTATCGCTTATTGGTTTCATTTTGAAGTTTTCTTTATAAAATTGATTTTGAACAACAATAAATTCTCATTCTACTTATTTGAATAATGCCTCAAGCTTTATTAATTTGGAAATCTCTTCTTTTTATACTTAACAGATTTAAGCAAAATTAAATCGGAAGATTTCATAATAATGCAAGCTAGATCTACTCTTGATAATAGTTTAATTTTCTAGCAGGACCTGTGGATATATCATCATCATCATCATCATCATCATCGGAATTGCAGTCTCGGAAGACTATATAGTTCTTGCGCTCCTGAAGTTACAGCGCCTCCTTTGACTGTGAAGTCCAATGATCGAAAAACATTCTCGACCACAGATGTCGTACGCGAAGGCTGTCCCTGAAGATGTTGATGTGCCGGTGCTTTGTTGCCGCTGCTTCCTTCTTGACCAGTATGATAATCTAATTATTACAACGTTTCATATTTTTGCTTAAGAGCTATTGCTAAATAGTTCAATATGTAAAAAGTATCATAATCTTGATTTAACTCTCTCTCTCTCTCTCTCTCTCTCTCTCTCTCTCTCTCTCACACACACACACACACACACACACACACACACACACACACGCAAACACTATTTTTCAATAGCTCTTAAGTAAACATATAAAAGGTTGTAATAATTAAATTATAATTCTGTGGCATATCCACATGTACTGATAGTTCTATCTATTGTTTCTAAAATGTAAAGAACGTTTTTGGTTGACACCTAACCCGAATAAAAAAGAAATGCTTATAAAGTAAACTGAGGAGAATTATTGAACTTACAGTGGAATTTTTAACCTTTCTTTTCATATAAGAAAACTTAATAAATTGCTGCAAACTAGTTCAAGGATATTGTTAACATGCATCTGAAATATGCAGTGACCATCCCCATTTTGTACAGTAATGAAATCTAAAACCTTGTCCCAAGAAGATATAAATATAATTCAAATGTAAACTAGCAAATATAAGCACCCTCCAGGTGCAACTATTTAAGTTTTAATGTAATGAAATATTATATCAAATTAGAAAGGCTAATGAGACTAAATAAGAATGTAGATAAAATGATTTGAAACAGAGGGGGTATAATCGAAAAACAGAACATCTTTGAAACTTATTTTTCCATCACTCTCGTCTTTCATTGCTAATTTTTTCTAATTTAACTATTTAGTTAGAATAGGAATAAAAATACATAAAATTACAGTTATTTCTTCTAGCTAATGGATTTCTTTTAAGATTTATCCCTGATTTTTTTTGCTCATATTCATTCAGATAAAACCAAATAATTAGAAATCAATAATACCAAGCACATATTTATGAAAATCAAATTTTCGATATCAATATGCAAATTAGCCTTCCCATTCACACTGTAAACCACTGTTTTGTTGTATATGTATAAATACAATTGCATGTTATTAGTATGTAAATCCAAACCTTGGGCGAGGATTGCTGTAATTAACAGCGTTGACCCCAGGGAGCTATTTCCCCAGGCAACACCTGTCCCCTTGATTTAAAAATGCAGGGCTGGGTTTATTTCCCAGTGCCTGAGGCGCCCCCTTGAGGGGAAATACCGATGGGATCAACGCATTTTTGCACCCGCCTCCCATGAGCTTCGGTTCGTGGGTGGTCCTACATTAATAGGGCCTTGTGCCTAACCCGTATACGTGGGGAACGTGGTAAATATCAAGTATGTAGATAAGGCCAACAGTAAAGCAATTTTATTATTAATTGAGGTTTAACTAAAAATGAAATCATAGAGAATGTGATGTAAATAACTAAGGGAATTGTGACTTGGGTAATGATATAGTTTCGGTTATAGACAAACACACAATCTCATTATAATAAGATGTAAAGTTCAACAGAAATTATCTATTTATTCTTAGAAGATTTCTTTCCTAGAAACAAATCAGAATAATTGAGAAAACTTGATGAGTAAATATTCACTTACCTTCAATGTCGTCTATTGAGTAACAGGGCTGAAAAAAGAAAAAATGGAGAAAAATTTAATTAGAACTTTAAAGAATAATAAAATGAATGAAGTCGATCGAATACATTAAATATACTAGTATCAGTATAAAAAAATACTTTATACTTAGTTTGCTTTTAGAACCGGTTTAACTCAGCGTATGAGTAGCACACGGTTCTGTGTGGTAAAGTGAGGAACTGATGGTGGGTGTGGCACGCCAAAGTAATCTACTTGGTCTAGCGCTAGTGAAAAGAGGGTAATTCCCTCGCTGTCTGGCTGATATCCGATAATATATATATATATATATATATATATATATATATATATATATATATATATATACAACACACACACACACACACACATATATATATATATATATATATATATATATATATATATATATATATAAATGGAGAATATGAAAAGTATTAGAATATGAAGGTGTTCAATTATATATATATATATATATATATATATATATAGAGAGAGAGAGAGAGAGAGAGAGAGAGAAAGGAGAGAGAGAGGGGGGGGTAAGGCATGTGGTGTAATAGTTAGCGTCGTAAGGAATGGACTTGTCGACGCAAGTTCAAATCCCAAACGGGGGTGTTTGCATTTTACAGAGTGCAAATACCCTTGGGAAAGGTATGCATCCGACTACTCTCCTCATCTATGAGCAAATAGTAGGGCAGATTGGGCTCTTTAACCTTAGTTAGGCAGCCAGTCTAGGAGAAGGAAAATCTTAAATCAAACCTGTTAAACTCGGCTTAAAAAATCACCTTGTGTTCACATCCTGTTTTTGCGGAGGGGTTGGTATATATATATATATATATATATATATATATATATATATATATATATATATATATATATAAACCTCCCTCACATATATGTATAAGAACATTTCAAATGAATTCAACTCAAAGATTTTTTTTTCACTGAACAAATGGACTCGCCACTTCTAATACACTTCCCTGTCCGGATTATAGTGGCCTGTCAAACATTTAAAAATTATTTTAATTTTTAAAACTCACTAAAAACAATTTCTTCAACTATAAATTTTCTCCTAACGATGACCTAAGGTCGAAACTAGTTAAGAAAATAAACAGCATAAAAGAAATATTCCTGTTTGTCTTATCACTTTTTGTTCATCTTTATATATATATATATATATATATATATATATATATATATATATATATATATATTCCTCATAACAACCATTTAGCGCTACACATTTTTTCAAAATATTCTACCCACTTTATCAGTTGGTATTATAAATGTGTTTATTGCTAGAATTTGAAAAAATGGAATTGCTAAAATTCTTGTCAATTTATTCATGCGGTAGAGCACCCACCCAGGAATCGCAAGATTCCTGGTTCGATGTCGGTCCTCTCGCCAACTCAGCGCATGAGTAGCACAGATTGGATGCGTGTGGTAAAGTGCGAAGCTGAAAGTATGTTTGGCGCTCCCTCCAGTGAATAAAAATAATCTCTCTTGTCTAGCGTTAGTTAAAAGGGGATAGTCTCCCTCGCTGTCCGGCTGATACCGACAAATAACGAGAACGACAATTAATAGATTGTCACAATCAATTGAACTTTAAATGTCACAATGGATTCTCTCACTGAATCAGGCAATAATTCAGATTTATCGGTGAACAGAGTAAAGAAGAAGAAGAAGAAGAAGAAGAAGAAGATGAAGAATGGAAGAGAGGCAAAGAAGAAGAAGAAGAAGAAGAAGAAGAAGAAGAAGAATGGAAGAGAGGCAAAGAAGAAGAAGAAGAAGAAGAAGAAGAAGAAGAAGAAGAAGAAGAAGAAGAAGAAGAAGGAAGAGAGGCAAAGAAGAAGAAGAAGAAGAAGAAGAAGAAGAAGAAGAAGAAGAAGAAGAAGAAGAAGAAGAAGAAGAAGAAGAAGAAGTAATACTTAAAATCTATTTGTGTTTTTTTTATAAACATCAAGATTTCTGAAGGTTCTCTGTTAGCTTGGTATAAAAATGATTGTTTTCAACCATCAACTTTTAGGCCATATATTTCAGATTAGAATGAAATTTATTGCTGTGTTTCTCGGAAATATAAAATCCATGGTTTAAAAAGATATTTTGGTGATTATCGTTCAATACAAACAATCGAAATTCTATAAGTGTCGATTTTAAACTTCAGTAGTTAACCCTCTAGTCATAATACCAGTGAATTGGATGCTGTGTTATATTGGCATAGAATTAAAGTTAAATATGCATCTTACATGGTGTGTCATTAAAGTATTTAGATTGAAGCTGTATTTACCAAGATAGAAATGAACAATGAATAGAACTTCATTTTTTTTTCAGAATACAAGGTGTGTAATGAAATTATTTAAATTGAAGCCGTATTTACCAGGATAGAAATGAGCAATGAATGGAGTGTTCATTTATTTTCAGAATACAGGGTGTGTCATAAAAGTGCCGAGTTTGAAGCTATATTTACCAAGATAGAAATGAATACACAGTAACTATTAGGATTTGATAATGATAATAATGATTTGTTTGCAGAGTTATATGGAGTCAAGTATCCCCTTCTAATATTAATAATCTTCAAAGACCGATACATTGGACCCATACATGGGACCCTAACATTCGGGATTTTTTTTACAAAAGCCTTTGGTGGTCTACTGCTTACTGCAACTCTTCCAATCTCGATTTTTGTTGGAATATTTTGGGTATATAAGATGTGTTGAAATCCACCACTTAATCTTAGAGACTCTGCATGGGCGCGTTGATTAAAGCCAGCCAATCAACATCATAAATACGTGGTTAGTTAATTATTTAATCACCGATCTTGAAAGCCGTTCATTTGCACGTATTCGACACGGACGAACGGATCTGTAACCAAGGACTCTGCTCAAACAAAGAAGAAGTGAGATGTGTCAGGACAACTCGTGTGTGCTTTACCATGACAACGCACCTGTCCACACTGCCATGAGTATCCGAGAGTTCATGGCCCAGAAGAAAATCACTATGCTGGAGCAAACCACCCTACTCGCCCGACCTGGCTCCATGTTATTTTCCATCTTCCCCAAGCTCAAGGGGGGCATCAAGGGAACCCGTTTTGAGGACGTGTCCGGCATCAAAAAGGCTGTGACGACAAAGCTACAGAGAATCCTGGAAAAATCCATCCAGGAGTGCATGCAAACGTGACTCCATGAAGATTACTTTGAAGGGGATAACTTGCAGTTTGTAATTTTGATTTGAAATAATTGTTTTATGACATTAGTCCTGGAACTTTTTGGACCCATACTTCGTATAAACACAACGATTATACATACCACAATGAAGATGAGGACAACAGCCCGAAAAATCAAAATTATTCACAACAGGTTTCATCTAAATAAATACAGACTAATAATATCGAATCAGTTAATGTTTAGTTCTTCTGTAATATCTCGAGTTTATTTTTTTGCGTAGGTCCATCGTAAAATGATGGCTGCAACACTTTTATCTTCAAGCCTCTATTCTCTGTTGGAACAAAATGTTTGCAGGGAATGTTGAATTGTACGTTTATTGATTGTCCTTTCATAAAAAAAATTTGGTTGATATTATCAGTAACACATCATTCAATAAGTCCCGCCGCTAAAACAACTGCTTCTTCCGCCTCAATATTCCTTGCTCCACAAGCAGAATACGATATTTGGTCAGAATTTTAGGCGGTCCTCCCGTGCAAGGATGCACAGTTGAGGCTTACTTGGATCCGTCGGTATTCCCCATTTGAGGGAACGCCTCGGGCATTAGACAATAAACTTGGCTCTTGATATTTTAGACGAGGATCCTAGTACCGCCTAGGGGAGTATTTATTCAATGAACAAAGGCGTTGGTATGTGTCACAAGTCTGGTGTATAGTTGGGACTTTAATAAAAAAAATCCTTTCATCAAAAAATTTGTTTGATATTATCAGTAGTTTCCACTGTTTAATGTCCCATTTTAAACTCATAAAAAAATCGTTCAAATTTTTTCCCAACTTTAATTTGACAATTTAGAAAAGAACAAACAGTGCAATAGTACCGTGAAATAGTAATGCGAGATTCCCGTTTTAAAATGGATTCTCCCATGAACACAGATAATATTTCATTCAAAATATGTATCAGAGTTAAGAATAATAAAAAATGCAGTTATTTTGTTGGTTGGTTGTTTTGTTTTACGGCATTTCAATTCTATTTTGGAGACATTTAATGCAGAATCAAGTCATTTTGATAAACAAAGAACTCGGGTTGCTTACAGTACCTGTTGTTGCTTAAGTGGTCACCCAATCAATTATTGAACAGTCTCATCGCTGCTTAACTTTGCTGATTTTGCAGGAACTGTTGCTTTCAGTGAGACTTGACCGTAATCAATTATTTTGTACCAACCTAATACTAAAGAGTAAAATCCCCTCGATATTCCTTCTTTGAGGACCCTCAGGCACTGGGCAATAACCCAACCCAGTCCCTTTTAGGCAAGAGGGCTGATTAAGCCTAACGGGATAACTCACTGGGACCATGCTGATATTAATATCTGACCGGTCCAATGGCCGGAGCCACTGGACAACACACACACACACACACACACACATATATATATATATATATTAATCGTAATTATGTCACTGATTACGTCAGAATTGCTAAGTTTACCCATACGTATTTACTTTATATCATAATCAAAATCATTAATTAATACATAAAATACATCTTATATATTAACGTTATTTCTATGAAAATCTGAATTAGATTTGTTCAAAATAACTCATGTTATTAGTGCATTTAAAATCCTACAATGTGTCTTATATATTACAAAGAAATAAAGGTTTACATAATATATGGTGTGGTTAATTTGCATACTGGTTTTAACAAAATCGGTTTTAATAAATAATTACTTGGTGTTATTGATCTCTAATATTATTGCTTTATTCTACAATGTATTAAAATCAATCCCATGAATGATTTTATATAGAAACTAATAAAATATAATTAAAATAAGTGTAATCTTTTTATATGCGTTCTTAATCAATTTCCTTAGTCTTTTTAATTTAATATATTTAATTAGATTAAAACTTAAACACTTACGCCCAGATGGCGAATATTCTTGCTAGTTAAAATAGATAAATACAAAAATACAAAAATCTAGATTATAATATCAAAACAAAACTAAAACCACAACACAAAAACAAGATAAACAAAAAAACACGTGCGGGAGGCTCATATTCTTGCTTGTTCTATTTGAAAAAGAATGTTTTCAAGTTGGGTTCAATGGTTGAAGCATTGAATTGGCAGCTGTTACATTATGAGGTTCTGTCTTAATGGACCAACAAAACAAAAGTATGATAGTTGACTTTCTTGTTTGACTGACAATCCGTTCAAATCTCACTTATTGTCCCGCCCAAACTCACCAGTCATCTAAAATAAAATAGAAAATAAAATAGAAATAATCAAAATGCCCAACTGAGCAAGAGAAACAAATATATGAATCACTTCATATTTAATCTTTATATCAATACTCTTGTTCCTTAATCTTCTGACCGTCATAATCTTGCAACACCTTCTGGTTAAAAAATAAGACCGTTCAAACCGTCCAAGATGAAATGCAAAAATATTAATCCTGATTATATGTTTTTGCTTATCCACTGAATTTCTATTTCTTATGAATGTCGTTACCTCAGTGAAATAATGGACCCTTCCGTTTTTTATTATAAAGAAATAAAGGCAAGAAAAAGGACATGCTACACAGAAAATATAATAAGAAAGAAAAGAAAGAAAGAAAGAAAGAAAGAAAGAAGAGTATGGGAAAATAGAGAGAGGGGTGAGCGCACGGAAGTGATTACGCTAGTGTGTTTCAATAGAATATAGGGAAAGGATGAAAAGAAGGGAAAAAAGAAAAAGGTGTGTGTGTGTGTGTGTGTGTGTGAGAGAGAGAGAAGAGAGAGAGAGAGAGAGAGAGAGAGAGAGAGATTAAGATTATTATACTTTTTACATATTAAACTGTTTTCAATAGCTTTTAAGTAAACGTATCAAACATTGTAATAATTAAATTATCATACTGTGGTATATTCATAGATCCTGCTAGTAATCATATAATTGTAAAAATAATCAACCACTTTATGGTAATACATACGAACATTTATGTAAGAAAACAATACAGTTATAACGTAGAACATAATTTCAAATATACACCTATACAATGATACCGAAATAAATTCATTTTATGCTTAAAAGAAAACAACCTGAAAAACTTTTAAAAGAAAAATGCGAATTGATACTTAAATGCAGAAATGTAAATAAATAAATATTAAACTACCCCTAAAAATCATAGGGTTTCAATTTGCAATGATGAGAGAGACAAAAAGACAGCACTGACTGATTTCGCTTTCAGACTTTTGTATCGAAATATCTCCACTCGGATTAGAACTGGAGTGATGCTATATAAAAATGAAGACCGTTATATTAGTGAATGTTTAAGTTCTCTTTTCTTTTTACTATTTGCTGATGATGTTCAACGACTTGTTAGACGATTATTAGAAGAAATAACACAAATGGGTATAAATAAATTGCCTTATAGAGAAGATACTTGTAAAATTTAACAGAAAAATATAAAGTATTACATATTGGATCTAAAACCATTAAAGTTGAAAATCAAAAAACTAAATGAGGAATGCGACTTAGGGGTTGGCTTTGTTGTTACTTTTAAACGTAATAATCATTTTGTTGGAGGCACGTGGTGTAATTGTTAGAGTCGTAGGAAATGGACTCGTCGACCCGAGTTCAAATCCTGGACAAAGCTACAGTTCATATAACGCGAATACACTTGGGTAAGATATGAATCCAACTACTCTCCATTCAGCTATTGGTAAATAATAGGGAAGACTGGGCCCATTAATATTGTTTAGGCAACCAGTCTAGGAGAAGGAAAACTCTGAATTCAAACTTGTTAAATCCGCTTGGGTGGTCACTACTAGAATAGGCTGAGTCCTAATTCGTGATCTTTTTTATTTTTTTTAAACTGAAATAGATAAAAAAGTAGGACTGAGCCTAATCTAGTAGTGACCACCCCAGGCGGAGTTTAACTGGTCTGAATTCAGAGTTTTACTTCTCTTAGACTGGTTGCCTAACCAAGGTTAAAGTGCCCAGCCTGCCCTACTATTTACCCATAGTTGGAGGGAGACTAGTTGGATTCCTACTTTACCCATTAGCGTCATTAGGGTATTAGCGCTATGTGAACTGTAGCTTCGTCCAGGAATTGAACTCGGGTCGATGAGTCCATTTCGTGCCACTCTTACCAGTATACCACCGCACTTCCTTAAGTTAAAGAGTAAAGCAGTTTCCAGTCCAATTTGCAACTGTAACAGCCGAATTACAATTCCTCATTCGAGAAATTGAGACAGGTGTGTCAATAAAGAGCAAACAACTGATGATATATTTGTGAAGCTATCTTTTTTACATCTCTTATTGAATCTAAACCAACTGATAAATATCATTTTACCAAGAAAGACTCGACGGGTATTAAATATCAATGCTATATTTAGCAAATGAAAGTAAATAGACGGTATTGTTGGTATTCATAATGGCTGTAATTAACTATAAGTGTTACCAAGCAACACCCTCTTTTAATGATCACTTGTAGGACTGAACAAATAACAAGATACAACTCAATATATTCGATTATTTTTCGTAATATTCTTTTGCAGTTTTCAATTAGGGATTCGAACGAGCCACAACTTGTAAATGTGACGAATATTGAATGGTGATTATCACACTCAAAATCACCATATTATCATTCAAATATATATAATATATATATATATATATATATATATATATATATATATATATAGCATTCTATTCGCTTTGATGAAGGGGAGTAACATCCCCGAAATATTACGAAATAAAACGAAACTTAACATTCAAAAACAGAGTTTCTTATATTTCACACCTAATGCTTCATACGAAATCTCAAATAATAGATATATATATATATATATATTATAATATATATATATATATATATATATAGTTGGGTCACCCATTCAGTTATGGCTAGATAACCGAGATTAGAGAAAGGCGAATTCATTTTTTTAATACGGCTGTGCACATTAAAATTCATTTTGTAAGATTTCTAAGAAAAGGTATGTTTGACCTAATTTAAGCTACGGGTTGCTGGTTATGAAATGTAACTTAGAAATACCTTTCAAATTCTCCATCTCTCTCTCTCTCTCTCTCTCTCTCTCTCTCTCTCTCTCTCTCTCTCTCTCTCTCTCTCTCTCTCTCACACACACACACACACACACTCTTCTCTCTCTCTCTCTCTCTCTCTATCTTCTTCTCTCTCTCTCTCTCTCTCTCTCTCTCTCTCTCTCTCTCTCTCTCTCTCTCTCTCTGGAAATATCAGAATGACGGACTAAAATATTAAAAATCTTTTTATTGGACTTATCTTTCAGATCAGTAATGAAAACTTAAAAGGAAAAAGTTTGCCGCTCACACACACACATACACACAAACACACAGAGTTTCTTTTTACTTTTTCCTCTCTTACTAAAACTTTCTAGACTTGTGTTTTCTATCTTCTCGGTGTTACTTCATGTTCTATCTTTCTTTTCTTCTTTTTTTTCTTCCACTTATTCTTTTTTTTTTTTTTTACTTTTCGAGATTCTTCCTTCTTTCTTTTGATCCTTTCTAGATTGTTTTTTTTCTTTCTAGATTTTTTTTCTTCCCAAAACTGTTCTCTTTCTCACTTTAAGATGAGGAAATTAATCCGACAGTATGTGGAGAAATGTAGAACAAACATTGGATGTTTTCCAAACTCAACGCATTCAAAACATCCATCATCTTTTAACTACATAAATCCTTTTTTCTCCTTGACTAATTTCATTGTCCTGAAGAAGGTTTGTTTATAAACCGAAATGTTAGAACATCGACACTACGGCTAATAAATTTCCATCCATTGTAACATCCCGTGTTTTTTCGACATTTTCTCACACACACACACACACACATACACACACACACATACACACACACACACACAACACACATATAATTATATATATATATATATATATATATTAATATATATATTGAATATCGCATAGGCGAGAAACTGTCTGTAATCAGGCGCCGTTGACTCCATGTCCACGCTACCCTATCTTACATATACATGTTTATCCTGAACAGATGGTCTCGTCACTTCTAATACATTTCGCTGTCCGGATTATTGTTACTTGTCAAACACTTTTTTGAAACTTTCTAAGAACAATTTCTTTTACAAGAAATTTTCTCCTGACAATGACCTAAGGTCGAAACTAGTTGAGAACAACAAAAAATAAATAACATCAAATATGTATTCCTGTTTGTTTTATCACTTTTTGTTCATCTTATATATATATGCGAATGAAGAAATTTTTTATTACTTTAAAGGCATTTGAAAACAGATTTTTATTTATATATTTTTAAATTTTTTTAGAATTTAGTCCTGTGATATGAATTCTAAATACAATCCTTGATGTTGCAAAAAAAGAAAAAAAATATATATGTTGTAGTTTCACTTCCGCCACAAAAAAATTTCTTCATTCGCATCTGATGAGTCGGGAGATTTAGACTATTTGTTTAGCTCCCTGAAATAGACTTTAATGCTAAATCTCTAAGTCTTTTGTTATTTCTTTACTTATATATTTGCTCAGTGACTCTAACATTAAGAGCCTACATTGAGCTCTCAAACTGCGACAGGTTTTTTTTTAAATAAAACTCTTGTGTCGTAAGGAAGATTTCTTCTCTGGACTTTTGGATTATATATATATATATTCATAATATATTGAGCGATATATATATATATATATATATATATATATATATATATATATATATATATCGCTCAATATATTATAAATAGAAATGACTAATGCCACTGCAATGGAAACGTTAAAGCGGCAATTGGACACTATATATAAATATATATTTGAATACACACACATATATATATATATATATATATATATATATATATATATATATATATATATACTCACTAGTTGTCTGATTCATAATGGTTTTCAACAGCCTCTATGTGTGTGCATGTGTATGTGCGAATATGTGTACGTGTGCGTCCGTATGTGTATGCGTGTGTGTGAGAGAGCCTTATAAATAACTTGAAACAATTATTGCCACTTACCGAATATCAGCGTCGAAATATACAACCAATTAACCTCCAACGTTACCATTGACAACTCTGTCTCAGTAAATACTTTATCATTGATAATAAATTCAACAAACTCCAAAAGCGACACGACCTTGTTTTTGTCTTTTTGCTTTTTTTTTGGGGGGGGGGGTGCGGACATTAACGGCAAGGGCAGGTTTAGCTCAGTCGGTAGAGCGTTCGGCTAGGAATCACAAGGTTCCTGGTTCGATACCGGCACTCGCCAACTCAGCGTATGGGTAGCACAGTAATCTGTGCCGTGAAGTGAGGAGCTTACGCTAAGTGTGGCGCTCCACCTCAGACGCTAAAATAATCTCCTTGGTCTAGCGCTAGAGAAAAGTGGATAGACTCCTTCGCTGTCTGGCTGATACCGACTTTAGGTCGCCACGAAAACTTTACTTTACTTAGCATTGAAACAAAAAATTCACATCATTCAATAATAGCACACACGCGCGCGTGCGCATCTGATGATTGTGCGCGCCACATGAATCTTCAAGTAACGGATTTCTTGTGTTTATATCTTTTATATTGTATATCTGCTCTACCATATCAGCACCGAGCACTGTTCATGCAAAATATTTTCTTGATTTTCAGAGAAGCGACATTCTCCTGTGGAAACCAGCACATGGGCATGCTAATGTGGGCCGCCCAGCAATGACATACATCTGTTGCATAATCTATGGAATTGCATTTCCATGGAATATTACAGAAAGCCCGCGAAATACGTGAAGTCACGTGGGACCTGGTTGGGTCTTCAGTTTCAGCTTGGACGTCCGGCAGGTAAGGTCTTTCTGCCTTAGCTGAAGCTCACTGCACACGCGCGTTATGTCAGTTACATGAAATGTTTAGTTAAGTAAATAAAAGCTTAAATAATAATATGGTCTTGTGGTTAATGAATGTCTTGGCAACAAGACTGATCTGGAAGAAGAAATGCATTAAGTGCGACCAACCACCAAGACGATGTCCAGATGCTAGAAGAGACGCTAGCAGAAGAACGTAAGATACTAAAGATGAACAGAAGAAAAATAGAAGTAAGAAAGTAAACAGAAGAGTATACAACACATCGACCAGCTCTGCACGGATACTGGATTCTGTACAGAAGACCTCCCGGGGACAATGAATGATAGAGAAGGTTGGCGAGAGATTGTCATGTATATCCGTGCTAATTGCGTGACATGACAATGATAATGAAGAGTTTTATGTTTTGTTTGAAGCATTGATGGTATATTGGTTTGGTTTCTTGGTTTTGAAGGCGATCACAATGCAAGCGTAAAGAAAAACGAGTTAACTAAGATCTTTTTTTATTTACCTTTGATTTATTTTCTTAATATTTCGGGATGAAAAAAATCTTTTCATCAGAAGATTTCAAGCGAGTTCAAGATCCAGTCACGCTATTGCGTTCACTTTCGAACTAATACTCTTGGGAAAGTTAATAACCTACACATCCCCAGCTATAGGTTAAATAGTACCACTACTGTTATTCTAGAAAGATGGTTTTGGCATTAAATAACCCAAGAAGATTGATATGCCATTAAACAAAGAAATATGCATAGATGTTGAGGGGAGAAGTGGGTTCATGCCTTTCTGAAAGGGATTAAAACACTGAACAAGGTTATAAGAGTTTTATATTTTGCTTGAAGCATTCTGTGTATATTGGTTTGGCAGTTGGTTTTGAAGGCTTTCGCAATGGAAGTGTAAAGAAAAATGAGGTAACTATGATGTTGTTTGTTTATCTTTGATTTATTTTCTTAATATTTTGGGCTAAAGATCCCTTCGTCAGAAGATTTCTGAAAGCACAGAGCCCTGAAAAGGATGTTATCTGTTCTTAGAATCTGCCTATTCTGTTGTAGTTTGTGATTTTGTGTATGCTTGTTTGATAATGTCTTATTCCTCTGAATTCTCCCTCTCTCTCTCTCTCTCTCTCTCTCTCTCTCTCTCTCTCTCTCTCTCTGTGTGTGTGTGTGTCTGTGTCTTTCTTGATCCTAATTACTTAGTCAAGTACTTTTTAGAAAAGTACGCTAAACCCTTGTTATGCAAATGGCTACTTTCAACTATTCTATAAAAAAAATAACATGCCTGTACCTGGCCATTTATGTCTGATGATTGTGCACACCACATTAAACTTTAAGTAACGAACCTCTACTGTTCAGAATTATGTCTTTTAGATTTATACCTGCTCTGACACAATAACATCGAACACTTTCTAATACAAAAACTTTTCTTATTTGCAATTCTTTCAATTATATATATATATATATATATATATATATATATATATATAGAGAGAGAGAGAGAGAGAGAGAGAGAGAGAGAGAGAGAGTGAGAGAGAGAGAAAGAAGAGAGACAGACAGACAGACAGACAGACAGAGACAGAGTCAGACAGTGTATTCAATTGCCGCTTTAACTTTTCCGTTACAATAAGTAAATATTCCAAAAGTGCTCAATATATAAAAACAAAAGCAATAATAATGTTAGTAATAGTAATAGTAGAAAAGAACTAAGGGTTTACCATGGTTTCGATTCGATGATCTCATCAGGGCCCTATCTTATACTTAACTAAGTCAATGTCATTACTTATCTAAAATCTAAGAAATGACATTGACTCAGTTAAGTATAAGGTAGGGCCGTGATTAGGTAGGGCCGTGTGTGTGTGTGTGTGTGTGTGTGTGTGTGTGTGTGTGTGTGTTATAGTTAAGAAGGCCGCAAAATGTTTTGAAATTTATTTTTAATTTTTTTAAATATTATAATGCACTGTAAATAATAAAAAATAAACATTATTTATTGTTGATTTTTTTCGGGTTTTTTCTTCCATTCTCTGTAAAGTTGAACGACTCGTTCTCATTCTTTATTTAAAATTAATTCTGTTTAACAAGAGACAGGTGCTTTAATCTGTCCTTTTCAAAGAATATTTGTCTTTCTTTATTGTAATCTTTTGGTTTGGTTCTATTTTGTTGTTGTCATTGGAATTCTCTTGGAATACATTCTTCAAAAGATCTTTTTCTCCCAGGCTTTGCAAGTGTCGAAGAATCTGCGTCTCTTCGTTTTGATAATTTGTCTCGAGTAGACATGAGAAACTTCACCAAGTTCTTCACTGTCTTTTAAATGTTCAAATCCTGACTGCCATTTTTCTTTTAGGATTTTTCATTCTTTCTTTTCTTTTGGAATTTCTTTCAATCTATTCGGGGTTTTTACCATTCCCTCCAAACATTTTTTTCCAAACAACATTTCCATTTTTCATGAATTCACTTCACTCAATTAATCCCATTTTTTTTGGAAATCTATACATATATAAAGGGCAGTTGTGTGTATATGTACGTCCGGAGGAAGCTTCGAAAATAAAACAATTAACGACAAAGTAAATATATATATATACACATTAAATATCACCAGGACTTGGTTTTTGAGTAAAAAATAATAGAGATTTGATTTATATTCGTGAAGATAATTAGAAAAATAAAATTTGAATGATAACAGCATGGATTTTTTTTTTAAATTTAATATTTTAGATAGTAGACATTAACATTTCTTTTCAGAGTAGCTGGATTAGTTCAAGGTCTTTTTTTACATAGGGATTTAAATGGGGCATCCCACGATTATTCAACTCACGATTCAGTAATAATGGATCTGCGGGACTAATTTTAAAAAAAACCCTCTACCCAGGCGAGACCGGGTAGCCGCTGCTAGTTTTATTATAAAGGTCATGTTATGATATCGGTCTGGTCGCTCACATCCACAACAAAAGGTTTTGTGACTATAGTGAAGTTTTTAATAGTGTGGTTGGTGGTATTAGGTAAATGGTTATTACAGACTTTGTAAATCTTATTATAATGGAGATTGTGTGTTTTTCTGTCTGTAACCGAAACTATATTATTATACAAGACACAATTCTCTTTGTTGTTTACATAACATGCTCTATGATTTTATTTTTATTTAAACCTCAATTATTAATAAAATTGTTTTACATCATTAAGACTGTTTATCATATCTAGATACTAAAAACATGCAATTACATTTATATATACAACAGTTAGTGAGGCTTAGAATAAGCTGACTGTATCCCACATGTGGAGGCATGTGGTGCAATGGTTATCGTTGAAGGAAATGGACTCAGCAAAATCCTGGATGATGCTGTTTCACATTTCACATTAGGTCTCTATTTGTCTGTAACCGAAACTATGTCACTGCTTACGTCACAATTATCAAAGCCGCCAATACATAGAATAAATAACAATTATTATTAATGAAATAGATAATAGAAACTGGAGCCATATCCACACTACCTTCGGTCAATAGGCGGCCCGGTTTTTTCAACATATCACCTTTCCTAGATAAATTAATCTTCGACAGTTATAATACGCCAAATCTCAACTAGTCCACCCACCACATCAACCACGACTCGTCCCTATCCCTACACAGAGCTTCACACTACACTATCTTCCCAAACCTACACACAGAAGCGCCCACCACAGTAGGCGCCCACCACCGAACTAACACACGCACCTATCAGATCGAAATCATAACATCTTATTATAATGGAGATTGTGGTTTTGTCTGTCTGTAACCGAAACTATATCACTACTCAAGTCACAATTCCTTTTGTTATTTACATCACATTCACCATGATTTGATTTTATTTAAACCTCAATTATTAATAAAATTGTTTTACATTATTAATACTGTTGACCATATCTACATTCTAAAAACATGCAATTGTATTTATATATACAATAAAATAGCGGTTTACAGTGTGAATGGGAAGGCTAATTTGCATATTGATCTTAAAAATTTGATTTTAATAAAATATGCTTAGTATTATTGATTTCTAATTGTTTGGTTTTATCTTATTGAATATGAGCAAAAATATAGGATATAGATATTTTTAAAAATTCATTAACAAGAAGAAATAACTGTAATATTATTCTTTACTTCCTATTTTAACTAAATAGTTGAATTAGGAAAATTTGCCCATGAAAGACGGGAGTAATGGAAATTGATGGAAGAGTTAGTTTCAAAGTTGTTCTATTTTTCGATTATACCCCCTCTGTTCCAAATCTTTTTATCTGCATTCTTATTCAGTTTCATTAGCCTTTCTAATTTAACATATTTTATTATATTATAATTTAAATACTTGCACCCGGAGGGTGCATATATTTGCTAGTTACCTTAATAACAACACTACACGAAACAGATTAGGCAACATATTGGCTTAAATCTTACCCTAAACCCATCTCAGTATAGTTTAATAATAATAATTTCATTATATCAAGATTCTTTTCATCTCATAGTCATGAGCCCCAATGAAGCACTCCACGCTTTTCACCGTTTCTTGTGAAAATCTTCACGTGAACTAGAACTAACGCTATGCCGACATCGGACACGGCCCTTTCTTCATATACAACCAACCATTTTTCCCATTGTTTGAAAGTCATACGGCCTTACCACACAACAATTCTTCTAACACAAGTCCTGATGAAGTTTTGTTAAAAAACCGAAACGTTATAACGTCGACTTCACCATCAAGAATAAATTCATCTTTTTAGAATACTTAGTGTTTTCTATTTTTTCCATATATATATATATATATATATATATATATATATATATATATATATAAGCCACGCTGACGTATGAATTTTTTTTAAGCGGGAGTCAAATTATTTTGCTTTAAATTTTGACGGAGCTGATCATGATGTTTCAATCTATTTTCTTCAAAACTCTTTAATTTAGCAAAACATGTCTTATGCCATTCTTTCCGATTTGATGCTAGATTTTCCCAGGTACTCAGGTCAATATTGAGGCGTTTCAAATTGAGCTTCAATTTGTCCTTATAGCGTAAGAGCAGACGTCCAATAGAACTCTTAGCATTTTTGTTCTCATTCATTCTGATAACGTGACCAGCTCACCTAAGCTTAACCTTTGCTAGTAAGGTTTAAATGCCTGCAACGTTGTTACATAAACCAACTTGACGCCTTTCATATGCGCTGTCTTCGTGCCATTTGCGGTATAAAATGGGATGATAGCGTGAAATCTCTCTCTCTCTCTCTATATATATATATATATATATATATATATATATATGTGTGTGTGTGTGTGTGTGTGTGTGTGCGTGTGTGTGTAAAATGGGACAAAAATAATAGGCAAATAGACATTACACGATACAAGACGCCTTAGTGAAATTAGTTCACTCAATGAATTGGATTTCTTTTTTCAGATATCCATTCACCGAAATTAGATGAATTTAAAGAAATACATTGAATACGATAAAAAAAACACACCCTGTTTTGTATTGACCAGATTGTATAAAATTGATTTAAATGAAAATGAAAATGGGTCATGCAATTATTTTAAAGAAGGCTTCAAATCTGTCCATAAAATGAGACACGTCATTGATCTCAAACCCTATACATTACAATTCATCCACGGGAGGAGAGAGGAGAGAAGTTGGTTGGTTGGTTGGTTGGTTTACGGCATATCAACCCTTTTTGGGTCATTTAATGCCGAATCAAGACATTTTTGGTTGGTTGTTCTGTTTTACGGCATATCGACTCTTTTCAGGTCATTTAATACCGAATCAAGTCATTTTGATAAACAAAGAACTCAGGTTTCTTACAGGGCCTGCTGTTGCTTAAGTGGTCACCCAATTAAGAACTGAACAGGCTCACCGCTGCTTAACTTTGGTGATCTAGCGGGAACCGGGGTTTTCAGCAGTATTTTTGTACTAACGAAAAGAGAGCCCTTTTGGTTTGAATTAAGAGTTTTCCTTCTCCTAGACTTGTTGCTATACGAAGGTTAAAGATATTTGCCCGTCCTACTATTTACCAAGAGCTGGAGGGAGAATAGTTGGATTCGAACCTTTCCCAAGGGTATTAGCGCTATGTGAAATGCAAATAGCCGAGTCCAGTATTTGAACTCATCTCGCCGTGTCCATTTCCTGCAACAGTATTCATGACCAATAATACACATTTGTTCCTCGTCATAGTTGAGAATAAGAGTGAGAGGATATCTAGATGTTTTTTTTATTTTACGGCATGTTAACCCTTTTTGGGTTATTTCATGCCGAAAACGTTTTGTTTTATTTATGCTTGATGGGCATTCAAAATGTTTTTTAACTCAATTTTTTTAAACACATTATTTTTTTTCTATTTAACCCATAGATGGGACCCTAACAGATACTATCACTCCCGGTCAGGGTAGACCTGGGAGTAATAGTGATTCAGGGGTACTCTACATTCCCCAGAGCTCCAGAATTGAAACTTCATCATCAGTTAGTTTAATGTCATGCCCAGGACATTTCTTTTTCAAAGGCGTAATCATTAAACTGCCACAATCGGAATTCGAACTCGGTATTGGGGACCATCCCAGCAACCACCCCCTATATGAACACAGTGATATGAATACACGTACAAACATCGATTTTGCTTACCTCATCCCTTACCTCATCATGGTCATACGGTACATTGTCCATATCTTTCTTGCGCAGACTCCGACGAAGCCGATCTTGTCCAAGTGGGGCCTTAACAGTGTGCACAGCACTTAGAGTAGCGGCAAGTACAGCTGCTGTCTGCAGTAGTAGTAGATAAGACTGAATGGTGATCACCATATTAGATGTTTGTCTCTGAAAACTCGAAGATCTGGAATGAAAAAAAAACAGAAAAATATATCATTACGTCACATAATTGATAGGTAGCCTATTAATCATGTACAGCAAGTGTAGTATATATTCAAAATAACGGTTTAGTGGCAAAACACAGGTGGAATGGTGGACGGCTTTTGACTTGTGTTTGAACTCTCTTCCGGTTCGCTAGCGCGAGCCGTGAGAAAGGTAGCTAGGAAAGTCAGATTCGACTGAGTGCTGAGACGAGTAAGCCGGCCATGGCGTCTCTCACCCAAATAGCCAAATTTCCGCGCGTTTGTTTGTTCGTCTGGGATTCATAGAAATAAAATATGAACCTGAAAAAAAGAAAGACCTGCAACCAATGACTTTGCTCAACCGAAGGATCATACCTAACACTAAGGGACACCAAGGAACAACCAAAGGTTTCTTCACTAAAGATCGCGCTCTGCTTAACACAAAGGGTCTCCACTGTAAACAACTCTAAGAAAACTGACAGACCTTTGTATTGGAATATTTTGGGTGTTATAAGGCGTGCTGGAACCCACCACTTAAACTTATAGACTCTGCGTGGGCGTGTGGATTAAATACAGCCAATCAACAACTCGAATACGTTGTTAGTTAACTATTTAATCGCCGATCTGAAAAACCTTTCATTTGCACGTATTCGACATTTCCGAACGGATCTGAAACCGAAGACTTGGCTCAACCGATGGATTCTAATCAACACCAAGGGACACAAAGGAAGAATAGTACCATTACTGTTCTTATACTAGGTTGGCATTGACATTTTTAAAAAGCCACAACAGTTTATATGCCATTAAACAAACATACCAAACCTACAAAACCCACCACCATGAATTCAAAAACAAGACTAAGAAAATAATCTTAAGTTATGTTAATTATATGCAAAATTATGCAAAGTTGAAGGTTGTTTGCATTTAAATTCGATTAAAAATGTAAATATGGAATACTATAAAATGTAACAACGTCGTCGTCGTCGTCATCGTAGTAGTAGTAGTAGTAGTAGTAGTAGTAGTAGTATTTCCACAAAGATACTTTCCAGCATTCAACGAGAATACAAGTTCCCCGGTCTCTAGAAAGTCAGGCTCTTATATATTATTGGAGGAGGTAAGTTGTATAGTTTAATAATTCCTGTAGAATCCCACATTACTTAATGGGACAGTTCATTTCTACTCTACACATGCGATAAACGCGATTCCCTATTCTCTAAGCATAACATAACCATAGATGGGATAACATACCATTAAAATCAATCTCCATGCATTATTTTGTCTTGTATTATGTTTAATACCAAGTTTGGTTCGAGTTCTTCCTTCAAACTGATTATTTGTACAATATCGCTCAGTATAGAAATCTTTATACAGGGTGATTGAAAAATAATTCTCTATTCTAAACTATAATTTTTATATGCAGTTACAGTTTTCTCAATTCTTTAATATATGTTCCTTGATATATGGCAATTAAATGTGTTGTTGTTGGTGCTCCTCCTAATGTTGTTCGTGAATGGCTGAATCACCATTTTTCTGTGAGGTTGGTTGAAGGATCAAGTCTACTCTACGAACTTGAAGGAAGAATACGAGAATTTATTTCTGCCATTCCAAAAGAGTTCCTGGGAAGATCAGTTGATGCGATTCCCGAGCGGCTTGAGAGGCTGGAGGCGAATGATGTTGCCGATATAGAATTTTGAACTCCGTGTTATATGTGTTCTTCTGGCATTTATTTTTTGTAAAAATAATGATTCAGAAATAAATTACAAGATTTTTAAAATAGGGAAGGGAGTTATTTTACAATCACCCTGCAGTTCACAGCTTTCACCACATCAAAATAAATAAGTCAATTCAAATAACTAACAACCAATCAAATGAATTAACTCTTTCGCCATATTTTAAAAATAAAATTTCATTTTACTGAACGTCCACTTCCGCCATTACAGTTCCGCACAAAATTAATTCATCGATCTTTTATCGAACAAGGAAATAAAAGAACCTTTTAAAGGATTTAATTCTCGTTATTTTTAACTGATTAAGAAATGTTATAAAATGCTATGCCACCGCTATAACCGCTAATTTTTAATGATCTAAAAAATATTCCCCCAAATTAAATACTTATTGTTGAAGTGTGAATAACCAGTTTCCTCAAATAGCAAGAAAATAATAGGATGCTGCCCAGGTTGGGGGGGGGGCTGCAGCATGGAACTAAAAAATGGGCGCCATTTTGAAAATCACTAATTAGGATTCTAATGACCAGAAAAGAAAATGAAATGAATGAATGGAATTGAAAACACTTGAAGCAAGACGGGTTCATTAGCTGAGTTGAATCTAAAGATTATTTTGAAAGGCCAGTCTGGTGTTAGGAATAGATGTCCATTGGCTAACAAAGGAATTGGATTTATTGATTGATTAATATTAACGGCATGTCAGCCCGTCGATGGTTATTTTATGCCTAGAGGTTACGGTATTGTACGTTCACGCTTACATTTTTGTGTCGTTGTTTCTTAAGAGTTTTTTTTTAACACGTTCCTAAAAGAAATAGTAAAATAGATCGCTAATTAGGACTGAGCCTATTCTAGTAGTGACCACCCGAAGCGGAGTTTTAACAGGTTTGAATTCAGAGTTTTCTTTCTCCTAGACTGGTTGCCCGACCAAGGTTAAAGAGTCTAGTCTACCCCACTATTTACCCATAGCTGGAGGGAGAGTAGTTGGATTCACACCTTTCCCAAGGGTATTAGCACTATGTGAATTGTAGCTTCGTCCAGGATTTCAACTCAGATCGACGAGTCCATTTCCTACGACCGTGACCCTAACAGGTACTACCACACCAGGTCAGAGAGGACTAGGAAGTAATGGTAAGGAAGGGGTACTTCGCAATCCTCATATCTCCAGAGATGGAGTCTCACCATCAGATGCAATAAACTACACTGAGTAGTGAATGCCCCATCTCTGAACTCTTCTAAGGCAAAATTAGATGAATTGTGAAAATAATATTCAGTGGAAATAAGATAAATGTTTTGAATATAAGGAAGGGCTGACCTAATATATCTAGCTATTATTATTAAGATATTATTATCATTAGTATCATTAGTAGCAAAATTTAAAAACGCCTTCTAAATTGTTTTCAATTCAATTTTGTAGAAAAATAAATTCTTAAAAAATTGTTTTGGATAAATAAAATTTATTTTTAAAATCTTTGTACAATCAATGAATAAATGTAATATATTTTGTTACACTCTTAATTCATTTTCTTAGAGATATAACAAATTTCATATTTATCAAAGTAAGCAGTAAATTGATTAGATAACTTTATTTTTTAAAGAACAAAATAAAATTTATATAAATTAAAATTAAAATTAAAAGGCTATTTTGATAATATTGAATAAAATTAAACTTGAATGTGTATTGTTTAAACAATTAACAAAACATTACTAACTATTAATTATTTCACTAAAATTAATTTGAATAAATATATTGCAGATGAAAAATAACATCAGTAATAAAGAATAACAACCGTATGCAATTTTTACATTAAAAATAAATATAATGAATAATAAATGATGAAAATAAACAATAGCGTAGTAATAATAAAACATACACGGTCGGACTTGAGTAAGCCTTATTCTACTTGGAATACATGTGCAGTTCTCTTAGGAGTTTATATAGTTTTACAAAGCTAAATAGTTACATAAAGGGGGGGGGGTGACTCTCAATTACTTATTACAAATAGTATATGTTGTTACGTTCTTAATACATTTTCTTAGAGACTTAATAAATTTCATATTTATTAAATTAAGCATTTATTTATCAAAGTAAACATTAAATTAATTGTATAACTATTTATCTAATCTTTAACAAACTACTCCCGGTTGAATCTTGCGAATTAAAAGTAAGCAGTAAATCAATTGAATAACTTTATTTAATTTTTAGAGAATAAAATAAGATTTATATAGATTAAAATCAAAAAGCTATTTTAATAATATAAAACCGAGTAAAATTAAACCGTAGTTTTCCATTTTCAAAAATAAATGTAAACTAAATACTTCCGGTTGAATTTTACGGATTAAATTATCGTTATTAAAATGAAAGGAAAGTGTGACAGAGAACACGAGGTGAGTGGCGAACGTCAGGGCCTGCCGTATTCTCGAAGGAAGCGGGCTAGGCTTTGCCTGACATGTCGGACTGTAGAATCGAACCCGCTTCCTTCAGAATGCAAACATTGTCACCGAAGTCTAGAAGCTACAGTCCCGGATGTAAGCGCCAGGTGCCCGGATGATGGCTATGATGATTCCGGCGGTCGGGTTTGGCTCGAGAATCTCGTGCGTGAGGTGCAGACACCCAGATGTTGAAAGAAAATTAGTATAAGTAGAAGTGGGGTGACGACAGCAGCAGTTGCGATTTTCAGCTGCTGGAGATGTTTGAGTTGGTGGTTTTGTTACGGCGACAGATTTTGTTACGACGACGACGACGACGACGACGACGACGACGACGACATTGTTGACCCCCCTCTTCAACAAGTCGAATTTATTTTTTCGTTCTATTTTCTTTTCTTTTTCATACTAGAGAAAGACAAGTTCATATGATGATATTTTGTTTCTAGATAATCTTTTCGTAAAAATATGTATGCTAGATAACTTTAAATATATATTAAAATAAAATAAACTATATATAAATCAATAATATTGGGCGTGTATTTATTAAAACCTAAAAAAAAGTAGACCATCTTTTATTCTGTACTTATTTCTGAGTGTATTTATAGCTCAACGTTGTTCACTTATTTATGTAGTAATTATATTGACTATAAATTAAATACTCATTGATAAACTTGGTTAATTCTTGAAGTTACAGTGATGTAAGCAGTGACGTAGTTAAATACTGAATCTCCATTATATATAGATTATAATCTCCATGAGAGTTTTTTCCATGGTTCTCCTCGGGTCTCCAGGACTGAGTATTCTAGCTGATCTTAACAATGTTGTTGTTTGGATGGTCTTCCTCGGATTTCCAATTGTTCCAAACTCTTTTCCAAACCCTTTGGAGCCGTTCCCAGGGCCCTAATTACGATTAGTACGACCTTCACCTTCATATTCCTTTTTTTTTTTTCAGCTCTCTGGCAAGGTGCAAGTATTTGTCTATCTTTTTTGTTTTCCTTCATCTTAACTCTGTGATCCACCGGGACGACCAATAAGATGACAAGTTTTCTTCTTCTTGTTAATTAATACTAGGTTTTGTCTCCTGGATGAGTATTATAGGTTAATATAACACCTCGCATTTTTGTTAACACCGCCACCACCCGTCAAAAAATGCGTTACAAGCCTCAGAGGAAAAAAGACACGTAACAATAAAGTTGATTTTTAATTAATTATTCTTCAAGTCAAATATGCATTTGGCCATTTTACACTCTTTTTGTCTGTGAGTATTTGACAATGAGGGTCTGTGTAATCTGACTGGTGTGTGTGTATAAAAGAATAAGAGAGGTATTGGGAGGGGGTCTGAATGTGAATGCGACCTTGTCTTTATAATAAATTGTATAATTGGCTGAGCGAGAGAGATTCTATCCGTAAAAGACAGCTTAAATTGGTTCGGTGATCGAATCATCCTCTTGAAGGAATTCAAAATTGGTAAAGGACATGTGGTCTTGAAACGATGACGATTCAAATAATTCTGATTTTTTTTTTCTTTGTGGAATTCTACCCTTTTTTTTATTACCATATTATTGTGTTTAATTTAGCAATCAACATCAGATGTTGAATATTTTCCCGCTCTTTCCTAACCTTTTACAAAATATAATGATATTTAAAACAAATAAAACGCTCGTTTATTTGAGAGAATAAAAAAATTTTTTCCGATTTCCGCGCTTGGCGCAAAGCAAATTTTTTATTTTTATTTCCATCTGTCCGTGGGATTTTTAATTAATTTAAAAGAAAAAATGATGTTTTCAATTGGTACCCGTCCTGTCAGAAGGGAATACAATACACTGAAGACAATCCACCCACCACAAAAAAGTGGTTGCCCTGGGTATGACACTAAACTACATTTGATAGTGAAGCTTCAGTTCTGGAGCACTGGGGAATGAGGAATCCCCCTTCATCACCATTACTCTACGCCAGGGTGGTAGTACATCTTAGGGTCCCTTCTCTGAGTCAAATAGATCTGTTTAAAAATCAAATCGTATTCGGTACAAAAAAAAGAAAAACTTAGAAACAACTGCACAAAAAATGTTGATTGGATGGATTTTACGGCATGTCAAACCCTGTTGGGTGATTTTATGCTGAAGACATTTTGCTTTGTTCATTCCTCATGGGAACACAATTTCTTTAAACACATTTTTACTTATTTTTCTATTTAACCCATAGATGGGACCCTAACAAGCATTACCACTCCGGGCCAGAGTGGTAGTCCTTGTTAGGGTCCCATTTCATTTAAAATAATTTGCACATAGTTAAAAGCTTTCAAGTATTCCTATCAAATACAATTAATTCACACATAGTTATATAGTTCCAAGTATCCCTACTTAATAATAATAATAATAATAATAATAATAATAATAATAATATGGATTATTTAGATTTTTCGGACTGTTGTCATCAGCCAATGTGCCCTCCGACTTTCTTCGTATTCAACAAGAAACACCCGAAGAAGGCCGAAGAGCACATCAGCCGAAACATTGTGCATATAGCAATAAAGATGAGGACAACAGTCCGAAAAATCTAAATAATACAAGTTATCAAACCTCATCTCAAACATTCAGACAAATAATAATTATATGGTTTCAAGAAATTATTTCTATCAAATAAGATTCATTTGTTTACACACAGTTATATAGTTTCAAGTAACTAGTACTAATCCTTGGTTTGGTTTATTAATTTTAACTGCATATCAACCCGTCCAGGGTTATATCATGCCTATCGGTTGGGGTAATCCTTAGTAATTAATTAATTAGCTTCAATTAACTATTCTTAATACAAAATAATTTGCAATGTATCAAATGGTATCAAGTATTCCTATCTTGTCAATTTATCAATACTCGTGTTTCTTAATTGTACGATCGTTATCATCTTGCAACACCCTCTGGTTAAAAATGAGACTGTCCAAATCGCCCAAGATTAAATGCAAAAATGGAAATTCTGATTATTTGCTCTTGCTTATCCGCCAAATTCTTATGAGTGTCGACACCTCAGCTAAATAATGGATCATTCCGTTTTTATTAGAAAGAAAGAAATAGAATAGAAGAAAAAGGACATGCTACACAGAAGAATATGATAAGAAAGCAAGAAGGAAGGAAAGAAAGAAAGAGTGGGGGAAATATGAGGAGAGGTGGTGAGCGCGTGGAAGTGATAACGCTAATCTGTTTCAATCGAACATAATGAAAAGATGAAGAGAAGAAAAGAAAAAAAAGAGTGAGAGAGAGAGGTAAATTAAGATTGTTATACCTTTTACATATTGAACTATTTCGCAATAGCTCTAATGTAAACATATAAAACGTTGTAAAAATTAAATTATCATACTGCAGTATATCTACAGTTGCTGCTAGTACGAATGATTTTCAAACAGATATGTTTGGTCTATATCCAACCACTCCTGTTTTTTTTTTTTTGGGGGGGGGGTTGTTTTTTGTTTTTTTTTTCTATTTTATTTATTTATTACCTTTATTGGCTTAAAGTGAAATTTAATACCAGATTGCGCCCGTAAGTTGTTTGTTTTGAAAGTTTTAAAATAAAAATATACCTGACTGACATGAGTAAGGATAAAATGACACAGAACAATAGGTACCTTCAAAATACGTCACGTGATCAGTTCAGACCATATTGAAAGAAGAAACGTAAATATTTTTGAATTTTTGAAAAATCTCGCAAAAAAAAAATAAACGAACATAAACAGTTAATTCAAAGATCAAATTATCCGATTGGGAAAAATTACTCACCGTTAACTTGAAAAATAAGTAAAACATTCCGGTTTTTTTTTACAACAGGGTCAGCTTCTTTATTGATATTTTTAACAGAATTATGTATTTATGGTTCTTTTGTTAAAAAAAAAACTCCCGTATAGAAACTTATAAAAATCTTCTGATATAATTATTCAGACTCTTATCTTTATAGAAAAAAAAGTAAAAATCGTTTTTTGTCGGTTCATTTCTTCATATTTCATAAAATAAAATAGGAGAGTAAGCCTCGTAAAAATACTTCCCCTAATATATTTTAGGAAAAACCTATTTCAAACATATTTTCATCAAAAGGTAAATAATTATGGAATTTTTCGTGAAAATCGGATCATTAATTGATTTTTCATAGAATTTTTTTTAAAAAGCCTCTAGTCATAATTTGTTTTTGGCTACGTTAAATTTTAATTGATTTAACGATGCGAAAATGTGAACATTGTTTTCATTCATAATTTTCATTATTTCTGTAAGCTGAAAATTTGTTTTTAAAATTCATCAGGAGTTTTTTAATGTTTCTTCTTTTGAATCGACAAACATTTTTCAATATAATATCAACCTTTATACAAGTTTCATTGTGTTAAATATAGTTGGGTGTTAAATTCACAGGGTAAATTGGAGGTGCCTAAAGAACAACTTGTAAATATTGATAATGGGTGTGGTGTATTAAATTTCAGATAAATCCAGACATAAGTAAATAACAATAAGCAAAGAAAACATGAGTGACACACATGCAATTCTTGTTGAGGATCGTTAAACACTACTCAAGAACCGCCAACAAGCAAACAATCGTCGGTGGTCTTTAGTTGGTATAAGCCACACAGCTTATATTTAGCCTATAGATGGGACCCTAACAGGTACTATCATTCCGGGTCAGAGTGAACCTGGGAGTAGTGGTGATGAAGGGGTACTCAATATCATCCAGAACTACAGAATTGAAACTTCACCCTCAGATAAGACCCAGGACATTAAAAGCCTCAGCCACCGCCTTCTAGCACATATGATAAAGAGGGTTGGGTTTGCCATAAGAGCAATGGAGTAGGGACAATCATATAGGAGCTAGGGCTTGACGTGACTAGCCGATTGATCGCAGGAAACCACTTCGATCAGCCGTCTAGATTGGAAAGGAATGGAATGGAATGTTGCATGTCATGGACTGCTCAGCTACCAGGGTCCCATCCTTAAGCATAACCAGTCATCACCCACGGCCAACAGGTGGCTCCATTTGGGGGGGGTTACCTCTCTGCAGAGGTGCAGTCGGTTGGTTTCCAGAAACAACATAGAATTTTGTCAGTTTATGAGTTGGTTTACCTCGGGCCCCGAAGACGTTTTGTGATCATCTGTGAGGGATGGTAAAATTTTTTTATCCTGGCCAAAGGTAAAGACGCACCCATCCCACATTAAAAAAAAACTCGTACGCCTACTCAGATATGTGACAAGTTAATCTTGGGGAAAGAGCCGTGGCTGTGTAATAAGTATAAGATTTTGTTCCTTTCGTTATTACTACTTTAGGTAGGATTTCCAATAGATATATGAATTGATAAATCTTTGTCTAATATATCCGTGTTATGTTAACTGAAGTATCTTAGTAACTTTGAGATTTATCGAGTAAAAACTGTTTGTAGTAAACCTTTAATCTCGTAGTTACTAACAACCCCAATATATATATATATATATTATACAAAAGCTGAGCGAATCAACTTTTGGTTCCGTAAGGCTTTTTTCCTATTTAATTTAATGACACGAAAATTATACTATGTTATTACTTACTTTTAGGATTGAATTATTTTGGGAAAAAATTCCGTTTTATGTATCTCTTGATTACCCCCTCGTTATATAATCTTAGTCTCTCTGGGAGAGAAGAGGAGAGAGAGAGAGAGAGAGAGAGAGAACGGGAGATTTTAAAATGTATTTATATGTTAGCTTTCACAATCGGCTAGTCACGTCACATTAGCTTAAATTAGGTCAAACATTCCCTTTCTTGGAAAGCTTAACATATAAATGATGTCGAGCCGTATTTATTATTATTATTTTTTTAATAATTTTATTCGCTTTGCATACTTACTTTTCCCTAATTTTAATTATCTACCTAGAGGTGAATGGGTGACCCAACGGGTCAGGTTTTGTCTAGTAATATATATATATATATATATATATATATATATATAATGAATTACTATACAATTAAAAAGCGTTTGTTACCATTGGTTTCAAAGTGGCGTATTAGCCGCTAATCATCAGGACAAATCGTTTCTTATCCCACTGCAGGAGATACTGTCAGCATGACAGGGCGATGTCTTATAATAGCAGCAATAAAATGCTCATTTATTTTATGGACATTTAACTGCCAACTCCTTTTTTCCTGACCTTCAAGCAAGAATTTAAGTTTAGATTGTTATATGTTGATTGGGGTAATTTTTATGTGAAATGTAACATTAAAGAAACAAGCAAAACAGTTAAAAATAGTCACAAAGAAGTTTGAGTCGTAATAAAAATTGTCCTTTATATGTGTATTATAAATTGTATCAAATGAACAACAAGTTACAAAGGTGAGTTTGGGTTAATGAATTTTCCTTTTTACAAATTCTTATTAGTGTTTAAAGCTTACTTGTATTTGTTCACCCGGTTCGAGGAGGATTAGTATTAGTGACTTGTCTGTTCGCTGGCCACTGCTTTTCTGCCTCCTACTACTAGAAAAATCCTTTTCGTCTCCCGCTTCCAGAATGTCCGTTAATTCGCGGGAGTTTTGAATTTTGGCGTCGGTCAGTCTGGCTTTGTCTATTTTAAAAATAGGATCCTTTTTTTTCTTTGTTTGTTCCATAAACCTGGTTTAACAAGAATCTACAGCTTATGAACCATTACAAGATCATCTGCTTTAACATCTTCTCTTAAGGTTGAACGCACGAAAATATCTTTTTAAATAAATAAATACACATTAAAAATTAATAAAAGTAAATGAAAAGAAAGAAAGAAGATGCGGTTGTTGGGTTAGTAAAATGTTTATTCTTGTGTGGGGGTTAAATGAGGGAGAGTCTTTCTGTGATTGGATATACCAATCACGTGATGAGCCCAGAAGTTTTTGCGCAAAATACAAAAAAAAACAGATACATTCCTGACCAGCTCCCGGCGACACATCGACCGAAAATTCTCTCAATAAGTCAGAATATACAAGCTATCCTCTCCATCACACTGATAAGTCTCTCAAACTTGACTCTATACACAGGAAGGACTCTATATTAGTAGTCATTATTTATTTGTTCTTTAATAAATTGTTAGAATTAAGTTTTAATTCATTTATTTGTTGCTGTTAGTCTTAGAATTAAATGCTATACTAACCCCACTAAGGTGGAGCCCGGTCCTGGGACCTTTTTGAAATTCTTGGCCTTGTTCGTGAGTATACACTTAGTCCCCGCCCCCATTAAGCTGTTTATGCACCGCATGCCACTCCCGAAAATGTGTGGTTAAATACTGACACATAAATTTAAATCCTGCTAGACCACCAAAGTTAAGCAGCGATACTTAATTGGGTGACCACTTAATCAACAGTGGTACTGTAAGCAAGCCGTGTCCTTATTTATGAAAATGGGTTGATTCGGCATTAAATGGCCTAAAAGGAGTTGATATGCCATAAAATGAAAACAACAAACAACAACAAACATAAATTTAAAAGTATACGAATAGATTGACCGCTGCCAGAAAAACTTGGTGAAAATTTAGATGGTTCTCACCACCACAATCACCACCACGTCCCACCTCGAAACTATTTTGCCAGCGAAATCGCACCATCTGCAAGGATTGTTCGTGTTTTTTAAATATAAATCCGTAAATCTTTGTGCTTCCGACATGAAAAAAAATATGAAGGCAGCGCAGATGTTTGTTTGTTGGGGTTTTTTTTCTATTTTAATTGGCGGGAAATGAAAAATTGCAAAGTATAATAATCCAAATACTTCTGAATCTGACAGCAAATCGATATAAAAAAATTTTTAACTTGTTAAGCGGCCTTATAAAGGTTAGATTGATATTCGGACAAGAAAATAAAAACAAAAAAACAAAAGAAAAGAAAAAAAGAAAAATACTCCTATGTTAAGGAATCTATTAAATTCTTGGATATCTTAAAATGCTTCGAGCTATATTTTGGCAACTCGCTGAAAAAGAATCCTTAATTGGAATTCAAATACGATAAAAATGTGAATAATAATAATAATAATAATAATAATAATAATAATAATAATAATAATAATAATAATAATATAGAAAGAACTTAAACTTCTTTTGCTCGATAAATAGAATATTTCTTCTTTATAAAAAAAATAGACAAAATGGAGAGCAATTTTCGGAAACTGGACAAAAAAATGAATGATTCAATTAAATATCCCTGCATCTGGACGTCGACCTCAAATTTCTCCTCGGCCAAGACGCTAAGAAGTGAGATGTTTACATACTAATCTTAATTTAGTTTTGGTACAAGACCAAATCTATGAAGCCCGCTGTGAGAATCGAACTTGTTAAGGGTTGGTTTAGTTCAGTCGGTAGAGCATCTGTCTAGGAACCAATCGGAATGGCCGAGTGCTTCGTCATCAAAACTTTCCATATTAACTACACGTAATCTCTTTCATTCCTGACATTTTCCATCCTATTATGTTACAACCGAGAGAGGGATCACGTGGAATCGGTAGACCAAAGCTCAGGTACAACGACAATATCAAGAGAAACATGAAGGACTTTAACATCCCCATAGGCAGTTGGCAAGACACAACCAGAGACCGAATAAATTGGAGGAAAGGGATTCGCGTGGTGTTATCATCGGATACGATGGAGAGCAAGTAGAAGTAGTATGTTACAGAAAGAACGGGTGATTCCGACAGAAAAGAGTTTCAGTTCGAGGAAGCAATTCAGAAGAACCTAAAAGAAGAAACAGAACAAAGAGTCTCGTAGCCCTAAGTCAGCTGATGTCGAAAACCGACTAATAGTAGGACCAATCTCTCTTGCCGGCTCGGTCGACAACCTGGTGATATAATCCGTGAATCCATCGACCCAGTACCACCTCAGGGATGGAAAAAACGCTAAGGGGGTCAACTGAAAACCTGGACCAAAACAATCAAGCAAGATGCCGAGCTGATCTTGGATCCAGGTCTTAATGGGGTTCGTCGATGGAACCGCGAATGGCTGACGCTCATCAATTGCATTGTATCGCCGCGTACGGTTTGCCTTCATTCGGGACACGGAATATTCGTTGGGTGTAGCCAGTTCAACCGACCCTGGGAGAATGCCGTCACAGAAACAGAGATACAGAGAATCTACAGCCAAAGAACGCTATTATCTATCGAGTAGTTTTATTGATTGTAAGTGAGAAGTTTGTCAAGCCGATGACTCATGGGTGAACTATCAATTTACGTCCATCCTCCGTTCGTTTTTGCACGTTATGTAGAATTAATTTTAATTTAGTAGAAATTCCAATCTATATATTAATACTCATGTTCCTTAAACTTCCGACCGTTATCGTATTGCAACATACTCTGGTTAAAAATGAGACCGTCCAAATGAAATAATGTAAATCCTGATTATTTTGCGTCGCCTAATCGTCGAATTCTTATTTCTTATGAATGTCGTCACCCCTAGCTAATAAATGGACCATTCCGTTTTTATTGAAAAGAAAGAAAGCTAAGAAAAGGGACATGCTACACAGAAAATATAATAAGAAAGAAAGACAGAGAATAGGGGAAAGATAGGGAGAGGGGATGAGCGTGCAGAGGCGATAACGCTAATCTGTTTCAGTTGAACACAATGAAAAGAAGGAAAGAAAGAAAAAAAGAGTGAGAGAGAGAGTGAGTTAAATTAAGATTATTATATTTTTTACATATTGAACAATTTGCAATAGCTCTTAAGTAAACATATGAAACGTTGTAATAATTAGATTATCATACTGTTGTATATATATATATATATATATATATATATATATATATATATATATATATAGGTTCTGCTGGTCTATAATGATATAAGAAAGCGACACTCAATCATTGTCGTTAAATATACATCCGGCTTTGTCATATTTCCGATTATATTGTGACACAGGGCAAGGCGGTGACTCACTGACGATTTAACTGACCCCTGAGAACTTATGTCAGATTCTTTAATACAACATTTGGGGATTGGATCTATGGGTGACATGCCATAAGCCGAGTAGATTGGTTTGTTTGGTTTGTTTTGTTTTTACGGCATATCAACCTCAGTGGGTCATTTAATGCCGATAAAGTTTTGAAATAAATCAATTCCTAATGGATAATACAATTTTTTTTATAAATACATTTTTCTATTTAACCCATAGATGGGACCCTAACATGTACTACCACTCCGGGTCAGAGTGGACCAGGGAGCAATGGTGATGAAGGGGTGCTCCACATTCCCCAAACCTCCAAAACTGGAACCTCACCATCAGATAGAGTTTAACGTCATTCCCAGGACATGTAGACCCGCAGCCACCGCCTTCTAGCACCCATATGATAAAAAGGGGTTAGGGCTTGCCATAAGGGCAATAGGGTTGGGAAAATCATATAGGTGCTAGGGCTTGACGTGACCAGCCGATTGATCGGAGGGGGCCTCTCCGACCGCCCGTCTAGCCCAAGATAGGGCCAAAGTGGAAAGCCGAGTAGAGTCGTATAATAAAAAGATTAGTCTTGCAGATTCATTGATAAGTTTTTGTCTTACATAATTGATTCATGCTTTAATTACTAACGTAACCAATGACTTTCCCTTTTCTTACTATTCAAATCCTAATGTTTTTAATATATTTCCAGATATAAATAAAATCTTTATCATTTTTGCACAAAAAGCAAGCTCTGGTGATAGGGAATGTATATATATTTACATTGTCATTAATCATTTGATTTTCGTAATTTCCTCCATACATACATACATACATACATACATTCGCAGAACTGTCCTTTATATATGTATAGATAAATAAAACCGAATGAATATAACAAAATGGTATATAAGGAAGTAACTTAATTTTTCCAGAAGATAGATAGATAGAGAGAGAGAGAGAGAGAGAGAGAGAGAGAGAGAGAGAGAGAGAGAGAGAGAGAGAATTGGAAGATGAAATTAATAATGAAACGAAAATACTTTTGACAAAATTGAAATAGTTCCCGAAACGAGAGCCCTTTTTCTATGACCCCTAACAAAATGTCCTGCTAACCGAGAGAACAATGTTCTATTCTCCGATTATAACACCCTCTGTTTCAAGTCTTTTTATCTGCATTCTTATTTAGTTTCATAAGCCTTTCTAATTTAATATAATATTCTATTACATCAAAACTTAAATACGTGCAACCGGAGGGAGCATATATTTGCTAGTTGGACTGTCATCCAATCTTTCTTTTCATTTTTTCTTCTCTTTCCCCGATGATTTCGTTACAGGACCACCAACCCCCGCAAAAAAGCATACAAGTCATGGGGAAGGACAGCTCCATACTATACTTTACAACCATGAATCAGACGCTGGCTGGTTGGTAGGATTTTACGACATGACAACCCTTGTTGGGTTATTTTATGCCGAAGACATTTTGTTTATTCATTCTTAATGTGTATTCCTTTTTTTAAACTCACTTTTTAAACGCATTTTTAAAAACTAATTTTTATATTTAACCCATATATAGAACCCTAACAGGTACTACCACTCAGTGTCAGAGTGGACCTGCTAGTAATAGCGATGAAGGGGTACTCTACACTCCCCTGAGCTTCAAAATTGGAATGTTACCATCATATGCCGTTGGATTATTTTGGAATATAAGGTGTGCTGTAGGTCACAATTTAGATTCATAGACTCGTCGTGGCAGCGTGGATTCAATCAGCCAATCAACACGCTCAAATAAATAGTTAGTTAACTATTTTATAACCTATCTTGAAAGCCTTTCAATTGTTCGTTTTCGACACGGACGAACGGATCAACAAATCGTAGCATATGCAGTTTAAACGAACCAGAAGTTCATAACGTGTGCTTAACCCTGCATCATAGCGCAATATTTACTACAGCAATAATTTAAAATGCTTCTGTTTAAAAAAAATAAAGCACTTTCCAGTCCAATTTGCAATCGTCCGTGCTGTTTTTATCATCGAAATTCTTGATATAAAGCTGTTTGCATTTCACATAGCACTAATACCCTTGGGAAAGGTATGAATCCAACTATTCTCCCTCCAGCTATGTGTAAATTGTAGGGCAGGTCTGGCTCTTTAACCGGTATAGAAAAAGGAAAATTTTAAATTCAAGCCTGTTAACCCCCGCTTAAGTAATTGGCCTTGGGTCACATCCTGCTCGTGTAGAGGAACTGGTTAGGTACATAAATGGAGGCGCGTGGTGTAATGGTTAGAGTCGTAGGAAATTGACTCGTCGACCCGAGTTCAAATCATAGACAAGGCTGTTTGCATTTCACATAGCGCTAATACCCTTGGGAAAGGTATGAATCCAACTACTCTCCCTCCAGCTATGGCTAAATAGCAGAGCAGGCTGGGCTCTTTAAACTTGGCTAGCTAACCAGTCTAGGAGAAGGAAAACTTTGAATTCAAACCTGTTAAACTACACTTAAGGAATTGACCTTGTGTCACATCCTGCTCGTGTGGAGGAGTTTGTTAGTTACATAAAGGAGATAGCTATGGAATGTAAATTAAAATTCTTAGCTTCTTCCTCACGGGCGGCTGTCACAACGAGAAGCAGTTGAGATGTTTTGAGTCATCAGGTTTTTAACGAAAAATACTCGGATTTACAAATGACAAATTTTTCTGATGTTGTTAATTTAAAATGATATCAAACTCACATTATTATTCACTATAATTGAGCGATTTTCTAGTTCGCGGTCCACTTAGCAGATAGAATTGGCGAATGATCAAGCCAGGAGGGAGGGGGGAAAGAGAAATAGAAAGAGATAAACATAGAGAGGGGAAGAAAGAGAGAGACAAAGGGGAAGAGAGAGAAAGGATATATATATATATAGTGTCCACAAGGTCCGTGTGCACTTTCAAATTCAAAAACATTGAAAGTACACACACACTTTATGGACAGTCTATATGTTTTCTTTAATCGTAAGTAGGCAGTAAAATATCTGAAAAGAAAGAGAGAGAGGGGGGGGCAAAAAGAGGGAGAAAAGAGAGAGAGGGGGACGAGGAAGAGGGGGGTGATCATTTATTTCATCGTAATGAGACAGTAAAATATCTTCAGGAAAGAGAGAAGGGGAGAGAGAGAGAAAGAGAGGGAGAAAACTGTAAGGGGGGAGAAAGAGAGAGAAGAGAGAGAGAGAGAGAGAGAGAGTAACACAGAGGGGAGCAGAGAGAAAATAGAGAGACAAAAAGAGAAAAGAAAGAAAGAAAGAAAGAAAGAAAGAAATTAAGAGACAAAAACAGAGAAAGAAAGAGAGAGAAAGCAAAAAAAAGAAAGAAAGAACGAAAGAGACAAAAACAGAGAAAGAAAGAGAGAAAGAGAGGGCGAAAGAAAGAAAGATAGAAAGAAAGAAAGAAAGAGACAAAAACAAAGAAAGAAAGAGAGAGAGAGAGAGCGTGCGAAAGAAAGAACGAATGAAAAAAGAAAGAGAAAGAGAGGGAGAGAGAATGAGAAAGGAAAAAAAAGAGAGTGAGAGGGCGAAAGAAAGAGAAAAAGAAAGAAAGAGAGAGAGAAAAGGCAAGAGAGATGCTTTATCTAATGAGACAATATCTTCTTTTCTGTCTATTTAATTAAATGTTAAATCTTTATGATTAACCAATTGAAGTATGAATAATATTTATAAAACAGAAATGAAACTAGTGATTATTTTAAAAGTTCTTGTCCTATCTCTGTTATTACTTTAAATAGAATCGAACAACCAACCCGTCAATTTACCGGGAAATAAATAAGAGAAAATACTTTAATGAAATCATTCTCGTATATAAGGTTAAATGAGTACAGAACAGGTCATAAATAAGTAAAGTCGTCGGAGCGGCCTTATGTCGGTATCAGTCAGTCAGCGAGGGAGTCTATCCCTTTTTTACTAGCGCTAGACCAAGGAGATTGTTTTTTTTGTATCTGAGGTGGAGCACCACGTCTACCATCAGCTCCTTACTTTACCACACATATCCCTGTGCTACTCATACGCTGAGTTGACGAGGGCCGGTATCGAACCAGGAACCTTGTGGTTCCTAGTCGGACACTCTACCCACTGGGAAAAACCGGCTCACAAACACACTGTCGTTGGGGCTTAGATTGCGTATACTATATATCCTGTAGAAGGGTAAGGCCTCCAAAAAAGGGGTGTTCTGGATGTGAAACGTAACTTAAGTTGGTGGTAAGGCTCCAGTTTTGGAGTTCTGGGGAATGTGGAGTACCCCTTCATTGCTATTACTCCCTGTCCAATCTGACCCTAGTTGTAGTATCTGTAATGGTGGGAGGCTCCAGTTTTAGAGCTCTGGGAGTACCCCTCCATTGCTATTACTTCCCTGTCCACTCTGACCCTAGTTGTAATCTGTAATGGTGGTGAGGCTCCAGTTTTAGAGCTCTGGGGAGTACCCCTCCATTGCTATTACTTCCAGGTCCACTCTGACCCGGAGTTGTAGTATCTGTAATGGTGGTGAGGCTCCAGTTTTAGAGCTCTGGGGAGTACCCCTCATTGCTATTACTCCCTGTCCATCTGACCCTAGTGTAGTATCTGTAATGGTGTGAGGCTCCAGTTTTAGAGCTCTGGGGAGTACCCTCCATTGCTATTACTCCCTGTCCAATCTGACCCTAGTTGTAGTATCTGTAATGGTGGTGAGGCTCCAGTTTTAGAGCTCTGGGGAGTACCCTCCATTGCTATTATTCCCTGTCCACTCTGACCCTAGTTGTAGTATCTGTAATGGTGGTGAGGCTCCAGTTTTAGAGCTCTGGGAGTACCCCTCCATTGCTATTATTCCCTGTCCATCTGACCCTAGTTGTAGTATCTGTAATGGTGGTGAGGCTCCAGTTTTAGAGCTCTGGGGAGTACCCCTCCATTGCTATTACCCTGTCCAACTCTGACCCTAGTTGTAGCATCTGTAATGGTGGTGAGGCTCCAGTTTTAGAGCTCTGGGGAGTACCCCTCCATTGCTATTACTTCCTGTCCATCTGACCCTAGTTGTAGTATCTGTAATGGTGGTGAGGCTCCAGCTTTAGAGCTCTGGGGAGTACCCTCCATTGCTATTACTCCCTGTCCACTCTGACCCTAGTTGTAGTATCTGTAATGGTGGTGAGGCTCCAGTTTTAGAGCTCTGGGGAGTACCCCTCCATTGCTATTACTCCTGTCCAATCTGACCCTAGTTGTAGTATCTGTAATGGTGGTGAGGCTCCAGTTTTAGAGCTCTGGGGAGTACCCCTCCATTGCTATTATTCCCTGTCCACTCTGACCCTAGTTGTAGTATCTGTAATGGTGGTGAGGCTCCAGTTTTAGAGCTCTGGGGAGTACCCCTCCATTGCTATTAGTCCAATCTGACCCTAAGTTGTAGTATCTGTAATGGTGGTGAGGCTCCAGTTTTAGAGCTCTGGGGAGTACCCTCCATTGCTATTACTTCCAGGTCCACTCTGACCCTATCTGTAATGGTGGTGAGGCTCCAGTTTTAGAGCTCTGGGGAGTACCCCTCCATTGCTATTACTTCCAGGTCCACTCTGACCCGGAGTGGTGGCATCTGTTAGATTCCTATCTAAGGTTCAGATAAATCTGTTTAAAAAATGATTTGTATTCGATACAAAAAAAAACAACCTTTTATGAAACAACTGCTAAAAAAATGTAAATATGAACGTACGATGAACCCTAAACCCCTAGACATAAAATAACCCCAGGTGAGTTAGCATGCCGTTAAAATCAATCAAAAACAACAAAAAAATCATCTCTATTAATAATGGAGATTCACTTCCGGTTTTTGTCTGTAACAAAAATTACGTCACTGCTTACGTCACATTACCCAACACATAATCCAACGTCATAACATAGAATAAATATACTCAAAATGTGAGCATGCAACGTTAGACAATCCTCATTGTTTCAATAAATAGATGCCCGGCTTTATATATTTATATATAGATTGTTTTATTCTAATATATTTAAAGTTATCGGAACTGTTTCCATTTCAAATTGTCTCTTTCTTTCATTTTTTTTTTTTACTCCTTTAATAAATTTGACGATTTTACATACTTATGGTACACACTCTATGACATTGAATTTTCAGCTCCCATCCCCTTAGGCAATATATTTCAAAAAATTATTTTTACATCGCCCAGATGGTGTCTTTTTATTTTGCTAGTAAACATAAAGAAAACTTCTAATTATTTCGTATGACTCTTTGTGTTTCTTGTTCTTTCATCTTTTACAAATTATTATCATTATTTTTACTCCCTACTCGAGAACATCCAACATAAAGCTGGCCATGTGAAAAACATGGATCTAAACTGATCCTATTTGTTTTATCTTTTTAGATGAAGTTTGATAATTTGTCGTGGTCGTCGGTTGGATTTTACGGCATGTCAACCATTGTTGGGTTATTTTATGCGGAAGACGTTTCTTTCTCCATGGGTACTCAATTTTTTAACAATTTTTTAAATAAATTTTTAATTCATTTTTTTTCTATTCAACCCATAGATGGGATCCTAACAGGTACTACCACTCGGAGTCACAGTGGACCTGGGAGTAATGGTGATGAAGGGGTACTCCATATTCTCCAGTTTCAAATAGTTTAACGCCAGACCCAGGACATTAAGACCCTCAGCCACCACCTTCTAGCACATATGATAAAAAGGGTTGAGGCCTGCCATAAGAGCAATAGTTTTAGGACAATAATATGGGTGTTAGTGCTTGACGTGACCAGCCGATTGATCGGAGGGGTCTTTCCGACCGCTTGTCTAGCCTAAGTAAGAGCCAAAATTGAGTGTTGCATGTCATTGACTGCTCAGCCACCTGGATTCCATCCTTAAGAATCACGGGTCTCCACCCACGGTGTAGTCAGTGTATTCTAAAGCCCCGGTCGGCCGGCGGTTGATAATTTATATAATCAACGGTTGAGTTAATATAGTTCTAAGTGATAATCATCTGTAGGTTTCAGGTTCAATCCTGGCCAAGGATCATAATAACAGAATACTTAACACTTGTACTTGGTCATGGTTAATGGAATGTAAACAATCTACCCCAATGGATTAAATATAGGATTCGGTTCGAAGTTCCGTGAAGGCTCCCGATTACGACATGAAGGCTCGCGAGTTCGAGAAGAAGGTTCGAGAATTCGACAAGAAGAAACACTTGAAGTATGCCGGAAGGCACATAGACCGAAATGTTGTGTATATAACAATAAAGATGAGGACAACAGTCCGAAAAATCTGAATAATACTGTATGATCTGTCCTACAATTTATGAGGTTAAAAATATATTTGTACTTTATACCAAAGATTGTCTTATTCCATTTTGGCTAGAAATGGCATATTTTTTCATCTGATGACCTTTATTGACCGCAAATGAGCTTTACAAAATCTCAGCTCTCTCTCTCTCTCTCTCTCTCTCTCTCTCTCTCTCTCTCTCTCTCTCTCTCTCTCTCTCTCTCTCTGTGTTTAATCCTTTTATTGTTATTATTATTATTATCCCCTTTCTCTCTCTTTCTCTTCTTCTCCTTCTCTCTCTCTCTCTCTCTCTCTCTCTCTCTCTCTCTCACACACACACACACACACACACAACATATATATAATTGGTCGTGTGTATTGACAATGGCGTATATATCTCAGACTGAACAAAGAAAAACAAGTGTCAGAAAAACACCTACAGCAGACAGAATTCGTTTTGTCTGAAAATACCAACCAGGATTTTTGTTGTTGTTGTTGTTTTTAAAATGTCTTTTCAGATTGAACGTATTGAGTTTCGCGCTGAAAAGTCCACGTTACCTTCTAATTGGTTAATAGAAATTTGACATCATTTGAATTGACGTTTGATTTCTCACTTATCAACATAAGACTTAAACATTGGACAAAGGATCCATGAAGAATTAGATGAGAAAGCTGAATTCTCATCTGGAATTTCTGTTATATAAGGAGATGGGAAAACCAAAAATTGTAGATAACAAAGTTAAGCATCAATGAGCCTGTTCGATATTTAGATGGGTGACTATTTAAGCTACGACAGGTATTGTAAGAAACCGAATCTCAAAATAACTTCATTCTGCATTAAATGGACCGAAACGGGTTGATATGCCGTAAAATAAAACAACCAACCAACTGAAAATCAACAATGTCTGGTGGCATCGTAAACCCCAGATTAGTGATAATGATGCTTCGGCCCCGAGACCTTTAATACTTTGGTCAGTTTCTGAAAAGTACCTTGCAATATTTTTTATTCTTCATTGGATTTCTGTGACACAGTTTGTTTGTGTTTGGTTTTTTTGGGGGGGGGTTTTTGGGTGTTGTTTTTTTTGTTTTTCAATTCTCTGAGAAGGTCTAGGTATTTGTCTATCGTTTCGTTTTCTTTCATCTTCAACCTGTGATCTGTCGGGACTACAAAATCTACCAGTTGACAAGTTCTTTTTCTTGTTAATCAATACTAGGTCTGGTCTTTTGGCTGGAATAAGGGGATCCATCTTTATTATTATTATTATTATTATTATTATTATTATTATTATTATTATTATTATTATTATTATTCGACTATTTCAAAAGTATGATTTGAAAATCCTATCATTGGTAAAACCT
>CM042146.1:75129362-75169362 GCA_023376005.1 Doryteuthis pealeii | reverse complement strand
TTAATTTATTAAAGTTAGCGTATTATGGTACTGGTTAGTATTTGAAAGTATTTTTAGTAGACAATAGTTAATATTTTTCTTAATTTTGTTTTTGCAATTTTCTTATATTAATGGGTATACTGTTCCAGATTTTTACACTTATTTATAAAAAAGATTCTATTTGTTTTTGTATTCTTGAGTATTTTATTTGATAGTTACTTCTGGAATGGGATTGTCTTTTATAGGAAAGATTTGTTGATTAGGAATAAATAGATAAATGAATGTTGAAGAAACGGTCCAGTGATTATAGATAAAGTGAGAGAACTCATCGATTAGAAATTGGTATTTCAAATTTATTGTTATAATTTCATTACTAAATTAATTAATGATATTTTTTGTGCGTGCGAGATAAGTGCAGACTTGGTTTACTTATTTACTAAGCTTAGCTTAAATGTGGCACAAGGCCACAAGCATGGGGCACCCAATGAGAATCGAACTCTCTAACAATGGTCTGCAAATCTAGCTTGCTAATCATTACACTACGTGGGTTACCCTGCAGACTTGGTTTACCAAACAAATTTGTGAAAATTTCCTCTCTTGAACTGGAGGTAAAAAAAAGACAACAAAAACGGGATAGTATGTGCTCAGGTGTACTGTGTATTTAGAAAAATATATTGATCAAAGGGCAGGGTTTTTTTTTTTCAAAACAAATGTTTGGTTTATGTTTTTGTTGCATTTGTAGCGCTAGTTTGTGTTCGCCGGGTGGAGTTGTCTGCCCCTTTTAGTTTGATGATGCCCGCTAGGGCACCAGTATAAAAGCGCCGGTTTCAAAGCCTTTCGCTCTCTCTACATAGTTTTTTCAGCAACTACGAGCCACATGGGTAGATTCTATCTAAACCCTCTCGTGGGGCTCCGCCCCCCTTACATTACTGTAAGTTCTTTACAGCATGGACTATCGCTAGTCTCATGTCTGTACTCTTTTACGTTATACTCTGTATCTTTCATGAATGTGTCTATCTTTATTTGTGTAACTCTGTTTACCTTATTATGAACGTTGTATCTACTGTTATCCATGTGCTGTGTTATTAAATGTTTGTCTATTAACCTTTGTCGGAGTTATTTGTATTTAAAGCATGTTGAACATTAAACCATCCTTATACATTTACCCGGACAAATATAACATAAGATAAAAAAAATAAAAAGATTAAGAAGAGATAGATATTGTGTAGTATACTTTGAAGAAGAGTGTGTCACTGTCGAGCGATTAAACCAATTGTTTTACTTGTCTTTTCGTTCACAAATTCGATATGATATCTCCATTTGAGATTACTGCCTATTAACATCACTAGAAACCAAATGAAAATAAAATCTAAAAAAACATAAAATAGATTGAATAAATACAAAAAATAACAATCTCCCAGTAATCTTTGCTTTGTCGACAATGTTGTAGCTAGAGTGTATGCTGCCCGCGTCAGTCCTTGTGTTTATTGCCCCACTCCTATTAACCAAAGTGCCACCCAATGAGAGAATGTATCCCTGCACCGTAAAATTGCTGACTGTTCTTTGAGCCACTTCTTTAATACAGATTTCACTTCCTCGTCACCGGAATAATGTTTGCCTCTCAAAACCTCATTCATGGGACCGAAGAGATGATAGTCTTAAGGCGCTAAATCTAGTGAGTATGGAGGATGCAGTAAAGTGGTCCACCCGAGTGAATTGATTTTGTCCCTTGTCCTGATGCTTGTGTGTGGTCAAGTATTGTCATGCAGAAGAAGAACATTGTCGTTTCACAAGTTGAGTCTTATTCGTCGGATTCTTGCTCTGGGCTCCGTTAGGGTCTCAATGTAGGCCTCAGTGTTTATTGTTTTTTTCTTTTGGCAAGAAATTGACCAGAATGACACCTTGGGTATCTCAAAAGTGCCACCCACGCTACCTTACTAGTTACACTATTGACTTAGTGAAACTTATTTTTGATATTTTTGACTGATCATTCTATGATATTGATTATTTTCAATAATTATCGAATTTTATACGATATACGCATTGTAATTGCCTTTAAAAAATATAAACAATAATATATATATTATTCTTCTAAGGAATGGAGCACTTTGTGACGGCTTTACACGCAAAGCGATGTGTGTATTTAAAACAGTTAAAACCCCTTCCCATTCTGTAAGTGAAGACAGCCTAATGGTTACGGTGCCGGACTGACACCCAACCGATCGGATTTCAATTCCGGCTGTAGGTAGCTTACAAAATGTCTAGCCACACTGAGGAGACTTGATAAGTCGAAACACGTGTCTGTGGATGACCCCTATATATATATATATATACCTCAGTACAGATATAAATTTATTTTTACATTTCTTTGCCTATTCAGTTGGATCTTTACTAATTCGAAGACCTTATACCCGGTTCCACTGTTATGATCTTCCCGTTTCACTATTTTTTTTATTTTTTCCTTTTTAAAAATTCCCCTTCCGCGTTTGAATTCTCAATTTTGGTTTAATTCTATCAAGGAAATACTTGATATCACACACACACACACACACACACACCATATATATATATATATATATATATATATATATATATATATATATATATATATACTAGACAAAACGTGACCCGTTGGGTCAGCCATTAAGCTCTCGCTAGATGATTGGGATTAGGGAAAAGAGTAGGATTTGCCAAAATATCATCTGCCTTTCATTTAAAAACGAATTAATATTTATTAAACCGATTATTTAACGTCAAATTTTTGTCTAAGTCGAAAAGTAGTAACATAATGAGCATCAGTAAAAAAAAAAAAAAGGCAAAATAATATTACACATGTAATTTATTTTTAATACATTTAAAACGATTTTTTCGGTCAATTTCGATCAAGATGCCTGCCAAAAAAAATCCGTTTTTACAAAATAAATAGTAACTTTTGCGATTGAAAAAAAATTCACACTGGATTGTCCAATTGAGCACATTAGCCTAGTGGATAAAGGAGTTAGGTTAAGACAGTTCTAAATGACAGTTATCTCTAGACTGAGGGTTCAATCCTGGTCAGGGGCAGCAGTAACTTAGAATAATAATCAACACAGCTTAACACCTGTACCCCATCTATGGTTAGTGGAATAAGAACAGGATACCCCCGTGGACTGAATAAAGGGTTAGATTCAAAGTTCCATGATGGCTCCCAATTACAAGAAGGTCCCAGAGTCCGAGAAGGTTCTCGAGTCCGACAAGAAATACCTGAAGAAGGCCGGAGGGCACATCGGCCGAAACGTTGTACAGATAACAATGAAAATGAGGATAATAGTCCGATAATACAAATAATATTCCAAGAATTATTTTTTTAGTTTTTATTTTCATTTTATTTTTTGATTTTCGGAACTTATTTACTATCCGAGCAGATTCTTTAGAAAAACTTTTTTCTTCTATTCACACCTTTTTCTTTAGTCTTTTTAGTTATGCAGAAAATAATATTAATCACATATATACCACACCGATATTTTGCACCCCAAAAACAGGGGGGTCAAAGTTAATTTTTTTCAAACGTGGGGGTCAGAATTGTATTTTTAAAAAACACGGATTTAATAATAATAATAATAATAATAATAATAATAATAATAATAATATAATAATAATTGATAAGACCCAACAATATAGTAAATGTAGACTTTGCGGTAATAGAGATGAGACTGTGAACCATGTACTATGCGAATGTAGCAAACTAGCACAAAGGAAGTACAAAACTAGACACAACTAGATTGGGAAGGTGATCCACTGGGAATTATGCAAAAAATTTAATTTTGACCATACAACAAAATGGTATATGTATAAACCAGAATCTGTTCTTGAGAACAAAACGCATAAAATTCTCTGGGACTTTGAAATAAAAACGGATCACCTTATCTCAGCAAGAAGACCAGACCTAGTGTTGATTAACAAAAAAGAAAGAACTTGTCAACTGGTGGATTTTGCAGTTCCAGCAGATCACAGGGTGAAGCTAAAGGAAAATGAAAAAAATGGACAAATATCTGGACCTTGCCAGAGAACTGAAAAAGTTAGGGAATATGAAAGTGAAAGTTATACCAATTGTAGTTGGTGCACTTGGAACGGTCCCAAAAGGATTGGAAAAGGGTTTGGAAAGTTTGGAAATCAGAGGAAGGATTGAAACCATTCAGAACACTGTACTGCTGCAATCTGCCAGAATACTCAGAAGAGTGCTGGAGACCTGAGGAGACTTGTTGTCACTCAGACTCCAGTGAAAGACCATCAGCTAATGTTGATGTGAAAACTCAATAGGAGTAAATAATAGGAAGAATTGAGACCATCCAGAATACTGCACTGTTGCTATCTGCCTGAATACTCAGAAGAGTCCTGAAGACCTGAGGAGACTTGTTGTCACTCAGACTCCAGGGAAATACCATCAGCTGATGCTGGTGTGAAAATATAACATAATAATAATAGTAATAATAATCCAGGGTAATTTACGCTTATTCACCAACCGCTGGTAAACTAACAAACCAGAACATTACCAGCAATAAAAGATATCCCAAACAGAAATCGACGCCATAACCACTGATATTACTTTGACAATAAGTTTAAAGGTATTAAGTAAACTAGCAAATATATGCACCCTCCGGGTGCAAGTATTTAAGTTTTAATGTAATAAAATATTGTATTAAATTAGAAAGGCTAATGAAACTAAATAAGAATGCAGATAAAAAGATTTGAAACAGAGGGGAGTATAATAAAGAAATAGAACAACTGAAACTTAATCTTCCCTCACTCCCGTCATTCATTGCTAAATTTTCCTAATTTAACTATTTAGTTAAATTAGGAAGTAAAGAATAAAATTACAGTCATTTTTTCTTGTTAATGGATTTCTTTTAAGATTTATCCCTTTTTAGATAATATTCATTAAGATAAAACCAAACAATTAGAAATCAATAATACTAAGTACATATTTATTAAAATCAGATTTTTAATATCAATATGCAATATCCCATTCACACTGTAAACTGCTATTTTGTTGTATATATAAATACAATTGCATGTTATTAGTATGTAGATATTACCTACAGTATTAATAATGTAAAACAATTTTATTAATAATTGAGGTTTAAATAAAAATAAAATCCTGTAGAAGGTGACGTAAATAACTAATGGAATTGTTTCTTGCGTAGTAATATAGTTTCGGTTACAGACAGAAAAACACACAATCTCCATTATAATAAGATATATCAAACGTTATAGTAATTAGTTATACTGTTGTATATCCACAGGTCCTGCTAGTAAAACATAATCACAATAAACATTAATTTATAAAAACCTTTTTAAAAGATTCAACACGCATAAAAATGACTGTAAATGTCCATAAACTTTCACAATTCTTCCAGTCATTCCATAGACAATTTTGAAATTTGCTTCAAAGAAAATTATCGAACGAAAGTCGGATGTATCATTTTTCTTTTTCAATTTCCCTACTGTGATTTTAGAATTAAATTAAAATATAAGAATTAAGTTGATAGATTTTTGAATATCGTAAAAAATATGAAAGTATAATTCATTAAGCGGATGTAAGATTTTTTTCCCTCTTTCTTTTTTTTTTATTATTTATTTGTTTTTCCTCTTGTTAATGCCAGAAGCTTTAATCAATGATACCAAACATCCCGAGAACATTTGAATATCTTTAATTATTTATTTTTATTTTTTATTTATTTTTTTTTTTTTTTTTTTTTTCATTTTCTGAGAAATTTTGCTTCTTGAATTATTAATATTGTTTTTTTTTTTCTTTTCAGTAAGTCGTTGTTTTCACTTCCGTCAATTTTGTATTTGCCTAAAAGTAAATTCTATCTAAACATTTCTTTTTCTTTTCTTTTTTCCTTTTTTGTCTGTTTTTTGTTTTTTTTTGTTTTTTCTTTGTTCTTTTTTCTTTTGTTTTTTGTTTTTTTTTTTCTTTTTTCCATTTGTTTTAACTTTTCATGTTTTATTTCCTTGTTTTGGTTTTTTGGTTTTTGATGAAATATTTTGAAAACAAGGAAACATTCTCTGAATGCTCTGATTGGTTTAATCTTTAAACATGTTTTAATTAACCTTGGTGAACCCAAATTATTATTATTATTATTATTATTATTATTATTATTATTATTATTATTATTAGCAAATATATGCACCCTTCGGTTGCAAGTATTTAAGTTTGAATGTAATAAAACATCATACTGAATTAGAAAGGCTAATGAAACTAAATAAGAATTCAGATAAAAATATTTGAAACAGAGGGGGTATAATTGAAAAATAGAACAGCTGAGACTTACTCTCCCATCACTCCTGTCTTTTATTGCCAAATTTTACTAATTGAACTATTTAGTTAAAATAGGAAATAACGAATAAAATTACATTTATTTCTTCTTGTCAATGGATTTATTTCGCCGATATTTTTGCTTATATTCATTAAGATAAAACCAAACAATTAGAAATCAATAATACTAAGCACATACTTATTAAAATCAAATTTTAATATTAATATGCAAATTAGCCTTCCCATCCACACTGTAAACCGCTATTTTGTTGTATATATAAATACAATTGCATTTTATTAGTATGTAGATATGGTTAGCAGTATTAATAATGTAAAACAATTTTATTAATAATTGAGGTTTAAATGAAAATAAAATCATGGAGAATGTGACGTAAATAACTAAGGGAATTAGGACTTGAGTAGCAATATAGTTTGGATTACAGGCAGAAAAACACACCATTATAATAGGATTATATTAATACTTGTGTTCTTTATTTGTACGACCGTTATCATCTTGCAAGACCCTCTTGTTAAAAATAAATCATCCAAGATTAAATCCAAAAATGAAATTCCGGATTATTTGGTGTTGCTTATGCGCCGAATCCTTATTTCTTATAAGTGTCGACACCTCGGCTAAATAATGGACCATTCCGTATTTATTATAAAGAAAGGGAAGAAAAATGACATGCTACACAGAAAAAATATAAGAAAGATAGAGAGCAGGGGAAAGAAAGTTAATCTGAACATAATGAAAATATGAAAAGAAGAAAAAAACAGTGAGAGAGTAAAATCAAGAATATTATACTTTTTACATATTGAACTATTTAGCAATAGCTCTTAAGTAAACATATCAAATGTTGTAATAATTAAATTATCATACTGTAGTATATCCACAGGTCTCACTAGTTACTACTATTATTTTGCTCAATTAGAGTTTTTCACGCCCGTCTTAGCCGGTGGTTAACTGGATGTTGAGTGGCAACAAGTCTCTTCAAGTCTCCAGTACTCTTCTGAGTATTTTAACTGATCTTAACAATGCTGTAGTTTGGATGGTATCGATTCTTTCTCTGATTTCCAATTCATGTAGATTCTTTTCCAGACCCTTGTGGACCGTTCCAAGGGCACCAATAACAATTGGTACGACCTTTAGCTTCATGTTCCACAGTTTCTTCAGTTTTCTTGCAAGGTCCAACTATTTGTTTATCTTTTTGCTTTCTTTCATTTTCACTTGGTGATCCGACAGGACAGCAAAATCCACAAGATGACAAGTTGTCTTCTTCTTGTTAATTAACCCGAAGAAGAAAACCTGTAATCTCATGGATTTTGCCGTCTATTATTATTATTATTATTATTATTATTATTATTATTATTATTATTATTATCAAAGGAATTTGAATTTTTGTAATAAATGGATTTTGAGGGGCAGAACCCATGAACAAACCAACCCTCAAAAAATCCCCCACTCAAAAGATAATTAATCCATGTTGAACAGAATAATCCAATGGATCATGCAAAGGACAACCTTGGAGAATGAATGACAGCCCAGCGGTTATCTGATAACAAGAAATCTTCCTTAAAGAAAATAGAGCAATAAACATTTTAAAAATAAATACACAACATATAATTGCATAAATAAATACAGTGAAGGAGCTTCAGGTGGCACATCAATTATCATTAATAATAAAATCCTAGCAAATAGATTTTAGTAATCTAAATAATATTTACTGACTGGCCATTTTTCAGATTTAGGTTAGTTTGTTGGTTGGATTTTACGGCATCTCAACCCTTGATGGGTTATTTTATGCCGAAGACGTTTTTTTTTTTAATTCATTTTTGTTGGGTATTCAATTTTTTTTTCAAACTTAATTTTTTTAAACGCAATTTTGAAAACTCATTTTTATCTATTTAACCAATAGATGTGATCTTAACAGGTACTACCACTCCGAGTCAGGTTGGACCTGGAAATAATGTCAATGAAGGGGTACTCCACACTCCCCAAAGCTCCAAATTGGAATCTCACTATACCCATGACACTACGATCCTCAGTCACTGTGTTCTAGCACATATATGATAAAAGGGGTTGGGGGGTTTGCCATAAGGACAGTAGAGTCGGAACAATCATATAAGTGCTATGGCTTGATGTGATAAGCCGATTGATCGGAGAGGGTGTCTCCAACTGCCCATCTAGCCTAAGTAAGTGTTAAAGTAGATTGTTGCATGTCATGGACAGCTCGGCCACCAGGATAAGGATTATTTAATAATAACCATTGAGAATATAACGTATATAACAAAGAGAATTGTGACGTTGGTGGTGACGTAGTTTCGGTTACAGGCACACATAATCTCCATTATAATAAAATTTGTAACGAGTGACGAGTGGTTCCCAACCGGGGTCCGTATGAACCCTGGAGTCCAGATAACATCACTAGGGTTCCATACACAAAAAAAATACCGAATTAGGGGTACACGGTGATATTTTAATCGTCAATTGAGCAATTCTACTTTAGAACAATTGTTATTACTAAGAATTAAATTTCTACAGTAATCTACGCCATATCAAAATACTGAAATTTGAAATATTCATGTAGCTATGATTTTTAATGGCAATCAAGCTGATGAAAAAAAAACTTTATATTTGACAGTCGAATATACAAAATAACTGAATGTCAACACACAAAAAATACTGAATTGGAGATCTACGGTGATATTTTAATAGTCCATTGAGCAATTTTACTTCAGAACAATTGTTATTTCTGAGAATTAAATTTCTATAGTAATCTACACCATATCAAAATACTTAAAGTAGAAATATTAATGTAGCTATGAATTTTTATGGAAATCAAGTAGATAAAAAACTTTATATTTGAGAGTTTTTTAAATTTATAACAGTGATTCTCAACTGGGATCCACATGCACTCAATGGGTTTGTGTAACATTTTGGTGGGGTCCTCAAATACAAAAAAGAAACGAATTGGGGATCCACTGTGATATTTTAGTAGTCAATAAAGCAATTAAACTTTAAAACAATTGTTATTACTGAGAATTAAATTTATACAGTAATCTACGCCATATTAAAATACTAAATGTAGAAATAATCCTGTACCAATGAATTTTTTTTTTGGAGGGGGGGGGGGCAATCAAGTAGAAGAAATAAAACTTTACATTTGACAGTGTACTACATTTAAATTCAAAATTTAAAGATGAGGAGCATAATATATGGAAAACAAATGACACTACTAAAAAGTACTCACTACTCTGGGATAAAACACTGCTCTACATATTACAATTCATGAGAGGTCATGAATTGTGAACAGACCTGTAGCTAGGTATATTCAAATTGAGGTCTGTTAACTTTAAAATCAAGAAGTCCCTATGGAAAATTCCCGGTGACTGTTAATAATCCTTGACCCCTTAGAGGCGCGCGATTTAGTCGCCGTGACAGACCCGTTTTAGTCAGACTTATTCAGATGCGAGCCAACTCTCAGAGAGTGTAGATGTAATTGTCGGCTCTGATAGGATCAATCTCTCCCCACGGCGGAACCAATATGGTCTAGAAGAAAATAAAACTTGATCAAAAACAAGGTCTTTTTGCGTTTGTTAAATAATTAAAACAATGACCAGCCCAGCCCAAAAGAAGTAAGAAGAAACAAGAAAGAAATCAACCCTTAACAGTAGATAGAAGTCAGCCCAAGGAAAAATGGCGGTCAGACAAGATAGATGAAGAAGCAGTTAGTAGGAAACAGTCAACAAGCAGAAATGAAACAAGCAAGTAAGAACTGTCTGTCTGTCTGTCTGTCTGTCTGTCTCTCTCTCTCTCTCTCTCTCTCTCTCTCTCTGTGTGTGTGTGTGTGTTATATACCCCAGTATGATAGAAGGGTATATACGGTTATACAAAGTACGTAATAGTTTTTTCATCATTTTACCTTCTTGAATAGTTTGGTTTGGTTTTGTTTTACGGCATATCAACCTCAGTGGGTCATTTAATGCCGATAAAGTTTTGAAATAAATCAATTCTTAATGGATAATACAATTTTTTATGAATACATTTTTCTATTTAACCCATAGATGAGACCTTAACAGGTACTACCACTTCGGGTCAGAGTGGACCAAGGAGCAATGGTGATGAAGGGGTGCTCCACATTCCCCAAACCTCCAAAACTGGAACCTCACCATCAGATAGAGTTTAACGTCATTTCCAGGACCTGTAGACCCTCAGTCACCGCCTTCTAGCACCCATATCATAAAAAGGGTTGGGGATTGCCATAAGGGAAATAGGGTTGGGAAGATCATATAGGTGCTAAGGCTTGACATGACCAGCCGATTGATCGGAGGGGGCCTCTCCGACCTTGTTGAATAGGATTTACTTCTATTTTTCGTTTACTTCACGGTTTCAATTTCTATTTCTTTTCTCTTCTAATATTCTCGGTATTTTCTTGTATTCTAATTATGCATTTAGGACCTTTCAAATTGGGCCGTGGATTTCAGGTCCGAATCTAGGCGTATCATGTTAATATGATTACCCGCAACGATGAAGTATAGCGCACAAAATTTAAAGATGGGAAGTATATATGGAAAAATACAAATGACACTGCTAAAAATTACCCGCTACCCGAGGATAAAGCACAGCTCTATGTTATAGCGGTTTTCTTTTTCAAGTGTCTATAAAAGGCTTAATAATATTCTTCATCTTTAATTCCAGACCCCCCCAAAAAAAAAACAGCCTTAGTCCAAATTCATCAACCATGGATTCGTTAATATATCTATTTTCCCTCCATTTGTGACGTCACTATGATCAAGTTTTCTCTATGGTAACGACTGAAGCTAACAAAAAGCTTTTCAAAGCGACAATGGCCAACTTGGTATGAGACTTTACAACGCCTCAACATATATTTTCATTATTTCTCTGATTACTTCTTCTGCCCGTCCGAACGTACCGGGGGGGGGGAGGGTATGCGTTAGTCTTAGGAGAGATTGATCTGAACCTGGATTTAGATGCAGTTCTGGCAAATATAATTTGGAAGGCTATCAGCTTCCCCTGCATCAAGTCTTCTGTTCCATATCACTGAACGCCCTTGGAATACACAGATAGGGAAATAACTCCGACGGCATGTAAAAAGAAAAGAAAGAAAAACAAATTATTCAAAAAAAGATGAATTTATTCTCGACGTTAAAACGTTTTGGTTTTAGCAACCCTCATCAGGACTTGAATTACGAAAACTGTCAGTATGACTTGTGAAAAATAGGGGAATGGTAATTTTCGCAAGTCATCTATACAGTCTTCATAATTCGAATTCTGACGAAGGTTGCTAAAACCGAAACGTTATAACGTCGAATAATGAATAAATTCATCTTTTTAGGATACTATTATTTATACAATACACAGACTGCATGGTCTATTCTCCTGTAGATAGTGGTCAAGCAAACTGCAACTTTGGTTTTTACTTGGACTAGATGGGCGATTGGAAAAGCTCGATCCGACCAATCAGGCCAAGTCCGAATTCTGATAAAAATACATATACGTTTTCACTACAAATGCACAATAGCACAAGAGATAATATCATTAGAACACTAACCCTAATACTCACCCTAACACTAACACTAAAATTAACCCTAACCCTTACCTAGACTGTAATCCTAGCGTCTCAAAGGTTTCGGGCATTTCCATGTAATGAAATGTAATGCTTTTTATACGTAAAGTAAGTCGTCGGGGTGGCCTAAAGTCGGTATCAGCCAATCACCGAGGGAATCTATCCCCTTTTCACTAGCGCTAGACCAAGGAGATTGTTTTTGTTTTTTTAGCGTCTGAGGTGGAATGCTACACCTACCATCAGCTCCTTACTTTACCGCACAGATCCCTGTGCTACTCGTACGCTGAGTTGGCGAGGGCCGGTATCGAACCAGGAACCTTGTGGTTCCTTGGCGTACGCTCTACCGACTGAGCTAAACCGGCCCATATTTTGTATACATAATCTAATAATATTATTTCTTGCGCGCTATTCTGCATTAGTACCGGGTGTTCTTATCCCATACGTAATGAATAATGTCTCCCAATGATTCATATTAGATAACAGTGATCATAGGGTCTATTGATTTGAAAGGAAAACGGCTATGAAATGGCTGTAAAATGGATGTTCCACTATATCTTTGCGTGGCAAATTTTTTTTTAAAAGTGCTTTTAGATTCATTCAAATACAAGAATACCGTTCCTTGTCTTAACAAGGCAAATTGATTTCCTCTTAGTTATTTCCCATGGAGGGTGGTGTGGTATATTGGTTAACAAGAAACAAAAGCACCGTTTCAGCCATTGTTTTAATAAAAAACGGAAGCACCGTTTCAGCCATTGTTCTAAGAAACGGAAGTATCATTTATGGTAATAAAAAGGCGGAAGTGGTTATTCCACCGGCTGATGTACAACTTGATTACTTGTGTTGTTTATTCGCTAAGCAAGCTGTGACAGGTGGGAATGGTGAAGTTTACAAAATCATGGCTCAAAATAAGCCAACGAAGGAGACTTCACGTCGATTGTGGTACAGAGCAAGGAAAACGAACGGGCAAAGATATCAAGAAGATCCCTACCAGACACGAACAGGCACAACCTTTCACCTCGGGGTCACCGCCAAAGATTTGAATAGAAATAACGAAAAACAAAAACAATTATGAGGCTTGGAATCAATGATCCCACGAACAACCCCCACCGAAACATGCTCCACTGAAAGAATTCTTTCCATGGCTAACAAAATAATTGGTGCATATCGCATAAATGCGTCCTGGCCTAAAACAAACGCTAAGTAGTGCCTGATGAAAATCCGTGCCTGCTGAAAAACCAACCCGCGCTACAATTGAATGCGTTTTTCCCAAAAAGCTAATGCGATATGAAAGCAATATTTTACTCGCCCCAAGTCTTTTCTCGACAAGTAAATGTAAATATTTCAACCCTCCCTCCCCCCTTTAGAATATTTTTTCAGCGGTTTAAAGGCGTTTTTATTGACAAATAACTTTTTTAGGCGTTAAAAGGCGTTAAAAGTAAGCCACCACCCAGGGTTTTTTTTATCGACAAGTAAATCTAAACACCCCCCCCCCTTAAAGTATGTTGTTTTTGTTTTTTTTTTTTCGTTATTTTCATTTTATTTTCATTCAAAACAACTGACACGAATTTATCTTTTTTTCGGTATTTTCATTTCAGCTAGGGAGTTCAATCGTAGCCAGGGTTGATTTTTCAGTTGGCACAGATTTTCAGCAGGCACCGCTCAGCGTTTTTTTAGGGGAAAAGGCTAGGACGGATTTATGCGATAATACCTAAATAATCTAAAGGAACATGTGAGACGCGAGGGTTAACCTTGATAAATTAATGATTATAATGACGACTTATTGGCCTACAGTTATCCATTATTCCATAAACAAAACTGGTGATTAGTTTCTAATGGTTACAAGACTGGATTCCATTTTGAAAGTCGCTATTAAATTTTGAATTTAATTACTGCAGTTATTTTTGAATTCGCTTAACTTGGGATACTAATAAGAACATTATAAATTTACTAGCAGGACATGTGGATATACCACAGTATGATAATTTAATTATTACAACGTTTGATATTTTTACTTAAGAGCTATTGAAAATAGTTCAATATGCAAAAAGTATAATAATCTTGACTAGCAGGACCTGTGGACCTAATACAGTATGATAATTTAATCATTTTAACGTTTGATATGTTTACTTATGAGCTATTGTAAAATAGTTCAATATGTAAAAAGTATAATAATCTTCATTTAACTCTCTCTAAAGAAAACTGGTCTGAAAGGTAGATTGACAATATCTATAAGTAACTTTCTAATGGATAGGATTTTTAAAATCCGGGTCAGTGATACACTTTCTGAAGGTACAAGAAAGGGGTGTCCCACAGGGAAGCATACTGTCAGTGACACTGTTCAATATGATAAGTAAAGTTGGTAGTGACCTATTGTCGGCATCAACCGGACTGCGCGAGGGTGTCTATCCCCTTTTCACTAGCGCTAAACTAGGGAGATTGTTTTGCATCTGTGGTAAGAATTAAACCCCTGCTGGTTATAATTTCATTAGTAAGTAAGTAGTAAAGCCAGTGAAGTGACTTATTGTCAGTATCAGCCAGACAGCGAGGGAGTCTATCCCCTTTTCACTAGCACTAGTCGAGGGAGATTTTTTTAACATCTGAAGTAGAGCGAATCATCTACCATCAGCTCTCCACTTTACCGCCCAGATCCAATCTCTGATACTCAAAGGAGACTTTTGATTTAGATATAAAAAAGTAAGTAGTAAATGCAGTGGAGTGGCCTAAACCGACCTCCCCCCTCCGCATTCCCCCACCCCCCGTGACTTTGTATCGGATATCCTAATGCACAATTCTCTTCTGGTGATGCATTCGGAAACCTTGCGGTCCTTTGCAATGGATCAGGTTGAATTTTCGGGGATTTTATCGATTATTTCTTGGACTATTCATACAAATTTATGTATTCTGCCGGTATTAGGATATTATGCATGTGTTTTGGTGTTTGGTTGCTGATGTTGGGCCACCATCATCAGCTTCACTCTCGTTTCGAACTTTGACAACGAAGGATCGAGTAACTTTCAGAGGTCAGTATCAGTGGAACAGCGAGGGAGTCTATCCCCTTTACTCCAGCTCTTGACCCAGAGAGATTGTTTTGCATCTGTGGTAAGAATTGAATCACTGCTGGTTATAATTCATTAGTAAGTAAGTAGTAAAGCCAGTGGAGTGGCCTATTGACAGTATCAGACAGACATCGAGGGAGTCTATCCTCTTTTCGCTAGTGCTAGACCAAGGAGATTGTTTTGCATCTGTGGTAAGAATTGAATCACTACTGGTTATAATTCATTAGTAAGTAGTAAACCCTGTGGTGTGGCCTATTGACAGTATCAGACTGACAACGAGGGAGTCTACCCCCTTTTCGCTAGTGCTAGACCAGAGAGATTGTTTTGCATCTGTGGTAAGAATTGAATAATAATTGCTGGTTATAATTCATTAGTAAGTAGTAAACCCTGTGGAGTGGCCTATTGTTATTGTATCAGCCAGACAGCGAGGGAGTCTATCCCCTTTTCGCTAGTGCTAGACCAGAGAGATTGTTTTGCATCTGTGGTAAGAATTGAATAATTGCTGGTTATAATTCATTAGTAAGTAGTAAACCCTGTGGAGTGGCCTATTGTTATTGTATCAGCCAGACAGCGAGGGAGTCTATCCCCTTTTCGCTAGTGCTAGACCAGAGATTGTTTTGCATCTGTGGTAAGAATTGAATAATTGCTGGTTATAATTCATTAGTAAGTAGTAAACCCTGTGGAGTGGCCTATTGACAGTATCAGACAGATAGCGAGGGAGTCTATCCCCTTTTCGCTAGTGCTAGACCAAGGAGATTGTTTTGCATCTGTGGTAAGAATTGAATAATTGCTGGTTATAATTCATTAGTAAGTAGTAAACCCTGTGGAGTGGCCTATTGACAGTATCAGACAGATAGCGAGGGAGTCTATCCCCTTTTCGCTAGTGCTAGACCAAGGAGATTGTTTTGCATCTGTGGTAAGAATTGAATAATTGCTGGTTATAATTCATTAGTAAGTAAGTAGTAAAGCCAGAGGAGTGGCCTATTGTTATTGTATCAGACAGACAGCTTTTCAACTAGCACCAGACCATGGAGATTGTTTTTACATGAGTTAGGGTATAGCAATGATTCAACTTGTCTCTTGTAGCGAAATGACAGTAATTTTCCACAAGGAATTACAAGGAACACTTGAAGAGAATCAAATCACCTAAATTGTCGTTCTAACATGAAAACTTGAATGACAACTGTTCAAGTGATAATTAGTTTATCATATACAATAAACAAATATTCATACTATATACGTGCACTATTGTATATCGTATTATGATGTACGTAGAAATAGAACTAATCACCTCGATGTATCTATAATGTATGGCTTCATCCTCTGACCGGATTTGGACGTTTCTCTTCAGTTCAATTAGTTTCTGGCCTAATTAGTTGAACCTTACTGTGCACAGGTGTCCGTTATAAGCACCTAATTAACGAGTTATTATCTACTAGCAGAACCTGTGGATATACTACAGTATGATAATTTAATTGTTACAAAGTTTGATTTGTTTACTTAAGAGCTATTGCAGAATAGTTCAATATGTAAAAAAAAAGTATAATAATTTTGATTTAATACTCTCTCGTTATTTTTTCTTTCTTCCCTTCTTTTTACCTTTTCATCATGTTCGATTGGATCATAAATTGTAAAAATAAATGAAACAAGCGGGACCTGTGAATATACCACAATATGATAATTTAATTATTACAATGTTTTATTTGTTTACTTAAGAGCTATTGCGAATAGTTCAATATGTAAAAAAGTATAATAATTTTGAATTAAGTCTCTCTCTCTCTCTCTCTCTCTCTCTCTTCTCTCTCTCTCTCTCTCTCTCTCTCTCTCTCTCTCTCTCTCATTCTTTTTTTCTTTCTTTTTTTTTACATCTGACTTGGGGTCAACGGCGCCTAGTTATTGACAGTTTTTCGACTATACGATCTTCAGGTCTGAAAGTGTCAGTAACCAGGTGTCGTTGACTCCATTTCCATGCTACCTTAACTGAAATATAAATGCTCTATCAATGATATTGAGCACTGTTTATTTTTTAATATAGATCCCATATAACATAATATAATATATATATTATATATATATATATATATATATATTATGTGTGTGTGTGTGTGTGTGTGTGTGTGTGTTCTCTGTATACCCACAAAGCATGCCCATACTAATGTACACCTATGGATTTATACAAGGATTATTTCAAATCCATACGAGAGCTCAATGTAAGATAATTGATAAATTAATTATATATGTAACAATATTTACACTTTCAATAAGAAAGAAAAATTTAAAAAAACGTTTGACTGTCTAATGAAACTGGGCTCATTTATTGACTTACCGGTCGTTATATATTTATAATAGCCAAATGACGATTTGTTAATTTTTCTTTCTAATTGAAAGTATATATATATATATATATATATATATATATATATATATATATATATTGTGTGTGTGTGTGTGTGTGGTATCCAAAATTTGGTAGTAAGGGATGATTCTATATGTGATATCTAAAACACACTGTATTATTATTGTATGATCCATTATGTATAAATGCAGTGAATCTTTAAATCACTACAGAGAGCTCAATGTATAATAATCTTTTTAGATTGTATACAGAGTAATATTTATCTTTGAAAGGAAGGAAAAATTCAACACCGTTATTCCATAATAAATTGATCATAATAAATCATCAATAATTATTGATGATTATCCATCTGATGAAACTTAAATTGCGGAGCTTTGTTAAATCAACTTAGATTTATAAATGCCCCAATTTTGGTCGAAATAAATTTATTATGGAAAAACGGTGTTGAGTGTTTCCTTCCTTTTTAAACACTTATTCTCCCAAAAATTATCGGCAAAAAGCCATTCTAAACAAACCTTGTTTACAACTTATCATATCGTCGTGTAATAAAAAGTCACTTGAAGAGGAATATTAACCTACGCTAAACAAATCATAAAATCTAAGAAGTCCGCTTAGTGTAAGGGTTATGGATCGGCCTGTCAGCTTGGCAGTCCGGTTTCAAATCACGCACAGGGCGGTCTTCCGATCTATAGCTCTGCTGATGAGGCCTAATAGGCCGAAATGTACATACAGAGATTGATTTTTCTCGATTTGTTTAGCCATACATTTAATAGGTATTCCGCCTAATTCATTATTAATTAATTAATTTTCAAAATTAGGTACGACTCCAATTAAACACTTATATATATATATATATTGAAAAGGTAATTGAGTTAGGTGTGTGGTACAGAGAAATGAGAAAAGGAGGGGTGGGTTTGGTATGTGGGGAATGGTATACTTATGGGATCAGTCGGTTGACTTTGAAGAAAATTTGATTGTCCGAATGTATGATGTGTTTGTTGGTAGGACTTCAATTTGGGTATTACCTTTTCATCAATGTTGTTCCATTTCCCACATACTTTTACTAAACCCACCCCTCCTTTTCTCATTTCTCTATACCGCACAACCAAAACCATCTCCTATTTCCACCCTTACCCAATTACCTTTTCAGTATAAAAGCAGAATGTAAAATATATATTTGTGTGTGTGTGTGTGTGTGTGTGTGTGTGTGTGTGTGTGTGTGTGTGTGTGTTGTTTCATAGTTTCTAAGGCTTTAGAAATTGTAAACTGTTTTTTTTTTTGGGGGGGGGAAACGGTGTTGAGTGTTTCCTTCCTTTCAAAGATATATATATATATATATATATATATATATATATATATATATATATATATATATATATATATATACATATATATACCATATATATATATATATACATATGATATACATATATACCATTGTTTACCATACTAAAAATAGGATATTTTTAATATTCACAAACAAAAGAAAACTCGGTATCAGCATTTATTATAATAAATGCTGATTCCGAGTTTTCTTTTAACAAGTGCCCTTTGTTAACATCGAAGTTTCTCCTTCCTGTTCAACACTCCTTTTTACAGGAACAAATTCAGTACATTTTAGTGGTTTCTATGAAACTGTAGACAAATTAGAAAAAAAAACAAAGTTTTATGATCTTTGATGCAAAACTGAGTATCCTTGTCCGGTCGAAATAAATCAACGTAAACATTTCCCACTAACCGTTAACCACCCTCCTCCCCAACAATAAACTTTTTTTTTTTTTTACTTATATCACCTTTTTCAAAAAATAATTTCTTTCTTTCTTTTGAAATGATAGATATTTAATTATTAATATTTTTTAAAACTATGACGAATTCTACGTGTATATATATATATATATATATATATATATATATATATATATATATATATATATATATATGTGTGTGTGTGTGTGTGTGTGTGTGTGTGTGTGTGTGTAACGGTTGCCATATCTATATTATCAAAACTAGCAAGAATATGCGCCCTCCGGTCGTAAGTATTTAAGCTTTAATGTAATCAAATATATCAAATAAGAAAAACTAACGAAATCAAATAACAGCACATATAAAACGATTACATTTATTTTAATTATATTCTAATTGGTTTCTATATAATAAAAAAACATTCATGAGATTGATTTTAATACGTTAGAGAATGAAATAATAATATTAGGGATCAATAACACCAAGTAATCATTTATTAAACCCGGTTTGATAAAACCAATATGCAAATTAACTACACCATATATTATGTAAAACTTTATTTCTTATTGATATATAAGACACATTGCAGGATATAAGACGCACTAATAGCATGGGCCTTTCGGGGCCTGTGTCTATTAATGAAATTAACAGCGTCGATCCCAGGGAGCTATTCCCCCAGGCAACACCTGTCCCCTCGATTTAAAGGGGCAGGGCTGGGTTTATTGCCCAGGATCGACGCAATTTTTGTGTGTACCACCCATGAGCATCGGCTTGTGGGTGGGCCCACATAAAAATGTCCTTGTGTCACGCCCTCATAAGTGGGGTGGGAGGAAAATACACTAATAACATGGGCTGTTTTGAGGCAAATCTAACTCGGATTTTCATAGAGACGTCATTAATAAATAAAATGTATTCTATGTATTAATGATTTTAACTATAAACTAAATACTTAATGATAAACCTAGTCAATCCCTAGGGGCATTGTGACGTAAGCAGTGACATAATTTCGGTTACAGACAGACGCCAACTCTCCAGGTCATTGATTATTGTAATAAGGTTCTCATGCTACAATGAATTACTTTCTGCTTATATATTATCACTAACTTCTTGGCACATAGAAAACTTTTTAAATGATCTCTTTAAATATTATATTAACTAGCAACAGAAAACACCCTCCGAGCGTCGTAAAAATTAATTTTTGACAGACATTGCCTGAGAGGGTGGGAGTTAAAAATTCAATGTCAGAGGGTTTGTATCATAAGTAAACAAAATCCTCATATTTATTAAAGGGGTAAAAAAACAAAAAAATGAAAACTGAGCCCTGTCCCTCTCAAATAAAATGTTGCGTGCATGTAATAATCAAACAATTATTTTGAATATTTTCCACATCAATTTTACACAAAAGCGTAGGTATTTATTCATTTGTAAATTTTTTAGTTAATTTCTTGTTACTGTAAAAAAAAGGGGGGGGGACGAGAGTAAAAAAAAAAACAATTTTTAAAATTGCTTACTTAAATTTTGGATGTATATAGCATAAGAATATTGTGACGTAAGCTGTGACATAGTTTTTGTTACTGACAGAAATACAGACAATCTCCATTATTAATAGATAAAAACAAATTTAAACAAGTCTAGCCTTTCTTGACAAACCATTATTAAACACAGATCATTATTACGACGTTTACCCAACAGGTTCACAAGTTGTCAAATATTGTAATAAGATTCTTATGTAATGGGAAGAGATTTTCTCATATTTTACTCATTGATAAATCAAACACAAAACCTTAATAGATTAAACCTTTCAATTCACTTCACCTATTAATAAAAAGAAAAATGACATTCATATTTATCTTCTCAAACATTCTTAACAGATTTTTCAATTATGACTCATTGCTTTTATGTTGAATTTCTAGACTAGATGATTAGTGAAATTTTTAGGTTCCTTTTGTAACACCGGTCCATGATGATACTGATGCTTCTATATACGAAGGAGTGAAAGATTAACATTTCAGGTATCTCAATTATATCAAGAATTTAAATGATTAAAATTTTCAGCATGGATACACACCCAAAAATTATCATTCGGTTGCAAATTGAACTGGAAACTGCTTTATTTTATAAGTTAAAATAATCTAAGTGTATTGTTTCAATAAAAAAATTACCTGTGAAGTACTATTTTATTTTTAGAAAGAAAAATGACTTTCATACTTATATTTTCAAACATTCTTAAATATTATTCTGACTTTTCTCAAACTTTTCAGATTAATAAATCTAACAATTTTAATAACTTAAAGGTTGTTTTTCGGCTGAACTTGCACAAAGGTGTCAAAATTAGAGTGACCCAGAAAAAACAGAACCCAAATTATTTATTTATTTTCCCATTAAACTAACCTTAAACCCCAACCCCAACCCCTAAGCCTAAGCCTAACCCTAAATCTAAACCCCCTAGTTAAAATTAACAGTTTTTTACAAAATTTGTGGGATCTGTCTTTTCTGGGTTGCCGGTATACAGGGTGACCCAGTAAAACAGAACCCAAATTATTTATTCATTTTCCCATTAAACTAACCCTAATCCTAACCCTAACCCTAACCCTAACCTTAAACCCTAATCCTAGACCCCCCAGGTTAAAATTAACAATCTTATTACAAAATTTGTGGCTTCTGTTTTTTCTGGGTCACCCTAATTTGGACACCTTTGTGTAAGTTCAGCCTGTTTTTCTTCGAAAAGTTTTCCTATGTATTACTTAAATTGTACATGAGCTTTTGTTAAGTTTCCGCTACAATAAACAATTCATTCATTTACCAATAACAGGTTTTCCAAGAAAACAACTATATATTTTTTCTTGAAATGATAGTTATTTTCACTCCTTTTGAGTTTTTCCTATCAGCGTTAGCTGATGGTATTTCACTGGAGGCTGAGTGACAACAAGTCTCCCAGGTCTGCAGGACTCTTCTGGGTATTCTAGCCGATTGCAACAGTGCAGTAGTGTGGATGGTCTCAATTCTTCCTCTGATTTCTAGATTCTCCAGTTTTTTCCAAGTTTATTGGGACCTTTCCAAGTGCACCAACTACAATTGGTATCAGTTTCATTCTCATATTCTACAGCTTTTTCAATTCTCTGGCAAGGTCCAGGTATTTATCTATCTTTTTATTTTCCTTCAGCTTCACCTTGTGATCTGCTGGAACCGCAAGGTCCACCAGTTGACACGTTCTCTCTCTTTTTTTTCTTTTTTTTCTTTGTTTTGTTAATCAACACTAGGTCTGGTCTCCTGGCTGGGATAGAGTAATCAGTCTTTATCTTAAAGTCCCAGATAATTTTATGCGTTTCTATTATTATTATTATTATTATTATTATTATTATTATTATTATTAGTTTTAGTTTTTCACACCTTCCGTAGCAGGTAGTTCACAGGAAGCTGATTGACAGCAAGTCTCCTCAGGTCTCTAGGACTCTTCTGAGTATTCTAGCCGATCCCAACAGTGCTGTAGTTTGGATGGTCTCGATTCTTCACCTGATTTCCAATTCACCCAATTTTTTTCCAGAGCTTTGGGTAACCGTTCCAAGGGCACCAATAACAATTTGTACGACCTTCACCTTCATGTTCCAAAGTTTCCTCAGTTCTCTGGCAAGGTCTAAGTATTTGTCTATCTTTTTGCTTTTATTCATTTTCACTCGGTGGTCGGCCGGAACTTTTACTTGTCAATCAATACTAGGTAAGGTCTCCTAGCCGGGATTAGGTGGTCCGTCGGTACCTCGAAGTCCCAGAGAATTTTATGCGTCTCGTTTAGGACAGGTTTAAGTTTGTGCATATACTATTTGGTTGTATGGGGAAAATTGAATTTCTTGCATGATTCCCAGCGGATTAACTTTCCCACAGAGTCGTTCCTAGTATCGCACTCTTTTTGTGCTAGTTTGCTGCATTCGCTTATTATATGATTGACCGTTTCGTCTCTGTCTCCACTTGCTATTCTGCCGCGTCTTATCTATTTTTGCCTTTATATAGTTTGTTCTAATGGCATTGTCTTGTGCTGCGATTATAAGGGATACGGTTTCTTTTTTTGGGTTTCCTTTTCTTAACCATGTCCAGGTCTTCTGATGTGATATCTACTGAGTTTGATGCTTAAAGTACCCATGTACTTTTTTCTGTTTCTTAGTTTTTTATGTATTTCTATTTGTCAATGTGTTGCAATTACTTTTCCTGACTGCTGCAATTAGTCTTTCCTTAATGTTATTAGTGTATTCGCCAAGTGCTCGGATTGTCGTATCTACACAGTCTTCAATGTTGGCGAGACCCCTTCCCCACACTTTCCTTGACACATAGAGTCTGTCTGTGTCCTCTCTCGGGTGAAATGCTTTGTGCATGGTCATGAGTTTCCTTGTCCATCTGTCGGAGCTCCTCCCTTGTCCATTTTAGGAATGGTATTATTATTATTATTATTATTATTATTATTATTATTACGCGCCATGAGTGTTTCACACCCGCCTTAGCTGGTGATTCACTAGAGTCTGAGTGACAGGAAGTGTCCTTAGGTCTCCAGGACTCTTCTGAGTATTTAGCTGATCTGTTTATATGGTCTCGACTCTTCCTCGGATTTCCAATTCCTCCAGACTCTTTTGCAAACTCTTTGGAACTGTTCCCAGGGCGCCAATTACAATTGGTACGACCTTTAACTTAATATTCCACAGTTTTTCAACTCTATGGCAAGGCCTAAGTATTTGTCTATCTTTTAGTTTACTTTCATCTTCACCCTGTGATCTGTTGAAACTGCAAAATCTACAACTTGATAAGTTTTCTTTTTCTTGTTAATCAATACTAGGTCTGGTCTTCTGGCTTGGATAAGATGATCATTGGTCAGGATTGAACTTGCAGCGTAGAGATGATTGTCACTCAGAACTGTTTGAACACAACACTTATATCTGATGTGTCCAATTTGTAAAAAATGTATATATTAATACTTGTGTTCCTTAATTGTATGTCCGTTATCATCTTGCAACACCCTCTGGTTAAAGATGAGACCGTCCAAATCGTCCGAGATAAAATGCAAAAATTTAAATCCTGATTATCTGGTATTACTTATCCGCTGAATTCTTAATACTTATGAGTACCGTCACCACAGCTAAATATGGACCATTCCGGTTTTATCATAAAGAAAGGTAAAAAAAGACATGCTACACAGAAAAAAATATAATAAGAAAGAAAGAAAAAAATGAAGAGAGTAGGGAAAATATAGAGAGGGGATGACCACGTGGAAGTGATAACGATAATCTGTTTTAATCGAACATAATGAAAAGAAGAAAAGAAGGCAGGAAATAAATTTAAAAAAGAGTGTGAGAGAGAGTTAAATCAAGATATACTTTTTACATATTGAACTATTTGACAATAGCTCTTAAGTAAACATATCAAACTTTGTAATGATTGAATTATCATTCTGTAGTATATCCACAGGTCCTGCTAGTTTCGATTATTGTATAAATCTTTTGTCGAGATGTTATATGGAATTGTTTACGCACGAGCATTTGAAAAGTTAGCCTTTTTTTCTCTTCTGTTCACAGATCAATACGATTAGACAAAAATCTTTAGCAAACTCCTTACCATTTTGAATCAACTGGAAGAATAAAAGAAATAAATGTCACTAATTAATAAAACTCGTATGAGTTCACAATTGAGAGAGATTCTAATTTAAGAGGGCTTTTATTCAAGGATGATTATAATTCTTAATCATGCAGAAAGAGAATCTTCATTAAAATATTTAGGAAATGAGAATCTTTTACGTTTTAATGAGAAAGATTTTTTTTTTTCGATTTCATGTGGATAGAATATTTGAAGGTCAATTCTTTATCAAATCGGGTGAATTAGATATTTTTAGGTGCAATGTCATATCAAATATTACCGAGTCTTGTTTAATAATAAAAATTAAAAAAACATTTAGATTCTGAGAATTAAAAGATGCGTCTTTTTCGACTCTAAGAAAATAATAGTTTTAACGAGTGCAATGAAAATGTATGGAGGTGATTGTTGCGCAACGGTTATTGTCGTAGGAAATGGCTTCGGCTATAACATTCTGAGCATGACTTTTTGTATTTCACATAGCGCTAATCTCTGTGGGAAATGTATGAATCTATAAGATTTGGGATTATTAGTTCTTATAATACGTTAGAAGGCTCAGAGTAACCTTCCTACGTAGGTGAAAGTATACATAAATGAATCAGAAGAAAGGGCTACATATAACAACAAATACAGACTTTACTGTCTGAGCACATGGAGAATGGCATCCATAAAAAGATACAAAACAGATAGGACTAAAGTACCTTGGAAATGAGAACGAGTTCATGAAGAATATGAGAGTCACTGATAGTTGGAGGAGAAAGCCCCCCCCACACACACACACACTCACACTTATTGGACAGAGACACCATGTGTCTAGCCCATCTTCTGTGGATGCTAGATTAAGAGAGAGAGAGGGGAGAGAGAGAGATTACCGGGCTGCTGTTTAAATACTCAGCTAGCAGTGTCACCTATTGGCGAAATCCTTGCGATAAGGGAAGATAACCATTTGGACCCAGTTCCATTCCAGTAGGGGCAGACAATCGCTACAAATCCAACTATTTTCCCTCCAGCCATGGGTAAATAGTAGGACAGACCGAGCTCTTTAACCTTGGTATGGCAACCGGTCTCCTAGACCGGTTGCCATACCAAGGTTAAAGAGCTCGGTTGAACCTGAGACCTGGAGAGAGATGGGCTCTGCCAGACTATCTGTACCCAAGACAAGCTACACAAACAGTAGCGCCCCCTACCCCACCCCGACGAAACAAGGTTACGGGACCAATTAGTGGGTGAATAAAAATGGACGGGACGAAACAAATGCACACACCAAGCCGATCCACAGCATATTCTGTGATTTTTGGAGAGGAAATGGGCGCCGCCGAACTATCATAATCCCACTGAAAGGACACGATAAAAGTAGGCTGAGTGACTTATTGGTGAAGATCACACTGGAATGGAAAAGGACTTCTGCTTCTTTTGTCCAAAAGCGCCACCACTCCACCTCACCCCCCAAAAAAAAAAAACCGTCGACGGAAAATTTCACAGAAATTCAAATGACTACAAGCATTATTTTGTAATTGTCATAAAGAATTGAATTATATAAATTTCTTGTTCAATATTAAAGTTGAAGCATTAAATCAATTATTAAAAACTAGTTGACTAGAGTCGTCAAAATATAACAGTAGTAAAGTATTTACCCAACCCCTCCATCACGGGCAGGATGTGACACAAGGTCAATTTTTTTTGGTTAAATCCTACTTAACGGACATAAATTCCACCATCGTTTGTCACCCCGCCGAAAGAAAAAATACTAAAAATCAAGGAATTAACCGAATTTAATGAAATTTTCAGTGTTGATATAGTAATAAATAAACAATATAATGCACCGGTTATTTTATTTGAAATCTCTTACATTTTTTCAGGTCAGTTAACTTTGAACCACGTATCTTTCAGGCGTAACACAGATTCACAAACATACGTTTCCCAGAGTCGTCAAAACGTAATAGTAGTAAAATATTTACCCAACCCCTCCGTCACGGCCAGGATGTGACACACGGTCAATTTTTTTTAATTGGAGTAAGGCTTGTTTGAATTCAAAGTTTATCCTTTTTCCATGACTGATTACCTTACCAAGGCTAAAGAACCTAGTCTGCCCTACTATTTACTCATAGCTGTGAGTTGAACATATGGACTCGTATCTTTTTAAGAGCATTAGCGCAATTAGTAAATTCCATTTACTCCATCATGCTAAATTATATATCTATATATTAATACTCTTGTTCCTTAAAAGTATGACCGTTGTCATCTTGCAACACCCCCTGGTTAAAAATGAGACCGTCCATGATGAAATGCAAAAGTGTAAATCTTGATTATCTGGCGTTGCTTATCCGCCGAATTCTTATTTCTTATGAGTGTCATCGCCTCATCTAGATAATGGACCATTCTGATTTTATTAGAAAGAAAGAAAAGGAATAAAAAGGACATACTACACAGAAGTAATATAATAAGAAAGAAAGAAGAAAGAAAGAAATGAAGGGAGTATGAGAAAGAGAGAGAGAGATGGGTTGAGCGCTCGGAAGCGATAGTGTCAATCTATTTGAGTCGAACATAATGAAAATATGAAAAAGGAAAGAAAGAAGAAAAAAAGAATGAGAGAAAGCGTTAAATCAAGATTATTATGTTTTTTTTATATATTGAAGTATTTCACAATAGCTTTTGAGTAAATATATCAAACATTGTAATAATTAGATTATCATACCGTGATATATCCACAGGTCCTGCTAGTTAATGTGATTTTGCAATTGCATTGTACTTAGAAAATATCAAATTTCATTTTCTCTACATTTTCGTATTCGTTCAATACTTGAATTAAAGATAAAATAGTCTCCCGTATCTTGTTTCCCTTTGCTGTAAATGAAGACAATGAATACACGTAAAAGGGAGGAGGAGGAGGAGGAGGAGGAGGAGGAGGAGGAGTAGGGTGACGGCAAATGAGCTGAGGGGAAAACGCTTTTTTCCTTGTTTTGTGGAAGGCAAGCCACGGGAATTCTACCCGCTGCCATATATTCTCTAATTTTGTCACGTCAGTTCCTCCGCACACGGAATTGGCCACCCGAGACGCTGATGATCGCAGATTGGACAAATACGGACAACAAAGGTCCGTTGCAGCATCGGTCATTATCGAAATCTTCCGCATCCCAACGACTTCCAAATATTTTGTAGAAATGTTACTCACCTAAAGAATAAACGAAATAGACTGATTGCTGCCGCACCTATTGCTAGCCATTGTCGGTAGCCGAAAAATGATCTTGAATCTTTTTTGAATTTTCAACAGTATTTTTTTTTTTCAACAAAAAAAAATCCATTATTTTATTTGAGAAATAAATGAAACAAATTTTAATATATACGTACCAGTGATGCTGATAGCTTTTTAATTTAGAGCGTCCTTGGGCGCACGTATTTAATTTGAACGAGTCCCCGGGAAAATTTGATGGGTCCCAACTAAAGTTTCTTAATAAATCACAGAGGTTTTATTCATGATCTGGCGAAACAACTAAAGCCTTGCTTATATTAAAGAGCCCAATATGTCATACTATTTACCCATAGCTGGAGGGAGATTATTCGCATACATACCTTTCCCGGTGGTATTAGCACTATGTTAAAATGCAAACAGTCGCGTCCACGATTTGAACTCGAGTCGACAAATGCTATTTTCTATGACTAGCCATTATACCACACACCTTATATATAATATACAATGAGACCATATCTGTATCACAATCTTTTCTAAAGATACAAATGTGATAATGACAAGGACATTACTCGATCTACTCCTTGTGTTTCTTCGTGATATGAGGTGTTTTAAGTTTAGTCTGGTTTATTTGTTTAACTCTTTGCCTACCAAATTACCATCCACGGCTGTACCAAATTTTCTGGGTATTTTTTACCTGTATGATGGGATATTTAAAAGTTCACTATCTAATCGCCTCAGAACTCATTCTATTCAAATAAAGTCCTATTATTATTGTAATCTGAGACCTTCTTCTCAATTATAATGAACTAACCATCAGTTTTTAGTACTTTGCTTGTCTGTGGTGGGAGAGCCACTGGGAGCGGCTTAATTCTTTGCCTACCAAATTCGCCCCACGGTTGTATCAAATTTTCTGGGTATTTTCATCTGTATGATGGTATATTTCAAAGTTCACTATTTATTCACCTCAGAACTCATTCTATTCAAATAAAATCCTATTATTTTTGTAATCTGAGACCTTCTTCTCAATTATAATGAACTAACCATCAGTTTTTGGTTGTACTTTGCTTGGCTGTGGTCTGCATAGAAACAGTTCCTTGCACGTAAATGCAGCCGATCTGTACAATTCACAGAGACAAAGTGCGTTTTCGCTTATTGTTTGTCCCATCACAGCAAACTCTGCAAACTCTCTCTCTCTCTCTCTCTCTCTCTCTCTCTCTCTCTCTCTCTCTCTCTCTCTCTCTCTCTCTCTCTCTCTCCGTCATCAAATTTGTTTACAAAATGTCTGATATCCTGCAGTTATGCGTGTCGAGATGTTTCTGCTGGTCTCCCACTTTTTTCTCCAATCAAGTGTATCTCAATTACCCTCAACAACTTCATGCTGGATCCTAAGCCACATCGGAGTGAGGGGAAACAAAAGAGCTGACTAAGCAGCTAAATCGGTTTTAGATTTAATCCAAGATTCCATATACTGATTCCTTCATACAAAATGGCAACAACGCTGAAATAACAACACCCACAATAAACTCTTTATAATCAAACCCATTTTGGGGAGACTGGAGACCAGCTTTAAGGAAGTCTAGAAAGGAACAAGTTATTGTGCTCCGATTACGCATTGGTCACTCAAGACTTACTCATTCCTTTATACTCAAACAAGGGAGACAACCACAGTGATAAATATGTTAAACACCTTGCACTGTTAAACATTTACTCATAGGATGTGGGATTTTTGTTCGCATCAGAAACCGTTTTTAATGCAATATCAAAGAACTATTTGAAAAAAATCAACATAGATGATATTCTGTCTTTTTCTATGTGTTACATAATTTATGAGCAGTTATAAATTATGAACGTACCTGTAATTAGAATTTCGAAATAGGATCTGCAGACTTAAAATAACGGGGTCCATGGAAAATTACCGATAGTTATGGACGGGCAATAACCTTTTGATTTGACCCCTTGAAAACGCGCCATTACAGACGTGTGAGAATAAGTTTTAGTTTAGTTAGTCAGATTCATCCGGGCTTTTAAGGCGCGTGGACGCTCTTGTCGGCTCTGAGGAGTCGGTCCTACCACGGCGGAATTAAATGGACAGGGTTAAAAATAAGAGTTTGATCAAGAAACAACCAAGCCTTGTTGTTTTAATTAAATATTAAAAACAATAACCAGCCCAGCACGAAGAAGAATGAACCCCAGCAGAAGCTCTGAAGAGAAGTAAAATCAACAACCAGTAGACGAGTTAGCAGGAACCAACAGTAAGTAGAAGTTACCAAGTAAGACCACCTAGCAACTATCATCGTCTGTCTGTCTGTCTGTCTCTCTCTCTCTCTCTCTCTCTCTCTCTCTCTCTCTCTCATATACCCGAGATGATTCTCCATTATATACCCGTATATATTAGAAGGGTATATAAAAGAGGGAAATAAAATTATACCATAGAATAATAGCATAAACCTGATCGATACCATATAAAACTAATCCCTCAACATGATCCCCAACGATGCTAACACATCGTTAAAACCGTTAACGATAAAAGTATAAATATAAGTACACAATATATATTACTTTCTAAACTCTTGACATGAAATAACCCCAGACGGGTCGATATGCCGGTAAAATCCACCAACCAAATCGACAGCTTTATTTGTGATCTGAAATATGGGACTTCAAACCTGGTTCGTGAAAACACAGAATGATACGAGGCTGTAGAGTACTTTGAACTTTTTTTATGCTTGGTCGCTTGTCAATCCTAATTTGAATACACACTGACAAAAACTTTTATCATTTCTTCTCGATTAGTTTCTTCCTAGCGAGCAAACAATGAGAAATGCCTTTAACTGGTTGAGTGATCCGGATCCAAGAAAGAGAAATAAATATATGAATTCACTAAAGAAATGTCTTGAGTTGTTAACTAACAACAAGTCGACAACGCAGGACATCTTAACCAACATCTTAAGAAGAAGACACCAGCTAAGAAGACGGAAATAAAATTGTGAATTCACTAAAGAAATTCCTTGAGTTGTTAACTAAGAACAGGGTAACAACGCAGAACATCTCAACCAACATATTAAGAAGAAGACACCATCTAATAAGACAACTCAGAAATTAGAAGAGCTGTATTTTGTTGGTCTTTTACTTTCAGGTAGTTGTTTACCATCTTCACAAGTGACTTATATCAACTGGAAATAGGAAAATGAGGTAAGCCCATTAGGATCCGGTTCTTAGTCTTCTCGGAATAACTGTATTCACTTTCGCTATCATTTTCAAATGATTCGCCTTCATTGTCAAGACAATCTTATATCATTCGACTCGCCACTTCTGCGGAAAGACGATTAAATTAAAAGTGAAAGAACACGCAGTGACGTATAGAAAAAACAAAACAAAGAACAAAACAAAAAAGTTTCAAATAGTATTACCAATCCCGTTATTACGCGTAGGTGGAATCATAAATAGATCTGAATTTTGATGTATCTTATTTATTTATTTTTATTTTATTATAATGGAGATTCGGGACCTGTGTGTCTGTAACCGAAACTACGTCATTGCTTATGTCACAATACCATCAGGAATCGCCTAAATTTAACGATGAGTAATTTATAGTCAAAATGATTAATACATAGAATAGGTCTTATTTATAAATGATGTCTCTGTGAAAAATCTCAGTTAGATTTGTTTCAAAACAGCCCATGTTATTAGAGCATTTAAAATCCTGCAATGATTATATATAAAATTATATATCACTAAGAAATAAAGGTTTACATCATATATGGTTTGGTTTATTTGCATACTGCTTTTAACAAAACCAGATTTAATAAATAATTACTTGGTGTTATTGATCTTTAATATTATTGTTTTATTCTTCAACGTATTAAAATCTTGCTATTTCTAGACGGGTTAACTCTAAACGACTGGGTTAAACTGGCTATGTTCTTTTTAACAAGAATTCTCTTCGTTCATTTATGATGTCATCAATAAAGATTGAGATTAGTTTTTTTTAGTTTTTTTTATTTCCAGATTTTAAAAGCCAAAATTCTCTTTAAATTGAGTTGTTTTTGTTTTTTGTTTTGTTTTGTTTTTTGTCGTTTTGTATTTTTTTATTTTTTTTTTGTATTTTATTATTTGGGGTGGGGGTGTTTGTTGTTATTGTTTTTTATATTTTTTGGTAATAAAGAAGTTCCTCGTTGTTTTAACAATTTTTTAGAAGCAAAGACAAACGAAAGAAATGTAACGAAAAAAGAAAGAAAATGATTCAAATGAAAGAAATTAAAACGAATGGAAAATTTTAAAGTAAAATGTTGTGAAGAAAAGTAAGACTCACAAATCTTTGAAATTAATTTGTTAAAAAGAACCAATGAAAAAGTCCTATTGAAAGCATATGTAAATAAAACATATATGCACACACACACGCACACACACACACACACACACACACACACACACACATATATATATATATATATATATATATATATATGCATACATTATTTCTACAGCTTAATTATAATATATATATATATATATATATATATATATATATATATATATATATATATATATATAATAAGATAAATATATAGGTTTTACATATCTATTTATTGGGTGACAAAGGAACATTCACAACCATATTGGTTTCATGCGATGCATTCCTCAGGTGAAGATGTTTCAAATGTCTTTTATATTGAGCACTCTACAAATTAATACTGCCTTTGGTACACCATTCCAGCAAAAGCTGAAATAGTGACCATCTCACACCACAGTATATATATATATATATATATATATATATATATATATATATATATATATATATATATATATATGTCTAAACTCTGACGGCGTGGATAAAGAAACAGATGGTGCAGTTTGTAAATAAAAAAAATGTACAATCTGATATCTGAGAAAAAATATTCTAAAATAACTTTTTGGCTTCTTAGCTAATAAAATGCAGTTGCTTTACAATTTCTTTTCATAGTTTTGATTTTTAACATTTAATTTTTTTTAAAGTTATTTTTATTCCTTCTTGTGACAACTTCCAACTATAAAAGTTGTTTGTGCCTACCTTCTTCGGTCAGAATTATTCTGATGAAATCTAGGTAGGTTGTTTCTGACTACTTAGGTCCTTCTTATATATATATATATATATATATATATATATATATATATATATATATATATGAGGTTAAGTAAACAATCAAATGTGTTTATTTTTATATGGCTTTAAGCCGACAATTTTTGGAGGATATGTGCTTAATTGAAGTCGTACCTAATTTTGAAAATTAATTAGTTAATAACTAATGAATTGTAGGCGGGCATATATGTTCAAATGTAAGGCTAAACGAATCGAGAAAATGTCAATACCTGAATGTACATTTCGACCTATTAGATCTCATCAGCAAGGTTCAGTCTCCCATGTCTATAACCTTGCTAATGAGACCTAATAGGTCGGTTGGTTGGTTGGTTGGTTGGTTGGTTGGTTGGTTTTTAACGGCATGTCAACCCAGTTGGGTAATTTTATGTCGAAGACGTTTTGTTTTATTCATTCTTGATCGGCCACAATTTTTTTGTAAACTCATTTTAGAACTCATTTTGTTCTATTTAATCCTTAGATGGAACCCTAACAGATACTACCACCCCGGACCAGAGTGGACCTCGGAGTAATAGTGATGAAGGGGTATCCCACATTCACCAGAGCTCCAGAACTGGAACTTCACAATCAGATAGAGTTTAACGTCATACCCAAGACAATAGGACCCTCAGCCACCGCCGTCTAGCACATATATGGTAAAAAAGGGTTGAGGTTTGTCATAAGGGTAATAGTTAGGACAATCATATAGGTGCTAGGGCTTGACGTGACCAGCTGATTGACCATATAGGGTCACTCAGATCGCCCGTCTAGCCTAAATAACATGACATGCAACACTTCACTTTGGCCCTTACTTTGGCTAGACAGGTTGTCGGTAAGGCCCCTTCCGATCAATTGGCTTGTCACATCAACCCCTAGCACCTATATGATTGTCCCAACCCTATTTCCCATATGGTAAACCACAACCCTTTTTATCATAAATCTGCTAGAAGGCAGTGGCTGAGGGTCTTCATGTTCTGGTATGACGTTAAACTCTATCTGATGGTGAGGTTCCAATTCAAGTAAAAGTACAACACATGGGTTCATCACCATTACTCTCGTGTCCACTGTGACTCGGGGTGGTAGTACCTGTTAGGGTTCCATCTATGGGTTAAATAAAAAATGAGTTAAAAAATTGTGTACTCATCAAGAATGAATAAAACAATGCCTTTGGCATGAAATAACCCAACAAGGGTTGACATGCCGTTAAATCTAACCAACCAACCAATATTCCAAAAGATGGAAATAAAGGAACTGGAATATTGAAAACGGTGTACACTTATTCATTCTTTATTGGAATCTTGTCAAGTCAGATTATTTCGCGACATTTTTTAAATTCTTTTTTCGTTAAATCATTTTCGAGCATAAACACTCCATGATCAATAGAATTGAATTTCATTTAGTTCCAACAAAACAGAATGGAACAATAAAAGACAATTATAATGCCAACTAGTGTCTATGTAAAGTTTTTAAATACCATCCTTGGCCAGTTGAAAACGGCTTAAAGAAAGTCCTGTGTTATGGAATCCTTTGGTAAGCGTATAAGTCCTATCCTGCGTATTGGTAAAGGTCCAGTGATTTAATCCTATGTCCGTCGTCCATGAACGTTACAGTAATTATGACCAGTACGGTCGGTTTAAGTATTGTATCAACCTCAGAGTACTGCCAGTGATTGGCCAAGAGTTAGATCACATAATTCTGGCCTAGTCTATAAGTAGGAGCGGGCAATTAACACACACCTTATATGTCCAAAAAACTCAACAGTCTAGGATTTCAGAAAGAAAGAAAAAGTAGAGGAAAGAGAGAGGGTGTGAGCGCACGGAAGCAATATCGCTAATCTGTTTCAATCGAACATAATGAAAAGGAAAGAAAAAAAAAAGAGTGAGAGAGTTAAAGATGAGACCGTCCAAATCGTCCGAGATAAAAATGCAAAAATTAAAATCCTGATTATCTGGTGTTACTTATCCGCTGAATTCTTATTTCTTATGAGTACCGTCACCACAGCTAAATATGGACCATTCCGGTTTTATCATAAAGAAAAGGGAAAAAGACATGCTACACAGAAAAAAATATAATAAGAAAGAAAGAAAAAAAAATAAAGAGAGTAGGGAAAATATAGAGAGGGGATGAACACGTGGAAGCGATAACAATAATCTGTTTTAATCGAACATAATGAAAAGATGAAAAGAAGGAAGGAAATAAAAAAAAGAGAGAGAGAGTTAAATCAAGATGATTATACTTTTTACTTATTGAACTATTTGGCAATAGCTCTTAAGTAAATATATCAAACGTTGTAATAACTAAATTATCATACTGTGGTGTATCTACAGGTCCTGCAAGTTTTTAAAGTGATAAAAGTAACGAGATTGATGCTGTATTTACCAAGATAGAAATAAACAATGAATGGAACGTTAATTTTTTCAGAATACAAGGTGTGTCAAAAAAGTATCGAGATTAAAGCTGTATTTACCAATATAGGAATGAGCAATAAATGTAACGTCATTTTTTTTTCAGAATACAAGGTGTGTCAAAAACTATAGATTTAGAAGAATGAATGTAACGTTATTTTTTTCAGAATACAAGGTGTGTCAAAAACTATAGATTTAGAAGAATGAATGTAACGTTATTTTTTTCAGAATACAAGGTGTGTCAAAAAGTACAAAAAATCTCGATATTTTTTTGAAAATCCTTGTACATATGTACCCCTATGTATATTACTGATGTACATATAGATATTCCACTTCCTTTTTTTAACAATATTTAGAATATATAATTTCATAATAACATCGCAGTATCTACATATACTACTTAAAGAAGGTGGTAAACTACGAAAAATTGTGTTATAACTAGAACTTTTATTCATAAAAGTTATATAGAATAAAAGCAAAGATAGGGATCCATTCACAGCCAAATATTCCTTTTTATCACAATAAGATATCAAAATGATAAAGATTTGTATGAAAATATTTTTCTAAAGGCATTTCCATTTATATCGATACAATATATCCTTATTTCTGCTTTTCGGCAAAGCATGTAATCAAAAGATAATGCTGTTCCTCATATTAGTCATAAAAAGTGGTGACTCTACGAGTCTTATATCTTGCAATTTGGCAATTTTCATTCAATGAAAGTTTTTTCGTAGCATCCACGACATCTTTTTCTAGTTATTCAAAACTGATGCAACAAAGAAAAAGTGCCAACATCAATGAGAGAAACTGTCATTTGAGCCAACGTTGGTGAGGTGTTAAAAAGACATTCAAAATGGCTGCATAATTTTAGGACATGTCTCGTATATTAAGGAAGTCTTTTGATATAATAAAATAATGAAGTTTCTCTTCACACATACGTAGTACGGTCCTTTTGATTGGCTGCTAAGTTGCATCAAGGCCACACAACCTATTTTAACACGTTGACAATGTATTGGTATATATATATATGTATCATTATGTATATTACTGATGTACGTATAGATATTTCATTTTCTTTTTTAAAACAATATTTAGAATATATACTTTCATAATAACAAGTAAGGAGAAATTCTTTTGATATAATAATGTTAACGTTTTGTCACTGGCTACGTTCAAGAGAGTAAAGGATCTGACACAAGGTCATTTTGTTAAGCAGTGTAAAGCTGGTTTGAATTCAGAACTTTCCTTCTCCTAGACTGGTGACCAAACCAAGGCTAGATAACACAGTCTGTCCTGTTATTTACCCATCTTTGTGGTGGAGGAGACGATGTATTCATGCCTATTCAAAGGCAAGCAGCCTAGTTCAAGATTTGAATTTCCTACGACGATAACCGTTAGGTTAAGCGCGCCACCAATGGTGCATTATTGTTGGTACATGTAATGCGTAATTTCTTCCAAACTGGGAACAATTGAAATACATTTCTCTCAATTTTTTAGATGAGGCTTGATGGTTGGTATTATGGCCTAGTGGAGAAAGGAGTTGGGTTAAGACATTTCTAAGTGACAGTTATCTCAGGACTGGAGGTTCAATCCTGGCCAGGGGCAGCAGTAACATAGAACAATAACACAGCTTAATGCCTCTACCCCAGCTATGGTTAGCGGAATGAGAACAGGATACCCTCGTGGACTGAATAAAGGGTTAGGTTCAAAGTTCCGATTACGACAATAAGGTTCCCGAATTTGAAAAGATGGTTCCCGAGTCCTAGATAGTTCCCGAGTCTGAGAAGGTTCCCGAGTCCGACAAGAAATACCTGAAGGAGGCCAGAGGGCACATTGGCCGAAACGTTGTACATATAACAATGGAGATGAGGACAATAGTCCGAATAAGGCATATAATACTAATATAAATTCACTTAGCACATTTTTATCGTGCCATCAAAGAATCTTTAACAAAAAGACCAGCAAAAAAAGCAGTAGCAGCGAGAAACAAGTATGAGCACTCATCACACACACACACACACACACACACACACCCCAGCTATAGGTTAAATCACTGCTAGTCTCCTACAATGATGTTTTTGGCATTAAATAATGTTGGAATCTTTTGGTATATATATATTTACCAACCCCTCCGCACGAGCTGGATATGACACAAGGTCAATTTCTTAAGCGGAGTTCAACAGGTTTGAATTCAGAGTTTTCCTTCTCCTATACCGGTTTCCTAACCAAGGTTAAACAGCCCAGTCTGCCCTACTATTTACCCATAGATGGAGGGAGAGTAGGATTCATACCTTCCCCAAGGGTATTACCGTTAAGTGAAATGCAACTCCAGGATTTGAACTCGGGTGACGAGTCCATTTCCTACTACTTTAACCATTACACCATGTGCTTCCTATCTTTTGGTATATAAGGTGTGCTACAATACACCACTTGAATTTATAGACTAAGCGAGGTCACGTGATTTAAACCTCAGCCAATCAACAGCCCGTATACGTGGCTGGTTAACTACTTAATAGCTGATACTGAGAGAGGTCCATTTGCAATCATTGACGAAGGACTTGCCAGACTGAGGAGCACCAAGGAACAACCAAAGGATTATTTACCAAGGATTGCGCTCTGCGAAGGATCTCCGCTGGACAAGCGCTCTTGCTTGAAGCCTAAAGGATGGCTACTAAAATAGTAACAGATAACCTGTTGTATACTCATCTCGGTTATATAATAGAGACAGACTGACAGACAGACAGAGAGAGTAGATTAGAGATGGTATGATGGCTTATACTTGTATTTCACTGCTACTGCTTCTTGATCGGCCATTCTGTTAAAGATGGAATAATCGTTTCTAAAATTGTAAAGCCGAACTTATCCACAACTTTTCGTTTCTTTATCACAACGAATCTTGATTTTGATAGTTCTTCGCACGTGATAAAGCGTTTCAAGTTCCTGTACGGTCTATATTCAATAGTAAGTATATTTTATATTTTCAAAATTTTCTTTCGCTTACGTTAGTTAAACTAGAAAGAATATGCGTCCTCCGGACGTAAGTTTTTATGTAATGAAATATATTAGATTAAAAAAGACTAACGAAATTAAATATGAATGCACATAAAAAGATTACGCTTATTTTAATTATATTTTACTTGATTTCTATGGAAAAAAATTATTCATAGGATTGATTTTAATAAGTTGGAGAATAAAATAATGATATTAGAGATCAATAATACCAAGTAATCATTTATTAAACCCGGTTTTGTTAAAAGCAGTATGCAAATTAACCACACCATATATTATGTGAACGTTTATTTCTTAGTGATATATAAGACACATTTCAATATTTTAAATGCACTAATAACATGGGCTGTTTTGAGGCAAATCTAACTCAGATTGTCATAGAGACATTGTTAATAAATAAGATCTATTCTATGCATTAATGATGTTGACATTAATATAAATTAAATGCTCATTGATAAACACTTACGCAATTGTTGAGGGTATTATGACGTAAGCAGTGATGTAATTTCGGTTACAACCAGACACCGAATCTTCATTATAATAAGACATTTTATCTTTTCAAAATTTTCTTTGATATACGTGAGTTAAATTTATAGGCCAGAACGATTGTTACTCATTGTTGGTTGGGATCACGCTATCTATATATCTATATATATATATATATATATATATATATATATATATATGTATATATATATATATATATATATATATATATATATTATTATTATATGTATATAAAGGAAAAAATAGAACACTTAGTGGGGGGAGAAAGGTCCTGGGGCGTCATAACTGGACTGCATTATCGTAGTAGGTCAGTCCGAAGTCCATTCACACTATTACGTTCATTAAACAAAATAATCCACAAATATTTATATAATCGATATATCATCTTGATATAGTAGTCTATATAAATTAGTTGACCAGTTCATATACCTCGGTAGCTATATCTCATCCACTGAAATAGTCTGGTAGATAAGAAGGTGGACCGAGAAAAATTGTTATCAAGCTAAATTTGGTATTTTTGAAAGCTTATAGTATCCTCTTTTAAAATTTGAAAACTCCTCTTTTTGAGCCCCTGGGGAAATTTTTTTTTGTTGGGAGTATGCAAACTAGATCTATAGAGATTAACAAGCTTGGTATTTGAAACCGAAAAGTTAATGCGATATGAAATGAAAACACCGAAAAAAAGATATTTTAAAGGGGTGGGGTAAAATATTTACATTTACATGTCGATAAAAAAAAACCCTGGGTGGTGGCTTACTTTTAACACCTTCAAATCACTAAAAAAAACATTATTTGTCGATAAAACGCCTTCAAACCGCTAAGAAAATGTTTTAATGAGGGGGGGGGGAGTAAAATATTTACATTTACTTGTCGAGAAAAGACTTGGGGGCGGGGTAAAATATCGCTTTCATATCGCGTTAACTTTTCGGGAAAAACGCCTTGAAACAGCTAGGGAGTTCAATAGTAGCGCGGGTTTGGGTTTTCAGCAAGCAACGCTTAGCGTTTTTAGGGCAGGAGGCCTGTACACATTTATACGATAGTAGTCAACAATTCATTCTACATTCATGAGATTCTTATGTTCTCGCGTGTGTGTATGTAACAATAAACCAGCAAAAATAACATTATTGTGAGATTTTTATG
>CM042146.1:74956862-75124362 GCA_023376005.1 Doryteuthis pealeii | reverse complement strand
TGTCTCTCTCTGTCTGTCTCTCTCTGTCTCTCTCTCTCTCTCTCTATCTCTCTCTCTCTCTCTCTCTATATATATATATATATATATATATATATATATATATATATCCATAAATTTGGTAATGAGCTCTCTAATTGGTAATTCAAATTAACTCTCACTACTAAGCAAATAAGCAATGATCATTTCTCCGGAAATTTGATCTCTCAGTGACCGAAAGATACATACATTCGTATGTTCTTAATAGTTTAAAAACACCAGTCCCCGCATCAGCTGTCAGTGGGCGAGGGGATAAGATATCGGACTACCATGCGGTCAGTCTGAGTTCGACCCTACCCAAGGATAGTTGTGTCTAGCCACACTGAAGAGGCATGATATGCCGAAACACGTGTCTGTGGATGACTTATTAATATATATATATATATATATATATATATATATATGTGTGTGTGTGTGTGTGTGTGTGAGTGTGTGTATTATATACCCAGCGTATTATTTGGGTATACAACACTTATAACCCCACTTGGGTTATGGAGGCGCGTGGTCTAATGGTTAGAGTCGTAGGAAATGGATGAAGCTGTTTACATTTCACATAGCGCTAATACCCTTGGGAAAAGGTATGAATTCAATTCTTCCTCCAGCTATGAGTAAATAACAGGTCAGACAGGGCTCTTTAACCATGGCTAGGTAACCAGTCTAGGAGGGAAAACTCTGAATTCAAACCTTTCAAACACCACTTAAAAAATTGACCTTGTTTTGTATCCTGCTCGTGCGGAGGGATTGGTAAATATATATATATATATATATATATATATATATATATATATCCGCTTGGAGATTGGTAAATATATATATATATATATATATATATATATATATATATATATATCCGCTTGGAGATTGGCCCTATGTTTTCATGGCAGTTGGGAAAATAGTAATTCAAACATATCATGAATCGTGTTTCCCGGTATTAGAGTTAACATAAAATAATATTCTGTGCATATCCGCTTCAACAGGTTCGTGTGGGTGGTGGGTGACACATTTCCAAGAAAAGTGAAGGACAAAAATAGATAAATTCGCAATACCTCACAGTTAAACAACAGACATTCTACCTTTTCATACTATTGCTAAGGAGAATGGTTGGTTGGTTGGTTGGTTGGTTGGTTGGTGTGCAAACCCATTAGGTCATTTTACACTGAAGACGTTTTATTTTATTCATTTTCGACGGGTACTAAATTTTTAAAAACATTTTTTCTATCTAACCCATAGATGGGAGCATAACAGGTACTACCACTCCGGGTCAGAGTGTACCTGGGAGTAATTGTAATCAAGGGGTATTCCACATTCCACAGAGCTCTAGAATTGGAACCTCAACATCAGATAGTCTTACCCAAGACACTAAGACCCTCAGCTAGCACATATGATAAAAAATGGTTGGGGAACCGTGGTGGCTGAGCAGTCCATGACATGCGACACTCCACTTTAGCTCATAATCATACTAGGCAGACGGTCAGAGATATACCCTCCGATCAATCAGGTGGCCACGTCAAGCCCTAACACCTATATGATTGTCCTGACCCCATTGCTATATGACAGACCCTTTTTATTATATATGTGCTAGAAGGTGGTGGCTGAGGGTTTTAATGTACTGGGTATGGCGTTAAACTGCATCTAATGGCGAAGTTCCAGTTCTGGAGCTCTGGGGAGTGTGGAGTACACCTTCATTACCATCACTCCCAGGTCAACTCTGACCCGGAGTGGTAGTACCTATTAGGGTTCCATCTATGGGTTAGATAGAAAAAATGAGTTAACAAAAATGTGTTTAAAAAAACTCAGTTAAAAAAAAAGAATTTTCAATTCCCATCAAGAATGAATAAGACAAAATGTCTTCGCACACAAAATAAAAACGAAAAATTGGACTCTCTCATCGATTCCGACGCATGAGGGTTCATCCAGTAAACAACCAATACAGTGGATTTGTTTATAGTGGTGAAGGCTTGTGTTGGACCATCCGCACTTTTTGGCACAATCGATAGGAAATAATTGGTGCACAAGGAATGCCACAAACCCAATCAACAACTGACCTCAGGTTTTTCAAATTCAGTTTTCCTTCTCCTGGACTGGTTACCTATCCAGGGTTAAAGAGCCCAGTCTCCCCATAGCTGGAGGGAGAAAATATGAATTCATACATTTCCCAAGGGCTTTAGCGCTATGTGAAATGCAAACATCCTTGTCTAGGATTTGAACTTGGGTAGACGAGTCCAATTCCTTCGACTCTAACCATTATGCCACGCACCTCCATAAAAATAACCCATCAAGTGTTGACATGCCGTAAAATCCTACCAACAAACCTAATTTCACATCTACCACACAAGTGACAGTTTAAAATGTGCGATGTATTTCTGCCGTGCCCTGCATTAAAAATGCTTTTTTGTTTTAAGTTTTTATACGATATTTTTATTGCGCTAATACCCATGGGTAAGTTATGAATCTAACTATTCTCCCTCCAACAATGGATAAATAGTAGTAGAGCAGACTGGAGTCTTTAACACGGTTATGTAACCAGTCTAGGAGAAGGAAATCTCTGAATTCAAACTTATTAAAATCCGCTTAATAAATTGACCTTGTGTCACATCCTACTCGTGCGGAGTGTTTGGTAAATATATATATACGATATTCTTATTTAAGTTCTTGTTTTTTTTTCTTTCGGATATACAAATTATTTTTGTACATAAAAAAAAATTTACAATTGGATTAATCTGAGAAAAAAAACTGTTGGCTGTTTGGTTTTTTTTTTTTGTTTTGTTTTGTTTTGGTTTTTTTTGTTTGTTTTTTTGTTTTTTTTGCCTCTAATATTTTACATCATTGGCATTTCATGTCAGTTAATTCTTTTCGTAGGATTTCTTGGGGTGATTGAAGTTATATAGACGTAGCCATTCTCTCTTCTCTCTCTCTCTCTCTCTCTCTCTCTCTCTCTCTCTCTCTCTCTCTCTCTTCAAGTGTGACACATTGTATTGAGTTACATGGTAACAGCAGCAAAGAAAGATCTATATTTTGTTCCTTAGAGATCTTTTTAAAATACAGTGGTACCTTGACATTATGACTTTAATTCGTTCCGTTCGGAACTCAATTTCCTCGTATATCAAATCAATTTTCCCCATTGAAAGAAACTGGAATGATATTAATCCGTTCCAGCACATTATCATATCCACATGTCCTGCTAGTCAAGATTATTATACTTTTTACATATTGAACTATTTTTAATAGCTCTTAAGTAAACATATTAAACGTTTAATATTAATAATTAAATTATCATACTCTGGTATATCCACAGGTTCTGCTAGTAAATTTATAATTTTCTCATTAGTATCCCAAGTTAAGCGAACTCAAAAATAACTGCAGTAATTAAATTCAAAATTTCAAAAGGGAATCTAGTTTTGTAACCATGAGAAACTAATCACTAGTTTTATTTTCTCCATGGAAAAAAAAAAAAAAAAAAAAAAAAAAAAGATTTTAAAAATCCATTCATTTATCGATTTTTCTTTAATAAAAAGGACAAATTCAAGTTTTCAAACAACTGAAATTATTAATTTTTTTTAAAAAGCGTATTTCCGATTGGTTGAGTAATTTAATGGCATCTCAATCCTTCTCGGGTTATTTTATGCCTAGAGGTTAGGGAATTGCATACATTGAACATTTACATTTTTTGTTTAGTTATTTATGAAGAGTTTTTAGTACACGGTTGTATGATTTCATGTATTCCTACCTAATCTTATTATAATGGAGATTGTGTGCTTTTCTGTCTGTAATCGAAACTATATCACTACTCAAGTCACAATTCCCTTAATTATTTACGCCACATTCTCCATGATTTTATTTAATTCTCAATTATTAATAGAATCGTTTTTACATTATTAATATTGTTGACCATATATACATGATATTTTCCATGTACCCCACTTGTACAGGTCAGGCACAAGGCCCTATTTATGTGGGACCACCCACAAACCGAAGCTCATGGGGTGGCGGGTGAAAAATTGCGTCGATCCCGTCGGCATTCCCTCTCAAGGGGGGCGCCTCAGGCACTGGGCAATAAACCCAGCCCTGCCCCTTTAAATCGAGGGGGCAGGTGTTGCCTGGGGGGATGGCCCCCTGGGATCGACGCCGTTAATTATAGCAATGGTCCAGAGGCCGAAGCCACTGTTGACCATATCTACATACTGTATTTACCGCGTACCCCACTTGTACGGGTCAGGCACAAAGTCCTTATTAACGTGGGACCACCCACAAGCCGAAGCTCATGGAGTGGCAGGTGAAAAATTGCGTCGATCCCGTCGGCATTCCCCCTCAAGGGGGCGCCTCAGGCACTGGGCAATAAACCCAGCCCTGCCCCTTTAAATCGAGGGGCAGGTGTTGCCTGGGGGGATGGCCCCCTGGGATCGACGCTGTTAATTATATCAATGGTCCAGAGGCCGAAGCCACTGTTGACCATATCTACATGATATTTACCGCGTACCCCACTTGTACGGGTCAGGCACAAAGTCCCTATTAACGTGGGACCACCCACAAGCCGAAGCTCATGGAGTGGCAGGTGAAAAATTGCGTCGATCCCGTCGGCATTCCCCCTCAAGGGGGGGGCGCCTCAGGCACTGGGCAATAAACCCAGCCCTGCCCCTTTAAATCGAGGGGGCAGGTGTTGCCTGGGGGGGATGGCCCCCTGGGATCGACGCCGTTAATTATATCAATGATCCAGAGGCCGAAGCCACTGTAGACCATATCTACATACTGTATTTACCGCGTACCCCACTTGTACGGGTCAGGCACAAAGTCCCTATCAACGTGGGACCATATCTACATACTGATGACATGCAATTGTATTTATATATATAACAAAATAGCGGTTTACAGTGTGAACGGGAAGGCTAATTTGCATATTGATATTAAAAAAATTATTTTAATAAATATACGCTTGGTACTATTGATTTCTAATTGTTTGGTTTTATCTTAATGAATATGAGCAAAAATCTCGGATAAATCTTAAAAGAAATCCATTAACAAGAAAAAATAACTGTAATTTTATTTTTAATAATATCTTAGTTTCACTGTGAGAGTAAAGAGGGAGATTGAACTTCCCACTTTATTTGTATGTTATATATAAACCAGCCCTTATCTTTTGGCTGCTGATGAAAATTAAAACACAAATAAAGTGGTAATTTTAATCTCCCTCTCACGCTCTCCAGTCTCTCTCTTTACATTCACAGAGAAACTAACATATGTGTGAAGTAAAAAACGGGTCAGTTATTTTTTATTACTTAATTGCAAATTACAACTAATTAGAATTAATTAAAATGGAATTTTTCAGACATAACTTAGTCCCTAAACTAAGGAATATTTTGGCATGTATTTTGTGTTATTAAACTAAATAGGAAAAAAGGCTTTAGGAAACAATCATTGATTTACTCAGCTTTAGTATAATAATAATAATAATAATAATAATAATAATAATAATAATAATAATAATAATAATTATAGAGAATGTATATATTGTTAAGAAGTCTAAAGATTAGAGTTTTTTTCTCAACTCTACACGTATTAACATAATAAATATCATCTAAGGAAGATGATATCTATCATGATAATACATTAATGGTGGAATTGCAATAGAAATTAAATTTAAAAAGGATCGAGTAATTACTGTTAACAGGAAATATTATTTTAAGGCAACCTTTTAATCTAACACTGTTTAATCTATATATCAGGGGTCACCAAACTACAACCCGGATCCGGCTAGCGAAAGCATTTTAGCAGGCATGCCGACGGTACTTGAATTCAATTTCATAAATCTCACTAAACCTTTCTGCTAATGTTGCGTTCTTTGATAATGTTTTGAAAATAAATATGTTGGTTAAATTTGTTTTTGTGCATCTTACGCCGCTCGTCCATGAATATAACATGGAAAGATAAATTTTGTTATACATTTTTTTTCTCAGAGCTTTCTGGCTAGCAAGTATTAAACACAACAATAATGTGGCCCGCGCTCGTTATTTTTTCAATTATCCGGCCCACCGGGAAAATAGTTCAGTGATCCCTGCTATATATTAATACGCTGTGACCTACGTCTTACACTTTAAAACACACACACACGCACGACCCGGAAAAATTTCGTAGTTGGACGGGGAAGGGTTTCGGGTAGAGGGATGGGTATCGTCAACTCAGCTAAATAATAGCCTGCGTGTTCAGAAGGATTCCGTCCTTAAGCATCATGAGTAGCTACCTATGACCAGCAGGTGGTCATATGGGGGTGGGGTCCTACCCGTCTGCGGGGGTGCAATCGGTGTATTTTTAAACACAAGCCGACAGGGCTGGTTAGCTACTACGTTACAGGGACTCCCCATTCTCTTATGCCCAAGTTATCTCTAACATTTTAGTGTTTGATTGTCCGATATTTTTTATTCAATAATTACTTATTAAAATATTTTTTCTGTTACTTACAAACCGAATTTAAACTTTGCTAATAATCGATGGATTTTGATTGATTTCAATGACTTTTTCGATACATCTTTAAATTTATATTTGAATACTGAGGTTTCTTGCAACATCTGGTCTAGAAATTGGTAAGAAAATTTAGCAATTTTAATATTCAAGATTGAAAACGTTGGCATTTAATTAAAATGAACCAACTAAAATATATGCCCTCTCATCACTATCGACACCTCTGATATGCTGCTTTTTACCTTATTAATTAAGCTGTAATAGTTATAACATTTTAAAAGATTGAAAAAAAAAAACAGATAATTTTTTATGTTATGAATGAAACAAAAGGAAAACAAGTATGGATTTGATGATCACAAATTAGGGGATCATTTTATTTAGAAGATCCCTCGATAAACTTATTGGGATGATTTGACCAACTTTGGTGATTACTGTTTTAATACTATCAAATGGGTTCAATCTGGTCTAGACGGCATCAACAAATCAAATCATCCGTCTACAGATTATCAAGAAGGAACAATGTCGACTCCTTCTATAAAGTGATAGTTTAAAAATAGTTAATATTAGTTTGTTCATCACTTTGTGTTTTCTTAAAATAATACTAATATTGTAGGTAGCATTACTGTAATTTTTACACACACACACACACACACACACACATACATACATATATATATATATATATATAGTGTGTGAGATGATCACTGTTTCAGCTTTTGCTGGAATGGCGTACCAAAGGCAGTATTATTGTTAGAGTGCTCAATATAGAGTGCTCAATATAAAATAGAGCTGTTATATAATATAATAAAATAAATATATAAAGGTTTTACATATCTATTTATTAGGTGACAAAGGAACATTCACGACCATATTGGTTTCATGCGATGCAATCATCAGGTGAAGATGTTTCATATATATATATATATATATATATATATATATATATATATATATATATAAGTAATTGGTAATTTGCTTGAAGCATTGTTAAGTATGTTATAAAATAATTTATTTACAGTTATTCGCCCATTTATAAAGGAGGAGAAGAAGAAAGAGAGGAAAAAAAGGAGAGGAAAAGGAAATAAGAAGAGAAATTATAACCACACAAATAAAAAAACATAAGCATGTCATTTCTGAAAATAAACTCTGATGATGAAGCTCTTGCTTTGAAATCGATTAGACATATAAAACATCTTTTTGTCTTTATTTTACGCATTGTATTGCCTTCGAATTTTATTATTTTATAATATATATATATATATATATATATATAATATTATATGTGTGTGTGTGTGTGTGTGTGTGTGTGTGTGTGTGTGTTTTGGCAAGGGTTGTTAAAAATGACGGAATATTTCTTTTTCAAGATCTTTATCTGAACTTTTTCTAGTCGTCTACTAGAAGAAACGGTTGAAAGCGCTCGGGTAAAGAATATGGGACAATTGCTATACCAGCTGGTTCCGAACTGCGAAATATAACTAGACGACTAGAAAAACTTTAGATAAAGATCATGAAAAAAATATTCCGTCGTTTCTAACAACACTTGCCGAGACGATTATATATATATATATATATATATATATATATATATATATATATATATATATATATAAATGCCGTTATAATATGTGGCCTACCTTTTTGAATCTATTATAGTATGTGGCCAACCCGGTTTGAATGTGTCCTACCTTAGTAAGAGTATATTTATAGATACAAGTAGTAAGCAATTTATTGAAACTAATCATTTTTCACATATATTCAATTTCAAGAAATGCAATTCAGACATAAGATGTATATATTAATTAAGAATAATCAAAAAAAAAGTATTTATACACAATTTACATGAATCAGAGATCAATTTAATTCTAAAATATTCTAAAATTCTGAAATAGGGTTAGGGTTAGGGTTAGCAGTTATTATTATAACCTTATAATATGCTTTTTATGGTAGGCCACATACTATAAGAGAGACATGATTTCGTAGCCCACATTCAAAAGGTAGGCCACATATTATAATGGTACCTATATATATATATATATATATATATATAAGAGAGAGAATAACAGATTAGGTAAAATCCAACAAAATGTGACAAAAATTGAGGAACAAAATTGGATAAAACACAAACTATTTCAATCAATTAATATTTCGCATTGGTGTGTTAACGAATCTTCCTCAGATATCTTTTTTTTATTAATACACAGAGACGAAATATCAATTGATTGAAATTGTTTGTATTTTATCCACTTTTATTTCTCAACTTTTAATTACACACACACAAAAAAAAACACACATATATATATATAATTGTGTGTGTGGTGTGTGTTTGTGTGATTAAAATTTGAGAAATAATCGCGGTAATAGATCTATTTCTACCCATAAGCATATCTATGTACATGTGAGTTTCGTCAGACTCCCAACTTTATTCGAATATAATAATGTGTGTGTGTGTGTGTGTGTGTGTGTGTGTGTGTGTGTGTGTGTTAAAGAAAATGGTTTGAATATCGGTCATATTCGCAGTAATAGATCTATTTCTACCCATAAATATATGTATATACGTGTGAGTTTCGTCAGACCGTATACTTATGGGTATAAATAGATCTATTACTGCGAATATGACCGATATTCAAACCATTTTCTTTAAAACACAACACACACACACAACACACACAAATAGCATTGTATCTATGTATATACATGTAAGTTTGGTCAGACCACCAACTTTATTATATTCAAATAAAGTTGGGGGTCTGACGAAACTCACATGTACATAGATATGCTTATGAGTAGAAATAGATCTATTACCGCGATTATGATCAATATTTAAGCCTTTTCCTTTAATAAATATATTGCTCTGTTCAAAATGATTGAACCTTGAACTCTTAACTTGGACCAGAATTACTTAAACATTCCGCTGTTAAAAAGGGCGACATCAGAATCATCAAAACATCAACTAACCTAGTGATTATATATATATATATATATATATATATATATATATATATATATATATATAGAGAGAGAGAGAGAGAGAGAGAGAGAGATAAGATAGATATGTCAAAAAAGTATCGATATTTTTGTACAAAAAATCTCGAACCTTTTTTTTTGACACCCCTTGTATTCTGAAAAAATTAATGAATGGAACTTTTTTTTTTCAGAATACAGGTGTGTCAAAAAGTACAAAAAATCTCGATACTTTTTTGACACACTTATATATATATATATATATATATATATATATATATATATATATATATATATAGGAGGTTATGACACAAGTTTGCTTTCTTAAGCGGGGTTTAACAGGTTTGAATTCAGAGTTTTCCTTCTCTTAGATCGGTTGCCATGCCAAGGTTAAAGAGTCCAATCTGATATTTACCCATAGATGGAAGGAGAGTTGGATTCACGCCTTTCCTGGGGTATTAGGATGATGTGAAATGGAAACAGCCTCGTCCAGTATTTGTATTCAAGTTTCCGATTCCATTTCCTATGCGGTTAACCATTACCCTACGTACGTGGTATTAATATGATATACTCACATTCCCCAAAGCTCCAGAATTGGAACTTTACCATCAGATAGAGTTTACCGTCATACCCAGGACACTAAGAACCTCAGCCACCATCTTCGAGCACATATATGATTAAAAAGGGTTGGGGGTATGCCGTAAGGGCAATAGGGTTGAGACAATATTATAGGTCCTAGGGTTTGACCTGATCAGCCAATTGATCAGAAGGGGCCTCTCCGATCGCCTGTCTAGCCTAATTAAGGGCCAAAGTGGAGTGTTACATGTGATGGACTGCTCAGCCACCAGGATTTAATCTTAAGCATCACAGGTCGCCACCCACGGCCAACAGGTGGTCCCATTGTGGGGATTTTATCCCATTGCATAGGTGTAGTTGGTGCAGTCTACAACCCCAGCCGAGAGGGCGGGGTATTATTAAATAGGAATACTTGATATCATATAACCGTGTGGAGACAAAAGATTTTAGACAAATAAAATTTTTAAAAAGATCTAATCAAACATAGAATATTTAAGATAGCTTAACATTTGTACCCGGTTAACAGAATAAGAACAATCTACCCCAATGGATTAAATAAAGGGTTCGGTTCGAAGTAATTTTTTCAGAATACAAGGTGTGTCAAAAAGTTTTGAAAATATGGATACTTTTTTCACACACTCTTGTTAAGTAAAAGAAATTAACAAAAACTCCAAGAGTGAAAAAAATGACAGAAAAAACAATGTGGTAAAAATGTAAAGATTGCCAAAGTTTTACTTTTTTACAAATTCTCAAAATTTGCTTCTACTAAAATCAACTACAGAACTTTATGTTGGTTGGTTGGTTGGTTTTGTTTTACGGTATATCAACCCTTGATGGGTTATTTAATGCCGAGTCTAGTCATTTTGATATTCAGTTTACTTACAGTACCTTCCGTTGATTAAATGGTCACTCATCTAAGTATTGAACAGGATCATCGCTGCTTAACTTTGAGGATTTAGCACAAACCGGTGATTTCAACTGAACTATACCGTAAGCAAACCTGTTTTATGGTTGTTTTGTTTTACGGCATATAAACCCTTTCGGGGTCATTCAATGCCGAATCAAGTCATTTTGATATTCAGTTTACTTACAGTACCTTCCGTTGCTTAAATGATCATCCATCTAAGTACTGAACAGGCTCATCGCTGCTTGACTTCAGTGACCTAGCGGGAACCGGTGCTTTTAACGGGATTTGACAGAATTTTATGTTGGTTGGAAATTAATTTTGAGGATAGGCCTGAATTTTTTTGAAAATAAAATATCTTCCTTGAGTTTCAAAACTTTAGCATTGTTGAGTAGACATACATACTAGGTAAGTAAAAACAACCCAAACATTTTTTTTTAATTCTACATTAAATAAATTTATTTCAACAATAATACAATTAAATGTTTATTTGGTCATGGTTAATGGAATGGGAATAATCTACACCAATAGATTAAATAAAAAGTTCAGTTAGAAGTTCCGTGAAGACTCCCGATTTCGATATAATGACTCTCGATTTCGACAAGAAAAACTAAAAAAGGACGAACGGCTTATCGGTCGAAATATGGTATATATAGCAATAAACATGAGGATAACAGTCCGAAAAATTTGAATAATTCAAGATACCATTAACGTTTTGATTTTTTTCTTCTTTTTTCTTTTTTTTTTTTTTTTTTTTTTAATCGGACCGTTCAAAGTATGTATTTACCAAACTCGTTCGCCACGCGTAAGATGTCACAAGGTCACAAATATGTGGAATTCTGTCAGAATCGAACTCCATTACATCACGATGGGACGCCCAATCAGACCGTGCAAAGTATTTTGTCTGGTTAGAAGTCTAATTTACGGTGTTAACAAGTTGGAAGTCGCCTGAAAACTCCCAGAAAAAAAAACTATTTTTTAAAAAGTTTTATAAGTCTTTAATGAAAATACAACTTTGAGACTAAAACTTCAAACATTTTCCTAAAAAAAGATTCGAATTTTAATTTTGTTGAATACTATGTACAAAGTGTGTCAAAAAGGTATTGAGATTTTTTGTACTTTTTGATACATCTTGTATTCTGAAAAAAAAAGTTCCATTCATTAATTTTTTTTCAGTATACAAGGTGTGTCAAAAAATACATTTTCCTAAAAAAAGTCTCGAATTTTAATTTTGTTGAATACTATGTACAAAGTGTGTCAAAAAGGTATTGAGATTTTTTGTACTTTTTGATACACCTTGTATTCTGAAAAAAAAAAGTTCCATTCTTTTTTTTTTTTCAGTATACAAGGTGCGTCAAAAATACCAAGTTTAAAGCTGTATTTACCAAGATTGAAATGAAGAATGAATGGAACGTTATTTTTTTTCAGAATACAAGGTGTGTCAAAACGTACAAAAATATTGATACTTTTTTACACACCTTGTATATTATATATACTATGAATATGCTAGGTAACTGAAACATTATTAGAAGTTTCTATATAACAATACCACACCTATCCTATGTATATGTGGGTGTAGGGACTGTTACACCAAAAGTTTTTAAAGATCACTTTTAAAGTTCCTGAACATAACCGAATATTTTGTAAATAATTTAGCTTCCAATCGTGTTGGATTCACAGACCCACTCCCGAAAAAAACAAAACATGAAATTCCCTAAACCAACATATTCAAATATTATGGATATGCACCGAATTGAAATGCACTTTTTTTCTTACATAATATTAAATGTTACTTGCAGAAAGTGTTGCCAGTTGAAGACATTTGTGCAAATTAGTTTTTGCACATTTTGAATTTAACTCAGACTTTTTTTATTAATTGTATTGGGCAACACTCAAGTAATTTGTCCATCCTCATGGGGAACACGCTGATTTAAATATATATATATATATATATATCTTGGGTCACTACTGAACTTAAAGTTGAGATAATATTCTACTCATCTGAATATATAGAATTCGCCAAAATAAACATGACACGTGTGTTTGTGTTTGTGTATGCGTGTGTGTGTGCATGTGTGTGTGCGTGTGTGAATAGTAACAAAAAAAGCAAGCTTACCTTATCGAATTACGAAGTATGTGTCGTCCGTCTCGCCTGAGTCTTGCAGTTGGGGAGTACCTTGCCAGCAAGTGACACTAAACAGAATGCGTTTGAATTTATGCTGTACGCTTTTAAGTAAAAAGAAAACGAATTACATGCCGATTGCTTATTGAATTAGACCGAGGGTCCGCCCAGTACCTCATCATTCTCGAAATCTGATTGGTTGGCTACGAGATGGACACAGCTGATTGGTTTTTGTCTCCATCATTTTTCCCCCACTCGACTTGATTGATCTGCATCTGCGAAGTTAGAACCCCAGAGAAAGGAGGAGGGAGGAGGAGGAGGAGGGGAAAGAAAGAGGGAAAAGGAACGAGAAGAAGAAGAAGAAGAAGAAGAAGAAGAGGAGGAGGAGGAGGAGGAGGAGAAGGTGAAGAAGGAGGAAGAGGATGGTGAAAAACAAGAAGAAGAAGAGAAGAGGAGGAGGAGAAGGAGAAGGTGAAGAAGGAGGAAGAGGATAGTGAAAAACAAGAAGAAGAAGAAGAAGAAGAAGAAGAAGAAGAAGAAGAAGAAGAAGAAGAAGAAGGTGGGAGAAGAAGAAGATGGCGGGAGAAGGAGAAGCAGAGGGAGGAGTAGGAAGTGAAGAAGGAGGAGGGTGAAATACAAGAAGAAGAAGAAGAAGAAGAAGAAGAAGAAGAAGAAGAAGAAGAAGAAGAAGAAGAAGTTGATGGGTAGAACGAGTGAAAAGCCCAAGATCAATGTTCGAATATTCTTTGGCTAACAGTGTGACACGGGGGCGATAGTAATGTTAGTAGAAATAGTAGAAAAAGTAAAGAGACAGGAAGAAATGATGAAAGAAGAAATATCGAGTACCGCTGAGGCAGCAGCAACAGCAGCAGCAGCAGCAGCTGTATTTTTAAGAAAAAGGAAGCAGGTAGCCTCAGACTTATTATTGTATAACACTCACCGGAATATCTAAGGAGGTTTGGACGCAGACAAGTCCAACTGCTGCAGGTAGATTATTAGCCTCAGCCTCGGCGAGGCTAGCTTTTACCTCTTCCCAATATCATTTACGATTTAATATTTTGTAGATTTAGTTTAGAAAGAAAAAGAAAAGAAATAAAACTGATGAATCGAAGTATCTTTAATATCGGGATATTGCTCACCTACAAAGCGCGTGGTGTAATGTTTAGAGTCGTGGGAAATGGACTCGTCGACCCGAGTTCAAATCCTGGACCAAGCTACTGTTCACATAGCGCTAATATCCTTGGGGAAAGGTATGAATCCAATTAATTTCCCTTCAGCTAATAATAGAGCAGACTAGGCTCTTTAACCTTGGTTTATGCAACCAGTCTAGAAGAAGGAAAATTCTGAATTAAAACCTGTTAAACTTCGCTTGGTGTGGTCACTACTAGAATAGGCTAAGTCCTAATTAGTGATCTATTTCACTAATTTTTTTAACTAATTTCAAAATAAATGGCAATCGTTTATGAACAGTTCTCTAGGTTAAAATAACCCTAGAAGGCCCGTGAATTCATTGAGTTCTCATCGTTTTAACAGCGGTCCATAATTATATTGATGCTTCTATTTAACGAGAGAGAAGAATTCTAATTAGCATTTCATAGTTCTCTCGGGAACTTGGTTGATTAAAAATAATAAAAATGGTAAAAGAAATATCATTGAGTAGCCAATTGGATTGTAGTAAAATGCTTTATTCTTGAAGTTAGATAATTTTAAACGTCTTGTTATAATAAAGGTTTATATATATATATATATATATATATATATATATATTATATTATATATATATATATTGGTCTAATAACAATTACAGGATTATAAACACACATATACACACACACCCTATATATATATATATATATATATATATACACGAAATTAATTCATTAATTATCTTACATTGAGCTCTCTTAGGGATTTGAAATAATACTTGTATAAATCTATAGGTGTGCATCTGCATGGGCATGTATTGGGGAGGGATATACAGTAGATATAGATGATCCCAAATAGAATCATTCCCAACATACCTGTCTATTTGATCTCTCTCTCTCTCTCTCTCTCTCTCTCTCTATATATATATATATATATATATATATATATATATATATATACGAGAGTAATTCAATAAACAAGGTGAAGCGGACGCACCGTTTATAGTTGCACCTTTTTCAAGGAAATCAATAGTAATTGATCCTTTCATATCTCAGAAGAATAAAAACAATAACCTTCTTAACTGAATGCTGCACCTATACAACTATGAAAAAAAAACTCTTAAGAAACAACCACACAAAAAATGTAAATATGAACGTACAATGGACCCGATTCCCTAACCCTAGACATAAAATAACTCTATACCGGTTTACGTGCCATTAAAATCAATCAATCATTCAATCGCTTTTGTCTCTTTCAACACTAGAAAAATAACAGTGTTGCCTATCAAAACAAAAAGAATGCATTTTCAAAACAGAACTTATTTTCTTCACTACTAAAAAATTAGTCAATAGTACGTTCTATTTTAAGAAATTTCATTCTACAAATATTCAAATAAACAAATCGAAATTAGTAGGATTGGTTGTTTGCTTGGTTGGTTGGTTGGTTGGTTGGTTTTTACGGTGTGTCAACCCTTATTGGGTTATTTTATGCCGAAGACGTTTTATTGTATTCATTTTTTATATGTACTCAATTTCTTTTTAAACTCAATTTTTTAAACGCATTTTTTTTCAATTTAACCAATAGATGGGTTGGTTGGTTGGTTGGCTGGTTGGTTGGTTGGTTGGATTTTATGGCTTCTCAACCCTTGTTGGATTATTTTATTCTGAAGACGTTTTGTTTTATTCATTCTTGATGGGTACTGAGGTTTTTTAACTTGGTTTTTTAAGCTCATTCTTAGGTCTCGTATTTTTCTATTTAACCCGTAGATGGGACCCTAACAGATACTACTACTCCGAGTCGGAGTGGACCTGGGAATAATGGCAGTAAAAGAGTACTCTACACTCCCCAGAACCCCAGAACTACAAAACTGGGACTTCTTCATAAGATGCAGTTTAACGTCCCTACAGAGGACGAGAAATTAATAAGCAATTAGAACTTATATAAACAAATAAATATTTTTTTAAATATCAAAAAAAGACGTAAAATTATAAAATTTAAAATCAATTTATGTAGCGAGTACAGGGAGCGGCAGAAATACTAACCTCATATTTTAACTTGTCACCTGTAAGATGCAAGGTAAATTAGGCAAGTGGTAATGGTAGCTACTTATAGTTAATCATGGCTTGAATCAGTCCAACCGTGTATTTGCTGTTTTAACATGTTTTAAGACTGGTGAATCTGTAATTGCTACACAGAGAACGTTTCGTGCTCATTTCATGTAATATCCGATATTTCATCAAAATGTCTTGTTTCGGCATTAAATGACACAAAAAGTGTCATTTAATACCGTAATACCGTAAAACAAACAAACCAAACCCATTTTCTACGATCATTGCCAGGTAATCCACCCAAATCCGATTATTCCATTTATAAAAAATTGATAATCGGGTTAGTTTGTATCAGTTGCTTCTTTGAGAATAAGCTGAACATTAGATTTTTTTTTTTCGTTGTGCAGGTTCACTAACCAAACATTTGTCAAACAGAATTATTGATTACGAGAGAAACGCTCTTGACTCGATGACTTTTAAACAATTTTATTAATCGATAAAATTATCATTCAAATTATTCCACCCTAAAAATAAAAATAAAAAAAAACAAAGTAAAAAAAAATAAATAAATAACTAGTAAAATGCCGTCAATTAAACATGAAAATACGATAAAGTGAATCCAATTCCAATGTGTGATATCCCAACATCGATGCTGAATGACTTGAATCGACCTTTCACGTTACTTGATTTTAATATCCTGAAATAAATTGGGAATCTCTGTGCGATTATTTGAAGTCAATTGTTCATAATGTGCTTATTCAACTAGTTGAACAAACAGAGCAGACAAGGAGATAATTGACTTGATCTTAACTGCCTCCTGAGTCCGGATCAAGTTCCTTTGTTCACATATTTCACAGTTTTATTGTATTACCGATCGTGGAAACAACATCCCAAAAGAAAGCAACTATATATATTTACCAACCCCTCCGCACGAGCAGGAAAATGCTGGACGAGGTTGTTTGTATTTCACTTAGTGCTAGTACCCTTAGGAAATATATGTTTCCAACTACTCTCCCTCTAACTATGGGTAAATAGCAGGGCAGACGAATCTTTAACTTTGACTAGGTAACTAGTCTTGGAGAAGGAAAACTCTGAATTCAAATCTGTTAAACTCCACTTAAGAAAGTGACCTTGTGTCGCATCCTTCTCGTGTGGTAAATATATATATATATTGTGGGAATTCAAATAAAATTCAAATAAATAAAATAACAAACTCTCATGAGTCTTCACCGGAAGAACCCTCCGAGCATGTGCGGGGGAAAAGGACCGACTTCCGACCTCCAAAACATGCTCTCATTCTTACTTAGGCCTTAACTGTGTCTAGTCACTATTACTGGCCAGGGAGATATTTTCTTGTAACGTGGTGGCTATGACCGGTGAATAAAGCCTAAATCATAAAACCACTTTTATCTGTTTCTTCCTTTTTCTTTTCTTTGAATTCCTTTCTTTTTCAGCACGACCCACAAATAAGATGGGGTTAAAAGCAAACCCTAGGAACACGCACCAGCAATAACCAAAGCTACCTTTTAAATCTAAAACGTTAAACCTCTTGCCACCCCACAATATACAGTCTTTCTCAAACTTAAAGAAATTCCCTCTCTAAAACAGAAATAAATGTGAACATTGGTAAAAAAAAATAACCAGAAAAAAAATGAATAGCTTCATCAACAAATGAGAAAATTAGAGAAAGTCATTAAAATTAAATGAATCCTAATTTGAGTAATTAGTATATAAATAAAAAAGGCCAATGTAAGTAAATACGTAGCCTAGCAAAAATGGAGTCTGGAAGTATGAAAGGTTTTTAAATATTAAAATGCATCGGCTTCGATGTTGCTGAAAAAAATCGCTATCCATTTATTTTTCTAATTTTTCTATCTTTCATGTTTTCCACGTTTCCATATTGTCATTATGGCAAAAGAGTTACAAGTTAACTGCAAATATGAACGGTATGAAAGCTTTTTTCTTTACCAAATATCATAATGTTATAAGGTGTACTGGAATCAACCACTTAAACTTATAGACTCAAAACGCTCGAATACGTGCTTTGTTAATTATTTAAAAGGCGATCTTGAAAGCCCCTCAGTTGTTGGTATTCGACACGGACGGATCAGCAACCAAGGATTCTACCTAACACTAAGGAACCCAGGGATTCTGCCTAACACTAAGGAACACAAAGATTCTACATAACACCAAGGAACACAAGGAGTCTACCTAACACTAAGAAACACAAGGGATCTCCACTGTAAAGTGCAGCCTAAAAATGGCCACAGAAATCATAAAATGTTTAAAAACTTTGAAAATATAATTGGATCACCCAATCCCGACCAGAAGACCAGACCTACTATTAATTAACAAGAAGAAAAGAACTTGTTACTCAGTGGATTTTTCCGTTCCAAAGGACTATGGAGTTAAAAGTAAAGAAAGCAAAAAGATATAAGAATACCTGGATCTTGCCAGAGAACTTAAATCAAGGTGACAATGATACCAATGGTAGTTGGAGCACTTGGAGCAGTCCCCATGAACCTAGAAAAGAGACTGGGTGAACTGGAGATTAGAGGAAGAACTGAAACCATCCAAACTCCCTCGGATACTTTGAAGAATTCTGGAGACTTGAGGAGATTTGCTGCCATTCAGACTCCAGTGAAAGACCACCACTTAAGAATGGTGTGAAAAACTCACTAATAATAATAATAATAATAATAATAATAATAATAATAATCTTATCATAATGGAGATTTTTGTGTTTTTCTGTCTGTAACCGAATCTATATTACTACTCAAGTCACAATTCCTTTAGTTATTTGCGTCAGATTCTTCATGATTTTATTTTTATTTAAACTTCAATTATTAATAAAAATTGTTTTACATTATCGTTACTGTTGGCATTATCTACATGCAATTGTATTTATATATACAACAAAATAGAAGTTTAAAGTGTGAACGGGGAGACTAATTTGCATATTGATGTTAAAACTTTGATTTTAATGAATATGTTCTTAGTATTATTGATTTATAATTGTTTGGTTTTATCTTAATGAATATGAGCAAAAATCTTGGGGATAAATCTTAAAAGAAATTTATTAACAAGAAGAAATAACTTTAATTTTATTCTTTACTTCTTATTTTAACTGAATAGTTATATTAGGAAAATTTAGCAATAAAAGACGGGAGAGATGGAAGAGTAAGTTTCAGTTGTTCTATTTTTTACTATACCCCCTCTGTTTCAAATCTTTTTATCTGCATTCTTATTTAGTTTCATTAATCTTTCTAATTTAATATAATAAAATTCTCTGGGACTTTGAGATAAAAACGGATCACCTTATCCCAGAAAGAAGACCAGACCTAGTGTTGATTAACAAAAAAGAAAGAACTTGTCAACTGGTGGATTTTGCAGTTCCAGAAGATCACAGGGTGAAGCTAAAGGAAAATGAAAAAATGGACAAATATCTGGACCTTGCCAGAGAACTGAAAAAGTTATGGAATATGAAAGTCAAAGTGATACCAATTGTAGTTGGTGCACTTGGAACGGTCCCAAAAGGATTGGAAAAGGGTTGGAAAGTTTGGAAATCAGAGGAAGGATTGAAACCATTCAGAACACTGCACTGCTGCAATCTGCCAGAATACTCAGAAGAGTCCTGGAGACCTGAGGAGACTTGCTGTCACTCCAGTGAAAGACCATCAGCTAATGCTGATGTGAAAACTCAAAAGGAGCAAATAATATTAATAATAATAATAATAATAATAATAATAATAATAATAATAATAATAATAGAGGTTGAATGAAGAATTGAAACCATCCAGACTACAGCACTACTAGAATTGGCTAGGATACTTAGAGGAATTCTAGAGACCTGAAGAGACTTACGATCACTCAGACTCAGGTGTGAAAAATTCACAAGGAATTAGATAATAAGGAACAAGCTAACAACGTATAAAAGAATGCAATTCCGAATATTTCGTAAAAATACACTTATATTGATTTTTCAACATATCTGTATGTCTTAGGCGATTAGCGTGGAAAGAGGTTTCACCAGGACAGAGAAACGAAGTATATATTTAACCGAAATATAATGAGTAATTACCGCTCTTTCTTACAACGGTAGACCACTTTTTAAAAAAAGACAAATAAACGCAATAACAAGTGTCCCAAACATTTCTAAAGATATCAGAAATCAAGTGGTTTATATTCATTCTGTTATTTCTGATTTTCATCTCATCATCATCATCATCATCATCATCATCATGTCGCATTAACGGCATGGATTTCTATGACTCTCTCACCACCGGTCCCTATGGGTCATCGCTCCTAGCAAGTTCTCCTCACAACATCCAGAATCCGTACAGAGCTGATCCATGTAAGTCTTAGCTGGCCAATCCACGTCAAAAATCACCACACAAAATGCTTTTCTTCAAAACTTCGTAGATTGGAGGGGGGGCACATAAAGACAAATAGTACTGACACGAATACATAGTGATTAAAATTCTCTATTTTATTTGAGGGATAAAAAAATTCTACCCTGTTTTATTTATTTCAAGCAATTTCTTTCGTTTATTACTCACCTTGTTTTTGCACCAAATTGCATAATTCAAATTAGTGACAGTTTTACACAGTCACACAGGAAAACGATATGAAACATTCTTTTCAAATTTAAATATTTTTTTCTTTCTGTTAAGAAATACAATTACTTTCTTTGTTTGTAAAAATTCAATGATACTAAGTGTAAAAATAAAATATCCTAATATCAAAAGTTTAATTTCACGATAACTTTATCTTAAATCCAATGACATCACCGGAAGTAAATTCAAGTTCCTTTCAAATTGAACTTTCAAATTCAAAACTATTTTCTTCCTTTCGTTAAAAAATACAATTACTTTCTTTGTTTATAAAACTTCAATGATATTAAATGTAAAAAAAAAATGATCATAGTATCAAAAGTTTAATTTCACGATAACTTTATCTTAAATCTAATGACATCACCGGAAGTAAAGTTACGTAAATGACCTCTGATTATCAAGTTGTTTTTTAAGGAGGATCATAAAAACAGATAAGAAAATTGCTGAAGGGTGTAATGACAGAAATTTTCCCCTCCCACGTCCAATCTTATCTTTATTGATTTTATCGTTTGTTATCAAGAAGAAGAAAAAATTGTTGCCTTATAAGGAAATTTCTTATATATCTTTTTTATCAATATATATTTTTCATAGTATTAAAAGATTCATTTGAGATTATTATCATCAATTAAAAGTGATGTGAGGAAATTTTACTCTCCCTGGAAATATTCTCTATAAAGAATACTTTTTTTATCACTCGCTCTGCCTTGCCCAGTTGCCTGGGGGTGTAAAATACACCAACTAATAGGGACACCTCTTAGTGGCTACTCGTAATACCTGAGGAGTTGATTGTAGGTGGCTGAGAGGTCTGTGATCCGAGTATTGATCTTATGACATGTCTCACTGTACTTTGATCCTTACTTAGGCTATACTGTTACATATTAATTGGATCCCTATTACTTTTTAAGGTAGTATAGAAATCCTTATGGCGATCAGTACAGCTGATGGCCTTGAGAGTGAGTGACAATGCTTGACCTCACTCTCACCTTTCTTTCTGGGGATAGAATCGTGAGAACGGAACCCCGATAGAAAGCCCCTTCCGGTTTAAGGTGGGCAACTCAGTTAGTTGCAGTTACAGTTAGAGTAAGTCAGTTGCAGTTAGTCAGTTGCAGAGTTAGAAGCTAGCAAGATGTGACTATCCGCGCGCATTTGTCTGGCCTGGGGTTCCAGAATAAAATAACATCCAAAGTAAATCGAAGTCTTGTTGTTATTACTAAAAGCTAACAATGACACAAGGCTTCTGATAAGAAATGGTCCCCAGCAGAACCAGACCCGGAATCCCCAGACAAGAAAGACCAGACGAGACCATTAGAAGATAGAAGACAGAAGACTAGACGATCAGAAGACGGCCGGAAGAATAGACCAGAGTAAGACGTAAGAAGTATACAATGTATAGATATGAAGTGCCGTCAAAGAAAAGGCACTACGTTACAATACAAGTGGGTGGTGTGGTCCGAACTCATCAATCGGTTGGCCATGCTAAGCCCTAGCACCTTTGTGGGTGTCTTAACTTTATTCTTCAAATTTCTCTCATGGCTAACACCCACCACATTTTTTATCATATAGGAGTAAGTAGGCGGTGGCTGAGGGCCAACCACCAATATTTATTAATACACTTAAGGTTAATAAATTATTTCTACCAATTTATTAATACACATGAAGTTAATGAATTATTTCTACAAATTTATTAATACACGTGACGTTAATGAATTATTTCTACAAATTTATTAATACACATGACGTTAATGAATTATTTCTACAAATTTATTAATACACACACACACACACACACACACATTTATATATATATATGTGTGTGTGTGTGTGTGTGTGTGTGTGTGTGTGTGGTTTAAAAAATGCAGACAGGGCTTTTTAATCTTTGCTAGATAACCAGTCTAGGAGAAGGAAAATTCTTAATTCAAACATGTCAAACTCCGCTTACAAAACCCTTGTGGTTTCTAGTCGGACGCTCTACCGACTGAGCTAAGCCAGTCCTTGGGCTATAAATAAATACCTAATAATATCTGTTTTGCCTGCATAATATTCCATTTGAAATAACATTGTAATTTTATATTTGGTTTAGATGAAAATTAACTCCTTATTAAACATAATTGGCACGGTGTACTTATTTATGGTTAATACTATAAATAATACCTAATAATATCCGTTTTGATTGCATAATTTTCCTGTAGAAATAATAAATTCCTCGTATCCTTTCTTCATAAGATTTTCATTTTTTTTTCCAAATGTGATCAGAGAAAAATAAGAGAAGCCATTGGCATAAAAGATTCTTTTTTTTAAACTTGACAGAATGAACACAAGATAAACACAAATGAAAACAAAAGAAAATTGATAGAAACTAAAATAATAAATGAAGAAAGAATGGAAAATAAGAATCTAAGAAAAGAATTAACAAAAACAGCAGCCGAAATACGAAAAGTATTCATTAATAATATCTATATACATATGTAAAGGGTAATTGTGTGTATGTATGTATGTTCGACCATATTTTTTGCTAGTAATATTGATTTTTTTTTTCAGTTTTAGATTTATAAAGACTTAGTATTATGATGAATTGTTGGCCGAATATCTATCTATCCATATATAAAGGGCAATTGTGTGTATGTACGTATATCCGGGGGAAATTACGAAAATAAAACCGATAAAGACAAAGTAAATACATGTACACATTTATTGTTACTGAGTCTAGATTTTTAAGCAAAAATTTGATGAAGATTTTATTTATATTCGCGAAGATATTTAAAAATTAGAATAGTATCAAAATAGCATTAAATTTCTACTTAAAAATGTCTGTGAATCTCAAAGTTAAATAAATCAATATGGAAGTGAAAACAATCTTTTTTTTTCAGGCCGGATTAACATAAGGTCTTTATATGTGGGGATTTTTATGGAAGACATATGCACAAAGAGGCACGACTAGGTAATTCACTGAGAACTGTGCAAATAGTTGTGTTTACACATACAAATGAATAGCATGAACCCAAAACATTAACTGTCTTTTAAGAATTGAAAAATAAATCTTATGATTTGGGGATTTAGACGATCACCAATCGAGACCATAATTATTTTTTTATAGAATAAAAAAAATCCATTGAAAAAAAAGCATGTATATATTGCAACTGACAACTAGGTGAAAAAATTAAAGGAGACAGGTATTAAGATCTTGCTCGAGGGTCGTAAGAATTATTCCAGTCTGTCTGTTTACAAACTTATGCGTTCGTATATACTTTATCATGCACATTACTGACAAAATCAGACATACTGAGTAGCCCCTTAGGGGCGCATGGATTACATATGTATGTCATGAGGGCCGCATTGATTACTTATGTCTCTCATGAAAACTAAGTCTTTAAATCCTTCTTCTAAATTAACAGAACAAATTGATGATTGCTATCATCAATTTCTTTATCATCAACTAAAAGCCAATGAATACATATCTAAAAAAATCTTTTGTTAAAAAAAGAAAAAAAGAATATCATTGACTGAGTTCAAATAATAAAAAGTACAAGTGTCGCTGTCACTTTCAATTATATCCGTGTATAGATTGAAAGCAGGAGAAGACAAGAGGAAAGGTTCACTCCCTTTCATTGACTGTGTTAGCCTACTCCTTCCGCAATTCAAAGAAGGAGTGAGAGACAATGCGTTAAAAACAAACTATGTTTCTTAATTGATCGATTAAAAATAATCGACTGTTTTCGCCCAAGAATTTTTGGAAAAAAACTTTTTAGAAAAAAACCTGAGATACTGTAAAAGAGCCGTATGAGAGCGCAGTCTGTGTGTGGGCCACACCTGTGCTTACTAAGGGCCGCATGCGGTCTGCAGACCGCATGTTTGACATGTATAGGTTTAAGTTAAGTTCGTTTGTAGTGTATCTTATCCCCAATAATAATAATAATAATAAAAATAATAATAATAATAACTTTTTTTCTGATGTACATTTCACGTACGTCGTTTTTTTTTTTTTTTGTCTTTTTGTTTTGTTTTTTTTTTGGGGGGGTTGGGGGGACTGTGTGTAAAGGGTCGGAGAGTTACTATCTTTTTCCTTTCTTTCTCCGACGTCCATTTCACTCCGCGCACGTTGTTGAGTTGAAGAGAATTCTTGCAGTTAATTTCTTTTTCTTTTGTTTCTCGGCGCGTCCGGCACGTAGCCGATCAACATTTATGGGGCTATTGTTATGTTCGTTGGTAGTGGTATCTTGTCCCCAATAAAGCTTGTTCTTTATTCTTGTGGGCTGCTAAGCTGAAATGGAACTTAAAGAACGAAAAGGAACGAGAAAGGAATGAAACAAAGGCAAGAGGTAGTTTTACGACTTAGGCTTTATTAAACGGGGCATAGTCGACCGTAGCAAGGGGACATGCCCCTGGCTAGGAAAACGACTCCATTCAGTTGCGGCCTAAATTCAAATGACCGAATTATTCTTTTTGGGGAAGGGAGTCAGTCCTTTTTGTCGGACATGCGCAGGGGAATTCTTCCTGTCAAGGCCCCATCGGAGTTTGTTGGTTTGTTATTTCATTTTTATTTTATTCTTATTTTCGTTTTTTTTTAACCCTCACACATACCTGGACTAATTAATCGCATATGAGAGTCGTTTTCCAGTGTTTTTATGTCTCCTTTAATAGGGAAACATTGATATTAACAGTTTCCGCCTAAAAGTGAACATAATAACGTGACTAGAGTTCGAACTCGCTTACTACGATGTCGCAGTCCAGCGCTGTTAACCACTATGCCACAGAAAACCCCACCCCCTGTTTTTTTTATTATCCAGGTGTTTAAAGTTTGAACATATTTTTAAAATTAAAATAACTTTAAAAATAAAAACATAATGACTGGCAACTTTTTTTTCTTCGTCTTGTAATAACAAGTCTTTTTTTTATTCGCTTGTTATATAATTTCGTTAATTGAAGCAATTATTATGACACACAATTGCAGGGGGGCGGGTGACTGCGTGATCGAATCCCCAAGCTGAAAAATATTTTTCAAACAATAATCCACGTTGACGAGTTTTAAAAATCTTTAGTCGGTTGTAAGATTAATGAGAATACGACAATACGGATTTGTCTCCCCCTACGCATCCAACCAATCCCTCGGCCAATCTTTTGGCGGTCATTTTGACGGTCATTTATCTCACGTCTCTTTGAGTCTTCCCTTCTAATTTGAAACAGAAATCTAACACGATTTTGCTCATTTCTAAAGACGACCTATGACGTGCCGCTTCGTAAACAAATGCGCTCAGCAGAAAAAGACGAAACGAATATTGTCATCACACAAACACATACATTCATGGTGTTTATCTTTTTATCACTTAAAAAAACACCCTCGGTGGCTATTAAGTTCGATATTGGGTCACCCCCTATGTAACGTGGCCGTCGGGGGTTAACAGCTAGCCGGAACAGATATGCCACGTTGTCGTTCAGAGATATATCGGAGGTTACAGGTTACATTATTAATTTAGGACCATATTATCTTTAGGCACCCCTTTTTGATCTCGATTAAGAAAGGACATGTTTTTTATTTACACCGTCAATATCCGGTTGTTTGTTAGGGGTTAGGGTTAGGGGTTAGTTTTATAATTTGTTTTTAAATCTAAAAATCGTCTGTTAAAACAACTGGATATTGACGGTGTAAATGAAAAACATGTCCTTTCTTAATCGAGATCAAAAAGGGGTGCCTAAAGGTAATAGGGTCTTAATTTCTTTCATCTCATTTCTGTTGCTTTTTATCACAACTCACAGTTTTTCTGTCTTTAATAAATTACAGAGGAGTAAACCCCAAAAACAAATCCACAGCCGGAGTCCCTAAGAGTAACGCTGAACTTCAGCGCTACACAGCAACTCCAGCGACACAACCGTTGCCAAACTGCATTGGTTTCTTACCTTTCCTTTGGATCACAGCGACAGTGTGGAGAGGGAGGGTCTGCTGCTTGAGCAACAGCACATCCTCCATATCAACCCGCCCAGGCTACGTAGTTAAAAATAACAAATTTTGGACACTACTCCATCGTCTTTCGCAGACGGAAGGATGCCAACAACAGAAATCAACATTCGAACATAGTAATTTTCAGTCAGGTCTCAGGGCTTTTTATTCTTCGCTCGCCTTATGTGATTTGTCCAGTAAGAGAGAGAAAGACTGGTTAATCTTTTCTATTATAAATCTCCTTCATTTTCACTATCCCACACCTTACGGGACTAGCTTAAAACTCCCCCGTGACTTTTCCTGGGACATCGCCTCCACCCGACTTCTTTCTTCGTAGCTAGAATTCTACAGACCAAAAAGCAACGAGTCACTCCCTTACTTCCGCCGGTGGTCTCGGGGATATATCCGTTTCCGGCTCTTCCGGTGTTTCTATACTTGAGCAGAAATTTTAGAACTTCCGTTTTTTTTCTAGTTATTTTAATTACCAATAGTCGTTACCCTTTACTGGCTGACCAAGAACAGATGCTGTGACCTGACTCACTAAGGGGTCAATTTTCAACTGGTTACTCCCAATTCTCTGGCTGCACAAACATTCTTTTCTTTCTCTTTATCTAGAAATTAGATTACTGTTTCCTTTTCAATCTAAATTTTCTATAAACTGTTTAATTACGTAACACCCATTGATAGAATTTATATGTGAACATTTACAAGTAATCTAATTAGTACCTAATAGTTATCTTCCTTGAGAAAATATAATGATCGGGGGGAGCGCGAACGTAACCCACTCTATTAAGTTTCGAATTGAATTAGAAATTGCATTATTCTCTGAGAACATTTTCATGCTATTGTGTTAGCAAAACTCTTGCTACCAGGTGCCATTTTTGCTGTCTTACAATAGAATACAGAGAAAATACCCGATACTTAACTTTAAGCCTTAACTGTATCGTTTCATAGAGCATACGATAAAAGGTATACTGATATGAATTCAGGGTTTTCTATCTCTTAAAATGATTGCCATCCAAAGTATCCTAATATTTACCCATAGCTGGATGGAGAATAAATGGATTCATGCCTTTCCAAAGGGCATTGCCTCTTGGAAATACACGACAATAATATATGACGTGGGTATGGGTACGAACGACTTTAACAATACTAAATCTGATCTCAATGATAGGTTAAAGCGACAATTCTTTCTAGTCGCAGTTGTGTCAGTGCTACTGTGCGGCTGCAGTACGCCAAGAGAATAAGCTAGATAAGAGTTGCACAAAAACGTTGCGTGCAGTCTTAAACAAATCGTGGAAACAACATCCCATAGGTAGGCAGCTGTACAGCCACTTTCCCCCATCACACAAACCATCCGTGTGAGACGAGCAAGACATGCTGGACCCTGCTGGAGAAGCAAGGACAAACGCATATGACGTTCTCCTGTGGAAACCTGCACATGGGCACGCCAGTGTGGTCCGCTTAGCAAGACCTACATCGATCAGCGCTGCATGGATTCTGGTTGCTACGCGGAGGACCTCCTGGCGGCGATGACAGGGATGGTTTGTGAGAGATCGTCATGGATATCCGTGTTGTCTGCACGATAACAACTGGTTATTGCAAATATAAAAACTACAATTTTTTTAAGCAAAAGATTTTTCCGTGTTTTTTTTGTTTTGTTTTTTTTTTTTTTTTTTCGCACTCATTTGTTTAGAAGCAGTTGAGAAATAGACGGTTTATTTGGTTTATTTGTTTTACGGCATATCAACTTCTTATGGGTTATTTGATGCCGAAATATGTTTGATTTAAAATGATTGTGATAACTATATTTTTAACTAGAATTGGCTACCCGGCGTTACCTAGGTAGAGAGGGTATAATAAAAAGTTAGTCTCGCAGATCCATTGATTGTTTTGGTCTTACATAATTGAATTATTTCTTAATCATGAAAGCAATCAACGAATGTCCCTTCTCTTACTGTTCAAATCCTATTTTTTTAAATGTCTTCCCAAATATAAATAAAATCTTCATTATTCTTACACAAAAAGCAAGCTCTGGTGCTAGTGAATGTGTATATATATTTACTTTGTCGTTATTTGTTTTATTTTCGTAGTTTCCTCCGGACATACATACACACAACTATCCTTTGTATATGTATATAGATGCTGCATTGCATTTTTAATTGCACTTTTCATTTGTTTACACATAGTTATATCAAGTTTTCCAATCTAATGATGTATGAAAAAAAAACTGTCTTTCTGCTGACAAAAAAAATATTACAGCAGTATTCCACCACGTTCCAAAGCGTTTCACCTGCAAAGAACCAGAATGGTCTCTCCCCACCTCCGAATTTTTCTTCGTCACGTACCGCGTTAATCAAGCAGGCAGTCGAACTTCAACCGGGTGCCTCAATTCGCAGCAACATCCTGGCCCTTCACGCCACGACTCAAACCAACTGCCACCCACGCAACACCGCTCCAACTTAAAACCGAGTATTCATCCGGGACATCTCACAAATAACAGCCAAATACGCCAGGCAACGTTGACGCTTCGAATTGGGTGAATGTCTATCGTCACAACAAGTAATTTGCACGCAGTTGTATGGTTTAAAGTCTTTCTAGAACTAACAATCTATGTACAATTATATGGTTTCAAGTAACTATTTCTATTCAATAATATTCATTCGTTTGCACACAGTTATATGGTTTCAAGTATTCCTATCTAATACTAATAATTATTGGTTTCAAGTAACTATTTCTATTTAATAATATTCATTCGTTTGCACACAGTTATATGGTTTCAAGTATTCCTATCTAATACTAATAATTATTGGTTTCAAGTAACTATTTCTATTTAATAATATTCATTCGTTTGCACACAGTTATATGGTTTCAAGTATTCCTATCTAATACTAATAATTATTGGTTTCAAGTAACTATTTCTATTTTATAATAATCATTTGTTTGCACACAGTTACATGGTTTTCAGTAATAATAATAATAATCCTTAGTAAACAATTATATCTCCTAGTAACTATTTTTCATGCAAATAGTTTACTGTTATATGGCATCAAGTATTCCTACTTAATATACTGTTTAAACAGATCTATTTGACGTACTGATGGGATCCCAACATGTACTATCACTCCGGATCATAGTGGACCTGGGAGTAATTACAATGAAGGCATAATCCACACTCCCCAGATCTCCAGAACTGGAGCCTCACTATCAGATGAACTTTACTGGCACTCCCCTGACATCCCTTTTTCAGGGGGTGGGGGTTTTACCCGCTTGCAGTATATGTATATATTTAACGTATTCTAAGTCCCGTCGATTAGGCGCAAATTGATACTAAATCATCACGCATATTTAGTGGAGTACCCCTTTATCACCATTACTCACAGGTCCACACTGACTCGAAATGGTAGTACCTGTTAGGATCCTATTAATGGGTTAAATAGGAAGAATGAGTTTTAAAAAATGTGTTTAAAAATTGAGTTTAAAAAGAAAAACTAATATCCACTAAGAATGAATTAAACAAAACGTCTTCGGCCTAAAATAACCCAACAAGGGTTGACATGCCGTAAAATCCAACCAACCAACCAATCACGTGCATTAAGCTCACAACACATAGACGCATCTTAAACCAATCATATCTAAATGAGAATTATTTTCAACCAATAATAAGTCGTAAAACAAGAAAAAACGATGAGATTTTGGGGAAACCATGTAATTTCACCAAGCTCTTATTCCACCCACCCTCCTTTCTTGAGAGACTCTTCAAAATTTAATCAACACAATTTTATATTGTATGAAATGATAATTACCGTATATACATATCCAATAGTCCAAATGTAAATAAATCCTTATATATATATATATATATATATATATATATATATATACCTCTCGTAAAATACATCTATGAGATGATGGAGGGGGAAGTCATCAGCGTTGTTATATCCTTGGGATCATTGGAAATTTCTGGTCTTTCAACAACGGATTTCCTCCCCCAGGGGACCAATCGGGGCTGATCAAACCCTGACCCTCCCCCTCAGCAAATGACCTCGCCTCCTGATGACCATAGCTATTATATATATATATATATATATATATATATATATATATATATATATATATATAAGGTGTGTCATAAAAAAGTGGCCTTCTGTGAAGAAGTGTCAATCACCATATATATATATATATATATATATATATATATATATATATATATATATATATATATATACAGGTTTGTTATACAAGTCTCGAGGTTGAAGCTGTATTTACCAAGATAGAAAGGAACAATGAATGGAACGTTAATTTTTTCAGCATACAAGGTGTGTCAAAAAGTACAAAAATGTCGATACTTTTTTGACAAACATTATATATATATATATATATATATATATATATATATAATGGGCGAAATACGAGGAAATTAATCCGACAATATGTGGAGAAAGGTAGACAAACACAGGATGTTGTACAAGATGGATGTTTATTGTAGGTAGTGATGTCGACGTTATAACGTTTCGGTCTGTTAGACCTTCTTCAGGGCGTTGGATTGAGTTCTTGCTTCAACGGTGGATATTTTCATGCTGGTAAGTTAGGAGGTCGTGAATGATGGAGGGGTGGTCAATTGCTGGTGCTAGTTGGAGTGTTTAAGTTGGTAATAGGAGCTCTATTTTTTCTGATGGGGGTGTAGCTAATAAGGTTCTGTTAAATACCTGTGGCATCATTAACTGATTATGAACTCTTCAAACCATTTGCCAACACTAAAACCTTTGGCCTTAAATCTATCATAGGATTCAGCATCAACGATTGGAATATACTAACAAAAATATTTCCAAACATTGATTTCACGAAAATGTCTGCTCACCAACTCAAATTATTTATCAAAATATAAATTAAACTTATAATCAACTTTCAAACTATGTAAAAAAAAACTAAAAAAATACAAACAAAAACTGAGGTGATCACTACTAGAATAGGCTCAGTCCTAATTAGTGATCATTCCCCACACATTACTTCAACAACCAACATTTTTTTTTGTTTTTTGTTTTGTTTTGTTTTACTTTTTGTGACATTGTTTATATTGTGTAATGTGTGAAAATAAACCATTGTCTGTATATCTCTCTGAATTTCTTGGTCAAAATGTGGAAAATATCAAGTCCAACAAATGGATTTCTAATGCCAACTAAATTCCAATGTACTCAGAAATTCCTGTTGATTTGGCAGTCAAAGATGAAGAAGAAATTACCTATTACTGGCAGACTCTCCGGGTCTTACACTGTTCTTGGACTTTCTGTTCAACTTTTCAAATGTCATCTGGGAATTGTCCAATGGAGAATCTGGCATCAGTTAATTCTTTAACTTGGCTTAGCAAAAGATCACTTGGCTCCTCTTAAAACATTCAAATAAATGCAGCTGTCTACTTAACAAGACATACAAAGTGTGTCATAAAAGTATCCAGATTGAAGCTGTATATACCAAGATAGAAATGAACAATGAATGGAACGTTAATTTTTTTCAGAATACAAAGTGTGTCATAAAAGTATCCAGATTGAAGCTGTATATACCAAGATAGAAATGAACAATGAATGGAACGTTAATTTTTTTCAGAATACAAAGTGTGTCATAAAAGTATCCAGATTGAAGCTGTATATACCAAGATAGAAATGAACAATGAATGGAACGTTAATTTTTTTCAGAATACAAAGTGTGTCATAAAAGTATCCAGATTGAAGCTGTATATACCAAGATAGAAATGAACAATGAATGGAACGTTAATTTTTTTCAGAATACAAAGTGTGTCATAAAAGTATCCAGATTGAAGCTGTATATACCAAGATAGAAATGAACAATGAATGGAACGTTAATTTTTTTCAGAATACAAAGTGTGTCATAAAAGTATCCAGATTGAAGCTGTATATACCAAGATAGAAATGAACAATGAATGGAACGTTAATTTTTTTCAGAATACAAAGTGTGTCATAAAAGTATCCAGATTGAAGCTGTATATACCAAGATAGAAATGAACAATGAATGGAACGTTAATTTTTTTCAGAATACAAAGTGTGTCATAAAAGTATCCAGATTGAAGCTGTATATACCAAGATAGAAATGAACAATGAATGGAACGTTAATTTTTTTTCAGAATACAAAGTGTGTCATAAAAGTATCCAGATTGAAGCTGTATATACCAAGATAGAAATGAACAATGAATGGAACGTTAATTTTTTTCAGAATACAAAGTGTGTCATAAAAGTATCCAGATTGAAGCTGTATATACCAAGATAGAAATGAACAATGAATGGAACGTTAATTTTTTTCAGAATACAAAGTGTGTCATAAAAGTATCCAGATTGAAGCTGTATATACCAAGATAGAAATGAACAATGAATGGAACGTTAATTTTTTTCAGAATACAAAGTGTGTCATAAAAGTATCCAGATTGAAGCTGTATATACCAAGATAGAAATGAACAATGAATGGAACGTTAATTTTTTTCAGAATACAAAGTGTGTCATAAAAGTATCCAGATTGAAGCTGTATATACCAAGATAGAAATGAACAATGAATGGAACGTTAATTTTTTTCAGAATACAAAGTGTGTCATAAAAGTATCCAGATTGAAGCTGTATATACCAAGATAGAAATGAACAATGAATGGAACGTTAATTTTTTTCAGAATACAAAGTGTGTCATAAAAGTATCCAGATTGAAGCTGTATATACCAAGATAGAAATGAACAATGAATGGAACGTTATTTTTTTCAGAATACAAAGTGTATCATAAAAGTATCCAGATTGAAGCTGTAATATACCAAGATAGAAATGAACAATGAATGGAACGTTAATTTTTTTCAGAATACAAAGTGTGTCATAAAAGTATCCAGATTGAAGCTGTATATACCAAGATAGAAATGAACAATGAATGGAACGTTAATTTTTTTCAGAATACAAGCTATGTCAAAAAATACAAAAAATCTCGATACTTTTTTGACACACCTTGTATTCAAAAACAGGCACGACTATGTAATTTACTGAGAACTGTGCAAATTAGTTGTGTTTACCCATATAAATGAATAGTATGAACTCTAAACATTAACTGTCCTTTGAGAATTAAAAAAATAATTCTTAGGATTTCGGCATTTAGATGATCACTAAATCGAGACCATAATTATTTTTTATACAATAAAAGAAAAATTTATTGAATAAAACATATATATATTGCAACGGACTACTAGGTGGGAAAAGACAGATATTAAGATCTTGCTTGAGAGTTGCAAGAATTATTCTGGCATGTCTGTTTACAAACTGATGCGTTCGTATATATTTTAGGTTTGGTTTGGTTTGTTTGTTTTACGGCATATCAACGCTTTTCGGGACATTTCATGCCGAAATAAGTCATTTTGGTAATTTTTTAAAAAGTTTATGTTTCAAGTTCTTAATATCTTAAAATTAGTATAAATAATTTTCATTAACTTCATTTGGTTTGGGGTTTTTTTTATTGGTATGATAACCGTGTGGATTATTTAATGTTAGATTTAACTGTTAGGGCCGGGTTAGCTCAGTCGGTAGAGCATTCGGCTAGAAACCACAAGGTTCCTAGTTCGATACCGGTCCTCGCCAACTCAGCGTATGAGTAGCACAGGGATCTGTGCGGTAAAGTAAAGAGCTGATGGTAGGTGTGGCGCTCCACCTCAGATGCTAAAACAATCTCCTTGGTCTAGCGCTATTGAAAAGGGGATAGACTCCCTCGCTGACTGGCTGATACCGACTTTAGGCCGCCCCGTCGACTTTACTTTATTTTAATTGTTAGAATGTGAGATAAAAGTTGGTACTCAAGTTTCCTTTACTGGTGTAATTTCTATGGATGTATTTTATATCTGATTCATAATTTTTTATATATTTTTATTTTTCTCCTATTTTAGAACCATCCAACAAAGAAGGGGATAAGTAATGATTAAATTCAGTTAATATCATCAATATCTATGTTCTGTCTATTAATAATAAACTATAATTTTTTTGTTCTATACATTTAATGCCATGACAAATGAACATGCAGAAAAAAACACTTTGTAATAACATAACACACATGCTGTACACTATTCTACTATTAATGTCTAATCTATCAATAATGAACATTTGAATAATACTAATAATAATAGATAATACTACTACGGGTAAGAGTAAGCCTGGGAGTAATGGCAATGAAGGGGTGACACCACACTCCACAAAGCTCCAGAAATGGAGCCAGACCCCCAGATGCAGTTCCATATCATACTCAGGACACCCTTTCTGCAAAGATGCAGTTGTTATATTCTAGGTTTGTTTTATTTGGTTTACGGCATATCAACCTTTCGGGGGATTTAATGCCGAAACAAATCCTTTTGATAAAAGTTTCCATGTTTAAATTTCTTAATATCTTGAAATTAGTATAAATAATTTTCATTAACTTCATCTGGTTCAGTTTGTTTGTTTTTTTAATGATATAATAACCCCATGGGTTATTTAATGCCAAAAACTGTTAGGGTGTGAGATAAAAGTTGGTACTCAAGTTTCGTTTACTAGTGTAATTTTATAGATCTATTTTATATCTGATTCATAATTTTCGATATATTTTTATTTCTATTTTTATTCCTTATATATTTTAACATGCACATGATTGACTTAGTGATATTACATAAGAGTAGTTTTTCCGGTGTTTTTTTTTTTTTTTTTTTTTTTTTTTTTTCGATGTCTCCTTCAATAGTGAAACATTGAGATTAACAGTCTTTTTTTTTTCCCGAAAGTGAACGTAATAGCGCGACTGGAGTTTGAACTCGCTTATTACGATTTTCCACTCCAGTTCTGTCATCTGCACATTGTCCAATTGAGAGTCTGACATGAGATAATTGTTAAGTTGGCGAAGCAAAACCCAGATTCTTGGATCCTCTGAAAATCGAACCACACCAAGAAACACACATTTTGAATAACATACAACGCTGGTTGGATACATAGAGAGAGGGTAGGAAATGGAATTGGCAAACCGAGCACCTATATTATTGACCCGACCCTATTGCCCTTATGGCAACCTCCCAACCCTTTTTATCAAATGTGCTAGAAGACGGTGGCTGAGGGTCTTAATGTCCTGGGTATGACGTTAAACTCTATCTGATGGTGCGGTTCCAAAATTCTGGAGCTCTGGGGAATGGGAAGTATCCCTTCACCACCATCACTCCCCGATCCACTCAGACCCGGAGTGGTAGTACCTGTTAGGGTCTCATCTATGGGTTAAATAGAAAAAAAAACGAGTTTTTAAAAAAATTGTTTTAAAAATTGAATTTGGAAAACAAAATTAATATCCAACAAGAAAGAATAAAACAAAATGTCTTCGGCATAAAATAACCCAACAATGTTTGACATGCCGTAAAATCCAACCAACCAACATAGAAAAATAGATAGTTATACCCATCAGCATTAGTTATATGAATCTTGTTTTCAACTATCGTCTGCTTCTTATTTACGTATTTGGAATATACAAAATTGTAGAGACTTTTATCTTCTAATAATTATGAAAGATCTCTCTCTCTCTCTCTCTCTCTCTCTCTCTCTCTCTCTCTCTCTCTCTCTCTCTCTCTCTCTCTCTCTCTTATTTGCGGTGGAGAAGTTATAAATTTGATTATTTTCAAGTGTTTCATCTTCGGCGATATCAATAAAATTGCTATACACCATGGACCCTGTTTATGATAATTGTAAAGTTGGATTTGTGTCGAGGTTACGAAATTTGTAGAAAGAAAACTGGGTTTATATATTTACCCAAACCCTCTGCCACGAGTAGCATGTGGCACAAGGTCAATTTATTAAGCGGAGTTTGAATTCAGAGTTTTCCTTCTCCTAGACCGGTTGCCATACCAAAGAGCCGAGATTGACCTTCTATTTGGTCATAGTTGGAGAGTGAATAGTTGGATGAATAGATTAGGAGGCTTAATACATATCTACCCAACCCATCCGCACGAGCAGGATGTGACACAAGGTCAATTTCTTAAGTGGGATTTTATAGACTTGATTTCAGAGTTTTCCTTCTCCTATACTGGTTGCAGAACCATGGTTAAAGAGCCCAATCTGCCCTACTATTTACACGTAGCTGAAGGGTGAATAGCTGGAGTCATACCTTTCCTAAAAACATTAGCGTTATGTGAAATGTAAACAGCCTCGTCCAGAACTTGAACTCGTACCGCCGTGTCCATTTCCTACAACGGTAACCACGAACACCTCCCGGCTTACTAACCTATAAACTAACATCTATCAATTTTCATATAGGTAACTGTATATTAACGAGGTTTTTATTGGGGCTTAAAAGTCGTTCTTTTTTCTTTTCTTTTTTTTTACTTGCTGGTAGTAGAGAAATTCTTCCTAATCAAACCCACTCTGGGAAACTGGAGACCAGCCTTAATGAAGTCAAGAAAGAAACAAGTCCTGTGTCCTGATTACGCATTGGTCACACGAGGCTAATGCACTCCTATATACTGAAACAAGAACAACAACCACAGTGTGAAACATGTCAAACACATTTGACTGATAAAAATTTAATTGGAAGCTTTTGGCATATAGGGACAATGCACTATGTAAAGGTGTGTATGAAGGGATAGAGAGACTTATAAGTGGTTGGAAAAGCATGACGATCAAAGAGGGAGCATCAACCTCTACTACTGATGAGAAGATTCAGTAAGTTTGAGAGATGGTAATGGCAAACCGCTGATTTATCATCGATGAGTTAGCTTATTCTTAATATTGACCAATTAATTGACTCCATTAAAATTAAGCAAAATTCAGCTATGTACAAGGTGGTCCAAAAGTCTTGTCACCCCTACATATTGTTCTAATAATATATACGAGGTATGTCAGAAAAGTTCCAGAAAAGTTACACTATCCCTGAGTGACAGTCTTTGGTGTACTGACTGCACGCAAATTGTGATGCTTTCTGGGGCTGCTGCTTTTTCTACCTCTTTCTGTCTCTCTTTGCTGTCTAGGCTACTCTCCTCTCCGCCTCACCCCTCTCAGTGCCTTGCTTAATTTCAACGCCAGGCTGCTTTATTTTTTGCATCTACTTCCCACATATTGGTGTTAAATTTTATTAACTCCTGGAGAGACCGAGGTATTTTGGTGGAAGCAGGCTGCACAAGGAGAACAATGTAAATATATATTTTTTGTATGGATCGGTCAGTGTGTGTACCTAGCTATCTAGAACTGGAATAGTTGTATAACCACTTTTGTCACACTTCCACTTAGCATAATATTTCCAGCTTCATGTCGAGGTGCAGTGACACACCTCTGTATTTGCTTTATTGAACGGGTTCTTTGGAATTGAGTGAGTCTTTGGTGCACTGAATTGTGATGCTTTCTGGGGATGCTGTCTTTTTTTCCCCTTCTTTCTGGCTCTCTTTGCTGTCGAGGCTACTCTCCTCTCCACCTCACTCCTCTTCGTGCCTTGCTTAATGTTAAGGCGCCAGGCCGCACGATTTTCTGCATCTACCTCCCACATATTGGTGTTAATGTGACATATGCTCATGTCTCTCCCACAGACATCTTTAAAGTGTAGGTGAGGTCTACCTACCGATCGGGAGCCTTTTAATAATTCTCCATACAAAATATCTTTTGAAATTCAGCCATTTCCCATTCTCCTATATCATTTACTAATTACATAAAATAATTTAACTTTTACAGATGTTTTTAGTTTACAATTACATAACTTATAGTCAAAAGTTCCAGGACTGGTGTCACAAAAAAATTATTTAAAATCCAAAGTACAAACTACAAGTAATCCCCTTCAAAGTAATCCGCCTGGAGTCTAATGCACTTTACCATCCTTCTCTATCACACTTACATGCACTCCTGGAATGATTCTTCTGAGATTCTCTGTAGTTCTGTCGTCACAGCCTTTTTGATGTTGTGCACATCCCCAAAACAGGTTCCCTTGATGACTTCCTTGAGCTTGAAGAAGAGGGAAAAAATCACATGGAGCCAGGTCGGGCGAGTAGGGAGGTTGCCCCAGCACAGTGATGTTCTTCTGAGCCAGGGACTCTTGGATACTCAGGGCAGTTTGGGCAGGTACGTTGTCATGGTGAATCACCCACAAGTAGTCCTGCCACATCTCCAGCCTAATCTTGGGCCCTGAATGATGCAATTGCCACAGAATCTCTTTGTAGACATGCTGGTTGATTGTCTGGCCCTGTGGCAAGAACTCCCGGTGGATGATGCCCCTCACATCGAGGTTTTCTGACATACTGGAACTTTTCTGACACACCTCGTAAGTCTTTCCTTATTAGAGTTTGTTTATCTCAATGGGTATTGCCAATGAGAAATCTAATTTAAATATTTAAGGTTTATTAACAAAAATTTAAATATATATTTTTAAAATTTATAACTTATGCTTACATGTAAGTATTTACCCAATGAAGTGAAATGCCAACAGCCTCATCCAGGATTTTCAGGTCCCATTTCCTATGATGACAACCATTAAACTAAGTGTAGAGTCTAAGTAACTTTTAAATGAATTCTAGAAAAAAAACAGAATTTTGAATAAATATTAAATTTTTCATTTTATTGTTTGTCCAATATTGCTTTTTCTCTGAATAGTACAAAAATTACATAATTTCTCATTTATATTTGAATAAATTTTGCTAAATTTATTTCAATATTTCATTTAGAATTGATATTTTTCATAAATTAAACAATTTATGATTTTTATTATACTATATTAAATACAGGGTGACCCTTAAAAAACAGAACCCAAATTCTGTTTTTTTTTTGCGGTGGGGGGGGGGATCACGCTGTATTATTGTATTAATTAAATTCTCAGTTGAGCGGCTCTCCCACCCCAACAAAGCAAAGAACAAAAATTGATGGTTAGGTCATTAGAATTGAACAGAAGGAATCAGATTAAAATAATAATAGGACTTTATTTCAATATAATGGACTCTGTGGTGAATAGATTGAACTTTGAAATATCTCATCATATAGGTTAAAAATAATTCCTAGAAAATTTGGTACAGCCATGCAGGAAATTTGGTAGGCAAAGAGTTAAAGTGAGTATTTTTATTAAATAAAAGGAAATTTATTTCAACTAAAATAATAACAAACAAAATACAGACTGTTTCACATATTTTCTCTTAAGAAACTGAAGAACATTTTTATGAATAATTTTGATGTTTCAGACTGTTGTCCTCATCTTTATTGTGGTATGTATAAACATTAAAGCCACTGTATATTCGGGTCTTGTTTAGGCGTTTCTTATTTACCTTAGACCGACATTGTATTTATACATACCGCAATAAAGATGAGAACAACAGTCCAAAACATCAAAATTATTCCTATCAAGCCTCTTCTCATAAATATTTTTTTTAAAGTCGATGGGTGACCTAATGTCAGTATCAGTCAGACAGCAAGGGAGTCTATCCCCTTTTCAATAGCACTAAACTAAGGAGATTGTTTTTGCGTCTGAGGTGGTGCGCCAATTTTCATTCATGAATTTACTTGGCTAAAAATTAAACATGAGACACTTTCTTTTTATATCACTGAAGTTATAGTTTGTTTTTTTTTCTAAAAATAATTCTTCATTGCATTCCTCTTAACATTACTGAAAAAGGAGAAACTTTAGAAATGACCTAAAAATTAGTAGACCATAAATGTACCTATCCTGTGTATATATACATATCCTTTCAAAAGAGTCGGTTGCAAATCATTGAACTCTAAAAGGAAAAGCTGATGACCTAGATTTTGATATTTGAAACAAAATGAAAATGTTGAGTAAAAACAAATAGCTTTTATTTTAGTTACAATAAAATGAAGAAATATCAGACGATACATTATCTAAAACAAAAATATCATTTATAAAAGTCAATTGGACTGATTCAAGGGATTAGATATTATTCTGCATGTTATATCTATTTATCTTTTCAATGTGTATCAGAGAGAGAGAGAGAGAGAGAGAGAGAGAGAGAGAGAGAGAGAGAGAGAGAGAGATTTTATGGCATATCAACCCTTGTTGGGTTATTTCATGCCAAAGACATTTTGTTTTATTCATTCTTGATGGGCATTTAGTTTTTTCTTTTTAAACTCAATTTTTTTAACTCGTTTTTATCTAACCCATAGATGGAACCCTAACAGGTACTACCAATCTGGATAAGAGTGGACCTTGGAGTAATGCCGAAGAGGTACTCTACACTCCCAAGAGCTTCAAAATTGGAACTGATAGTGGTAGAAAATATGCAACTATTTCACCCGCCATAACAAGAAAAGAAAAAGGATTAATTCATACATTTATTTACCCAACCCCTTCAAGATTACATATACTGACTTGAAACCCATAATTAATAATTCATTCTTACGAAATGACAACAATACTGGAATAACATCCACAATAAACTCTTCCTAATCAAACCCACTTTGGGAGACTGCAGACCAGCAGACCTTAAGGAAATCCAAAAAGGAACAAGTCATTGGTGTCCTGAATACGCATTGGTCAGACAAGACTAACACACTCCTATATACTCAAACAAGAACAACAACCACAGTGTGAAACATGTCAAACACCTATTCATAGAATGCAGGGTTGTTGCTCACATCAGAAACTGTTATTTTAATGCAAACAATATGAAAGATCTATTTGAAAATGTCAACATAAAAGACATGTTGTCCTTTTTGAAGGAAATGAAATTATACCATAGAATATAGACATGAACTTAATCAATACCATACAACATGATCCCCAATGATGCTAACACATTGTTAAAACCAATTACGACAAAAGTGTAGATATAGGTACATATATTACTTCCTAACCGCTAGGCATGTCATAACCCCAGACGGGTTGATATGCCGTTAAAATCAATCTATCAACCAACCAACTTAATTATAAAAGACTGACATTCAAATTCAAATTATATCTGTTCTGAATTAGGCTTACTAACCTAGAAACTAACTAGAAACTAACTAATTTTCATATACGTAACTGTATATCAACGAGGTTTTTATTAAGGTCTTAAAATCGTCTTTTTTTTTCTTTTTCTCGGTGGTAGTGAAGGGAGATAACTCTAGACTTAATTATAAAATACTGAGATTCAAATTCCAATTATATCCGTTCTGAATTTACGCAAATTTGCAGTCTTCTTTCCCATTTATACAGGAATAAAAAAATTTTTTTATCTGTGACAAATTTTGTTGGTATTATTATTTTCCTCTGTTGTCGAAATATTGACAAGGTGGGAAAAAATGGTATACAAGAAATGAATGAATCTGTATTTATAATTGGGAAGACTTTGTCAGTCTGTCTTCTATAGAGAGCCAAACTATTTGATGCCGAGATACTAACATTTGGTAAGCATGCTTATTAAAACCGAAGGGAAGGTTGTAATGTAAAAGAAAAATTCTTATTGAATAATGTAGTCACTCGTAGAAAGTGAAGTATCTAACAACGAATGATCAACGAGAAGCCATGTTGCTGCAAAATGTAAACTATCGTAAAGAATTCGAATTTTCAAACTTCAAATTTGTTTTTACTAAAGCAGATATTAACATTAATAAGCATTACTAGTAGGACCTGTGGATATACTACAGTATGATAATTTAATCATGATAGCAAGTATACATATCGTATAAAAATAATTTTGAAACACCTATTTGATGAGGAGATTGTACGTTGCCAGGTTCTATCAATCCAGTTCAGAGTGGACCTGGGAATAATGGCAATGAAGGAACACTCCGCACTCCCCAAGATCTTCAGAACAGGAACTTCTCCATTAGATGCAGTTTACTGACATAACCAGGACAACATTTTGAGGGGAGAGGGAGTCTTACCCCTCTGCACGGGGAGGGGAGGCACTGCCGACAGAGCGCATCAAGTTTTGTTTTAAATTTTGACATTTTGGCTTGGGAAACTATTCGAATTATTAAAAAAACTAGCAGCATCTGTGGATATACAGATATAAACGTTTATTACAACATTTGATATATTTACTTAAGAGTTATTGCAATTAGTTCAGCATGTAAAAACTATAATAATCTTAATTTAAATCTCTCTCTCTCTCTCTCTCTCTCTCTCTCTCTCTCTCTCTCTCTCTCTCTCTCTCTCTCTCTCTCCTTCTTTTCATCATTTCCTTATGTTCGATTAGAACAGATTAGCATTATCTCTTCCACGCGCTCACCTCCTCTGTCTATCTTTTCCCTACTCTTTCTCTTTCTTTCTTTCTTATCATATTTTTCTGTATAGCGTGGCATTTTCTTTCTTTATAATAAGAACGGAATGGTCCATTATTTAGCTGAGGTGATGACACTCATAAAAAATAAGATTTCGGTGGATAAGCAACACCAGATAATCGGGATTTACATTTTGGCATTTTGTTGTACAATTTGGATGGTCTTATTTTTAAGCAGAGGGTGTTGCAAGATGATAACGGTCGTACAAATAAGGAACACGAGTATTAATATATAGATTGATCTGTTTGGTACACATACATTATGTTATTTTGTTGTTACACGTTATATATATATATATATATATATATATATGTGTGTGTGTGTGTGTGTGTGTGTGGAGTGGCGAAGGCCGACAATTTTTGGGAGATTATGTGCTTAATTATAGTCATACCTAATTTGTTAATTAATTAATTATAATTAAATGAATTAGGCGTGCATATCGGTTTAAATGTAAAGCGTAAACAAATCGAGAAAAAGTCGATCTCTGTATGTACATTTCAGCCCATTAGGCCTCATCAGCAGAACTATAGACAGGGCAGTGGTTTGTGCGCGATTTGAACCCTACCTGTCAGGCTGACAGGCGGACATTCTAACCACTACACTAGCTGGCTTCCCCAGAATCTCTCGTTTATTTTAAACTGATATGTATATCGCACTTTTTGGGTGACTTATGGTACGACAGTCTGAAGTGGTCAAACGATGTGTTTGAAATGGCGAAGGCCGACAAAAATATATATATATATATATATAAAGTGCATTGTTCATGTAAGTAAGTGGTTTGTCTTTCCTTACCAAATGTTCAGTGTTAGTGTATCTATGGATGCCCTAATGCATTATAAGGACCTAGATTTTGTTATAAACTAATACCAACAATTCTTATAGAATCGATAATCTAAATTTTCAGAAATATCTAAATCAATAAATCTATTAAGCATTGGTGATTTAAAATATATTTCTTTACGAGACAATAGAGAGGTAAGACCGCCCCCTCCCTGGCCAAAAAGTGGGATGTTCTGGTCATAACACGAACCTGCATCCGCGGGAGATTCTCCAGCTCTAAAGCTCTGGTTGTTGTGGAGTAACGCTTCATTGCCTTTACTCACAAATTCACTCTGACCCGGAGCGGTAGTACCTATTTGGGTCCTATCTATACATCCAAAAAATGAAGGTGCGTGGATTAATGGTTAGAGTCGTAAGAAATGGAATCGTCGACCCGACTTCAATTCCTGGGCGATGCTATATATTAAGCTGTTTGCATTTCACATGGCGCTAATACCCTTGGGAATGATATGAATCCAATTCTCTCTCTAGATATAGGCAAATAGCAGAGCAGGCTGGGCTTTTTAACCATGGCTAGGTAACCAGTCTAGGAGATGGAAAACTCTGAATTCAAAGCTTTTAAACTGTGCTTAAGAAATTGACCTTGTGTCACATCCTGCTCGATTGGTAAATATACATAAAAAATATCTTTTTAAAAATGCGTGAGTTATTAGCTTTTAAAATTGCTACAAGTCTTTAATGAACCCACTGTATTTATTGATTTAGTAAATACTAATTTTAGTTTGGGGTTATTTCTTGAGAAGTGATTGGTCTACAGCCACAGCCTAGTACTGAATTAGTCCATCTATACACATATAAAGGGAAGTTGGTGTGTATGTGTGTCCGGAGGAAACTACGAAAATAAAACAATTAATGACAAAGTAAATATATATATATATATACATTCACTATCTTGCTTTTTAAGGAAAAATAATTAAGATTTTTTTTTTTTTTTGCATTTAATATTTTAAATAAGAGACATTAATTTTTTCTTTTTTGAGTGTCTGGATCAACGCAAGGCCTTTTTACGTAGTGATCCTGCGAGGACCCAACTTGTGATTCAACAATAATGAATCTGCGACACTACCTTTTTTTACCCACCCACCTCTACCCAGGCGGCGCCGGGTAGTCGCTCCTAGTCTTTTATATGAAGTAAACTTAAACTTAAAACAAAATCCGTTCACCTTGTTGGTCATTATCTACAATGCTACCCACCGTCTTTCTCCCATCCACCTCCACCCCATTATATTAGTTAATGATGAGGATATCTTTTCAGATCAGTATAGAATGTGGTAGGTGAATACACCAAAATCCGCTGTCCAATCGGAAATGAGCCGATGACGTCAACATCGAACTTCCCTCTTAGACCAATGCACTAATAACTGGCCGAGTTGTTTCTTTATATTTTCATAGCTGATCGAAGCCAGTCATTAGAAAAACTTGGAGGAAAACTTTGCTGCCCTAATCAGTGCATATTATTGTATGTTGCCGTCTGCAATATGTCCATCGAATTGTTACTAACTCTTCACCAGAACATTATTTCTTGCTCTACGCTTAGCAGGAAGCCATTACTCCCAACGCAGAGAAATGAAAAGCTTCACTTTCTCGTCTCTTTTGGCAGGACAATGCTAATACCGTCTGCGGCTATAGATCTTTTTCTGAATAATACGTGCAGCTTCCTTAACCTATAAATAAAAAAGTCTATTTTATAGACTTTTAAATCCTGAATATCCAGTGCGTAGAAAGGAAGAAAGAATTAAATGAGTCTATCTAATAGGTTAAAGGTTAAAGGTTGGATGTTTTAAAGTGTTAGAGAGGTTAACTTTAATGATAACAACTAGTGGAACCCGTGGATATACCACAATATGATAATTTAATTATTACAACGTTTGATATACCAGAGCATGATAATTTAATTATTACATTTGATATACAATAGTAAGGTGATTTAATTATCACAACTTTTGATATGGCTACTTAAGAGCTATTGCCCAAATAGTTCAATATGTAAAAAGTATAACAATCTTGATTTAACTCTCTCTCTCTCTCTCTCTCTCTCTCTCTCTCTCTCTCTCTCTCTCTCTCTCTCTCTCTCACACACACACACACACACACACACACACACACACACACAAACAAACACACACTATGTTTTCCTTCTTTTCGTCTTTTCATTATGATTGATATAAATTAGCATTATCGCTTCCGCACGCTCAACCTCTCTCTGTCTTTTCCCAACTCACTTTCTTTCTTATTATATTTTTTCTGTCTAGCATGTACTTTTTCTTCCCCTTTTTTTATAATAAAAACGGAATGGTCCATTATTTAACTGAGGTGACGAGACTCATAAGAAATAAGAATTCGGCGAATAAGCAACACCAGATAATCATGATTTAAATTTTTGAATTTCATCTTCATTTTTAACCAGAGGGTGTTGCAAGATGATAACGAACGTACAAATAAGGAACATGAGTATTATTATACAGATTCACTTAGATGAAAAGGACACAACTTACAAGACGATATTTTTCTTCCTTGGGATAATTTGTATGCTGTTAATTGATTGATTGGTTGGTTGGTTGGTTGGTTGATTTTAAGGACATATTAACACATCTGGGTTATTTTATGCGTAAAGGTTAGGGAATCGCGTTCATATTTACATTTTTCCGTAGTTGTTTCTAAACTATTTTTTCACGCGTTTTAACTGAATATGAATGATTTTTAATAATCAGATCGAGGAACCAAAGAAATGCCGAAATAAATTTATATCTAAACCAAGGTATCCATTTATTTATAATACTCCATATATATATATATATATATATATATATATATATATATATATATATATGCGCAAATCTTTATATTTACGTTTGAGTTCTCAATTTTGGTTGAATCCTTGATATCATCCACCAATATATATGTATATATATATGTGTGTGTATGCGTGTATATATATATATATATATATATATATATATAAATAAGCAAATTTGTCGCATAAGATCAGTTTAGAACAGAGATCATCAATTTTATTTTAACGGTGGGCCGGATAATTAAAAAATCACGAGCGCGGGCCACATTATTTTTGTGTTCAATACTTGCTAGCCAGAACGAAAGCTCTGAGAAAAAGATGTAAAACAAAATTTATCTTTCCATGTTATATTCATGGATGAATAATGAGTGGCGTAAGATGCACAAAAGCAAATTTAACCAACATATTTATTTTTAAAACATTATCAAAAAACACAACATTAGCAGAAAGGTTTAGTGAGATTTGAGAATCTGAAGTTTGCCTTTCAAGATATCGTCAATGTTTGGTTTGGAATTGCTACATCCAATCAAGAGAATTGCTTTCAAATGATTGTCAGTCAATTTCGTTCAATGGGTTGATTCCGTAGTCAACTCCATAAAGATTTAATAAGCTTAACATGATATTTATATTTAAATTTAAATGGTGTTAGAACGTTTCACGTTCCGGACGTTTTAACAAAACAATTCAAATACCGACGGCGGGCCTTATAAAATGCCTTCGCGGATCGAGTCTGGCCTGCGGACCGTAGTTTGGTAACCCTTTGTTTAAAGGATCTGATCAAAGATTTTGCAATTTAAAAAAAGTGGAAGAAAACTTTTCAAATAAAAAAAAAAGCGGAAATCCACGGAATCAAATATTATTTTACATTTTGAATTGAAATTATCTGGCAAATATTTCAAGTAAATGAATGATTCATTTTTTTTCATGAAATAATTCTTTTTCAATTAATACATTTTATTCAAATTAAATGTCTTTGTGTTTGAAAAAGAAAGATCTACAGACTCTATATGTATGGTGGGAGGCACCATAAACTTCAAAGTGCTCTGACTGGCATGGACTATTGACGTCAGTCTCCTTTTACCTCAAGTTCCACAGACGACCGACCAAAGGTGAAATGGATTGAACTGGAAAAATAATTAATTTATTTCCAAGCCAAATATGTCCTGGAGTTTCTTCGGATGGAATTTTTAAATGTCTTTGTTCAATTTTGTGAGACGAACGAAAAATGTCTTGAAGGTTTGGAAATCTGTTGGTTAATAACTGAAAAATTCGAACTAAGTTAACTGAACAAAACAAAAAATGTCATTATTTCCAGTGGGAGTCAACTTTCATGCACAACGGGTGATTACAATATTACAATGCACCTTCCATGGGCGTGTCTCAGCTTTTTCATTTACCCCCGCCCTCGGGGGTGTCCTGCGACAGCTTATACCTTGCACAGTGGTACCTTGATTTACGAGTTCAATTTGTTCCATTCGTAATTCAATTTCGTCGTATATCAAATCAATGTTCTCCATTGAAATAAACTGAAATACCATTAAATCGTTCCAGTGACCCCACCCCACCCTAAAACACACCCTATTCTTTATTACGTTTTTTAAATAAGAAAAAATACAATTGTGCTTACCTGTTGATTGGCCTACACTGGTGTGTCCATGTATCGATGTCCACGGCAGAATGTCACTTATAAATGTGTTCTTGCTTCTCCAGTAATATCCAGCATGTCTTGTTCATCTTACTCTGATGGTTTGAGTGACAGTGGGCAAGTGACCATACTGCTGCTTTCTCGTAGGATACTGTTTCCACGATTTGTTTTATAAATAATATTTTTCTTTGGCGTAATAAATTTGGAAACTTAAATGTTTGTAGTGAACTTATTAACATAAGCGTATCTGAAGCTGGTACTACTGTATGGTTGCACCACTTGGAATTTAACAAAAGTCGGGGCTAACTGCTGTTGTCAGCCCGGGTTATTAGATAAAGCATATCTTGTTACACCTAGCATACTAGAAGAGATATTGAACTTTGTCAACTAGTCTTTCTTCAGGCCACAGGCTTTTTTTAACAACTTATTTATTTGCATCTCGGTACCATTTGATTCCAATGTTACAGTATCACACACACACACACACATACGCACATATACACGAGAGTAAGAGAGAGAGATGGAGAGGGGGAGAGAGGGGAGAGATGGGAGAGAAGGGAGAGATTTTAATTTGTTATCTAATTTTGCACGAATTTGTCCAATCAATAAGAAACCTTTCGGATTGTGTTTTCAGTCTTGATATAATGAATATGTAAATACCTTGGTACTCCCTCACTATAATCTGATTGGACAGTGTCATGTATAAATAGTCGACACTGTGTTGTTCCTGGGCCGACGACCTACACTTACTCGATAGCCGACGACCGTATGCTTACAAGCTAACTTACTCGCTAGACGACACCACGACAGACGGATTACTATTGATGTACCAATTACTACTGCGATAATATACCAAATACGAACTTCAGAATATATCCCTTAACCCGGATATATCAAGTCTCTTTAATGGACTTTAACAAAACTCACCATCAGATGCATTTTAGTGTCATACCCAGGACACCCCTTTTGGGATTTTTTTTTTAAATCCTTATGCAGGGGAGTGGGAGACAGTCAGCTCATTCTAAACCACGTTGACAGGGTGACCAACCATATTTTGTTTTAAACAGAAAACTTATTACTCCACACACCCTGGAGCCTCACCATCAGCAGTTTAGTGTCAGTTTACTATTCAGGACCAACTTTTCATGGGGTTTCTTATCCGTCTCTAGGAGTAAACTGTCATAGTATTCTAAACCTTACTGACAGGTTGTTCAGTTTTAGAGTTGGTTTGCAACATAAATCAAATATGTAATAGGTGGGATTTTCGGTCAAATGGGCTTTTTGTATATCTATTCATATAAAATGGGCAGTTGGTGTGTGTGTGTGTGTGTGTGTGTGTGTGTGTGTGTGTGTGTCCGGAGGAAACTAGGAAAATAAAACAATTAATGACGAAGTAAATATATATACATTCACTATCACCAGAGCTTGCTTTTTGAGCAAAAATGATGAAGATTTTATTTATATCTGGGAAGATATTTAAAATTTAGGATTTGAATAGTAAGAGAAAGGAAAGTCATTGGTTTCGTTCGTGGTTAAAACATAAATCAATTATGTAAAACCAAAACAATCAATGGATCTGCGAGACAAACTTTTATTATTACCAAGGCAACGCCGGGTAGCTGCTTCTAGTTCATATATAAAGAACAGTTAGTGTATGAATGTATGTATGTATGTATGTCCGGAGGAAACTACGAAAATAAAACAATTAAGGACAAAGTAAATATATATATATATATAAACCTTCACAATCACCAGAGTTTAAGCATAAGGATTTTATCTATATTCGTGAAGATATTTAAAAATTAGGATTTGAATTGTAAGAGAATGGAAAGTCATTGGTGGTGTTCGGGATTTTTAAAAATAAACAAATCAATTATGGAAGACCAAAATAATCAATGGATCTGCAAGACTAACTTTGTTATCCCCCCCCCTACCAGACAACTACGGGTTCCCACTTCTAGCGGGGTAATTCCATGTCAAATCATCAGGCCATGTCACCCACCCCTTCAATGAAATTTTGTACAGAAAATTTGAGCTTCCAATTCCAAGAATTGGTGAAGTTATGTCGATTTTTAGCTCTCCAAATTTGAGGGGGGGTCACGAAAAATAGCAAATTTGTTTAAAAAATTGATTTATAAAAGTATTTTTGCCCGAGGAACCCAAAAAAGTCTTAAAGTCAACCAATTTTAAGTTATTGATGATTTCTGATTTTTTCATAGCAAGATCAATATCCCAATGTAGCACTGAATCTATGACAAAGTTTTTTTCTATTATTATTTCACATATATTGAACATTATTTGTACCAAAAAGATAGTTTGGTTTTTGCTCAGAAGCGAAGCTTCAAAATTTTGTTAAAATTTGTTTAAATTTCTCACTTTAATTTTTCTGAAATTTTGTCCATGTGTGGACAATCCCCAAAATTTGAGCTTCCAATTCCAAAAATTGGCGGAATTATGTAGATTTTTAACTTTCCAAATTGAGTGGTCGTCACAAAAAATGGCGACTTTTTTGTAATCTATTTTTGTCTGTAAAATGAGTCCTTGAGCTTCCCTACACCTAAAAATTGGTTTATAGAAGTATTTCTAAAGTATTTCAAGGAATCTAAAACTGTTATCAAAAAATAGCTATCAAAAATAGATTACAAAAAGTCGCCATTTTTCGTGAACTCCACCAAATTTTGAGAGCTAAAAGTCGACATAACTCCGTCAATTTTTGGAATTGGAAGCTCAAACTTTGGGGATTGTCTAACTTTAACTTTTAACACAGTCCACACCTGTACAAAATTTCAGAAAATTGAAGTGACAATTTTACTTTTTCTAGATGATTTGACATGGAATTGCCCAGTAGTAAACTATGTCTGAAACTGAAATATCTACCGTGGTATCGCAGTGCTGGGGGTTCACTTTAATCCTCAGGGATATTCTAATTTTATCAAATCTGAATTGAAATATACTTTTCTAATATTCTTGGTATGAAATATATATTTAGTTTGTGTTTATCCGCAAATGCTCACATTTTAGTCTTATAATAAAACTTTTTATCGTGTTTTGATAAAAACTATTTTCGAGTAAGGGATAAAAAAAAGAAAAGAAATCGGTTAATGGAAAATTATGTAAAAAGAACCCACAACAACAAAAACTAAACAATTGTCAATATATACAGTTCCTCGATGTTTTGCAAAATATACCTGGTGTATTGCCATAAAAGAGATAGACAGACAGACAGACAGACAGACAGAGACAGAGAATTAGAGGCAGAAAATGGAAAATAAAAGAATAAAAATTTTGATATATATATATATATATATATATATATATATATATATATATATAGAGGGAGAGAGAGAGAGAGTGATAGACTCCCACACAAAGAGAATGTACCTAAAAAGAGGCCATATTGATTTGTTCCCTGTTGAGAGAACATCAGATATTTTGGCACCAAGAAACTAATTTGCTTTTTTTGTGTGTGTTTCGTGGTATTATAAACATTTCTTTAAAAAAATCAAACAGGAGACACTTTAGAACATTTTACTGCGTATCTGACTAAATAAGACCCTTGATTCACAATCGATCCTCTCTTTAATTGGCAATGTTTTTATACTTCTTCGTTTTTTTTAACAAAACAGTAACCGAAAATTACTCTCTAACAAAATAACATTTTTCAAGTTTTCCAGGGTTAATTTATATTGGTTGGCTGGTTGGATTTTACGGAATGTTTTATTTATCATTTATGAGAACTTAATTTTTTAAACTGGGTTTTCTATTTAACTAATTACCTTGGAGTAATGGTGATGAAGCGAGTACTCCACATTCCCCAGAGCTCCAGAACTGGAACTTCACCGTTAGATGCAGTTTAACGTGATACTCAGGACATGGGTAATTTATGATAATGAACTTCACCGGTTTGGCATTTTAAATATTTTAGACATCTTCAATTCCCGTCATTAACATCTGATTGCTGTAATTTCTGTTCTTGCTATCGAGAGGGGGGTTGAGAAAACGCCAACTGTACACCGGTCCCTGGTATCACACTGAAGAGTATCTGAAGCTCTTGGTATTTAGAGTACTCCTTTATATCCATTACTCCCAGGTCAACTCTGACTCGAAGTGGTAGTACCTATTAGGGTCCCATCTATGACTCAAATAAATCTGAAAACTACTTGTATTAGATAGGAATACTTGATACCATATAACTGTGTATAAAATATTAGTATTCATCAGGACATTAAAAAACATCATTAAAATCAATCAATCAATCAATCAGTTTATAGGTGGGCATCAACAGGCATCATTTTACCTACCCTAAGTCCTGATGAAGGTTGCAAAAACCGAAACGTTATAACGTTTACTTCACATCAAGAATAAAATTCATCTTTTGGAATACTTGTTTTTTTGGGAGGTGGTTCTATTTTCTACATATTGTCGGATTTAATTCCTTATTTTATTCCCATATTACATATAATGTGTGTGTGTGTGTGTGTGTGTGTGTGTGTGTGTGTGTGTGTGTGTGTGTGTGTGTGTGCGCGCGCATGCGCGTAGTCCATTAAATGATGACAGGACGTCACATTCAAACACATGTGTTTATGTTGTATTCTTGTTATATTATAGATACCTGAAAAATGAATCCAATATTTTGACCATATTTTTCAAAGGACAATTTGGACAATATAACGGTTGGGTTTTGATTATCAAAAGAACTCTTTTTTTTTCATATTTATTTTGGCGGGAATCCAATTCACTTTCTGTTTATTACACATGAGGTTTCTTTTTAATGTTTACTATTCTATTTTTCAATTCACATAAGATTATTTTTTAAGTACATCCTTAGTTTCATTGAATCACAAGATGTATAACTGATATTTCTACTTCGTGGGCATCGCAGATTTTACAATTTTACCGCTTGAAGAACATTTTGAACTGTATCTTAATTAGTTTCTGTTCTACTTGGAAAGAAAACCTTACATTATCTCGGCGCTGATTATAAACCCGATATTAAAAAGAATGTGGGAATAACTTTAAATAATGATGTTACATCCCTGGAACGAAGTTTGAAGGTGCTTTCTGTTCGATTTGGTTTTTTTTTTGGGGGGGGGGGTGAATTTTGTAAGTTTAGGTAGAGAGCAAATCTTTTAAAGGATTAAAAAACCTCGTGATCTATGGCCCTGTTTTCTACCACTGAGCTACACAAGCAAGCCACAAATAAATGTTGATGCTAAACAACAAGACTTAAAAGCTGTAAAATGTTTCACATCAACAACAAATGGAATATCACGTTCGACAATTCAGGTTTTGAATTAACTAGCAAGAATATGCTCCCTCCGCCGGGCGTACGTGTTTAAGTTTTAATGTAATGAAATATAGAAATTTACTAAGCTTAGCTTAGATGTGGCACAAAGACCAAAAGTTTCGAGGTCCCCAGTACTACTACAAACAATCGCTTCTAACAAGTACCTAACAGATACCAGATACTTTTTACGGTCAAGTCAGTGTTTTGGTTCCTTTGTTTCAACCTTCGTGTGTTATTTAATGCTTAAACTACCCTTGTAGAATAACAGTAGTGGTACTATTTAACCATAGCTAGGTCAAATGATGTTGAAGGCAACTGTTCCCAGCATATCGCCAAGATTAAACAACAACTAGCAGAACCTGTGGATATACCACATTATGATAATTTAATTATTACAACGTTGGATAAGTTTACTTAAGAGTTATTGCAATAAAGTTCAATATGTAAAAAGTATGATAATATTGACGTAACTCTCTCTCTCTCTCTCTCTCTCTCTCTCTCTCTCTCTCTCTCTCTCTCTCTCTCTCTCTCTCTCTATCTCTCTCCTTCTTTTCATTATGTTAGATTGAAACAGATTTGTGTTATCGCTTCGGCGCGCTCACCCCCTCTCTCTATCTTTCTCCTTTTTTTTTTTAATTATATTTTTTCTGTGTATCATGTCTTTTTTCTTCACTTTCTTTCTTTATAATAAAAACAGAATGGTCCATTATTTAACTGAGGTGATGACACTCATAAGAAATAAGAATTTGGCGGATAAGCTACACCAGATAATCATGATTTACATGTTTGTATTTCATCTTGGACAATTTGAATGGTCTCATTTTTAACCAGATGGTGTTGCAAGATGATAACGGTCGTACTTTTAAGGAACATGAGTATTGATATATATAGATGGGTGACCGGTCAGTAACAGTCGGTATTGTGAACCACCTGAGCCACCCACCGGTGTGTCAGACTAATCAAACTTTAGTAAATCAGAAAATATCAGAAATTAATCTCACTAAAGAGAAATTAGATATCGAACTGGACCAATTATAAAGCAATTTATTTTATGCAAAGAAATATCAATTGCAGCAGCAGCAGCAGCAACAACAACAACAACAACAACAAAAACAATAACAACAAAAACAAAAACAATAACAACTTGTGATCTTTTAGTCAATTATTTTCTTCCAATTTCTTTCCATTCGTTCAAATCGTCATCTTGCGTCTCTTTCTGGCCAATGGGGAACGGCTCAACAACTAGTTGTGTAGATTTATACTTACGACAAGGCTAATTGCAACACAGAAAAATTGATTGCATTGCAACTTTTATAGTTGATTTTAACTTTTATAGTTGATTTCTAGAAATCTTGGAAGTATAGAGTACCCCTTTATTTCTGTTATTCCCAGATCCACTCTGACCGGGAGTGGCAGTTCCTGTTAGAATTAAATAGATCTGTTTAAAAATTAATCGCATTCGATAGATCCTCTTTCTCGGAATTTTTTTAGATGAGGCTTGATGATTAGTATTATTTGTATTATTCGGACTATTTGCCTCATCTTCATTGTTATATGTACAACGTTTCGGCCGATGTGCCCTCCGGCCTTCTTTATGTATTTCTTGTCGGACTCGGGATACCCCCGTGGATAGAATAAACGGTTAGGTTCAAAGTTCCATGGTGGCTCCCGATTACGACAAGAAGGTTCCCGAGTTCGAAAAGAAGGTTCCCGAGTCGAAATGGTTCCTGAGTCCGAGAAGGTTCCCGATTCCGACAAGAAATACCCTGAAGAAAGCCGGAGGGCACATTGGCTGAAACGTTGTACGGATAACAATGAAGATGAGGACAATAGTCCGAATAATACAAATAATACTATTTGATAGATCCATTTGCAAATCCATTAATACTGAATAATAGCAAGTTTGATGCTCACTGGATGCCCCATAACCACCCCCACCGGTAAAAAAAAGACCTTGTGTTAATCCGTCTTGGTTGGAGGTCAGGAATTTATTTCGATAGGACCGTGTGCAACAAAAATATAAATATAGACGTACGTACAGTGAACGCGATTCCCTTACCTATAGGCACAAAATAACCCATCATTCATTCAATCAACCAATCTTATTGAAATTTTAATTTAATCTTCATCAAAAACTTCCAGTTTTTCTTTCTTTCTTTTCCCAATTTTTAGATATTATTCTTCTTAATTTACCTAGCCTAGAATTTTAAAATATTCATCCGTGTTTCACTGGCCAGTTATAATATCACTTAAAAATATTTACCTAGCGTAGAGCTTTCGGGATCTGTCCTGTGCCCAGTAGCTTCGGCTCTGAACCGGTTAAGTAATGATAACAGCATTACTCCCTGGGGTCTATCCCCCAGGCAACATCTGCCCCGTTGATTTAAAGTAAGATGGTTGGGTTTATTGCCCAATTCCTGAGGCGCCCTCATTGAGGGGGAATGCCGACGGATCAACGTATTTTTGCACCTACTTAGCTCGTGGGTGGTCTCACATTAAAATGTCCTTGTGTCACATCCACATACGTGGGATGCGCAGTAAATACCTACTTAACTAGCGTATAAGTTATTACCTCTTATAGGGAGCTCCGTCAGCTGGGGCTTTAGAATACACCGACTGCACCTCTGCAGAGGGGAGTAAGACACTCCCAATGGAGTCACCTGTTGGCTGTGGTTGGCGACCCGTGAGAGGATAGAACCTTGGTAGCTGAGCTGCCCATGACATGCAACACTCCGTTTTTGTCCTTACTTGGGCAAGACGGGCGGTCACTCGGCTAGTCACATCAAACACTAGCACATGTATGATTCTCTCAGCCCTAGTGCCCTAATGACAAGCCCCAACCTTTTTTATCTTATGTGTGCTAGAAAGCGTGGTTGAGGGGCTTTATCTGATGGTGAGATTCCAGTTTGGAGTTCTGGGGGAATGTGAAGTACCCTTTCATCACCATTACAACGAAAAATTTTACAGTTGATTTTAACTTAATGTTTCCCTCGTTGTATATTAGTTACCTAGACCGGAAATTTTATCTAGTAAGCAGTGAAGTAGTGAAGTAATTTTGGTTACTGACAGACAGAACCGAATCTCCATTATAATAAGATATAGGTTTGTGAGAATTAATCAGATTATATGCTAGAATTGTCTGCTCTGAAGCAAATCCTTCCATCCTTTCTATGTCAACTAAATCAAGGGTTTCTTTTCGAAAAATTACAAAAATAGAATTAAATAGGACTCAAATCCAACTCTATTCCTTCACAAGACCAACAAGGATTTCGTACTTCCGGTTATCAGATCTTAGAATACGTTGACTCTATCCCCCACCCCCATCCGCTACAGTACGAGTTTGGTTTAGGATAATGCTTAAATTGTAAATAGAACCCTCGCAAAATACTTTTACAATTTCTTTGTCAAAAACTAATGTACAGCTTGTTTCAGAAAATTGATATAATTCCATTATAACTTAATCAATTCTCGTTCAAATTATCTCAAGTTTTGTAGCGATAGAAGAGACGTACCTCGGGCAAGTCCATGATTTAGGTGAGGTGTTGCCAAGATCGCCAAAAAGAATACATATTGCTTTCCTTTGCTGCAGAGAAGAAAAAATGTCTTGCCTCCCGTGAAAAAAAGAGGTTCGCAAGAAAAGACTTGGTCTGTCCAACCAATAGGATTTTCGAAATCCTAAAAACACTAGTTTTGGTTTTGGTTTTCATTTTCAGGTATAAAAATGACATTCAATGTAAATGAAAAGGCGTTTAAACACTAAACAGAAATTTGGATTTTTTTCTTTTTTCTTTATTTCTTTTATTTCTTTTTTCTTTTTTTTCTTTTTTTTTTTGTTGTTTTTTGTTTTTTGTTTTTGAAGAAGAAGAAGAAGAAGAAGAAGAAGAAGAGAAGGCGAGTAGGCGAGAAGTCGAGTAGGCGATCTGTCCCGAACAGTGACGCAGATGAGTCGTGATTTTGACAGTCGTTCATCGGCTACGCAGGTTCTGTCTTAATTAAGTGATGGCAAGGGATCCACCAACGTGCATCTGCCTATCTTGAAGACGAATAGCTGCTAAATACGGTAACAGACTTTCTACTTGTAACGCGACTCACAGAATGGCATTCATTGTTCAACTCAGAAAAAAAATAACAATGGAGAATGGCGCTTTTTTTTTACTTTACTTTTCTTCCTTTTCTTATTTCTTTTTCTTTTTTTTCTATTTTTTTTTATTTTATTTTATTTTATTTATTTTTTATTCATTTATTTATTTATTTTATCTTTAGAACCTCGACTATTCCGATAATTAAATCGTAGTTAAAAGAAAAACGAAGACAAGATAAAACAGCACAAATATCAAATTTGATCATATGAATTTTTGAAATCATCTACGTAAAATAAGTCTAACCATAAAAGATTTGCCTAAAAATTTCCCTGTTGATATTTTCTTTTTCTTTTTTTTCTTTTTTTTTTTTTTTTTTTTTTTTTTTTTTTTTAGTAATCCACTATTTTCTGTCAGGCTTCAAATAACAATGGTGCTTGAAGGAATCTCCAGGAACCGATTGCTAATTATGTGTGGCTGAGACCGAATAAGGAAGTGGTTTCATAATCTATGGACAAGAAACAAAAGTATCCGTTGAGTTTTACAGCTTCAGGGAGACATATTTATTCAAGTCTAATTAGGTTTGAGCGTCAACAACTGTTGACTTGCGTAATTAGATATCATCAAAATAAGACAGATAAAAAAAACGTAAGACTACTCGAAAGATTTCTTTTACTTGTTGATCAGTCCAAAGAAAGAGACAAAACGCACTCGGATCCAACGTTATTAGCTTAGTTAATATGAACTAAATATAGACTGATAACTGCTTAAATAATTGAAGTAGCTTCTCTTTGGTTTAAGTTGTCTTCCCTTGGGTTGGGAACTCTTTAGGGCAAGATTTTTTTAATCTTATTATCATGGAGATTGTGTGTTTGTCTGTCTGTAACCGAAACTATATCACTACTCAAGTCACAATTCCCTTTAGTTATTTACGTCACATTCTCCATGATTTGATTTTATTTAAGTCTATATTATTAATAAAATTGTTTTACATTATTAATACTATTGGCTATATCTACATAATAATAATATGCAACTGTATTTATATATACAACAAAATAGCGGTTTACAGTGTGAACTGTAAGGCATATTGATCATAAAAAGTTGATTTTAATAAATATGTGCTAGCTATTATTGATTTCTAATTGTTTGGTTTTATCTTAATGAACAAGAGCAAAAATCTCAGGTATAAATCTTGAAAGCAATCGATTAACAAAAAGAAATAACTGTAATTTTATTCGTTACTTCCTAGTTTAACTAAATAATTAAATTAGGAAAATTTAGCAATGAAAAACGGGAGGGACGGAAAATGATGGAGTTAGTTTTAAAGTTGATTTATTTTTCAATCATACCCCCCCCCCCTTGTTTCAAATAATTCTATCTGCATTTTTATTTAGTTTCATTAGTGTTTCTAATTAAATATATTTTATCACATCAAAAGTTAAGTACTTTCACCCAGGGGGTGCATATATTTGCTAGTAATGTGAGAAGCGCGTGGCGTAATGGTTAAAGTCATGGGAAATGGACTCGTTGCCCCGAGTTCAATTCCTGGACGTAGTAATTGCATTTCACTTAGCGCTAATACCCTTAGGAAAGGTATGAATCCTACTCTCCCTCCATCTATGGGTAAATAGTAGGGCAGACTGGGCTCTTTAATCTTGGTTAGGCAACCGGTCTAGGAGAAGGAAAACTCTGAATTCAAATCTGCTGAACTCCGCTTAAGAAATTGACCTTGTGTTGCATCCTGCTCGTACGGAGGGGTTGGTAAATATATATATTTGCTAGTAATAATAATGAAATTATTGCGTACAGTCCTCAGGTGTACCACAACTCATCAAATGCTCATGTATTGTACATAGAATAATGCACTAATGCCAAGAAAATGAATTGTGTAGTCATAATATATGTGATTGTTTATGTGTATGTTTGTGTGTATGTGAGCGTGTGTATGTGTATGGAGGGGGGATATCAGGTATAGTGTTGTCGAATTACTGGAAGCATGGAGGTTTTGAAAGTGTTTCGGCAGCCAACAACCGATGTAGGCAGTTTATTCCATGCCTCAGAAACTCTGATCGTAAAAAAAACATTTCCGAAAGTCATGTGAGCTAAGCTGTTTTCTGGCGTGTGTTAGACACATGGAAATCAAAAAGGTGTTCAAGATTGGCAAGAGGATTAATAACCTTATGAGTATTTATTTGGAGGATTAATAACCTTATGAGTATTTATTTGGAGGTATAATTGGTATAATGGTTAGAGTCGTAGGAAATGTACTCGTCGACCAGAGTTCAAATCCTGGACGAAGCCACAGTTCATATAGCGCTAATACCCTTGGGAAAGTTATGAATCCAACTACTCTCCCTCCAGCTATGGGTAAATAGTAGGACATGCTGGTTCTTTGACCTTGGTTAGGCAACCAGTCTAGTAGAAGGAAAACTTTGAATTCAAACCTGTTAAACTCTGATTGGGTTGGTCGCAACTAGGTTCAGTACTAATTAGTGATCTATTTCACAACTACTAATAATAATGTTTTTACCAAGTCAGTTGCCAGACGTCGGAGTTTCACTGAATCCATTCCCAGAGCAGCAAGATGTTCAGAATATGGTAGATGCCTGATGGAGGGTATTTGCCCTGTTGTACATCTCTGTACAGTTTCCAGGAAGTTAATGTTCTGAGTAAGGTAGGGTTTCCAGACTGATAATGCAAATTCCAAGTGTGGCAGCACCATAGCTATATATTTAAGAGAAAAAGGGAAAAGACACTGTAATGACAAACGATAACACCGATAGACTTTGAAAAACTTTATTCTACTTAGAATAATTGGTACACTTATTGAGAGTTTGTATAGCCTAGTATTAACTAGAGAGCTCTCCAAAGGGGGCGGTAATCATAAAAAGGGGAGGTAACTCACAATTACTTATTGCAGACATAAAGGGTTTTGTCTTTTTTGTAGCAGCAGCAGCAGCCAATAAGTTTTCATGGTTGATAACCCAGTAACAAGGTAGAAAACGACTTGCACCTAAACAAATAAATGAGAATGAATGGAACATATGACCTTTAGGCACCCCTTTTGTGATCTCGATTCGTGGGGACATTTTTTCCATTTAAACCGTCAAAATTCGGTTAATTGTTAACAGACGATTTTTAGAGGTTTTTATTTTAATTATAAAACTAATACCTAACCCTAACCTAACCCCTAACCCTAGCCCTAACCCCTAACAAACAACTGGATTTTGACGGTGTAAATGAGAAAAGAGTCCTTTTGAGTCGAGATCGCGAGAGGGGTGCCTAAAGGTCATATGGTTCGAATAAATAAAAACCGTTAAAATAAGAGGAGACATCTTATCATATTCCCACAACATACAATTACAGAAGCTTGCTCAAATTTGTAGATTGTTTGAGTGATTAATTGATTTTAATAGCATCTCATGCTGTCTTGGGTTATTTTATGCCTAGAGGTTAGGGAATTGTGTTCATTGTACATACCTAGGTAGTAATATCTCATCCACAGAGAGCGATGTTAATGCCTGCATAGGGAAAGTATGGTCTGTTATAGACAGATTATTAATCATATGGAAATCCGATCTCACTGACAAGTTAAAGCGACTATTCTTCCAAGCCATAGTTGTATCAGTGCTACTGTATGGCTGTACCACCTGGACCATAATGGGGTGCCTAGAGAATAATGTAGATGGGAGTTTCCCAAGAATGCTGCATGCGATCTTTAAAAAATCATGGAAACTACATAGGCTGTCTACAAAAGAAATTGACTCTTTCGGAAAAAAAACATCAACACTCAAAATACACAGTTTTGTAAGGATACACTTACTGCAACTTAATGTCGTCTCATTTACTAAAAATTAAATGCTTCCTCTTCGTAATACTCGAACGTTTCGACGTTAAAATATCTGAGGGTGAAGTTTCAATTCTGGAGCTCTGGGGAATATGAAGTACCCCTTCATCAGCATTACCCCCAGGCCCACTTTGACCTGGAGTAGTAGTACCTGTCTGGGCCCCATCTATGGTTTAAATTTTTTAAAATATGTTTTAAAAAATTGAACTTAAAAAAATGAGTTCACATTAAGAATTGATAAAATAAAACGTCTTCAGCATAAAATAACACAACAGGGGTTGACATGCCACCAAATATAACCAACCCACTAACAATCGAACGTTTCGGTACAGAAATTACGTAACCTACCCACCCCTTAAGTCATTATTGATTCCTTTGCTATACAGATATTTGCTATCCACTGACTGTTTCTCAATTTTCGCCCACAAGAAAATAAATAAAACAAAAAAAATATTATTTTGATAAAGACTAAAAGGAAATTCCCAATTTTGTAATTGACGAAGAGAAAGAAGAGAAACAAAATGTGGTGAAACATCCAGAAGTGACATTAATGGACCCCCACCATTAATGGATCCCACCCCACCCAACCCCAACCATTTCTTTTTTCCTGCGTCCTACGCAAATGAAGTTGTCACTTTCATTAATTCTTAACACCGGCCATTTTATCCCAATCTCGGTCGTATTTTTGCACACAGAAAGGAAATTAAAAGAGAACACTGTAATCGACTAAACATAACCGATTTATTTATAACAATTCAGACTTACAATATTGTTCTCCAAAAGGCAACAAACGTTTTGTCTCTAGTTTAGCATATCGACAAGAAACGAAGATATATACTTTCTTGCCATTATTGTCCAAGATAATGAAGCTAATGAAATAATAGACATACGACAATAATAGACGATGACATCTAATGATGACAATGCAACCCCAAGAGAAAGAAAGAGAGAGAGAGAAAGAGAAAGAGAGAGAAAGAGAAAGAGAAAGAGAGAGAGAAAGAGAGAAGAGAAAGAGAAAGAGAGAGAGAGAGAGAGAAAGAGAGAGAGAGACTGAATCTCTTTTAATAGCAGCACAAAATAATGCCATAAGGACCAATTATATCAAAAAGAAAATTGATAATACGCACCAGAATAGCAAGTGGGGAAATAGAGATTTATTTGTTATGTCTCCTTGGGCATCTCCACTTTTCTTATCTTCTTATATCAATTTTTTTAATTAAAAAAATAAAGAAAAGATAATCTTTGCACAGAAAATATCTACATATTAATGCTCATGTTCCTTAATTGTAAGACCGTTATCATCTTGGAGCACCCTCTAGTTAACACCCTCACTTTTAGGCGATGGAATGGCAGGTGCTGTATTGGGGATGGCCCCCTGTGACAACTCGATATATTTTATCTAACTCACCGGATCAGAGCCCAAAAGTAAGTATAGTCTTTCTACTTGTAAGTCATATTACTACTAGCATTACCTGTGAGTATACCACAGTATGATAATTTAATGATTACGTTTGATATGTTTATTTAAGAGCCATTGCACAGTAGTTAAATATGTTAAAAGTATAATAATCAAAATTGAACGATTTCATCACTGAATCATCTTGCAACACCCTCTGCTTAAAAAATGAAACTGTCCAAATCGTAAAAGATGAAATGCAAAAATGTAAATTCTAATTCTCTAGTGTTGCTTATCCGCCGAATTCTTATTTCCTTTGAGTGTCATCACCTCAGCTAAATAATGTACTATACTGATTTTATTATAAAGAAAGAAAGAGAAGAAAAAAGTACATGCTACTCAGAAAAAATATGATAAGAAAGAAAGAAAGAAAGACAGTAGGGAAAAGATATAGAGAGGCTGTGAGTGCGAAAGCGATAATGCTAATCTGTTTCAATCGAACATAATGAAAAGACGAAAATATTGAAAGAAAAAAAGTACGAGAGAGAGAGAGTTAAATCAAGATTATTATACTTTTTACATATTGAACTATTTTGCAATAGTTCTTTATCAAACTCGCTATTAAGTAGTAATGGATATGCAAGACTAGCTTGCTAACAATTACACCACGATAGAATGCCCTATTTCTATGGGAGTATTTTTATCAGAACTGATATTACGGAAACCACCTGGGGAACATTCCAATATGTTATGGGATGGTGGAGACTTTAGAATCATCTATACATATATAAAGGACAGCTTGTGTGTATGTATGTATATATGTATGTATTGATGTATGTATGTCCAGATGATACTACGAAAATAAAACAATTAACGACAAAGTAAATATACATACACATTAAATATCATCGATTCTTGCTTTTTGTGCAAAAATTATGAAGATTTGATTTATATTCAAAAATATTTAAAATTTAAAATATACATAGAAATAGCATTGAAATTCTAATTAAAAGTGTCCAGCATTTGTAAATCTCAAATGTAAACAAATCAATATACCAGGGTTTTTTCTCCTTCTACCCAGGCAATGCTGGGTAGCCGCTTCTAGTAATATCATAAAGGAACTTCCAAAGAAATGTTAAATTTTTTTAAAACATATTATATCGATGAAAAGACATTGATAAGGTCACCTACATTCTATTAATGCGTGGGTGGGGGCGGGATCTCTCTCTCTCTCTCTCTCTCTCTCTCTCTCTCTTCTCTCTTCTCTCTCTCTCTCTGTTCTATTTATTTTAATTATAGATTAATTTTATTTCTCTTTCATCGTTTCATTAATGTCGGATAATTTTCGTTTGAATTATTTTCTTTCGTTTTTATTTCCGTTAATCAAATTTATTATTTTCTTTTGGTTATTTCTAATCGGATATCATCATGACGACGACGACGACGACGTTTATTAGCGAAAATCGGGTTGGATCAACAGACTGTTGAACAAGAAATAAGAGCTGATAAAGTTCATAACTTTATTATATCTTATTATCATGGAGATTTGTATGTTTCTCTGTCTGTAACCGAAACTATATCACTACTCAAGTCGCAATTCCCTTAGTTATTGGCGTCAAATTCTCCATGATTTTATTTTTATTTAAACCTCAATTATTAATAAAATTGTTCAATATTATTAATACTGTTGACCATATCTACTTACTAATCAAATGCAATTGTATTTATATATACAACAAAATAGCAGTTTACAATGTGAACGGGAAGGCTAATTTGCATATTGATATTAGACATTTGATTTTAATAAATAGTATTATTGATTTCTATTGATAGATTGTTTGGTTTTATTTTAATAAATATGAGCAAAAATCCCGGGGATAAATCTTAAAGGAAATCCATTAACAAGAAAAAATAACTGTCATTTTACTCTTTATTTCCTATTTTAACTAAATAGTTAAATTAGGAAAATTTAGCAATAAAAGAAGAGAATGATGGAAGAGTAAATTTCAGTTTTTGTTTTTTTCCATTTTCCCCCTCTGTTTAAAATCTTTTTATCTTCATTAGCCTTTCAAATTTAATACAATATTTTGTTACATTAAAACTTAAATATTTGCACCCGGGGGTACATATGTTTGCTAGTATTGATAATGGAGATTCGGTTTCTCTCTGTCTGTAACCGAAATTACGTGACTTTTTACATCACAAACACTTAGGAATTTTGTAAGTTTATCAATGAGTATTTAATATTTAGTCAAAATCCTTAATACGTAGAATAAAGAACGACCCTGTATTATTTACACTCAAAAAATGAGTATGCAAAATCAAACGGTCCACATTGTTTTAAAACAAGTCTTAATAAATACATGTTTAGTATTATATATTTATTAAATCATTAAATCTTTTTTTATTATTTATGGTAAATACGTAGACAAGATAATGATAAAGACAACGGGTAATGAAACACGACTCAATGTTTTAGATAAACGGTGTATTCAACAAACAACATGAACATGCAATATACAATATGTAACGTGTGATATACAAAATGTGTATGAGGTTTACAAATGTGTTATAAATTGTACAATTGTAGAGTTAGGTGTAGGGTTGCAAAATAATGCGTTTGCGAAAACTTATCTGTATCTGGTATATGAGTGTCTCTTGCTAGCTTGAGTTAAGTTCGACTTTACGATGTCAACGGTTCCTGGGTAAGTGGCTTCATTAGGCACGTCCTTTAACGGCGGCTGATTTAGTGAAAGAGGGAGATTGATGGTATCAATCTTCGAAGTTTGGCGGCTAAACTTACATGTGTGTTTAATTGGTCGCCGACAATGGCCCTTAGCCAATCGCACAAGGTCTCTTATCAGGCGATGGTTAAGGGGAGGTAAATATGTAAGGTCATATTATTTCTTTTATCATTTAAACCTCGCTCATTTTTCAGTAACAAGAAGTTGACTAAAATGTTTCCAAATAAATAAGTATCTATGATTTGTATTATCTGCGTTATTCGGACTATTGTCCCCATTTTTATTGTTATTTGTACAACGTTTCGGCCGATATGCCCTCCAGCCTTCTTCAGGTATTTCTTGTAGGACTCGGGAATCTTCTCGGACTCGGGAACCTTCTTGTCGTAGTCGGGAACCTTCTTGTCGTAATCGGGAGCCATCATGGAACTTCGAAACGTTGTACAAATAACAATAAAGATGAGGATAATAGTCCGAATAACGCAGATAATACTAATCATCAAGCCTCAGCTGATGGTCTTTCACTGGAGTCTGAGTGACAGCAAGTCTCCTCAGGTCTCCAGGACTATTCTGAGTATTCTGGCAGATTGCAGCAGTGCAGTGTTCTGAATGGTTTCAATTCTTCCTCTGATTTCCAAACTTTCCAAACCCTTTTCCAATCCTTTTGGGACTGTTCCAAGTGCACCAACCACAATTGGTATCACTTTCACTTTCATATTCCATAACTTTTTCAGTTCTCTGGCAAGGTCCAGATATTTGTCCATTTTTTCATTTTCCTTTAGCTTCACCCTGTGATCTGCTGGCACTGCAAAATCCACCAGTTGACAAGTTCTTTCCTTTTTGTTAATCAACACTATGTCTGGTCTTCTTGCTGGGATAAGGTGATCCGTTTTTATTATTATTATTATTAGTAGTAGTAGTAGTAGTAGTAGTAGTAGTAGTAGTAGCAAAAACATGAACCCTCTAGGTGCAAGTATTTAAGTTTTAATGTAATGAAATATTAGATTAGATTAAAAAGACAGATGAAACTAAATATGAACGCATATAAAAAGATTTCATTTATTCTTGTTTTATTTTAATTGATTTCTATATAAAATTATACATTTGCTTTGAATATATTTGAGAATAAAACACTAATATTAGAAATCAATAATACCAAGTAGTAAATTTATTAAATCTGGTTTTCTTAAAACCAGTATGAAAATTATCCACACCTTATAGTATGTAAATCTTTATTTCTTCGTGATATATAACGCACTTTGCAGGATTGTAAACTTGTTAATAACATGGGCAGTTTTAACCTACACTTTGATTGAGACATTATTAATAGATAAGATGTTAATTAAGATTACTTAATGACTATTTAATTGAGAATATAACGCAAATATCTCAACGAATTGTGATGTCAATGGTGAGGTAGTTTCGGTTACAAACAAACAAGTACATAATCTCCATTATAATAAGATTATTATTATTATTAACCCAATCCGTTCTCCACTGGTAGGATGTGACACAAAGTCACAGTATGGGCGATCCAACGAGGATCGAACTCGCTATTCAATAGTAATGGATCTGCGAGACTAGCTTGCTGACCATTACACCACGATGGGACACCCTAACTCCTGAGAGTAGGTATTTACCCAAACCGTTCTCCACTGGTAGAGTCGTAGGAAAATGGACTCGTCGACCCGAGTTCAATTCCTGGACAAAGCCACAGTTCACATAGCGCTAATACCTTAGGAAAGTTATGAATCCAACTATTCTCCCTCCAGCTATGTGTAAATACTAGGGCAGACTGGGCACTTTAACCTTGGTTAGGCAACCAGTCTTGGAGAAAGAAAACTCTGAATTCAAACCTGGTCACTATTAGAATAGGCTCAGGCCTACCTTAATGATCTATTCCAATTTGAAAAATAAAATTTTGATCTCTGACCTGGTGTAAACGGGTACCTTAGCTAGTACTTATATGTACATATTAACACTGTCCATCTTTACAGAGAGCGTGTGAAAGATCTTCTTAGTTCAGGGTCAACCATTATTTCTTTATTAATATTTTCTTTAAGTGGTCAATTCAATTTAGATGATGTTATCTATTGTGCTGTTGTTGGCTTGCAAGACACTTCAACAAGTTTTTTTTCCTTTTTTTTTTCTTTTTTTTTGTCTTCCCATAGACACAACAATTAAGGATTCTCGCTGTCTCTTGCATTCAAACACTGACTGACGTAACAATGAGTGTAAAATGTAAATATTGTTCAAAATATTCTTTTCAGATTAAGAGCGTGTCAGACAGTGGTTGGCGGAAGTGTTTGTGACATGTGACCTGAGCTTTTGTAAACACTAATCATGTTGCTTCATTGTCTCAGACGCGTCATGAAAGGTCGTCTTGACTCTGGACCGGTGGAACATTTCAGGTGACTAACAATTTTTGGGAGCTGCTTGCCGCTTATGTAATCGAAAAAAGAAAGAAAGAAAGAAAAGAAATTCGGTTTAAATCAGATCCTTCCCAAAAAACAGCATCATTTACCGATTTTAACATTTAAGCCAAAAAGTATGAGGCACTCAAGAGAGACATCTCCACACTCGATGGTAAGCCCCTAAAATTAGTAGACCAGTTCAAGTAAGTCGTCGAGGTGGCCTAGCCAGACAGCGAGCGAATCTATTCCTTTTTCACTAGCGCTAAACCAAGGAGATTGTTTTTGGCGTCTGAGGTGGAGTGCCACACCTACCATCAGCTCCTCACAGTACCTGTGCTACTCATACGCTGAGTTGGCGAGGGCCAGTATCGAACTTGGAACCTTGTGGTTCCTAGAGTCAAACGCTCTACCGTCTGAGCTAAACCGACCCTGCCCTACAATTTATCCATAGGTGGAGGGGGAGTAGGTGGATGCATACCTTTCCTAAGGGTATTAGCGCTATATGAAATGCAAACAGTCTCGACTAGGATTTGAACTCGCATAGACGAGTCCATTTCTTACGACTCTAACCATTACACCTCGCACCAACCTAGGTAGTAACATCTCATCCACAGAAAAATATATTAATGCACGTATACAGAAGGCATGAACTGCTTTAGACAGATTACACTGGGGAACAATTTTAGACATAATTTCTGTTGAGTTTGATTTTTCATTTGATTTAGACTAATATTGGCATGCTGATTTCAAAACTGCAGCCAGTTTTCTTCTACCACGTCAAGTTTTTTCTCTACAGCGTCCTCCCAAAATAAGCAAAATTGAATCATTTGTTGGTAAGTAATAGGATTGGTAAATGAAGGAGAATTATTCAGATCTGGTACCTAGGTTGATTCCCAGTCAAAGAACAAACATCATTGCCTTTATGAAGCTAGTCTATTTTGCATATTTTGAATTAAAACGTGTCGATTAAAACACGTCTTCGGTCCTTTATAAAATGTGATAGCAGTGAGAGCCAAAATATCATTGCACAGACTGTTACTTTATTTCATGAAATCTTCGCCATACAACAAGAAAAACAAATGTAAAATTGAGTATCCTAGTCTACTATCAGCTATACATCAAGTGCCTCATTCAGCTGAAATCCCAGTGTGGTGCAGTAGAGTTTGAGAGAAGCATTGGGTGGAGAGTAATTGGCCTCCAAGATCTGATCTCAAACCTGTTGATCCCAACATTCTACATGAGCCATTTGTTGACATAAAGAAAATTATGTTTGTACCTTGCACATTTCATTATTCGTTAAAGCATTTCATTAAAGCATTGCCAATTGAAGGCAAGTGTTTCAAGTACCACATTTTGGCATTTCCTGGCCTGTCAATTGAAAAATATCAAGGCCAGTGTGTTTGATGGTCTACAGATTCTGGAAGTTATCAAAGATGAACATTTCATCGGGATAATTTCAGAATTTGAATAGAATACTTGGTTCTTGACAAGTTCTTTACCTTGTCAAAAATTTCTTGGAAATGCATGAGCAATGAATTACACTGAAATTGGATAGCCACAAAATGCTTGATTGCAATATGAGCATCAAGTTCCATTTTCTGCATAGCCATCCTTCTAACTTCTTGAAAAAAACCTTGATGTGGTCAGCTATGAGCACGATGAATGATTCTACCAAAATCTGGAATCCCATGGAGGAATGGTATCAAAGTATATGGGATGTAAATATGATGGCTGACTACGGAGCATAAAGGGGAATTGTCCACATATTGAACACTCAAGAAAAAAAACTATGTGTAGATTTTTACCGTAACTACTTGTACACAATTTGACATACAGTAACAATATCCTTTGTAAGAACAAGGTGAATTTGTACAAACATTACAGTCAAGCAATTTTTTATCATTTCCATGGTAAAGTTTTAAAACATTCTATAAAATAAGCTCAAATTTGTCCCACGCAGTATTTTAATGTTTTTTGAGACCAGGCGAACGTATCCTGTTTCTTAAAAGTTGATGTAATAGAGAAGAAATTAGGGATTTTGTTGAATTCAGAGTCCTAAAGTTTGTAAAAAACAAGTGCCAGATCAAGCTCAACAAAATTTGTGATGCCCAGTGTAATGTTTTATTATTTCCCATTATTATATACACACTTCTAAAACCTTCCATAAAATAAGCAAAGATTTGTTAGATGGTGTATTTTTACGGTTTTTGAGAAAAATCGAGGGTATCCCTTAGTTCAAAAAGTTGACGTGATAGAGAAAAATTGGGATAATTTTGGATTCAGTGGTCATTAAATAGTAAAAAAAATGTCAGATCTAATTCAACAAAAAACGCGTTCCCCAGTGTTATCAATCATATGGGAAATCTGAACTCAATGATAGGTTAAAGCGACAATTCTTCCAAGTCGCAGTTGTGTCAGTACTACTCTATGGTTGCACCACTTGGACTCTAACGAAGCGCTTAGAGAATAAGCTATATGGGAGTTGCACAAGAGGTCTTAAACAAATCGAGGAAACAACATCGCACAAGAAAGCAGCTGTACGGCCACTTGTTCCTATCACACAAATAATCCGAGTAAATGAGGCATTCTGGACACTGTTGGAGAAGCAAGGACTAACTCATAAGTGACGTTCTCCTGTGGAAACCTACACGTGGGCACGCTTGTGTACCCCACCCCCAACAAGGACCTACATCGATCAGCTCTACGTGGATTCTGGATGATGCACAGAGGACCTCCCGTACGCAATGACAGATAGGGTTGGTTGGCGAAAAGTTGTCATGGATATCCGTGCTGCCAGTACGAAATCATGATGATGATGATGATGATGCACTCAGAGAGAATCGAACCCGCCTACAAAGAGTTGCTCACCGTGCTTCCTAATCCATTGTACCACTGAGGTGCCGTCTTTAACAAAAATATCCATACATCCTTACTTTGAAAATATTGGATTAATTGAATGATTGGATTAATCGATTTTAAAGGCATGTCAACTCATCAAGGGTTATTTTATGACTAGACGTTATGGAATTGCGTTCGTTCTACGTTTATATTTAAATTTTTATGCTGCTGTTTCTTAACAGTTATATTATATTAAGTATTCCTAATATCTAATACGTTGCACACAGTTTTAAGTATTCCTACATAATACTACATAATTGTTGTGATTTTCCGACATTCTACAATGTCAGATGAACACAAAGTCCGATTATTGTGGGGAGCCACGCACAAACCGAAACTCATGCAGTGGTTAGTGTAAAAATTGCATGTATTCCTAAAAGATATTTTATTTCGATATGAAGTGCTAACGATAAAAATTCCTATCCTCGTTTTAAGGAATATCCCGGGACGCGATCCCTATTTGTTACATTTCCAGTAAAGTTATTTTATGCTGAGAGGTTAAGGAATTGCATTCATGTTATATTTTCATGTAGTTGTTCTTAAGGGGCGTTGTTGTTGTTGTTGTTGTTGTTGCACACGGCCCTAACAAAAATGAATATTTCTCTGAATTTTTAGATGAGGCTTGATAATTAGTATTATTTGTAGTGTAGTGGATAAAGGAGTTGGGTTAAGACAGTTCTAAGAGACAGTTATCTCTAGACTAGCAGGAATGGTTAAAAGAATTAATTTGATTCCCCGAGTTTGAAAATAAGTTTCCTGAGTCCCTAAGATGGCCTAGTTCGAGAAGGTTCTCGAGTTCGACAAGAAATACCTGAAGAAGCAACTGTACGTTGTACAGATAACAATGAAGATGAGGACAATAGTCCGAATAATACAAATAATTCTAAATACGAATATTTTTAGACAAATCTATTGGACCAATAGATGAGATCCTAAAAAGTACTAAAATCCGGATCAGAGAAAAGATAGGAGTAATAACAATGACGGGGTACTCCTCACTTCCCAGATCTTCAAAACTGGAGCCTCACCATCAGATGCAGTTTAGTGTCATACTCAGGACATCTCTTTTGGGGTGGGGTTATCTTACACCTTTGCTCGAGTACAGTCAGCGTTTTCTGAACCCCGTCGATAGAACGGGAGTAGCATGGAGGTAGGGAAGATATTTAATCGAGTCCTCACTCACTAAGGACCAATATTGACATTAGAATATCCGTGATTTAGTAATGATAGATAAACACAAGGAAAGATATGATAAGCTTCTTTACACATACAGAAATATCTAATCTATGTAATAATATTGGTTCCCTGAATAAAGTACGACCGTTATCAGCTTGCAACACCCTCTGGTTAAAAATGAGACCATCCAAATCCTCCCAGATGTAATACAAAAACGTAAATCCTGATTATCTGGTATTCTTATTCTTATGAGTGTTGTCACCCCAGCTAAATAATCTATCATTCCGTTTTTATTAGAAAGAAAGAAAGGGAAGAAAAAGAACATGCTACACAGAAAATATAATAAGAAAGAAAGAAAGAAGGGGGAAAATATAGAGAGGATGTGAGTGCACGGAAGCGATAACGCTAATCTGTTTCAATCGAACATAATGAAAAGTTGAAAGAAGGAAAGAAAGAAAAAAACTGTGTAAGGGAGTTAAATCAAGATTAGTATACTTTTTACTTATTGAACAATTTGCAATAGCTCTTAAGTAAGCATATCAATCGTTGTAATAATTAAATTATCATACTGTGGTGTATCCACAGGTCCTGTTAGTATTATATCATTTGGTAATCTAATAACTTGACTAATTTTCGTTCAAATGGTCCTAAAATTTAACAGTATGTGTAGAAACAACTTTAAATTCCATTTAATGTTTTTGTTTCCAGTAAATGGCATTTCTATACCTGAAAAGAAAAAAAAACATTAAACATACAATAAAGAAATATATTTCCCTGGTCCTCGAGCCCTCGGGCAATGTGGTTTCAGCCATTGGACCGGTAAGATATTTTATATCAGCGTGATCCAGGAGGCTGTTCCCCATGGCGACACATGCCTCCTCGATTTAAAGGTGTAATGCTTGGTTTATTGCCCAGTGCCTGAGACGTCTCAAAAGAGGAATGCCGAGGGGATTCCTCGCCATTTTTAAATAATAGCCACGCATGGACTTCGATTTGTGCGTCATCCACACTATAATGGTCCTTTTGTTCGACTGACATGGTAGGATATCCGTAAATACTTATAATTAAGAAATATCAATTTTTCTGAAAAACCATCTACAGCTCAAATTATATATATATATATATTATATATATATATATATATATATATATATATATATATATATATATATAAACACGAAATATTACAAAACAGATGAATTTATTCTTGATGGTGAAGTCGTCGTAATAATGTTTCGGCTTTAGCAAGCCTTCATCAGGACTTGAGATGGAAATAATGTTGCTTGAGTAGGGATGAATGATTTTCACAAAACGGGAGAATAGTATTTGTGTGTGAAGAAAAGCCGTAACCGAGTACGGCATAACTCATATCACTAATTTCTAATAATTTAGATTTTTCTCGTCTTATATTTATAGTGTCTACTGGATGTGGTAATTGCATTTCACTTAGCGCTAATACCCTTGGGAAAGGTATGAATCCTACTCTCCCTCCAGCTATGGATAAATAGTAGGGCAGACTGGGCTCTTTAACCTTGGTTCGGCAACCGGTCTAGGAGAAGGAAAACTCTGAATTCAAACCTGTTGAACTCCGCTTAAGAAATTGACCTTGTGTCACACCCTGCTCGTGCGGAAGGGTTGGTAAATATATATATCTATAGTGTCCCTATAAAACACGCCACACTTTTCACCGACTCTTGGGAAGTCATTGCGTGCACCGGAATATGTGCTATGTCGTACTCGGTTATGGACTTTCTTCACACAACTACTATTCTCCCGTCATTCGAAAGGCATCCACCCCTACTCAAATAACATTCTTTCTGGCTGAAGTCCCGATTAAGGTTTGCTAAAACCGAAACGTTATATCGACGACTTCACCATCAAGAATGCATTCATCCTTTTGGAATACTTCGTTTTTTCTTTCTATTTTCCACTTACTGTCGGATTTATATCCCTATTTAGTCCTATATATATATATATATATATATATATATATATATATATATATATACAAGGTGTGTCAAAAAAGTATCGAGATTTTTGGTACTTCTTGACACACATTGTATTCTGAAAAAAAAATAACGTTCCATTCATTCTTCATTTGTATGTTGGTAAATACAGTTTTAAATTTGGTACTTTTTGACTTGTATTCTGAAAGAAATTAATGAATAGAACTTTTTTTTTTTTCAGAATACAAGGTTTGACAAAAAGTACAAAAAATCTCGATACTTTTTTGACACACCTATATATATATATATATATATATATATATATATATATAGTCTTTTATTCCAAGTTTATAGGTTTAATAATAAAAAGAAAAATTGTGAAGGAAATATTTCCAACTGAGATAACATTGAACGTCAACAGATTAAGATGAGAAAATAAGCAAACTTTTGTGGAATTAATTTCGTTGCCAAGGTCAACAGAACGAGGATTTTCCTCCAAAATAATATTATCTTCTTTTTTTTATAAAATAAACCAATCAATACAAAAACAGATTATAACAGCTTAAGTCGATGAAAAAACACCACTTCGTTCAATTCAATAGGAAAATGATAAATATTTCTTTAAAAAAACTTACGACTAACAAAAATACTTCGGAAGTGGAGATGTTCCCAACGATTGTTTTATCAACTCGAGACTGAATCATTATATATATATATATATATATGTGTGTGTGTGTGTGTGTGTGTGTGTGTGTGTGTGTGTGATGAAGGAAAAAGAGATACAGGAAAGAAAATATTGATTGGATAAAATTGATTTAATGAGTTACCAACACGTGTTTCGGCCAGACGTTTGTTTATGTACACATTGTATTCTATTTATTATCATCTTAAATAGAAAATGAAATAATAATAATAATAATAATAATAATAATAATAATAATAATAGAAAATTATAAAATATTTAAGTATACAAAGAAAAAAGGCCTTCTTCAGGGTAAAATGTTTGATATTTGAAGTTAGAATGGTCAAAATACAGAGAATTTTGAAGTGTTCGAAAAAATAGTATTTTGAAAATTATTTGAGACGCTAACATTTGGAGAAATAGACTGATGTTTGGTGACGGTTAAAGAATAAAGAATATTCGGTGAAGAGTGATATTTGAAAAAAAAGGGAGGATTTTATTTTCGTTAGTAATATTATTAACTTGGGCAAATAAAAGTTTAGATTCTGTTAATATAGGATTTTAAACATTTTTAATTAGTGAATACGTGTATTTATATTTATTTGTTTATATATATATATATATATATATATATATATATATTATATATATAAGTAAAGAAATAACAAAAGACTTAGAGATTTAGCATTATAGTCTATTTCAGGGAGCTTAGACAAATAGTCTAACTCTCCCGATTCATCAGATGCGAAAAGACTATAATGCTAAATCTCTAAGTCTTTTGTTATTTCTTTACTTATATATTTGCTCTGTGACTCTAACATTGAGAGCACACATTGAGCTCTCAAATTGCGACAGGTTTTTTTAAATAAAACTCTTGTGTCGTAAGGAAGATTTCTTCTTTGGACTTTTATATATATATATATATATATATATATATATATATATATATATATATATTAGACAAAATGTGATCCGTTGGGTCACCCGTTGAACTATGGGTAGATAATTAAGATTAGGGAAAAGTCAGTTTGCAAAGCGAATAAATCTTTTGAATAAATACGTCTGGAGAATTTTTAAAAAATACATTAAAATCATTTTGTAAGATTTCTAAGAAAGGGAACTTTGACCTAATTTAAATTTATTAAGGGACAAATATGTTAAGAAGCTAGGGGCTGGATGTTTATGAAACATAACATACAAATACGTTACACACTCTTCAATCTCTCATTCTTTACATTTACTGAGAAACTAACATATATAACGAGGAGCTAATCAAGATCTACATAAAGAGAAGAAAAGTGACAGACAAAATGTGAAGTAAGAAACGGAGTCAGTTTTTGAATTAATTGCAAATTACGACTAATTGGAACCAATTGAAATGGAATTTTTTTCAAACATAACTCAATCCTAGAACTAAGGAATATTTTAGTATGAATTTTGTATCATTAAATTAAACAAGGAAAAAAGACTTTAGAAAACAATCATTGATTTACACAGCTTTAATATAATAATAGATATATAAAACTGCTTTATGACTAATATTGAGCACTCTACTGATAATACAGCAAAAACACTTGGTCCATCACTAACCCACAAAATGAGATTGCGATAACCACATATTATTTCTATGTACATATATATATATATTGTGTGTGGTAGTATTATCCTTCATCTTCCCATTTCACTCAATGATGTTCCATTTCTGGGGGTCAGGGGAATTTGGAACACCCCTTCATCACCATTGCTCCCAGGTCCACTCTGACCCGGAGTGGTAGTACATGTTAGGGTCCCGTCTGTGTATTGAATAGAAAAAGATGAGTTTAATTAATTAAAAAAATGAATATCCATTAAGAATGAATTTATTTCAAAACGTTGTCGGCATTGAATAACCCACTAAGGTTGATATGCCGTAAAACAAAATAAAAACAAATCAAACCAATTCAAGTCGTCACTTCAACAACAACAGCGAGGAACAATGTGCATCTGAAATTTAAAAAATAAAAACAACAATAAACCCCCGGTGAGGTTCAAATTCACACCCACTCAGTCTCGGGCAAATCTGGTTCTATATACCAGCTAATAGGTTATGAGGCACGTGGTCTAATGGTTAGAGTCGTGGGAAATGGACTCATCGACACGAGTTCAATTCCTGGACGGAGCTGTGGGCTAATACCCTTGGGAAAGGAATAAATTCAATTGTCCCTCCAGCTATGGGTGAATAGCAGGGTAGACTGGGCTTTTTAACCATGGCAAGGTAATCATTTTAGTAAAAGGAAAACACTGAATTCAAACCTGTTAAACTCCGCTTTAAAAAATGACCTTGTGTCGCATCCTGCTCGTGCGGAGAGGTTGGTAAATATATATATATATATATATACCAGTAATATACCAACCCAGCTACGAGAACATGAATAATAACAAAGAAGTCGAAATAAGAAACCCCATAACCCCCCTCCTCACTACCCCCTGTCTCTGTCGCCATGATTGTTGTTCTAGTCTTACTCACTGGTGATGTTATTTTTAGTGAAGCTCTGTCAATCAATATTATTAATAATTTTTACTCATATAATCCTTCATCTAATTAACTGGACTTATATTCCTTCGCATAAAATGGTTAAGGATAATACTAGACAAAAGGAAACAACAACCCACAAGGAAGCTGCTGTACGGCCACTTGCCTCCTATCTCACAAACCATCCGAGTGAGACGGACAAGACACGCTGGACACTGCTGGAGAAGCAAGGACAAACTCATAAGCGACATTCTCCTGTGGAAGCTACCAACACATGGACATGCTAATGTGGGCTGCCCAGCAAGATCTTACATTGACTAGCTCTGCACGGATACTCGATGCTGTGCAGAGGACTTCCCGGGGACAATGAATGATAGAGAAGGTTGACGAGAGATTGTCATGGATATCCGTGCTAATTGCGTGACATGATGATGATGATGAATTACTACTACTCACATAAATCCTAAAATGAGGTAGGTGGGGCTCTTTAGCCTTGGTCAGCAATCTAAACAAGGAAAAGTCTGTTAGAAAACTTCCTCTGTCTAGCGACTATACTTCATTTCAAGTAAAGGTTAAGGGAGTAAACCTTTTACGATTTTTGTGGCCATCTTTTAGGCTTCAAGCAAGAGCGCAGTCCAGCGGAGATCCTTTGTGTTAAACAAAGCGAGATCCGTAGTGAAGAATCCTTTGGTTGTTCCTTGGTGCTCCTCAGTCTTTCGGGTCCTTCGTTAAGGATTGAAAATGGACGTCTGTCTGTATTAGCGATTAAATAGTTAACCAGTGACGTATTCGGGCTGTTGATTGGCCGAGGTCTAAACCACATTATCTCGCTTAGTCTATAGATTTAAGTGGTGTATGCATGCATCACACCTTATATACCAAAATAATCCAACAAAACCCCGAAATCAAATCCGGATCTGTAGTCCCTAACGTGGGTAAGGTACTTTTGGGTGCAGACATTTGGGCTCAGCTGGATTGGCGCCAACCGTTTCGGCGCATGCGTATTTGGAGACGGACTTTCCTTTATTTGTCAAGCTGCCTGTATCGATACGTCTAGAACAGTGATTCCCAACCTTTTTCTATTCCCCCACCCTTAAAAGAGTTTTGCTATCACCTCACACCCCCACAATTTATACTTTTGTTCAAAAATATAGAATGTGAATCCATACTACAGTTTTATCAAAAGATCATATATATTTCACTCTTTAAATCTAATATAATATGTTTCCTTTTCTTCGACATGATGAAAGGTAATGATAATAATCTGAATTTAAAAAAAACGAAAATAAAATAATATTAAAGAAAAAAATGTAATCTAAATTTGAACGGCAGCTTTTCGCATACCCTGGAATGATGCTCGCATCCCCTGGAATGATGCTCGCATCCCCTGGAATGATGCTTATCGGGAACCCCTGGTCTAGAGGATCAAATTTAAAATACATCAGTTATAAGTTAAGACCTTATATATACATATTTATGGAAGCGTGTGGTGTAATGGTTAAAGTCATGGGAAATGGACTCGTCGCCACGAGTTCAAATCCTGGGCGCGGTAACTGCATTTTCACTTAGCGCTAATACCCTTGGGAAAGGTATGAATCCTACTCTCCCTCCAGCTATGGGTAAATAGTAAGGCATACCGGGCTCTTTAACCTTGGTTAGGCAACCGGTCTAGGAGAAGGAAAACTCTGAATTCAAACCTGTTGAACTCCGCTTAAGAAATTGACCTTGTGTCACATCCTGCTCGTGCGGAGGGGTTGGTGTATATATATATATATATATATATACATATTTAGGAATTGGAAAATTATCTCTTTTGTTGTTCAGCTGTTTACTCATACTACATACAGATGGTGCTTTTGTATCAACCAACCAAAGACGTCTGAGTGGTTAGTCTTATTCCATTTGGCTGTTGGAGCAGGTCTGCATTCACCTCTTACAAGCGTTTCTTTCATCACAATCTTTTATATATATATATATATATATATATGTGTGTGTGTGGAGAAAGGTAGACAAATACGGGATGTTATAGAAACTGGATGTTTATTGTCGACGATGCAACATCTGTTAGACCTTCTTCAGGACTTGGATATAGTTCTTGCTTCAATGATGGACATATCCAAGAACTATATCCAAGTCCTGAAGAAGGTCTTACAGACCGAAACGTTGCATCGTCGACAATAAACATCCAGTTTCCATAACATCCCGTGTTTGTCTACCTTTCTCCCGATACTTTCGGATTAACCTCCTCACATTTCTCCCATATATATATATATATATATATATATATATATATATGCGTGATTTGAAACCGGACTGCCAAGCTGACAGGCCGATAAAATTAGGTACGACTCCAATTAAGCACTTATTCTCCCAAAAATTATCGGCAAAAAGCCATTCTAAACAAACCGTGTTTACAACTTATCATATCGTCGTATAATAAAAGTCACTGAAGAGGAATATTAACCTACTCTAAACAAATCGTAAAATCTAGGAAGTGCGTTTGGTGTAGATATATATATATATATATATATACTACAGCAATTGTTCTTTTTATATCTTCTTATTATAATGGAGATTGTGTGTTTGTCTGTCTGTAACCGAAACTATATCACTACTCAAGTCATAATTCCCTATGTTATTTTCGTCACATTTCCCATGATTTTATTTTTATTTAAACCTCAATTATTAATAAAATTGCTTTACATTATTAATACGTTTGTCTTAACTACATACTAATAAAATGCAATTGTATTTATATATACAACTAAATAGCGGTTGACAGTATGAATAGGAAGGCTAATTTGCATATTGATATCAAAAATTTGATTTTAATAAATATGTGCTTAGTATTGTTGATTTCTAATTGTTTGGTTTTATCCTAATAGATATGAGCAAAAATTTCGGGGATAAATCTTAAAATAAATCCATTAACAAGAAGAAATAACTGTAATTTTATTCTTTACTTCCTATTTTAACTAAATAATTAAATTAGGAAAATTTAGTGATGAAAGACGGGAGTGATGGAAGAGTAAGTTTCAGTTGTTCTATTTTTCGATTATATCTCCCTCTGTTTCAAATCTTTTTATCTGTATTCTTATTTAGTTTCATTAACCAAATTTAATATAATATTTTATTACATTAAAACTTAAGTACTTGCACCCGGAGGAGGGTGCATATATTTGCTAGTATCTTTAAAGTAAATCAATTCTTATACCTATATATGATGGATGAGGATGTATTAATGAAACAAAGCAAAGAAAAATTTGTTCATAACGGATTTCTTTATGTCTATTAAAACAAAGCTGACAGCGAGGTGAGCAAAAAAAAATCGATGCAAAGCACGGTGTATACGTCGAATAGAGTGATCTGCCCCTGTTTCTGGGCTGAACAGAGTGACCTGCCCTTGACCTTATATAATATAAATAGACCCATTGTGGTAGCCATTTGAAATTCTACTCTAGACGTCTGAACAACACGGATCATGCCTTTCATACTTTATACACAACTTAGATTTTCCTTAAAATGTCGCATGGTGTCAAAATGGTGGTTCCCAATTGTTCCATGGTGCCAAAACGGCCAAGCCCAAATGGACACGCCCAATTATCTATGATAAAGGTGGTGTGATGCTGAACTTCAGTGCTATCCAGCCATTCCTGGATAAACATGCTATTTCTACCATTAGTACACAAGCCATGCCCCATTTTTGGGGGGAAGGGGCATGCCCTATTTTTGAGGTGGGAGGCTATGCCCCATTTTGGGGGCATGCCCATTCTGGAGGTGGGGTCCATGCTCCATTTGAGGGGCTATGCCTCATTTGGGGGGCATGCCCCATTTGGGGGGCCATTCCTGGATAAACATTCTATTTCTACCATGAGTACACAACCGGTGGCCATACCCCATTTTTTGGGGGAGGGGGGCCATGCCCCATTTTTTTCGGGGGGGGGGCATGCACCAATTTTTAAGGTGGGAGGCCATGCACCATTTTGGGAGGCATGGCCCATTTTGGAGGTGGGGTTCATGCACCATTTGGGGGGGCATGTCCCTCCCCCCAAATGGGACATACCTCCCAAAATGGGGCATTTAGAGTGGGTCACATGAAAAACATGAGATATTAGGGAATCATATAAGTATTTTAAAATCACACCAAAATTCCACATTATTTGTAATCTTTGTATTTGTATCTATTTTCCCGACTTCCCACCAGACCGGCAGCTCTGTCGAGTGGGGCTTTAGAACACACCGACTGCACTTCTACAGAGGGGTAAGACCTCCACCCCCAATGGGGTCACTTGTTGTCCGTGAGTGGTGACCTGTAATGCTTATGGATGGAACCCTGGTGGCTGAGCAGTTCATGACATGCAACACTCCACTTTGGTCCTTACTTAGGCTAGACAGTCGGTCGAAGAGGACCCTCCGATCAATCTGCTGATTACGTCAATCCCTAGCATTATATGATTTTCGCAACCCAATTGCCCTTATGGCAAGCCCAAACCCTTTTTATCATATATGTGCTAGAAGGCGGTGGCTGATGGTTTTAATCTCCTGGGTATGAGGTTATACTCTATCTGATGGTGAGGTTCTAATTCTGGAGCTCTGGGGAGTTTGGAGTACCCGTTCATCACCATTACTCCCAAGTCCACTCTGACCCGGAGTGGTAGTACCTGTTAGGGTCCCATCTATAGATTAGATAGAAATACATAAAAGATGTGTCTAGAAAAAAATTGATAAAAAAAAACTGAATACCCATCAATAATGAATAAAACGTCATCGGCATAAAATGACCAAATGAGTTTACATGCCGTAAAATCCAACCAACCAACCAGCCAACCAGACCGGAAACATTGTCTTTTTAATGTAAAGAGCCACGCACAACCCGAAGCTCATGTGATGGCTAGTGCAAAAGATGGGTGTCCCGTCGACATTCCCCATGATGTTGTCTTGGGGACGGTCTCCTGGGACCACGCGATATAGTTAACTACATGCACCGGATTAGAGCCCAAAAGCCCCTAATCCAGGTAAGTATAGTCTTTATCCTTGTAGGTCATAGTACTACTCGCAGGGCCTGTGGATGTACCACAGTATGATAATTTAACAATACAACCTTGATATGTTTATTTAAGTGCTATTGCTCAATAATTCAATATGTAAAATGTATAATGATTAAAATTGTACGACCGTTATCATCTTGCAACACCCTCTGCTTAAAAATGAGACCGTCCAAATCGTCCAAGATGAAATGCAAAAATGTAAATCCTGATTATATGATGTTGCTTATCGACCGAATTCTTATTTCTTATATTTTCATTTTTTTTTTACATTAACACAGCCGATACAGACTTATATAACAGACCCAAAAGTACCACCTCCATAGAATTGTCGCTCACGGCGGACCTTTCTCATTTTCTCAGACTACACCCACACCCCACCCACCCGGATACGCCTCTGATTTAATGGTGTTGTTGCGCTGTTTATATCTGTTGTAGTTTTCTGTGGGTATACATAGGAGGCACTACTTTCGGAACGTCTCTCATACAATGTTATTGATCATTGACACAACGTTGGAACTCCCTTGATTTATCGATCTTTTTCTTATCAATAATCAATATGTACCAGCAAAATGTTAGCGATAAGCATTTTATTCATTGACAAAACGATTTGGCAAATGACGTTAAGCTGCCGATGTCTTTATTTCATTTTTTCCACATTTCATGAATTCTAAAAATAGACCCAATTTAAACTAACCGAGGCCAGATCCCAATCAAAAACCTTTTCAGTAACGGACATCTTAGGGATAGGAATTAACAACTTAGAATTAGACTAGAAAGTGAGAGAGAGAGAGAGAGAGAGAGAGAGAGAGAGAGAGAGAGAGAGAGAGAGAGAGAGAAAGAAAAGGGAGTTAGTAAAAAAAGATCTCCAGACAAGTTAGTATCAGCCAGACCATCGTTGACCACGCACCCAAAACTATCAGTTACGATAGTAACTAAGTCTTATCCTCTAAGACTAATGCCTCTAACTGGTAAACAAGTAAGCCTTTCAAATAATAATACAGTAAAAATTAATAACCATACAATATATCTTTTGTAACCTGTCACTCATTAAGAAAAATAATATATATATATATATATATATATATATATATATATATATATATATATATAAGTAATTGGTAATTTGCTTGAAGCATTGTTAAGTATGTTATAAAATAATAAAATTCGAAGGCAATACAATGCGTAAAAAATAAAGACAAAAAGATGTTTATATGTCTAATCGATTTCAAAGCGAAGCTTTATCATCAGAGTTTTATTTCAGAAATGACGTGCTTATGTTTTTTTTATTTGTGTGGTTATAATTTCTCTTCTTATTTCCTTTTCCTCTCCTTTTTTTCCTCTCTTTCTTTCTCTTCCTTTATGAATGGGCGAATAACTGTAATTTCTTATTTCTCTCTTCTTTTTTTTCTTTCTTAAAAGTTTGTTGAGAACAAGGCTGACATCCGGTAAGATGTTGCAAAGTGTTGCAATGTGTTGCAACCGTGTGAGCATGTCATAATTTCAAAAACAAAAATGAACAAATAAATAAAAACCGTTAATAGAAAATTTTTTTACATACTTAGCTTTTGTTTCGCTTTCTCCTTTCATTTCTTATTCTTTCTCCTCTCTTTCTTTTTTTTGTGTTATTTTCTTCTTCTTTTTTTTTTTCCCCTTTACCCCTTTGTTCTCTAATTTAAATTATTTTTTTATAGTAAATAAGTAAATAAAAGATTATCTTAAATTATGTATTAGTATTGATAGAAAAATAAATAATTTTTTATTTTTTTTTTTTTTTAAGAAAATATCTTTTACGAGTACTTTTTCTCTTTTTCTTTTCTTTAATCTATTTAAGTTTTTAGAGCTTTATTATACTTTTCTCATTTTTTCATTCACTATTCATTATATATATATATATATATATATATATATATATATATATATATATATATATATATCCAAAAAGACAGACTTTTTTTAAAAGTCAGACCTGTTTTTTGGGGAGACACCCTATATTTTTTTAAAAGTCTGTTTTTTGGATCACCCTATATATATATATATATATATATATATATATATATATATATATATATATATATATTATATATATATTATATATATATATATATATATATATATATATATATATATACTGTAATAATTTTAAAGGTCACACTACATCTACACATTCCGTTGCCTTACATACCATCATTCCGACACTAGCGCCATAAAATAACATCTTATAACAAAACATACCAATAACACTGACAAATTCACATTCTTCGACATATGGAAGATTCCCATCGACAATACCTAAATCCTCTATAAAAATGAAAATAAGAAACGCCGACAAAATGTGGTTGAAAATAGAGGAAAAGTGGATATAACAACACAACAACTAAATTCAATTAAATATATATTTAATGTTTTTACCACGGCACTCGGAAAACTTCTATACAACATTTCTTCCATAATTAAATCGATAAGCATACTCACCAAAACCTTTTCAAGACCTCCACCCCCGCAACGCAATTACTTGCTTAAAATGTTTATATAATTTGACATTAATTATTTATCAAGAAAAGATTATTTCTTAATCTCCTTATTTCCTTGACAAAGTCAGACGATAAATTCTTGGAGAAAATATATAATCCGGATTCCAATAAGCAATTGTAATCACCAATTATCTCCCTTCTTTTAGAACCTTCCTTCCAGAAAGCTAAATGCAAATACAAATTTACGAATTTCCAATAAATCCAATTAATTCTCGCCATGAGAATCCTATAAAACAAAATATACATTCCTGCCCACCCCCGCGCCCAAACCCCAAATTCAGTGTTGAACCAATCAGAACGCTTTGTGTTCGGCTGATAAAACTGAAAGGTACCTTTTCACTTTCATCGATAATATGTTCTTTTTTCTTACTTGCTACAAGTACCATGTAAAGTAGTACTACCTGTTCCATGATCAGGACAAGACAGGTCTTCTTTCTTACCTGCTACTGGTACCATGTAAACTTGTACTACCTGTTGCATTGTCGGGTTGTCGGTGACAAAACTGGTACCCTCATCAGGCACACCTCGGCTTGTCTGGTAAAATGGGTGTGTATATACTCAGCATCACTAAAAACAAGAGCTGTCAAAGAGCGGATGAGCTCCAGGGGAGACAATGGTCATCCATACCGATAGTATTGGCGTACTTACTACTCACATAAATCCCCAAATGGGGTAGATGGGGCTCCTTAGTCTTGGACAGCAATCCATCTAGACAAGGAAAAGTATGTTATGAAACCTCCGTTGCCTAGCGGCTAAACCTCATTCCAAAGAAAGGCTAGGGGAGTAAACCTCGAAATCAAATCCAGAGCTGGAGTCCCTAAGGTGACGTGATGCTGAACTTCAAATCCAGCAACTCCTGCGATACTATAGTTGCCAAACTGCATTGTTTTTTGTTTACTTTTTTTTGGGGGGGGGCTTTCCTTTGGACCACAACGGCAGTGTGGAAAGGGAGGCCTGCTGCTTGGGCGACAGCTCATCCTCCATATCAATCCGCCCAGGCCATGTAGTTCCACTTGTTTTGAACATTACGCCATCGTCTCTAGTAGAAGGAGGGGTATCAATGACCATAATACGTTGGAATTTATTTTTTTTAAAACACGTACTTTTATCGGCAATGTTAATATTCATTACTCGATTTTTCTTTTAAAGTATGAACGACCAAAAATGTAAATTATTATATTAATAAATTCTTGGAAAAATTCTTGTTTTCTTGATCAAGTTTTTATTACTTATCTAGCCCATAATTATTCACTGCGGGAGAGATCGACCCCCCAGAGCACGTCTTAGCTCTCTGGAAGCCGGGTCGAAACTGATCTCTAAAACTAACTGTTCTCACATCTCTGTGCCGGAGGTCAGTTGGGGGTCATCTAAAATGTCAATCATAACTTCCAATGGTTTTGGAAAACTACCCATCTTCAGTTTCAAATCTAACGAACTTTATTTAAAACTAACTTACAGGCACGTTCACAATTCATGAACTCTCATGAATTGTAATACAGTGAGTGGAAGAGTTTAATATATAATGTCAATTTTAAACCTTTTAAAAAACGTTAAACCTGAATTTTTTCTCTTTTATTAACCCCGTCCTTAGATGATTAAGCTATGTTGGTTGGTTGGCTGGCTGGTTGGTTGGTTGGTTGGTTGGTTGGATTTTACGGCATGTCAACCCTTGTTGGGTTATTTTATGCCGATTATGTTTTTGCTTAATTAATTCTTGATGATTACTCAAATGTTTTTTATTTAACCCATTTATAGGACCCTAACAGGTATTACCACTCCGGGTCAGAGTGGACCTGGGAGTAATGCTGATGAAGGGGTATTCCTCATTCCTCATTTATGAGAGCTCCAGAATTAGAACCTTACCATCAGATATTGTTTAACGTCATACCCAATACACTAAAACCATCGGCCACTGCCTTCTAACACATATATGATAAAAAAAAAGGCTTGTCATAAGGGCAATGGGGTTGGGACAATCATATAGATACTAGGACTTGAAATGACCGGCCGATTGATCGGAGGGGGCCTTTCCGATCGTCCGTCTGGCCTAAATATAGGCCAAAGTGGAATGTTGCAGGTTATGGACTGCTCAGCAACTAGGGTTCCATCCTTAAGAATCACGGCTCGCCACCCAAAGCCAACGGGTGGCTCCATTGAGGTGCAGAGGTACAGTCGTTGTATTCTAAAGCCCCTGCCGACAGGGCTGAGGTGTCGGTCAGTCAGTTAGGAATTGATGGAGGACAAGTAAGGAGCTTGAATTTTGGAGCTACCGAAACTCCTTACCTTATGGGATGAGCTATGATTTATGAAATAATAGGATCTTTCCTTTATCAACGCAAAAAATACTACTTCACGTCTCCCTATTTTTGATGCCAACCCGGAGGGAGGTTGAAACAATAAAATGAGTGGTATTTTTTATTGAAACACGTGTCTGATTTTTTTCCTTTTCTGTGAACTCATAGTCGTCTTTTCGTCTTCCCTGTGACTCCAGCAACTTCCCGTCTAGACGTACCAATGCGACCACAAACAAGATCTCTTCACTACCTGTCACTTTGTTTTAGTGGCTTTGTCTACTAAAGTTAATATAAACTTAATATCAACAAAATCTCTCTCTCTCTCTCTCTCTCTCTCTCTCTCTCTCTCTCTTCTCACACACACACACACACACACACACATACATACTCTCTCACACACACACATTCACAAACACACACAAATACATACACTCTTCTCTCTCTCTCTCTCTCTCTCTCTCTCTCTCTCTCACACACACACACACATACATACTCTCTCCCACACACACACTCAACACACACAAATACACACAGACACACTCTCTCTCTCTCTCTCTCTCTCTCTCTCTCTCTCTCTCTCTCTTCTCTCTCTCTCTCTCTCTCTCTCTCTGTCACACACAACACACACATACACACAAAGGCACACATACATAAATAAACAAATAAAATAATGATAGATAATTAAAATGAAATAAATACATATTCCAACAAAGCAAAAAATAAAAGAACCGGCAAGGGTTTTTTTGGTCATCTTCCCATGACTATGGCCGCACTTCCGAAAAAGAAATTATCGACCATTTTCACTGCTGCAATTCTGGCGGACGGTCATGTTTTCAAGAGTTCTCAGAAAAATGTGTCATCGAAGTAAGTAGAGAAACTTTTGATATTTGGTTCTCTTCTCAACTCAGCACCAGAATGATTCAACCAATAACTTCATTCTTGTGGATATTATACAAATTTATTCCTTGTTCACCAGATTAACAACTAAAGGATTCCGATCTTAGAAGAAAGACTTTAGGAATTTTGGTTTCCTTTTAATCTTACCAAAAGGAGTAAATGGTCCGTAGTAAAAACCAAAGAAGAAGAAAAAGAAAAAGAAGACCCTTGTGTATTGAGAAAGAAAGAAAAAAAGAAAGAAAAAAGAAAGAAAACCATTCAGTATTGAGGAAGAAGACAAACAAAAAAGAAAGTATAGAAAAGTAGGCGTAAAGAAGAAGAAGAAGAAGAAGAAGAAGAAGAAGAAGAAGAAGAAGAAGAAGAAGTGTTACAAACACACACACACATACACACACAAGAAGAAGAAGAAGAAGAAGAAGAAGAAGAAGAAGAAGAAGAAGAAGAAGAAGAAGAAGAAGAAAATCGGTTCAAATTTTCTGGTCAAAGAAAATGACTGGAGATTAACATCGAAATACTCCTCTGTGTTTTGGTTTTATTTTTGAATAAATGAATGAACGAAACGATTATCTTTTTAAACGCATGAGTGAAGCGTCTGAATGAAATTATGGGGTGGGCGGGGATGAACACCACCACCACGATGACGACGAAAGAATAAAATGAGAATCGATCCGTCTAATAACAGCGATCTGAATATATCGCATAAAAATCGAACTAGTTTATTTTCACAATTACAGAAATGAGGAAATCAATCCTAAAATATTCGATCTCATTCTCTCATCCTGATTAAATGCTTCACATCTTGTCAAACTTTATTGATTGTTTGATTGATTGATCTTAACGGCATATAAACCCATCTAGGTTTATTTTATACCTAGACGTTAGGGAATTGTACACTGATATTTATATTGGGTTGGCGCATAATTATTACGGCGTTTTTTTCAACAAATTTTTAAAATTCGGATACTGTCGTTATCGGAGTGTTTATGGGGACCCCAATCAGCCAATTTCCATACGTTTCCGAACTTTTAAAGACGAAAAACGATGATCGAATTGACCACATTGAATTCTTGGGCCTACATTCTCGTTGTCAAATTTTCGCTCTCTTTCACGGCTGCCAAAAGTGCCTGGTTGTTGAAATTTGATGGTCGACCTCTTCCTTCTTCATCTGCAAGGTTTATATTGTATCGTTACGAGTGTTAGTAGTAAACTCAGGAATGCTAAAGGAGAAAAGCAAGGAGAAAATGCAACACGTCTGTCTCATTCAACAACTTTTATTCAACTTCCTAGTGAGGAACGATCAGGAAATGACTGTGCTGCATTCCAACCTTTCTTGAAGTGGTAGAGCATAATATGATAAATGTGGATATGATTTTTGATACGCATTCTGAAAAGAGAGGATTATTTTTATGAAACAAATTAAACAAACTACCAATTGTTATTTTTTTTTTTTTTTTTAATTTGTTGAAAAAAAGCCCAATAATTATGCACCAACCTAATAATTCCTTAAGATAATGAGATTTATAATGAAATTGCAACTGACTAAATGCAAATAATCTAATCTGTATTGTCTTCTTAGTCTGTCTTAGGAGATATACAAGAGAAGACAGAAGAGGATGAAGTGGTGGAAGAAGAGGAAGAACCTTCAGAGGATCAAAAACAATCTGCTCAACTTGAAACTAATGTTGATCGAAAGAGTAGCCGAGGAGATAATAAGGCTTTGTCTGGTAAGCTTTGTTTTACACTTTTCTTCAGATGCATACACTCAGTCTTAGTATAACAGTTATCATCATAATTGTAGAAATTTGTTTATACTAGCAAATTTATGCACCCTCCTGCATATCATGTTAAATTAGAAAGGCTAATAAAACTGAATAAAAATGCAGATAAAAAGATTTGGAACAGAGGGGGTATGATTGAAAAATAGAACAACTTTGAAACTAACTCTTCCATCATTTTCCATTACTCCCGTCTTTCATTGCTAAATTTTCTAATTTAACTATTTAGTTAAAATAGGAAGTAAAGGATAATATTACAGTTATTTCTTCTTATTAATGGATTTCTTTTAAGATTTATCCCCGATATTTTTGCTCATATTCAATAAGATAAAACCAAACAATTAGAAATCAATAATACTAAGCATATATTTATTAAAATCAAATTTTTAAGATCAATATGCAAATTAGCCTTCCCATTCACACTGTAAACCGCTATTTTGTTGCATATATAAATACAATTGCATGTTTTTAGTATGTAGCTATGGTCAACAGTATTAATAATGTAAAACAATTTTGTTAATCATTGAGGTTTAAATAAAAATAAAATCTTGGAGGATGTGATGTAAATAACTAAGGGAATTGTAACTTGTATAGTAATATAGTTTCGGTTACAGACAGACAAACCCACAATCTCCATTATAATTTGTATATATTTGATAAATGTCATTTGTTTACACATATTTATATAGTTTCAAGTAACTAATAACAATCCTTATAAATTGGTTATTTGTTTTGTTTTACAGCATATAAACTCTTTTCAGGTCATTTAATTCCGAATCAAGTTATTTTTGGTTGGTTGTTTTGTTTTACGGCCTATCAACCCTTTTTTGGGTCGTTTAATTCCGAATCAAGTTACTTTTAATTGCTTACAGTACTTATAACTTCAAGTATTCATTCTTAATCCAAATAATTTACAGCTATGTGATATCAAGTATTTCCATCTAATATAAATAATTTGTACACAGTTGTATGGTTTCAAGTATCTCCATGTACTATTGACAATTATATGGTTTCAAGTAATTCTTTTTATTCAATAATAGTAAATAATAATAATCCTTAATAAACAAGTAGAGAGTCAAGTAACTATTCTTAATACAAATAATTTACTGTTATATTGTATCAAGTATTCCTATCGAATACAAATGATTTTTAAACAGATTTATTTGGCTCATAAATGGGACCTAAAGAGGTAAAACCAGTCCAGATCAGAGTGGACTCAGTTTCAGTATATTTGAACAGTATACAGGATCAATACTTGACGCCCGAAGTGCCCAAAAAATGGGTGCACGTATAAGGAGCTCCACTTGAAATTCAACCATGTCACAACCTGCCCACGTGGGGAAGCGGACAGATACCAACTAATTGTAATCTCTCACATGGCAAAATTTCCCTTCAAACAAAAGGGAAATATTTGCTTCATTTATCTTTTGAAATAATAGAGAAACTATTTTTTATATCGATCTATCGATTTCATGTTATATACTCGTTCCTCATCGAGTATATAAACGGGAAGAGGGTCATCTTGGGTGAATATTAGAGAGACAGACAGATAGACAGACAGAGGGGGAGAGACACAGAGACAGACAGACAGACAGACAGACAGACAGACAGAGAGAGATTAGAGATAATAGTTCTAACTTTTTACACTGCTTTTACTTCGTCAAGTGGTTCTATCTCGTCGGACGCCATTTTCTTTGGCCTGACTTCTATCTGCTGGGGGTTGATTTCTTTTTTTCTTTTCTTCGTTGTGCTGGGCTGGACATTGCTTGTTTAATAATTTAATTAACTTGTTTGTTTCTTGATCAAGTTTTATTTCCCCAGTCCATTTGATTCCGCCGAGGTGAGATGGACCCCGGGAGCTGACAATACGTCTACGCTCCTTGAAAAACGGGCCGCATCTGCTTAACTAATTAAACTTATTCTCACGTGTCTGTACCGGAGGTCAGTTGGGATCAACTAAACGTCACTCATAAACCCATACGGTTATGGAAAATTGCCCACCTCCGCTTTTAAATCTAACGAACTTTATTTAAAATTCTAACTACAGGTACGTAAACAATTTATGACTGTTCATGAATTGTAACATTCAGTCGTTTCATAACTGCACGCGTACATTCATTTGCTCCATGGTATGTTAATCAATACATTCAAGCCCCTCACACCACCCCACCCAACCCAACCCCCTTACTCTATATCGAACTGTCACTGATCGTCTCAATCATATATATCCAACTGTTCGTTTCATCAATACATCTATCACTCTTTTATTTATTTATTTATTTTTGTTCCTTCGTCTGATTACATCAGTCTAAATATTTTCATCAGTTCGTATCTACAAATTACTTTTCTATGCTAAAATCTAAAAATGATGTCCCGTTCTGCTGATGGCCCACTAAGCCCCACCCACGTTTCTGTCCGGGCAGAGTCAATTGTGACACTCAGATTCTTCATCTAATGGTCAACAGCCGGACAGATGCTTTTTTTGGGGCGAACACACAAAGCCTCAATATTCCTTATATACATATATATTTTTTCTCTCTACAGGACGATGTTTATCGACTGTTGTTGGCACAAACCACCCCCCACTCCACCCTACCGCCCCTAAAAAAAAAAGTCTCTTCGATCGCCGGCTGAGGTGGCATTACAAACGTTTATATTGATCAAATCTCAGAAAGAAGAGGAAACCAATAAACTGATGATGATGATGATGATGATGATGATGATGATGATGATAGACGAACGTCAGCTGGCAAGGAAGAAGAAAATTTCTTCGCTTGACTTTGTCTGGTTCAATAAAATAAAAATAAATATAGAAAAAATATATAGAAAACTATAAAAGGTAATAATAAAATATATATAAAAGATACGATAAGACATTTGCAGATGATATGTATTGTTGTTATTCTGTTGAGGCGTTTGCTGTATTTATACATTTTTATGCGTTTATTTATAGTAGCAAAAGATTTGGGAATACATCGAATAATAATAATAATAATAATAATAATAATAATAATAATAATAATAATTTGTGATAACTAGTAATAATAATAATAATAATAATAATAATAATAATAATAATAATAATAATAATATGCACAAGGCTCTCTACCCTAGAGATGATAGAGATAGATTGTATGTGTCAAGAAAGGAAGGGGGAAGAGGTCTTGCCAACATAGAGGAATGCGTAGAAACCACAATCCAACAACTTGAAGATTACACAAGGAAGAGCAAAGACAAACTACTTATGGCGGCCAACAATAGTAGAAACGGCAGATGGACAAACAGAAAAACGACAAAGACTAGAAAACAAAAATGGGAAGAAAAACAATTATACGGACGCTTCAAACGACAAATAGAAGAGGTTACACATGAAAAGACTTGGACATGGTTAAGAAAGGGAAACTTCAAAAGAGAAACAGAATCACTTATAATTGCTGCACAAAATAATGCCATAAGGACAAACTACATCAAAGCGAAAATTGATAAGACCCAACAGAATAGTAAGTGTAGACTTTGCGGTAATAGAGATGGGACTGTTAACCATATACTCTGCGAATGTAGCAAACTAGCACAACGAGAATACAAAGCTAGACACGACTGGGTTGGGAAGGTGATCCACTGGGAATTATGCAAAAAATTAAATTTTGACCACACAACAAAATGGTATATGCATAAACCAGAATCTGTTCTTGAGAACGAAACGCACAAAATTCTCTGGGACTTTGAGATAAAAACGGATCACCTTATCCCAGCAAGAAGGCCAGACCTAGTGTTGATAAACAAAAAAGAAAGAACTTGTCAACTGGTGGATTTTGCAGTGCCAGCAGATCACAGGGTGAAGTTAAAGGAAAATGAAAAATAGACAAATATCTGGACCTTGCCAGAGAACTGAAAAAGTTATGGAATATGAAAGTGAAAGTGATCCCAATTGTGGTTGGTGCACTTGGAACAGTCCCAAAGGGATTGGAAAAGGGTTTGGAAAGTTTGGATATCAGAGGAAGGATTGAAACCATTCAGAACACTGCACTGCTGCAATCTGCCAGAATACTCAGAAGAGTCCTGGAGACCTGAGGAGACTTGCTGTCACTCAGACTCCAGTGAAAGACCATCAGCTAACACTGATATGAAAACTCAAAAGGAGTAAATAATAATAATAATAATAATAATAATAATAATAATAATAACTTGTGATAACTTGTAATAATAATAATAATAATAATAATAACTTGTCACTCGGACTCTAGTGAAATACCATCAGCTAACGTGGGTGTGAAAAACTCTCATAATAATAATAATAATAATAATAATAATATTTGACCATACAACAAAATGGTATATGCATAAACCAGAATCTGTTCTTGAGAATGAAACACATAAAATTATCTGGGACTTCGAGATAAAGACGGATCACCCTATCCCAGCCAGGAGACCAGACCTAGTATTGATTAACAAAAAAAAGAGAACGTGTCAACTGGTGGACTTTGCGGTCCCAGTAGATCACAGGGTGAAGCTGAAGGAAAATGAAAAGATGGATAAATACCTGGACCTTGCCAGAAAATTGAAAAGGCTGTGGAATATGAGAGTGAAAGTGATATCAATTGTAGTTGGTGTACTTGGAACGGTACCAATAAACTTGGAAAAAAGACTGGAGGATCTAGAAATCAGAGGAAGAATAGAGAACATCCAGACTACTGCACTGCTGCAATCGGCTAGAATACTCAGAAGAGTCCTGGAAACCTGAGGAGACTTGTATTTCACAAGTCTCCTCAGGTTTCCAGGACCAGTGAAATACCATCAGCTAACGCTGATGTGAAAAACCCAAAATGAGTGAAAATAATAATAATAATAATAATAATAATAATAATAATAATAATTTGGAAAGTTTGGATATCAGAGGAAGGATTGAAACCATTCAGAACACTGCACTGCTGCAATCTGCCAGAATACTCAGAAGAGTCCTGGAGACCTGAGGAGACTTGCTGTCACTCCGACTCCAGTGAAAGACCATCAGCTAATGCTGATGTGAAAACTCAAAAGGAATAATAATAATAAGCGAATGCAGCACAAAGAGAGTACAAGACTAGGCACGACTCTGTGGGAAAGGTAATCCATTGGGAATTGTGCAAGAAATTCAATTTTCACCATACAACCAAATGGTATATGCACAAACCTGAACTTGTCCTGGAGAACGAGACGCATAAAATTCTCTGAGACTTTGAGGTACAGACGGATCACCTAATCCCATACAGGAGACCGGACCTTGTAATAATCGACAAGAAGAAGAGAACCTGTCATCTCGTGGATTTGTCGTTCCGACCGACCACCGAGTGAAAACGAAAGAGAGCGAAAAACTTGGACCTTGCCAAAGAACTGAGGAAACTGTGGAACATGAAGGTGAAGATCGTACCAATCGTAATTGGTGCCCCTAAAACAATCCCCAAAGCACTGGGAAAGAATTGGAAATCAGAGGAAGAATCGAGACTACAGCACTGTTGGGGTCGGCTAGAATACTCAGAAGAGTCCGGGAGACCTGAGAAGACTTGCTGTCACCCAGTCTCCAGTGAACCACCAGCTACGACAGGTGTAAAAAACATAATAATAATAATAATAATAATAATAATAATAATAATAATAATAATAATAATGACTCCCTCTTGATGTTTCGTTAAAACTTTTAAAAAACAGCTGAGCGTTTCTTTGATATTTTGCATATTGCAATTCGAAAATTACACCCAAAACGTGTTTGTTTTTTTTATACGAAATATCTATTATCATTGATAAACGTACTGGCAGGATCTGTTGATATACAACAGTATCAAAATTTAATTATAATAACGTTTGATATGTTTATATAAGAGCTATTGCAAAATACTTCAATATGTAAAAAGTATAATAATCTTGACTTAACTCTCTCTCTCTCTCTCTCTCTCTCTCTATATATATAATATATATATATATATATATATATATATATATATATATATATATATTTCCTTCTTTTCATCTTTTCATTATGCTCAACTGAAACAGATTAGCGTTATCGTTCTACGCTCTCACCCACTTCCTCTATCTTTCTCCTTTCTTACTATATTTTTCTGTATAGAATGTCCTTTTCCTTCCCTTTCTTTTTTTATAATAAAAACGGAATGGTTTATTATTTAGCTGAGGTGATGACACTCATTCAATAAGAATTCAGCGGATAAGCAACACCAGATAAATAGGATTTACATTTTTGTATTTCATCTTGGCTGATTTGGACGATGCCATTTTTTTACCGGAGGGTGTTGCAAGATGATAACGGTCATACAATTAAGGAACACGTATATTAATACATAGATCATAATTTCTAAACGTACTATTCTTTAAAGAGTGTTCATACGAAGTGTCGCCCCATCGACTGATTTGATTGTATCCCTTGCAGAGGGGTAAGACCATTCCCACCCAAAAAAGGGGGTGTCCAGGGTCAACTGAATCTGATTGTGAGGTTCTAGTTCTGGAGAGTGAGAAGTACCCCTCCATCGCCACTACCATAAGACCCCCTCTGATCTGGAGTGGTACTACCTGTTAGGGTTCCATCTATGGGTCAAATAGATTTGTTTAAAAGTTATTTATATTAGATAGGAATACTTGATGCCATGTAACTCTAAATTATTTATATTAACTAGCAAATTTATGCACCCTATGGGTGCAAGTTTTTAAGTTTTAATATAAAATATCATGTTGAATTAGAAAGACTAATAAAACTAAATAAGAATGCAGATAAACGATTTGGAACAGAGGGGGTATTATCGAAAAATAGAACAGCTTTGAAACTAACTCTTCCATCATTTTTCATTACTCCCGTCTTTCATTGGTAAATTTTCTTAATTTTACTCTTTACTTAAAATAGGAAGTAAAGGATAATATTACAGTTATTTCTTCTTTTAAGAATTTCTTTTAAGATTTATCCCAGAGATTTTTGCTCATATTCAATAAGATAAAACCAAACAATTAGAAATCAATAATACTTAGCATATATTTATTAAAATCAATTTTTTAAGATCAATATGCAAATTAGCATTCCCATTCACACTGTAAACCACTATTTTGTTGTATATATAAATACAATTGCGTATTATTAGTATGTAGATATGGTCAACAGTCTTAATAATGTAAAACAATTTTATTATTCATTGAGGTTTAAATAAAAATAAAATCATGGAGAATGTGATGTAAATAACTAAGGGAACTGTGAATTGAGTAGTAATATAGTTTCGGTTACAGACAGACAAACACACAATCTCCATTATAATAAGATAATAGTCATTTGAAGCTATAATTGTTTACTAAAGCTTATTATTAGTTAATTGAAACCATATAACTATGTGCCAACAAATACATGTTATTAAAGAAAATAATCACTGGAAACCATATAATTATTAGTATTAGATAGGAATACTTGAAACCGCAAATCTTTGTGTGCTTATGAAAATTTAGGGGTAAAATATTTTTAATCCTCTCTCGGACAAAAGTATGAATGTGTGAATTTTATTGAACTTTTGTCTTTGCTGATCTCCATCAACAATTTTCCTTTATAAAATGACATGTGCTCGGTGGTTTACATTGAGGGTTATCATAGTGATCACCACAATATAAATGGATGGAAGACTAAGGAGGAATGAAAGGAATAGAGAAAAAAATGTTTATTGGTAAAACAAAACAAGGGTCCTTTCGTCCGGTGCTTTTCAAGTTTTACACCCGGAATCGATATAAAAGTCAAAGTTGTAAAATATTTACGACTTGAATGAACATGGAATGAAAACTAAGGACATAGGAATATGTTTGAGAAGAGGGGAGGGGGCGAAAACAAAACTAAGGAAACCCACATCAAGTCGAACCAGACCCAAGCAGCTCACCCTATAAAATAAGTGAGTGCTTAGGTCTAATGTGTCTGCACAAGGTAGGACGAGAAAAAACAATAGAAACAGCTTCGATGACATTTAAATGCTGTTTCGTCCTAGCCTTGTGCAGAATGGAAGATTGAAGATCACTATAGTTGGATCGGCAAGTATTTATATCGATTAAGTGTTCGCAGTTCGCGGACTCGGGACATTGTGAATGCCCGGATGTAGTGTTTCTACGATCGCGTATTCCTCTGGGCACGTGCCGACTCAGCTAATCTTTGAGTTGTACACCCAATATATGTGGCCCCACACCAGCATGTATATTTGTAAACTAATAAATTTTGATTAAGTATTGGGAGTACATCCTTAGCAGAGCGGAAAGCAGTTTTGGTGGAAAAAATTGTTCTTAATTTCGCTGCAGGATAGCAACGCATAACAGAGGAGCTGATGTTATCAGCTATAGTCTGACTTGCCAAGGTAAACGAATATAAACCGGGCACTTAGACGGACCAAATGGTCTGTTGCGATCGAATTTTGCCACAGTTATTCTAATAGTGTCGAAAATAACATCCTCAGGATACCCATTATTTAAAAAGATGTCTTTAATATTCTTAAGTTCTCCTTGGATTTTATTGCCTGAACAGATTTTTAGTGCCCGGAAAATTAGGCATTTAATTAAAAATACATACATATATAGAGAATCTTTCTTTTATATATATATATATATATATATATATATATATATATATATATATATATAGTATTTTCAGTTCTCTGGCAAGATCCAAGTTTTTACTATCTTTTCGCTTTCTTTCATTTTCACTCAGTGGTCTACTGGAACAGCAAAATACACTAATCGACAAGTTCTTCTTTTTTTGTTAGTTAACATTAGGTCTGGTCTTCTGAGCGGGATTGAGTGATCCGTTTGTATCTCAAAGTCCCAGTGATTTTTCTGGATTTCACTTTCTAAGACAGATTCTGATAGGCGCATATACCATTCGTTAGTATGGTCAAATCTTAATCTGTCGGGGCGGCCTAAAGTCGGTATCAGCCAATCAGCGAGGGAGTATATCCCCTTTTCACTTGCGCTAGACCAAGGAGATTATTTTAGCGTCTGAGGTGGAGCTCCATACCTACCATCAGCTCCTTACTTTACCGCACAGATCCCTGTGCTACTCATACGCTGAGTTGGCGAGGACCGGAATCGAACTAGGAACCTTGTGGTTTCTAGCCGAACGCTCTACCGACTGAGCTAACCCGGCCCCAATTGGCCCTTATGGCAATCAGTATTCTGTTGGTTGCATAATTCTAAGTGGATCACCTTTCCCGCCCATTCGTATCTTATCTTGTACTCCTTTAGTGTCAGATTGTTATGTTTGCTTATTATATGATTGACCCGTTTTATGTCTGTCTCCACACAACCTACACTTTCTATTCTGTAGTGTATTACCAATTGTTGCTTTGATATAATTGGTCTTTATGGCAATCGGGATTCTATTGGGTCATGTTCCATCCAATCCAATTCCATTGTTTCTAATGATGTCATATATATTCCATTTTTGTTCTTCTTCTTTGGACAACCGGATCTTTTCTTTGGGACTTTGGCATTGTCAAAACAATGGATCGATTGTTCCATTATTATGTGCTTTTCTTTCAATTTTACCGCGACTCGCTGGAAAGAAAGGATTTCTTTTTCTCAGGCAGTGCAAAAGGAAAATGATATAGAACAGAATACTTTTTTTAAATGAGTTATTCTCTTTATTTTTCAGTGACGTATGCGGCTTGTTCTTTATTTTATGCGGAGATGTTCACAAATATCATCTTTGTTTAATTCTCCAACACAATATCATGTGGTTTTATTTACTTTCCATTGTCAGTTTGTAGATTCTAGAGAGGGGCGCTTAGCGTAACGGTTATCGTCGTAGGAAAGAAATTAACATATGATTAATTCCATGTCAAATCATCCAGAAAAAACTAAAGTTGTCACCCATGGAATGAGTGACATGGCCTTGATGATTTGACATGGAATTACCCATATTGTTTCTTTTCATGTATTGGTTTTATTTTATATTCCTTGAAAGAAAGTCTTTGTGGTATTTACCATTCAGTTCCTTTGTGTGAAGAGTTAGGGGTACCATTATAGTATGTGGCTAACGAAATCATGTCTCTATTATAGTATGTGGCCTACGAAATCATGTCTCTATTATAGTATGTGGCCTGCAAAATCATGTCTCTATTATAGTATGTGGCCTGCAAAATCATGTCTCTATTATAGTATGTGGCCTGCAAAGTCATGTCTCTATTATAGTATGTGGCCTACGAAATCATGTCTCTATTATAGTATGTGGCCTACGAAATCATGTCTATTATAGTATGGGGCCTACCATAAAAAGCACATTAAAAGGTTATAATAATAACTGCTAACTCTGACCCTACCGCTAACCCTAACCCTATTTCAGAATTTTAGAATATTTTAGAATTAAATAGATCTCTAATTCATTTAAATTATGTATAAATTATTTTTTAATTATTCTTAATTACTATATACAGCTTATGACTGAATTGCATTTCTTGAAATTGAATATATGTGAAAAATAATTAGTTTCAATAAATTGCCTACTACTTATATCTATAAACATGCTCTTACTGATGTAGGCCATATTCAAACCGGGTAGGCCACCTATTATAACAGAATCAAAAAGGTAGGTCACGTACTATAACGGCACCGAGTTAAGGTCATTTAGATACAACCACTTGGACATATCAATATGTTACTGGGTTGGGGTGCGTGTGTGCTACTTCGATGATATATCCGGGTTCTAGTAATTATTAAGAAAGTATCCCCCCTTGAGTGAGAGGGTGGCGGTAAAACGAGGAGCAGATAAAAAACAAACAAAGGGGGAACATAACCCTTGACCAGACATTTAAAACCCAGGGGTCATGTTGACCAAAATTTCTTACATGATGGGAAAGATGTAAATTTTATATTTTCTGTCTTATATAGTACTTTATATAAATGTCATTTTCTCAATATAGTTTATCTATGATATACTAACACTGAACATAACGGAAGGAAAGACAAAATGTCTCATTTTTACATACAAGAACATTTACGATTGCATATACACTCTATACCAGTTATGGAGATGCTTAGTGTAATGGTTAGAATCGGAGGAAATGGACTCGTTGATCCGAGTTCAAATCCTGCTTGCAGTTCATATACCGCTAATACCCCTGGGAAAGGTATGAATCCATATATTCTCCCTCCAGCTATGGGTAAATAGTAGGATAGGCAGGGCTCTTTAACACTGGATAGGTAACCAGTCTAGGAGAAGGAAAACTCTGAATTTGAAAAACCTGAGGTCAGTCGTTGATTGGGTTTGTGGAATTCCTTGTGCACCAATTCTTTCCTATCGACTGTGCAAAAAAATGCGGATGGTCCAACACAAGCCTTCACCACTATTAACAAAACCACTGTGTGGGTTGTTCATTGGAATAACCCTCAGGCGTCGAAATCGACGAGAGAGTTCATACTAGTAACAATTAATATTAAAAGGAAAAAAGTAATATTAAAATGAAAGAATAATGTGTTCCAACATTGTTCCATGGGCCAACAGTATGTGAAAGGGGTAAAGAAATAGAAATGGGCATACCTGATACAGGTAGAGAAGATAGCCATGTAGCTTGACTGTTATTTGGCAGGGATCAAAGAAAATGTATCTACTGTTCCAAGACCAAAAGGAAAAAGACAATTCAAGGATGGGTTTCTAGAATTGTCATGTGACCCATATCTTGCATTTATGGGATTTGGAATTCTTATAATACGTTAGAAGGCTCAGAGTAACCTTCCAACGTAGGTGAATATATACATGAAATAATTCGGACAAAGAAGTAAAACGTAACGATACAGACTTTATTGTCTGAGCAGACGGATGAAAGACATACATAAAATAGATACAGAAACAGATAGGACTAAAGTCCTAAAGAAGTGAGAAAGAGTTCATGAAGAATAAGTAAGTCACTTACTGATAGTTGGGGGACAAAGCCCCCCCACTTAATGGACAGAGACGCCAAGCGTCTAGCCCATGTTCTATGGATGCTAGACCAATAGAACGAGGGTGAGACATTACCGGGCTGCTGTTTAAATACTACACCAGTAGTGTCCCCTATTAGTGAAACCCTCGCAGTAAGGGAAGTTAACCCTTTTGGACACAAGTCCATCCCAGCAGGGTCAGACAATCACTACAGAATGTATGCATTACGTGTATGTACCACCTGTTCATAAAATGAAAACAATTCACAAAATAAAGAAGCTACTGCATTAATTTTCACGTACTGATTTTTATTACATTTTCTTGAAAGAATGTTATTGTGGTATTTACCGTTCAATTCCTTTGCAGGAAGGTCTGGGGTAATTTAGGCAAGAGTGCTTGGCCAAGTCGCCGTGCTTGTGTGTTAATTAGGTATCTCCAGGTTCTAGGAGCCGCTGCGAAAAGTGTATTTCCACCACTGTAAGTAAAAAAAAAAATAAAAATAAAAAAACGGAAATGCAGAAAAACGGTAAGGAAAGACCCTTGACCGGAAATGTGGAACGTAGGGGTCAGTTGACAAAAATCCTTGCATAATGGGTAAAATGTAAATTTATATTCCTTATTTCTATTTTCATTATTTTTCCTTTTTTTAATTTTGATATTTTTCTATTCCATAACAGTGAGCAGAACACCTTTATCAGAGAAACCAACAGATGAGTCTGTAGATTCTATACGCGTAACGTTGCGGGCTCGATTAAAAGAAATGAAGTTGTAGATAAATCTCTAAATGTGACGTGGTGGAATCCATTTGGAAATGTGTTTATAGTCAATTTAGAGGAGTATGAGTGTAAATTGTAATATTCCTCATATACTTATCTTATCATTATCCTATTCAACTATTCTCGTAGCTGATATTTCTTGATCGATTGTTAGGCTGGTATTCACTGTGTACTTAAAGGAGTCTGGAATCTACTTGGGTCATCTTGAGAATGTCTCGTCTTGTGTCGTTGCTTAGTTTTTAATAACGAACACAAGACGTTCTTGGTTTGTTTGTTTGTTTTGTTTTGTTTTGTTTTGTTGTTTTGTTTTGTTTTGTTTTTGTTTTTTTTTTGGGGGGGGGGGGTCCAGGGCTCACATTTGATTTTACCCCAAGTAAAAATGCCTTGAAGAACAGACACTCTTCTTGCGTCTGTTCTCTTCAAATACTCAGCCCAGACTGCAAACTCTTCACTCTCTCTTTATCTCACACTCGCTCTCGCCTTGTACTGACCAATCAGAAACCGACATGTAGCCTTTCACACGTCATCCCAAAATTCTGAGTAATTTTCCACTATTACATAACATATAATTAAAATTTTGGGTCATTCTACATCACTCTATTTTACACATACAAATTAAAGAGTTAAAAAGGAATCTTAAATTGCGATTTCATTTATGATGAGGAGACAATATAAGTGTATTTTCTTGTAAGTCGATTTTTAAAAAATCCAATGATTGGAGAGAGAGAGAGAGAGAGAGAGAGAGAGAGAGAGCAAAAAAGTGTGTGTATGTGTGTGTGTGTGTGTGTGTGTTTCACTGCGCACGGGCATAATTCAAGCCCATTTGTCAATTCCCATCGAAGAAAATTTATTATGGATACATCTATCAAAAGTGACATATTCCTCTTGAACATTTCCAGTTGCGACAGAAATCGATTGACAAAACAGGTGCATTTTTATTGTGATCGTTCTGATCAACCATTAAAAGAAATTAAGTTCATTTGTAAGATTTACAATTCTACTAAAATATAGGGGAAAAAAGTGCGTTTCGCGCAACGGTTATAGTCGTAGGAAATGGAATCCGTGATCCGAGTTTATAGACCAGATTGTTTGCATTTCACTTTGTGCCATGGTCAGTTTCGAAACCAGGGAAACTCTATTTTTATCTATCAGGTATGAGTAAATAATAAGGCATACTGTGTGTGTTTTTAGCCTTGGTTAAACAACCCATCTAGGAGAAGAAAAACTCTGAATTCAAACTAACTTTACTCCGTTTAAAAATTGTCACATCCTACTTGTGGTGGAGGGGCTGAGTAAATACTTGTCAGTTTGCATCAAATTATCAGTTTATTTTGGTTTGGGTAATTATGTGATAAGTCGTTTATTTCAATAGTATTCTTGTCGGGAAGAACCTTCTCGAATCGGTAACCTTCTTTTCGAATTCGGTAACCTTCTTCTCGAATTCGGTAACCTTCTTTTAACTCTTCTTCTCGAATTCGGAACCTTCTTTTCGAACTCGGTAACCTTCTTCTCGAACTCGGTAACCTTCTTTTCGAACTCGGTAACCTTCTTCTCGAATTCGGTAACCTTCTTTTCGAACTCCTTCGTAACCTCTTTCGAATTCGGTAACCTCTTTTCGAACTCGGTAACCTTCTTCTCGAATTCGGTAACCTTCTTCTCGAATTCGGTAACCTTCTTTTCGACTCGGTAACCTTCTTCTCGAATTCGGTAACCTTCTTCTCGAATTCGGTAACCTTCTTTTCGAACTCGTAACCTTCTTCTCGAATTCGGGTAACCTTCTTCTCGAACTCAGGAAACTTCTTGTCGAATTCAAGAGCCTTCACGGAACTTCAAACCGAATCCTTTATTCAATCCATGGGGGTAGACTGTTCTCATTCCGTTTACCATGACCGGGTACAAGTGTTGAGCAGCGCTAAGTATCTTATGTTGCTATCGCCCTTGGACAGAATTGGACCTGCTGCCCATAGTCCGACAAGAAACACCTGAAGAAGGCCGGGGGGCATATCAACCGAAACATTGTGTATATAACAATGAAAATGAGGGCAATTGCTGAGCTGAGGCTTGATAATTTGTATTTGGATGATTTAATTGCCCCAAAATCAGTCCGTTTTATTACAATTTTCAAATTTCTTATGTAAATTCCGGCGCACAAGAATCTCGCAGGTTAACACTGTGCAGATCACGGGTGATCTTATGTAGTTTGCATCGGGGGTACAGACTTCATCCAATATATTATATATAATATATATATATATATTATATAATATGTGTGTGTGTGTGTGTGTAAGGTATCCAAAACTGGTAGCAAGGGATGATTCTACATGTGATCTTCAAAATCTCACTGTATAATTATTGCAAGTTTAGTAGGAGCAAATACAAGGATTTTATATAAATCCCTAGAGCTCAATGTATAATAATCTATAATTTAGATTAGATACAGAGCAATATTTACCTTTGAAAGGAAGGAAAAACTCAATAAACCACCATTCTGTAATAAATTTATTTCGACCAAAACTTAAAAGGCTTTTAGAAATTTAAATAAATTTCTAAAACACTCTATCTCTTATCTGTGTCTTCTGTCCGATGAGACTGAACTTCTAGGGAGTTTTAGAAATATATTTAAATTTCTAAAAGCCTTTTAAGTTTTGGTCGAAATAAATTTATTACAGAATGACGGTTTATTGAGTTTTTCCTTCCTTTCAAAGGTATATATACACACATATATATATATATATATATATATACCTTTGAAAGGAAGGAAAAACTCAATAAACCGTCATTCTGTAATAAATTTATATATATATATATATGTTATTATGTAATCGGCTGTCGGATGAAACTTGGCTCATTTATTGAGTTCTGCTCAAAATATACTTATAATAATAAAAATGAGGGTTTGTTAAGCTTTTTTCTTATTGAAAGTGTAAACATTTATTATCATACATTGAGCTCTCTTGTGGATTTGAAATAATCCTTGTATAAATCTATAGGTGTGTATCATCATGGGCATGCATTGTAGATATACAGAGGATATTGATAATCCCAAATAGAATTATCCCCAACATACCAGTCAAATGGATACTTTTACCTACATATATATATATGGTGGGGTTATGTATATATATATTGTTACGAACCCGCACTCGTTAGGGTCGACCAGCGCGTGCACGTAACAAGAAATAAAAAAAAAGTACGATGATGGTCCCAGTGTAAAGATAAAAAAAAAATATAATACAAAGGGATTGGGAAAATTCAGACACTGCTCTGTACTCCTGTGAAAGTGGGAGGGAGGAGAAAACCGATAGAAGGCGACAATGCTGAATGGAGAGAAGACGCGTGACACTTTTTATAAACAAACAAAGAATTTATTTTACACATCACATACAAGAAAATAAAGTATATAAATCTATGTGGAGACGGAGAACAATATTAACAGATAATTATCAAAGAACAGGCGAGCAACCAACAAAAATACAGATCTCTGAATATATTACCAACACATGGATACACAATAAACAATCAAAAATACAATGAAAAAAATATGTTTTGTTTTTTTTTGTTTTTTTTTCGACTCACGGTACCCTTGGAATTCCGCAGAAAAAGTTCTCTTAAAAAAAGGAAGAGACGACAATCACACTGCCGTTAGAGTCTGTCAAAGTTCCTTCAATAAACGATTATTCAAAATCTTTTTTTTCTCATCGGTGGAATCCTTATATCCAAAAAATGAAATCCACTGGTTTTACAATCTGCCGTTAGCGCCTGTCAAAAACCACGTCCTGTTTCGTAGCCTGTATTTCAAAACTGTGTCCCTTTCCTGGAACCGATCTCTTGGCGCCAAAATCACAGTGAACTTCTGGGGTCGCGGTGAGGTCAGGACTCTGTTAGTCATAGCAACAAGTTCACCTCGGAGGAGGGGTAGGGGTAACCTTCTCAACGATCGTGCAGGGTGGGATTAAGGAATGTGAACACACAAGGGTTAAGTCAAATTTTGAAAACTGCTCGCCCACCCATTTTACAAATTTATCCTTTAAATTGAACCGTTCGTCGGTTTTACCGATATGCGCACTAGTGCACGTACCGATAAGGTGTCACATCTCCCTACCAAAAAAAATAATGAAAAAGGGTTGTTCAGATTCTTTTTCATTATAGCAAGGGGTGAGGTCTGAGTTTCTCCTTCCTTCTGTCGTATGGGTGCAACTCGACGTTGCGTTACTATGTGCGACAAGGCATCGGCGCAGACATTATCCACGCCTCGGATGTGTCGTATGTCCAAGTTATACTCTTGTAAAACCAAACTCCAGTTAAGTAGTCGCCTATTCTTATCCTTCATCCGGTGTAAGAAGGTGAGGGGGTTATGATCGGTGTATACCAAAGTGGGTTGATGTGAGGATGACACGTACACGTCGAAATGTTGTAAACTCAACACTAAGGCTAGTGTCTCCTTTTCGACTGTTGAATAATTCTTCTGGTGGGTGTTGAATTTCCGTGAGAAATAGCTCACGGGGTGTTCAATCCCGTCGTCGCTTGTTTGGAGTAACACCGCGCCAATTCCATGATCGCTAGCATCAATAGCTAAACGGAATGGTCGGGTGAACACGGGGCTTTCAAGACAGGGTTACTGCACAACATGGCCTTGATCTTTCCAAAAGCTTCCTGGCAGGAAGGATTCCATATAAAGCTAGATTTCTTAGCTAACAATTGAGTGAGGGGCGGCTATGTCTGAAAAATTGCGGCAGAACTTTCTGTAATACCCGGCCATACCCAAAAATCGCCGTAAGCCTTTAGTGTTAGTTGGCACGGGGACATGTAGGATCCCTTGGATCTTAGCCTCGTCAGGAGATACACTTCCGTATCCGATCCTGTGTCCCAGGTATTTAATCTCTGCCTTCCCAAATTCGCTCTTATCCATGTGGACAGTGAGATTTGCCTGCTCGAGTCTACCAAATGTATCGCTCAGAGATTTCATGTGCTCCGTCCAACTGTTATTGTAGATAACTATATCGTCTACATAAGCGGGACGTGAGGTAGTCCGTTCAAGCAATAATTCATCATTCGTTGAAAGGTCGCTTGGGAATTTTTCATACCAAAGGGCATGACTCTGTATTGATACAGGCCGTGTGGGGTAACGAAGGCCGATATTTCCTTCGCTCTTTCCGTCAGGGGTACACACCAGTATCCTTTCAATAGGTCCAACTTAGTGATGTATTTGGCTCTCCCAATACTGTCAATACAATCATCCACTCTAGGGATGGGGTGTGAATCGGTTTTAGTGACTGCGTTGACCTTACGGTAGTCCGTACAGAAACGGACTGTTCCGTCTGCTTTGTCCACTAGTACACACGGCGACGACCAACTGCTTCGGCTGGGTTCAATGAAACCGTGTTCAAGCATGTACTCTATCTCCTTACGCATTATTTCGGTTTTGTGGGGGTTGACGCGATACGGGTGTTGTTTAACTGGAATGACGTTATCGACTTCTACGTCGTGCTGGACGATGTCCGTTTGCCTGGGGACATCTGGGAATAAGCTCTGAAAGTTATTTATGAGACGGGTTATATCGTCCTTTTCCTTGGAGCTCAGTGTTCAATCTTGGGTGTGAGGTTAGCTAGAATTTCCGAATTCTGTAACTTCTGGGGGTGGTTGCTCTTGTCTTCCGCGGCTTCACTGGCACATTCCCTGTGGGTACTCGAAGATGTGGGCCCAGTGACGACCAAAACGGGGTTTTCCTTCCCTCTCTCGTGATAGGGTTTAATCATATTGATATGACACAATTGTGTCGCCTTTCTGCGGTCAGGAGTGCTAACTATGTAGTCGAGGTCGCTGACCTTTCGGAGAACCTTGTATGGGCCGTGGAATTTGGCCTTGAGAGGGTGACCGCATAAGGGTAATAATACAAGCACTTGGTCTCCTATTTCAAAACTTCTATGGACTGCATTTCGATCATAGCGGTTTTTCATCCGGTCCTGGCTTACTCGGAGATTTTCTCTCGCCACTTTGCTCGTTTCACATAGACGTTTTCTAAATCGAGTCATGTACTCGGGCAGGGATTCTTTCGTTGGACTGTCCTGCATCCATTCCTCTCGCAACATAGATAAAGGTCCTCTTACAGAATGTCCGAAAATCATTTCAAAAGGACTGAATCCTAAAGATTCTTGTGGGGCATCTCGGGCTGCAAAAATCAGGAAGGAATGCCTTCGTCCCAGTCTTTCTGGTGGTCGAGGCAGTAGGTCCGGACCATGGTTTTGAGGGTCGAATGAAATCGTTCCAAGGCTCCCTGGGATTGGGGGTGGTATGCGCTCGATTTCACTGTCTCGATACCTAGAGATTTTAAAGACTGCTGGAACACTCGGGACATAAAATTAGATCCCTGGTCCGTTTGCACAGTTCTCGGCAATCCGACCATGGAAAAAGAAATTAAGGAGGGCCGCTGTGATCTTCCCGGCTGATATCCTCCTGAGGGGGATCGCTTCAGGAAACCGTGTCGAAGCGCACATTATAGTCAATAGGTATTGGTTTCCACGCTTGGTCTTGGGAGCGGTCCAACGCAATCCACGAGGATGCGGAAGAAAGGTTCCTCGAAGGCAGGGATTGGGTGTAGAGGGGCGATGGGGATGTTCTGATTCGGCTTTCCGACCATCTGGCATGCGTGGCAGGTCCGGCAATACTCAGCCACATCCTTACGGATCCCCGGCCAGTAAAATTGTCTCGCTATACGCTCAAAGGTTTTGTGTACGCCTAAATGTCCTCCCATGGGGGCCTCATGTGCTGTCTTCAACACTTCGTTCCTTCGTTCCCTTGGTAACATTAGTTGGTGAACCCACCGACCAGTCCTCGGAGGCGGGGTGTGAATAGGTCGCCATTTTCTCATCAAGATTCCATTTCTGATAAAGTAGCCGGTCGATACCTTGGCTAGCTCCTCTTCGGTAATGCGTCCTTAAAAAGAGGCGCGATCTCGACATCCTCCTCCTGTTCGTTCTCTATCGATCTTCTCGCGTCAGAACTATTCTTCTTAACTCCTCTGATGTCCTTCAAACTCGGCACTAACGGTTCGGGGGATGTTAAGTCCAACTCCACCCTCGTGGTCTAAATATGAGTGGGTAATTTCGGACACTCTTTTATCTCCGGTCCTCCTACGGGTCTCTGATCTAGTCACTGCACACGACGGGAATATTCCAGGGTATTCTTCTCCAACGCCTCAGTTTGATCCGACAAGCAAGGTTTTACCGTCATTCTGGGGCGGGTATGACTCTCTCTCCAGCCAAGTCATTCCCTAGCAACATGGATATGCCTTCCATGGGTAATTTGCTGACCACTCCAACTTCTACAGGTCCTCTCATCATGCTGGACTCAAGGAAGATTCTGTGAAGTGGGATGCTAAGAAAACCGTTTCCGACCCCTCGAATTATCACAAGTTTGCCCGTGGCTGTGTCGATTTAGGCGGTAAACAGTCCTCTAAAATTATGGATTGTGTGGCACCGGTGTCTCTCAGGATTGTTATTCGATTCTTCCTCGTAGGGTCATCTACAGAATAAACACAACCCGGCTGACACGAATGGTCTATATTCCCTTCTAACAATACATCCGTTTTCCCTTCGGTGTTCCCCGCACAAGGAAACCAATCCCTGTGGTTTATTTGGGAACGTATGTTTGGACTCGGCGTCTCTTTTAGCATAGCAGTGGGCTATAAGGTGACCTGTCTTACCACAGTAATGGCAAACGTTATTTCTCCTTTCCATCGGTCGATATGCAGGGCGTTGGGGGTGGGGTATAGTGCTGGCCACTCCGGTTGGCAATTGTGTCATGTTCATCGGACCTGTTTTCGCACTCATTTCTGGCATTAGCTGTTCACTCGCGGTCTCATATTACCGTCTTTCAAATAGGCCGTTCCGTTATTTTTTGTTCGGTCCCGCGCTTATGGGTTAAGGCATACTTCGCTGCAGCCATCGCCATAGAATAAGCCGTCTCGATATGTCGTTCGTTAAAAACGTCTTGAGGTCATCGTGAACACGTTCTTTAAAGTTCTCCATTAATATCAACTGTCTAAGCCCTTGTAGTCAGAGCCGACTCCCTTAGCCATGTTCCATCTATCAAAACACGTTCTCCATCTGCCTGAAGAAATTCTAAGGTCGACCAGCGCGTGCAACGTAACAAGAAATAAAAAAAAAAGTAAGCGATGAATGGTCCCCAGTGTAAAGATAAAAAAAAAATATAATCACAACGGGATTGGGAAATGTCAAGACACTGTGCCTTCTGTACTCGCTGTGAAAGTGGGAGGTGAGGAGAAAACCGATAGAAGGCGACCATGCTGATGGAGAGAGACGCGTGACACTTTTTATAAAACAAACAAAAGAATTTATTTTACACAATCACCTACAAGAAAATAAGTATATTAAATCTATGTGGAGACGGAGAACAATATTAACAGATGAATATCAAGAACAGGGAGCGAGCAACCCAAAAATTACAGATCTCTGAATATATTACGCAAACATGATACACAATAAACAATCAAAAATAAATGAAAAAAATAGTTTGTTTTTTTTTTTTGGTTTTTTTTTGACTCCGTTACTCCTCGGACATTCGCAAGAAAAGTTCTCTTAAAAAAAAGGAGAGACGACAAATCCACACTGCCGTAGGAGAGTCTGTCAAGTTCCTTCAATAACACGATATATCAAAATCCTCTTTTTTCTCTCGGGAATCCTTATATCCAAAAAATGAAATCCACTTGGTTTACAATCTGCCCGTTTTAGCGCCTGTCAAAACCACGTCCTGTTTCGTAGCCTGTTATTTCCAAAAGCTGTGTCCCTTTCCTGGAACCGATCTCTTGCGCGCAAAATCACAGTGAACTCTGGGTCGCGGTGAGGTCAGGCTCTGTTTAGTTCATAGCACAAGTTCACCTCGGAGGAGGGGTAGGGGTAAACCTTTCACGATCGTGCAGGGTGGATTAAAGGAAATGTGAACCACAAGGAGTTAAGTCAATAATTTTGAAACTGCTCGCCACCCATTTTACAAATTATATCTTTTAATTGAAACCGTTCGTCGTTTTACCGATACTGCGCACTAGTTGCACGTACGATTAGGTGTCACATCTCCCTACCCAAAAAAAATAATGAAAAGAGTTTGGTTGTCGATTCTTTTTATTATATAGCAAGCGGGGTGAAGGTCTGAGTTTCTCCTTCCTTCTGTCGTATGGGTGCAAACTCGACGTTGCGTTACTATGTGGCGAGACAAGCATCCGGCGCAGAGCATTATCCCAGCTCGGATGTGTCCGTATTGTCCAAGTTTATACTCTTGATAAAACGCAAACTCCAGTTAAGTAGTCGCCTATTCTACCTTCATTCCGGTGTAGAAGGTGAGGGGGTTATGATGCGGTGTATACCAAAGTGGGTTGATGTGAGGATGACACGTACACGTCGAAATGTTGTAAAATCAAAAAACACTAAGGCTAGTGTCTCCTTTTTCGAACTGTTGAATAATTTCTTCTGGTGGGTGTTGAAACTTTCCGTGAAAATAGCTGCACGGGGTGTTCAATCCCGTCGTTCGCTTGTTTGGAGTAACACGCGCCAAATTCCATGATCGCTAGCATCAATGCTACGGAGAATGGTCGGGTGAACACGGGGGCTTTCAGAAAGCAGGGTTAACTGACAGACATGGGCCTTTGATTCTTCCAAAAGCTTCTGGCCGGAAGATTCCAATATTAAAGCTAGATTTCTTTAGCTACAATTGAGTGAGGGGGCCGGCTATGTCTGAAAAAATTGCGCAGACTTTTCTGTAATACCCGGCCATACCCAAAAATCGGCCGAAAGCCTTTAGTGTTAGTTGGCACGGGGACATTGTATGGGGTGGGAGGGGGGGGATCGCCTTGGATCTTAAGCTTCGTCAGGAGATACACTTCGTATGCCGAATTCTCTGTGTCCCATGAGTATTTAATCTCTGCCTTCCCAAATTTCGCTCTTACATGTGGGATCATGAGATTTGCCTGCTCGAGTTACCAATGGTATCTGCTCAGAGATTTCATGTTGCTTCCGTTCCAACTGTTTTATTTGTAGATAACTGATATCGTCTAAACATAGCTGGACGTGAGGTAGTTCCGTTCAAGCCAATAATTCATCATTTCGTGAAAGGTCGCTTGGGAAATTTTCTCATACCAAAGGGCATGACTCTGTAATTGATACAGGCCGTGTGGGGTAACGAAGGCCGATAGTTTCCTCGCTCTTTCCGTCAGGGGTACACACCAGTATCCTTTCAATAGTCCACTAGTGATGTTTTTGCTCTTCCCAATACTGTGCAATGACCAAGTATCCATCTTCTATGGGGTATGGGGTGTGAATCGGTTTTAGTGAACTGGGCGTTGACTTACGGTAGTCCGTACAGAAACGCTGTTCCGGTCTGCTTTGTCCACTAGTACACACGGCGACGACGCACTGCTTCGCTGGGTTCAATGAACGTGTTCAAGGGCCCAATGTACCCTACTCCTTACGCATTATTTCTGTGTTTTTGTGGGGGTTGACGCGATACGGGTGTTTGTTTTAACTGGAATGACGTTATGACTTCTACGTGTGCTGGACATGTCGCGTTTGCTGGGACATCTGGGAATAAGCTCTGAAGGTTATTTATGAGACCGGGTTAATATCGTCCTTTCCTTGGAGCTCAGGTGTTCAATCTTCGGGTTGAGTTAGCTAGAATTTCCGAATTCTGTAAACTTCTGGGGTGGTTTTGCTCTTGTCTTCCGCGGCTTCCACTGGCACATTCCGCCTGTGGGTAACTCGAAGATGTGGTGCCCAGTGACGACCAAACGGGCTTTTTCCTTTCCCTCTCTTCGTGATATTGGGTTTTAATGATATTGATATTGACCCAATTGTGTCGCCTTTTCTGCGGTCAGGAGTGCTACTATGTAGTCGAGGTTTCGCTGACGCTTTCGGAGAACCTTGTATGGGCCGGTGGAATTTGGTGCCTTGATGAGGGCTGACCGCATACAAAGGGGTAATAATACAAGCACTTGGTCTCCTATTTCAAACTTCTATGGACTGCATTTCGAATCATAGCGGTTTTTTCAATCCAGGTCCTGGTTTACTTCGGAGATTTTCTCTCGGCGCACTTTGCTCGTTTCACATAGACGTTTTCTAAAATCGAGTTCTATGTTACTCGGGCAGGATTCTTTCGTATGGACTGTCCCTGCACCATTCCTCGTCGCAACATAGAAAAAGGCTCCTCTTACAGAATGTCCGAAAATCATTTCAAAAGGACTGAATCCTAAAATCTTTGTGGGGCATCTCGGAGCGCAAAAAATCAGGAAAGGAATTCCTTTCGTCACCGTTCTTTTCTGGTTGGTCGAGGCAGTAGGTCGCGGACCATGGTTTTGAGGATCGTAATGAAAATCGTTGCCAAGGCTCCTGGGACTTGGGGTGGTATGCGCTCATTTTCACTGTCTTCGATTACCTAGAGATTTTAAAGACTGCTGAACACTCGGGACATAAAATTAGGATCCCTTTGGTCCGTTGCACAGTTCTCGGCAATCCGACCATGGAAAAGATAATTAAGGAGGGGCCGCTGTGATCTTCCCGGCTGATATCCCCCCTCTCTGAGGGGATCGCCTTAGAAACCGTGTCGAAGGCGCACATCTATAGTCAATAGTATTGGTTCCACGCTTGTGTCCTTGGGGAGCGGTCCACGCAAATCCACGAGGATGCGGAAAAAGTAAAGGTTCCTCGAAGGGGCAGGGATTGGGTTAGAGGGGGCGATGGGGATTTTTGATTTCGCATTTCGCGACCATCTGCATGCGTGGCAGGTCCGGCAGTACTCAGCCACATCCTTACGGATCCCGGCCAGTAAATTATTGTCTCGCTATAACGCTCTCAAAGGTTTTGTGTAACGCCTAAATGTCCTTCCCTGGGGGCCTCAAATGTGCTGTCTTCAACACTTCGTTCCCTTGCGTTCACTTGGTAACTTAGTTGGTGAAGCACCGACCAGTCCTGCGGAGGCGGGGGTGTAGAATAGGTCGCCATTTTCATCAAGATTCCCATTCTGATAAAGTAGCGGTCGATACTTGGCTAAGCTCCTCTTTCGGGTAATGCGTCCTTAAAAAGTAGGCGCGGAATCTCGACATCCTCCTCCTGTTCTCGTATCTCTATCGATCTTTCGCGTCAGAACTATTCTTCTTAATCCTCTGATGTCCTTTCAAACTCGCCACTAAACGGTTGCGGCGAGGGTTAAGTCCAACTCCACCTTCAGTGGTCTAAATATGATAGGGGAATTTCGGACACTTTTTTATGCTCCGGGTCCGCTGCCTACGGGTCTCTGATCTAGTCACTGGCACACGACGGGAAATTTTCAGGTAATTCCTTCTCCAACGCCTCAGTTTGATACCGACAAGCAAGGTTTTCCGTCATTCTGGGGGCGGTTGTATGACTCTCTCTCCACCAAGGTCATTCCCTAGCAACATGATATGCCTTCCATGGTAATGCTGGACGACACATCCAACCTTTCTTACAGGTTCGTCCTCATCATAGCTGGACTCAAGGGAAGATTCTGTTGAAAGTGGGATGTACTAAGAAAAACCGTTCCGACCCCTCGACATTATCACAAGTTTGCCGCGGGCTGTGGTGTCCGTTTTAGCGGTAAAACAGTCCTCTAAAATATGGATTGGTGGTAGCTGTACCGGTGTCTTCCTCAGGATTCGTTATTCGATTCTTCCTCGTAGGAGTCTACCAGAATGAAACACCTCCGGGCTGACAGAATGTCTATATCCTTCTAACAATATCCGCTTTTCCCTTCGGTGTTCCCTGGCACAGAGGAAAACCAATCCTGTGGTTTATTTGTGGAACGTAATGTTTGGACTCGGCGTCTCTTTTAGCATAAGCAGTGGGCTATTAAGGTGAGACCTGGCTTACCACAGTTAATGGCAAACGTTATTTCCTTTCATCGGTCCGATATGCAGGGCGTGTGGCGGGTGGGGTTTAGTTGCTGGCCACTCCGGTTGGGCAATTGTGGTCATGTTCATCGGACCTGGTTTCGGCACTCATTCTGGCAATAGCTGTCCAACTCGGCGGGTCTTCATATTTACCGTCTCGAAATTTAAGGCCGTTATTTTTTTTCGGTCGTCCGCTTAGGGTTAAGGCATAATCGTCTGCAGCCATCGCCATAGATATATGCCGTCTCGATATTGTTCGTTCGTTAAAGAGTCTTCGAGGTCATCGTGAACAACGTTCTTTAATGAGGTTCTCCATTAACTATTCAACTTTCTAAGCTTTCCGTAGATCAGAGCGACTCCCTTAGCCATGTTCCATCTATCAAACAGGTCGTCTCCATCTGCGCTGAAGATTCCACATACGTCTGTCTCTCAATCTTTCGCTGCAACTCCGAAATCTTTTGCCTATAAGCTTCGCGGCACACTTTCGTAACTTTAATTATACTTGTTTCACGACGTCGTATCGGCGCAATCTTCATCGATAATTGAAGGCATAATACCTCTTGTGTTTTCCCTCTGAGCGCTTGTTTGTATTCGCGTAGTTCCAGCTTTCTGGCGGCCACTTAGGTTGGACGCGATTTTCTCGAAGTGTTGAAATATTTTTCGACGTCCGTCTCGTAAAACCGTGGTACGAGTCTAACCTGTTGAACGAGATCGAACTCGTCTCGCCTTTCTTCTCTTATAGTCCGTCTATTTCGCTTTCCCTTGACCGTGTTTTCCTGGATAGTCTAAGCTTTTCAAATTCTTATCCTTTCAGCCTCGATTCTGGACTTTTTCCCATTCCAGTTTTGGCTTTCTCCAACTCGACCTGCGGCGTGAAAATAGGCTAGGTGAATCCGCCCCTAAGTTCATCTAAAAATTCCGCTCTTCAAAGACATCATTTGTCCACCATGTGCTTCCGAATTATTTCTACCAACTGGCTTTCCTATCTGCTTTCTTACTTCTAAATTCCAATTCCAAGCGACTCTAAAATGCTATCTCTTCTTCAGTTAACAAGCCCCTTCATTACGTGGAGTTCTAAAAAATGTTGTCAACTACCGACATTTTTGATTTTAGTAACTCTCGCCAATCAGTGTTGTGGCCTTCGGGGATCCTCTATGAAGCGTTATAGGATATCAGTGAATGAAAATTAATAGTATCCTGCACGAGCCCCAATTCTGTTACGAACCCGCACTCGTTAGGGTCGACCAGGCGCGTTGCACGTAACAAGAAATAAAAAAAAAAAAGTACGATGATGGCCAGTGAAAGATAAAAAAAAATAAATACCAAAGGGATTGGGGAAATTCAGACCACTGCTACTGTACGTCCTGCTGAAAGTTGGAAGGAGGAGAAAAAACCGCATAGAAGGCGACAAATGCTGAATGGAGAGGGGAAGGACGCGTGACACTTTTTATAAACAAACCAAGAATTTATTTTACACATCACATACAAGAAAATAAAGTATATAAATTTCTATTGTGAGCGGGAGAACAATATTAACAGATAATTATCAAAAACAGGCGAGCAGACCACAAAATTACAGATCTCTGAATATAATTTACCAACACAGGGTACACAATAAAACAATCAGAAATACAATTGAAAAAAAAATTATGTTTGTTTTTTTTTTGTTTTTTTTTCGACTCACGGGTACCCTGGAATTCCGGAGAAAAAGTTTCTCTTAAAAAAAGAAGAGACGACAATCACACTGCCGTTAGAGTTGTCAAAGTCCTTCAATAAACATTATTCAAATCTTTTTTTATTCTCATCGGTGGAATCCTTTATTATCCCAAAAAAATGAAATCACTGTTTTCCAGATCTGCCGTTAGCGCCTGTCAAACCACGTCCTGTTCGGTAGCCTGTATTTCAAAAACTGGTGTTCCTTTCCGGAACATCTCTTGGCGCAAAATCACGAAGTGAAACTTCTGGGTCGCGTGAGGCAGGGACTTGTTAGTCATAGCAACAAGTATCCACCTCGGAGGAGGGTAGTGGTAACCTTCAAACGATTCGTGCAGGGTGGGATTAGGAATGTGAACACACAAGGGTTAAGTTCAATTTTGGAGAAACTGCTCGCCACCATTTACAAATTTATCCTTTAATATTGAAACCGTTTTCGTTCGGTTTTACCGATATGCGCACTAGTGCACGTTACCGATAAGGTGTCACAATATATTAATTGGAGGGTGATCCCCGTTAGATTCAATGGGAGTGCTTATGTCCTTAAACAACAACAGCCACACCATTTCCGTTATCATCATGGAGCGGTAAAACGTTCTGCATTTATGACTGAAACTCAATCCCACTACATAGGTGGACATAATTATATAACTATCAGACCTGTGGAATATATCACGTTTATGAAAATTCAATTATTTATAAACGTTTGATATCGTTTTAACTTAAGAGCTATGAAAAAATAACTTCAATATGTAAAAAGATAAACTCACCCTACTCACCCTCCACTTTTTTCTTTCTTTTCTTCTTTTCATCATGTTTGCTTTGAAAAGATTAGCCCGTTATCGCTTCACATTCTCACCCCTCTCTATCTTTTCCCTACTCTCCTTTCGTTTTTGTATTATATTTTCTGTGTAAAACATGTTCCTTTTTCTTCTCCTTTTTTTTCCTTTATAATAAAAAAAACGGGAAAATCGGCCCATTATTAGCGGGAGGGACACACTCATAAAAAGGAATAAGTATTCGGTGGATATTGCAAACCACCAGATAATCAACATTTACATTTTTGCACTCATTGTTGACGATTTGGACCAGTCTCATTTTAACTTTGATTGGAAAACTTTACCCCATTTGAGGCGACATTCCAGTCTCTATTTTATGGAGTTTATCTTATTATCCTGTAAAACTTCACCATTAATCGCTTGCAGACGCCTTTGCGTCCCATGTGATCAGATCCTCTCCCTATATATTGTATGATTTATTTACTGTTTTGTTAAATTTCTAAGTTCAATAACGTGGAGTTTCTGGTAATAATAATTGGTTACTTATTAATTTTGGGGTCCAGTTTGATTTTGATCTACAAACTCCTGGAGTTCTGGGTTTCAAATACGTTATTTTCCCTTAAAGCTTCTCCATCAAAGTGGGTGGCACAAAGTCACTAGTTTCAGTTTAATAATTGGTTTCCAATTGTTCTCCAATTCCACGTCAATCTGCTCTTTTTATCTGGCCGTGTCTCCCTTTTTTAATTACAATTTGCTCTCTCTCTCTCTCTCTCTCTCTTCTCTCTCTCTCTCTCTCTCTGTTGAACTTACCCTTTATCTCCATGTCTAATGTCTTTTTCATTCCCATGGTAAGGATTCCTCCCACTACACTTAAAGGCGTTTTCACACTTTTCAATTAGTCCAGACTTTCTGTTTGGTTCCTACCTGGTTTCCCCCGTTCCCATTAGCTTCAGACCTCTTTCACTTTGCCCAACCACCTGGTGGTCCCTCATAAAGTTTCAATGAATTTGCCCAAAAATATTACTCCAACCACAAAAGGTTTGTTTGATTTTTCTCTCTTCCTGATTTGTCGATAGACAAAAAATTTGATTTTTTACTATTCTGAATATCTGGACAATTTTCAACTTATCGGCCGAGGGTCAAAGTTTATCTCTGCTTATTTTTCCAAGGGCTTCAAAGAATTCGCAGATGACCCATGGATTTCAAGTTTAAGCTGTTCATAAATACAAGAAAACAACATTCTGGTACAAGACCACACTCTCCAAAACCCTTAACAAACCATTTTTTTATTTTCCATTGTAGACGCAATAAAAATTTATAGTTGACCAAAGAGGTGATTTTAGCATAAACGGTTATGGGCAGCCCTGTCGGCTAGACAGAAGAATGCACGACTGCAAACTTCTGCAAGAGGAGTAAAGAACCCCCATTTCAAAAGAGCCACCAGTTGCCATTTTGTGGCGATTCCGTGATGTTTAACATGGAACCCTGTGGGCTGAGCATTCCCATGACATTGCAACACTCCACTTTGGCCCTTAGGCTAGACGGGGCGGGCGGAAAGAGGCCCCCTCCGATCAATCGGCTGGTCACGTCAAGCCCTAGTACCAAGATTGTCCCAAGCTCTTATTATTCCTTATGGCAAGTCCCAAGCTTTTGATTAAATATATCTGCTAGAAGCGGTGGTTGAAGTGTCTTAGTGTCCTTAGAATAAGACGTTAAACTCTATCTGATTGTAGAGACCAATGCCCTCTTGCTGCCGCTCCAGGAATTACAGCCAGATTCGCTTGAACTGGTGGCATTTGCAAGAGGGAGGCAAATTCCTAACCCTTTTAAAAAGAAAAAATCGAATAAGAAACCAGAGTGGTTTGTACCGCTAGGTCCCAACTATGTTGAGTTTTATGCCAAAAAGGGACATTTTTGTTTTATATATTTTTTGCTGGGTATCAACATTTAAAACAATACTTTCTAAACCACATTTTTTTAATATTTAAACCATAGATGGGATAAACAGGTACTATCACTCTGGTTCACGGAGTCAACCTGAAGTAATTGTCGGTTACTCCATTTCTTCAGGCTTCAAAATTGGAACTTCACACTTCAGATAAGTTTAACGGGTTCTTATTCAGGACACTAAGAACACTCAACCACCGCCTCTAGCAATTATTTAATCATAAAAAGCTTGGACTTGCCATAAGGATAATAAGCTGGACAATCTTGGTACTAGGGCTTGACGTTGGGACCAGATCGTTGATCGGAGGAGGGGCCTCTCCGCCCGCCCCCGTCTAGCCTAGGGGCCAAAGATGATGTTGCATTGTCATGGACATGCTCAGCCACCAGGGTTCCATTTTTAACATCAGGATCGCCCACAAAATTGCCAACATGGTGCCTCTTTGAATGGGGACGTTCTACTCCTCTGCAGAGGTTGCAGTCGGCATTTCTTCTTTGTCCTAGGCACGACAGCGGCTGCCCATAAACCGTTATGCTAAATGCAACCTCTGGGCCCACTATAATCTTTTTGCGTCTACTAATGAAATAAAAAAAAATGTTGTTTAGGTTTGCGGGAAGAGTATGTATACTCAGATGTTTGTTTTCTTGATCTTAATATGACAGCTAAACTGGATCCATGGGTCATCTGCAAAGTCGTTTGAGCTTAAAATAAGCAGAGAATAAACTTTGACCTCGCCGATAAGTGAAAATTGTCCAGATATCAGAATAGTTAAAAAATCAATTTTGTCTATCGACAAATTCAGCGAAGAAGAAGAAAAATCAAACAAACCATTTGTTGTTGGAGTATATTTGGGCAATTTCCAATTGACTTTATGGAGGGGACACCCAGGTGGTGTTGGCAAAGGAAAGAGGTCTGACTAATGGGAATCGGGGGAAAAACCCAGGTAGGAACCCCAAAACATAAAAGTTCTGACTAATTGGAAAAATGTCGAGGAATTTACGCCTTTAAGTGGTAGTGGGAGGATTGAACCAATGTGAATTGGAAAAGACATTAGACATGGAGAATTATAGGGTAAGTCAAACATGAGAAGAGAAGATAGAAGGATGGAAAGGAGAGAGAGAGAGAGCAAAATTGTATTTAAAAAAAGGAGGACACAGTCGCCATAAAGGCGATGAGTGGGGAATTGAGGGGAGAACATTGGGAAAACCATTATTGAACTGAAAACTGTGACCTTGTGGCCCCAACCCCCACTTTTTGATGGAAGAAAGACTTTAGGAAAAATAACGTTAATTAAGCCCAGAACTCAGGAGTTATGTAGATATTCAAATTCCAAACTGGACCCCAATTAAATAAGTTACAATTATTATTTACCAGGAAACTCCCACTTTATTGAACTTAGAAATTTACAAACAGTAAAAATTAAAAAATCATAAAATATATAGTGAGAGGGAAAAATCTGTATCAATGGGGAAACGCAAAGGGCGATCTGGCAAAGATTATGGTGAAAGTTTTACAGGGAAGAAAAATAAAACTCCATAAAAAAATAGAGAACTGGAATGTCGCTTCACAATTGGGGTAAAGTTCAGATACAAAGATTAAAATGAGAATGTCCCAAATCGTCCAACATTTGGAAATGCAAAAATGTAAATCTTTGTTATTCTGGTGTTGCCATATTCCACCGAATTTACTTATTCTTATGAAGTGTCGTTCCCCTCCGCTAATTAATGAGGCCCATTTCCGTTTTTTATTATAAAGGGAAAAAAAAGAAGAAGAAAAGACATGTTACACAGAAAAAATATATTTACAAAAGAGGAAGAGAGTAGCGGAAAAATAGAGAGTTTGGTGAGAATGTGGAGCGATAACGCTAAATCTTCTTTCAAGCCAAAACATGATAAAAAAAGAAAAGAAAAGAAAAAAGTGTGAAGGGTGAGTTGGGTGAGGTTATATACTTTTACATATTGGAAGATTTTTCATAGGGCCTCTTAAGTAAACATATCAACGTTAATAATAATTGATTTTCATACTGTTTGATATATCCACAGGTTTCTCTTGATATTATAAAAATATTATGTCACCTATGAGTGGGGATGAGGTTTTCAAGTATAAATGCATGACGTTTACCGCTCCATGATTCGATAACGAAATGGTCGTGGCTGTTGTTGTTTAAAGGACATGCACTTCCCCATTGGAATACTACGGGAGATACCCCTTCTTATAATATATATGGTGACACCTTTATCGGTAGTGCACTATGTGCGCATTATCAGGTAAAACCGACGAACGGTTCAATTTAAAGGATAATTTGTAAATGGGTGGTCGCGAGCAGTTTTCAAATTTGACTACCCTTGTGTGGTTCAACATTTCCTTAATCCCACCCTGCACGATCGTTAGGGAGGTTACCCCTTACCCTCCCCCGAGGGTGAACACTTGTTTGCTTATGACTAACAGTATCCTTGACCTCACCGCGAACCCCAGAAGTTCACTGGATTTTGGCGCCAAGAGATCGCGTTCAGGACAAAGGGGGGACACAGTTTTGAAATACAGGCTACGGAAACAGGACGTGGTTTTTGACAGGCGCTAACGGACAGATTGAAACAGTGGATTTTCATTTTTTGTAATATAGGATTCCACCGATGAGAAAAAAAAAAGATTTGAATAATCGTTTATTGAAGGAACTTTGACAGACTCTAACGAGTGTGATTTCGTCTCTTCTTTTTTTTAAGAGGCGAACTTTTTTCTGCGGAAATTCCAAGGTACGTGAGTCGCAAAAAAAAAACCAAAAAAAAAAAAAACAAAAAATATTTTTTTCCATGTTATTTGATTGTTTATTGTTGTATCATGTGTTGGTAAAATATATTCAGAGTCTGTATTTATTGTTGGTTGACTCCGCCTGTTCTTTGTTAATTATTCTGATTAATAATTGTTTCTCCGTCTTCCACATTAAGAATTTATATACTTTATTTCTTGTATGTGATGTGTAAATAAATTTCCTTTGTTTGTTTATAAAAAGTGTACGCGTCTTCTCTCAGCAGCATTGTCGCCCTTCTATCGTTTTCCTCCTTCCCTCCACTTTACAGGGGGAGTACAGAGCAGCTGTCTGAATTTCCCAAATCCTTTGGTTATATTTTTTTTAATCTTTACAACTGGGACCATCATCGTACTTTTTTTTTTATTTTCTTGTTTACGTGCACGCGCTGGTCGACCCTAACGAACGTCGCGGGTATCGTATAACAGAAATTGGGGGCTCGTGCAGGATAACTATATTTTCATTCCACGATATTCTCTATAACGCTCATAGAGAGACCGAAGGACAACCAGCTGAATTGGCGAGACAGTACGTAAAATCAGGAATGTCCGGTATTTGACACATTTTTAAGAATCTTCCCACGTCATGAAGGGCTTGTTAAAACTGAATTGGAAAGATAGCCATTTTAGAGACGGCTTGAAGTTGGAATTAGAAGTATAAAGGAAAACGATGAGGAAAGCCACAGTTTTGGTCAGAATAATTATCGAGCCACATTGTGGACAATGATTTGTCTTTGAAAAGCGCATTTGTAGAAAATGGACTTAGGGACGGATTCACCTAGCCTATTCTCACGCGCAGTCGAGTTGGGGAAAGCCAAAATGGAAATGGAAAAATCAGAAATCGAGCTGAAAGGATAATAGAATATAGAAAAGCTTAGAACTATCCAGGGAGACACGGTCAAGGGAAGCGAAATTTAGACGGACTAAAGAGAAGAAAAAGCGAGACGGTTCGATTCTCGTTCAACCAGGTTAGACTGTACCCCTAGCGTTTAACGAGACGGAACGTCGAAAAATAATTTCCAACACTTCGGAGAAAATCGCGTCCAACCCCTAAAAGTGGCCGCCAGAAAGCTGGACTACCTTGATAACAACAGCGCTTCAAAGAGGGAAAGGCACAAGAGATAATATGCGTCATTATCGATTTGAAGATTGCGCCGACTACGACGTCGTGAAAGCAAGTTATATACAAGTAATACGAAAGGTGCCCGAAGCTTATAGGCAAGTTCGGAGTGGCAGGAAAGATGCAAGAGACAGACGTATGTGGAATTCTNGAGAGAGAATTTTCACGTGAATTCTTTTTTATTTCATACATAGTGAAATAATAATATCTTAATAAACAAGTAGAGAGTCAAGTAACTATTCTTAATACAAATAATTTACTGTTTATATTGTATCAAGTATTCCTATCGAATACAAATGATTTTAAAACAGATTATTTGGCTCATAAATGGGACCTAAAGAGGTAAAACCAGTCAGATCAGAGTGGACTCAGTTTCAGTATATTTGAACAGTATAACAGGATCAATACTTGACGCCCGAAGTGCCCAAAAAATGGTGCACGTATAAGGAGCTCCACTTGAAATTCGACCATGTCACAACCTGCCCACGTGGGGAAGCGGACAGATACCAACTAATTGTAATCTCTCACATGGCAAAATTTCCCTTCAAACAAAAGGGAAATTTGCTTCATTTATCTTTTGAATAATAGAGAAACTATTTTTTATATCGATCTATCGATTTCATGTTATATACTTGTTCCTCATCGAGTATATAAACGGGAAGAGGGTCATCTTGGGTGAATATTAGAGAGACAGACAGATAGACAGACAGAGGGGAGAGACAGACACAGAGACAGACAGACAGACAGACAGACAGAGATTAGAGATAATAGTCTAACTTTTTACACTGCTTTTACTTCGTCAAGTGGTTCTATCTCGTCGGACGCCATTCTTTGGCCTGACTTCTATCTGCTGGGGTTGATTTCTTTTTTCTTTTCTTCGTTGTGCTGGGCTGGACATTTGCTTGTTTAATAATTTAATTAACTTGTTGTTCTTGATCAAGTTTTATTTCCCCAGTCCATTTGATTCCGCCGAGGTGAGATGGACCCCGGGAGCTGACAATACGTCTACGCTCCTTGAAAAACGGGCCGCATCTGCTTAACTAATTAAACTTATTCTCACGTGTCTGTACGGAGGTCAGTTGGGATCAAACTAAACGTCACTCATAAACCCATACGGTTATGGAAAATTGCCCACCTCCGCTTTTAAATCTAACGAACTTTATTTAAAATTCTAACTACAGGTACGTAAACAATTTATGACTGTCATGAATTGTAACATTCAGTCGTTTCATAACTGCACGCGTACATTCATTTGCTCCATGGGTATGTTAATCAATACATTCAAGCCCCTCACACACCCCACCCAACCCAACCCCTTACTCTATATCGAACTGTCACTGATCGTCTCAATCATATATATCCAACTGTTCGTTTCATCAATACATCTATCACTCTTTTATTTATTTATTTTTTTTGTTCCTTCGTCTGATTACATCAGTCTAAATATTTTCATCAGTTCGTATCTACAAATTACTTTTTATGCTAAAATCTAAAAATGATGTCCCGTTCTGCTGATGGCCCACTAAGCCCCACCCACGTTTCTGTCCGGGCAGAGTCAATTGTGACACTCAGATTCTTCATCTAATGGTCAACAGCCGGACAGATGCTTTTTTGGGGGCGAACACACAAAGCCTCAATATTCCTTATATACATATATATTTTTTCTCTCTACAGGACGATGTTTATCGACTGTTGTTGGCACAAACCACCCCCCACTCCACCCTACCGCCCCTCAAAAAAAAAGTCTCTTCGATCGCCGGCTGAGGTGGCATTACAAACGTTTATATTGATCAAATCTCAGAAAGAAGAGGAAACCAATAAACTGATGATGATGATGATGATGATGATGATGATGATGATGATGAAAGACGAACGTCAGCTGGCAAGGAAGAAGAAAATTTCTTCGCTTGACTTTGTCTGGTTCAATAAAATAAAAATAAATATAGAAAAAATATATAGAAAACTATAAAAGGTAATAATAAAAATATATATAAAAGATACGATAAGACATTTGCAGATGATATGTATTGTTGTTATTCTGTTGAGGCGTTTGCTGTATTTATACATTTTTATGCGTTTATTTATAGTAGCAAAAGATTTGGGAATACATCGAATAATAATAATAATAATAATAATAATAATTTGTGATAACTTGTAATAATAATAATAATAATAATAATAATAATAATATGCACAAGGCTCTCTACCCTAGAGATGATAGAGATAGATTGTATGTGTCAAGAAAGGAAGGGGGAAGAGGTCTTGCCAACATAGAGGAATGCGTAGAAACCACAATCCAACAACTTGAAGATTACACAAGGAAGAGCAAAGACAAACTACTTATGGCGGCCAACAATAGTAGAAACGGCAGATGGACAAACAGAAAAACGACAAAGACTAGAAAACAAAAATGGAAGAAAAACAATTATACGGACGCCTCAAACGACAAATAGAAGAGGTTACACATGAAAAGACTTGGACATGGTTAAGAAAGGGAAACTTCAAAAGAGAAACAGAATCACTTATAATTGCTGCACAAAATAATGCCATAAGGACAAACTACATCAAAGCGAAAATTGATAAGACCCAACAAATAGTAAGTGTAGACTTTGCGGTAATAGAGATGAGACTGTTAACCATATACTCTGCGAATGTAGCAAACTAGCACAACGAGAATACAAAGCTAAGACACGACTGGGTTGGAAGGTGATCCACTGGGAATTATGCAAAAAATTAAATTTTGACCACACAACAAAATGGTATATGCATAAACCAGAATCTGTTCTGAGAACGAACGCACAAAATTCTCTGGGACTTTGAGATAAAACGGATCACCTTATCCCAGCAAGAAGGCCAGACCTAGGTGTTGATAAACAAAAAAGAAAGAACTTGTCAACTGGTGGATTTTGCAGTGCCAGCAGATCACAGGGTGAAGTTAAAGGAAAATGAAAAATAGACAAATATCTGGACCTTGACAGAGAACTGAAAAAGTTATGGAATATGAAAGTGAAAGTGATACCAATTGTGGTTGGTGCACTTGGAACAGTCCCAAAGGGATTGGAAAAGGGTTTGGAAAGTTTGGATATCAGAGGAAGGATTGAAACCATTCAGAACACTGCACTGCTGCAATCTGCCAGAATACTCAGAAGAGTCCCTGGAGACCTGAGGAGACTTGCTGTCACTCAGACTCCAGTGAAGACCATCAGCTAACACTGATATGAAAACTTCAAAAGGAGTAAATAATAATATAATAATAATAATAATAATAATAATAATAATAATAATAATAACTTGTGATAATAATAATATAATAATAATAATTATAATAATAACTTGTCACTCGGACTCTAGTGAAATACCATCAGCTAACGTGGGTGTGAAAAACTCTCATAATAATAATAATAATAATAATAATAATAATAATAATATTTGACCATACAACAAAATGGTATATGCATAAACCAGAATCTGTTCTTGAGAATGAAACACATAAAATTATCTGGGACTTCGAGATAAAGACGGATCACCCTATCCAGCCAGGAGACCAGACCTAGTATTGATTAACAAAAAAAGAGAACGTGTCAACTGGTGGACTTTGCGGTCCCATAGATCACAGGGTGAAGCTGAAGGAAAATGAAAAGATGGATAAATACCTGGACCTTGCCAGAAAATTGAAAAGGCTGTGGAATATGAGAGTGAAAGTGATATCAATTGTAGTTGGTGTACTTGGAACGGTACCAATAAACTTGGAAAAAAGACTGGAGGATCTAGAAATCAGAGGAAGAATAGAGAACATCCAGACTACTGCACTGCTGCAATCGGCTAGAATACTCAGAATAGTCCTGGAAACCTGAGGAGACTTGTGAAATACCAGTGAAATACCATCAGCTAACGCTGATGTGAAAAACTCAAAAGGAGTGATGATGATGATGATGATAATAATAATAATAATAATAATAATAATAATAATAATAATAATAATAATAATAATAAGCGAATGCAGCACAAAGAGAGTATAAGACTAGGCACGACTCTGTGGGAAAGGTAATCCATTGGGAATTGTGCAAGAAATTCAATTTTCACCATACAACCAAATGGTATATGCACAAACCTGAACTTGTCCTGGAGAACGAGACGCATAAAATTCTCTGAGACTTTGAGGTACAGACGGATCACCTAATCCCGGCCAGGAGACCGGACCTTGTAATAATCGACAAGAAGAAGAGAACCTGTCATCTCGTGGATTTGTCATTCCGACCGACCACCGAGTGAAAACGAAAGAGAGCGAAAAAACTTGACCTTGCCAAAGAACTGAAGGAAACTGTGGAACATGAAGGTGAGATCGTACCAATCGTAATTGGTGCCCCTAAAACAATCCCCAAAGCACTGGGAAAGAATTGGAAATCAGAGGAAGAATCGAGACTACAGCACTGTTGGGGTCGGCTAGAATACTCAGAAGAGTCCGGGAGACCTGAGAAGACTTGCTGTCACCCAGTCTCCAGTGAACCACCAGCTACGACAGGTGTAAAAAAAACATAATAATAATAATAATAATAATAATAATAATAATAATGACTCCCTCTTGATGTTTCGTTAAAACTTTTAAAGAACAGCTTAGCGTTTCTTTGATATTTTGCATATTGCAATTCGAAAATTACACCAAAACGTGTTTGTTTCACTTTTTTTTTTATACGAAATATCTATATCATTGATAAACGTACTGGCAGGATCTGTTGATATAACAGTATCATAATTTAATTATAATAACGTTTGATATGTTTATATTAGAGCTATTGCAAAATACTTCAATATGTAAAAAGTATAATAATCTTGACTTAACTCTCTCTCTCTCTCTCTCTCTCTCTCTCTCTCTCTCTCTCTCTCTCTCTCTCTCTCTCTCTCTCTCTCTCTCTCTATTTCCTTCTTTTCATCTTTTCATTATGCTCGACTGAAACAGATTAGCGCTATCGCTTCTACGCTCTCATCCCTTCCTCTATCTTTCTCCTTTCTTACTATATTTTTCTGTATAGAATGTCCTTTTCCTTCCTTTCTTTTTTTAAATAAAAAACGGAATGGTTCATATTTAGCTGAGGTGATGACACTCATTCAATAAGAATTCAGCGGATAAGCAACACCAGATAAATAGGATTTACATTTTTGTATTTCATCTTGGCTGATTTGGACGATGCCATTTTTTACCGGAGGGTGTTGCAAGATGATAACGTCATACAATTAAGGAACACGTATATTAATACATAGATCATAATTTCTAAACATACTATTCTTTAAAGAGTGTTTATACGAAGTGTCGCCCCATCGACTGATTTGATTGTATCCCTTGCAGAGGGGTAAAACCATTCCCACCCAAAAAAGGGGGTGTCCAGGGTAAACTGAATCTGATTGAGGTTCTAGTTCTGGAGAGTGAGAAGTACCCCTCCATCGCCACTACCATAAGACCCCCTCTGATCTGGAGTGGTACTACCTGTTAGGGTTCCATCTATGGGTCAAATAGATCGGTTTAAAAGTTATTTATATTAGATAGGAATACTTGATGCCATGTAACTCTAAATTATTTATATTAATAATAGTCATTTGAAGCTATAATTGTTTACTAAAGCTTATTATTAGTTAATTGAAACCATATAACTATGTGCCAACAAATACATGTTATTAAAGAAAATAATCACTGGAAACCATATAATTATTAGTATTAGATAGGAATACTTGAAACCGCAAATCTTTGTGTGCTTATGAAAATTTAGGGGTAAAATATTTTTAATCCCCTCTCGGACAAAAGTATGAATGTGTGAATTTTATTGAACTTTTGTCTTTGCTGATCTCCATCACCAATTTTCCTTTATAAAATGACATGTGCTCGGTGGTTTTACAAATATACATATAGTATATTGAGGGTTATCATAGTGATCACCACGATATAAATGGATGGAAGACTAAGGAGGAATGAAAGGAATAGAGAAAAAAATGTTTATTGGTAAAACAAAACAAGGGCCCTTTCGTCCGGTGCTTTTCAAGTTTTACACCCGGAATCGATATAAAAGTCAAAGTTGTAAAATATTTACGACTTGAATGAACATGGAATGAAAACTAAGGACATAGGAATATGTTTGAGAAGAGGGGAGGGGGCGAAAACAAAACTAAGGAAACCCACATCAAGTCGAACCAGACCCAAGCAGCTCACCCTATAAAATAAGTGAGTGCTTAGGTCTAATGTGTCTGCACAAGGTAGGACGAGAAAAAAACAATAGAAACAGCTTCGATGACATTTAAATGCTGTTTCGTCCTAGCCTTGTGCAGAATGGAAGATTGAAGATCACTATAGTTGGATCGGCAAGTATTTATATCGATTAAGTGTTCGCAGTTCGCGGACTCGGGACATTGTGAATGCCCGGATGTAGTGTTTCTACGATCGCGTATTCTCTGGGCACGTGCCGACTCAGCTAATCTTTGAGTTGTACACCCAATATATGTGGCCCCACACCAGCATGTATATTTGTAAACTAATAAACTTTGATTAAGTATTGGAGTACATCCTTAGCAGAGCGGAAAGCAGTTTTGGTGGAAAAAATTGTTCTTAATTTCGCTGCAGGATAGCAACGCATAACAGAGGAGCTGATGTTATCAGCTATAGTCTGACTTGCCAAGGTAAACGAATATAAACCGGGCACTTAGACGGACCAAATGGTCTGTCGCGATCGAATTTTGCCACAGTTATTCTAATAGTGTCGAAAATAACATCCTCAGGATACCCATTATTTAAAAAGATGTCTTTAATATTCTTAAGTTCTCCTTGGATTTTATTGCCTGGACAGATTTTTAGTGCCCGGAAAATTAGGCATTTAATTAAAAATGCATACATATATAGAAAATCTTTCTTTTATATATATATATATATATATATATATATATATATATATATATATATATATAGTATTTTCAGTTCTCTGGCAAGATCCAAGTATTTTACTATCTTTTCGCTTTCTTTCATTTTCACTCAGTGGTCTACTGGAACAGCAAAATGCACTAATCGACAAGTTCTTCTTTTTTTGTTAGTTAACATTAGGTCTGATCTTCTGAGCGGGATTGAGTGATCCGTGTGTATCTCAAAGTCCTAGTGAATTTTATGGATTTCACTTTCTAAGACAGATTCTGATAGGCGCATATACCATTCGTTAGTATGGTCAAATCTTAATCTGTTGCCTAATTCCAAGTGGATCACCTTTCCCACCCGGTCGTGTCTAGACTTGTACTTCTTTTGTGTCAGTTTTCTGCATTCGCTTATCATGTGATTAACCATTTCATGTCTGTCTCCACATAACCTTCACTTGCTATTCTGTTGCGTATTATCAATTGTTGCTTTTATATAAGTAAAGTAAAGTCATCGGGGCGGCCTAAAGTCGGTATCAGCCAATCAGCGAGGAAGTATATCCCCTTTTCACTTGCGCTAGACCAAGGAGATTATTTTAGCGTCTGAGGTGGAGCGCCATACCTACCATCAGCTCCTTACTTTACCGCACAGATCCCTGTGCTATTCATACGCTGAGTTGGCGAGGACCGGAATCGAACTAGGAACCTTGTGGTTTCTAGCCGAACGCTCTACCGACTGAGCTAACCCGGCCCCAATTGACCCTTATGGCAATCAGTATTCTGTTGGTTGCATAATTCTAAGTGGATCACCTTTCCCGCCCATTCGTATCTTATCTTGTACTCCTTTAGTGTCAGATTGTTCTGTTTGCTTATTATATGATTGACCGTTTTATGTCTGTCTCCACACAACCTACACTTTCTATTCTGTAGTGTATTACCAATTGTTGCTTTGATATAATTGGTCTTTATGGCAATCGGGATTCTATTGGGTCATGTTCCATCCAATCCAATTCCATTGTTTCTAATGATGTCATATATATTCCATTTTTGTTCTTCTTCTTTGGACAACCGGATCTTTTCTTTGGGACTTTGGCATTGTCAAAACAATGGATCGATTGTTCCATTATTATGTGCTTTTCTTTCAATTTTACCGCGACTCGCTGGAAAGAAAGGATTTCTTTTTCTCAGGCAGTGCAAAAGGAAAATGATATAGAACAGAATACTTTTTTAAAAATGAGTTATTCTCTTTATTTTTCAGTGACGTATGCGGCTTGTTCTTTTATTTTATGCGGAGATGTTCACAAATATCATCTTTGTTTAATTCTCCAACACAATATCATGTGGTTTTATTTACTTTCCATTGTCAGTTTGTAGATTCTAGAGAGGGGCGCTTAGCGTAACGGTTATCGTCGTAGGAAAGAAATTAACATATGATTAATTCCATGTCAAATCATCCAGAAAAAACTAAAGTTGTCACCCATGGAATGAGTGACATGGCCTTGATGATTTGACATGGAATTACCCATATTGTTTCTTTTCATGTATTGGTTTTATTTTATATTCCTTGAAAGAAAGTCTTTGTGGTATTTACCATTCAGTTCCTTTGTGTGAAGAGTTAGGGGTACCATTATAGTATGTGGCAAACGAAATCATGTCTCTATTATAGTATGTGGCCTACAAATCATGTCTCTACGAAATCATGTCTCTATTATAGTATGTGGCCTACGAATCATGTCTCTCTCTATTATAGTATGTGGCCTACGAAATCATGTCTCTTTATAGTATGTGCCTACAAATCATGTCTCTATTATAGTATGTGGCCTACGAAATCATGTCTATTATAGTATGGGGCCTACCATAAAAAGCACATTAAAAGGTTATAATAATAACTGCTAACTCTGACCCTACCGCTAACCCTAACCCTATTTCAGAATTTTAGAATATTTTAGAATTAAATAGATCTCTAATTCATTTAAATTATGTATAAATTATTTTTTAATTATTCTTAATTACTATATACAGCTTATGACTGAATTGCATTTCTTGAAATTGAATATATGTGAAAAATAATTAGTTTCAATAAATTGCCTACTACTTATATCTATAAACATGCTCTTACTGATGTAGGCCATATTCAAACCGGGTAGGCCACCTATTAAACAGAATCAAAAAGGGTAGGTCACGTACTATAACGGCACCGATTTAAGGTCATTTAGATACAACCACTTGGACATATCAATATGTTACTGGGTTGGGTGCGTGTGTGCTACTTCGATGATATATCCGGGTTCTAGTAATTATTAAGAAAGTATCCCCCTTGAGTGAGAGGGTGGCGGTAAAACGAGGAGCAGATAAAAACAAAACAAAGGGGGAATATAACCTTGACCAGACATTTAAAACCCAGGGGTCATGTTGACCAAAATTTCTTACATGATGGGAAAGTTGTAAATTTTATATTTTCTGTCTATATAGTACTTTATATAAATGTCATTTTCTCAATATAGTTTATCTATGATATACTAACACTGAACATAACGGAAGGAAAGACAAAATGTCTCATTTTTACATACAAGAACATTTACGATTGCATATACACTCTATACCAGTTATGGAGATGCTTAGTGTAATGGTTAGAATCGGAGGAAATGGACTCGTTGATCCGAGTTCAAATTCTGCTTGCAGTTCATATACCGCTAATACCCCTGGGAAAGGTATGAATCCATATATTCTCCCTCCAGCTATGGGTAAATAGTAGGATAGGCAGGGCTCTTTAACACTGGATAGGTAACCAGTCTAGGAGAAGGAAAACTCTGAATTTGAAAAACCTGAGGTCAGTCGTTGATTGGGTTTGTGGAATTCCTTGTGCACCAATTCTTTCCTATCGACTGTGCAAAAAAATGCGGATGGTCCACACAAGCCTTCACCACTATTAACAAAACACTGTGTGGGTTGTTCATTGGAATAACCCTCAGGCGTCGAAATCGACGAGAGAGTTCATACTAGTAACAATTAATATTAAAAGGAAAAAAGTAATATTAAAATGAAAGAATAATGTGTTCCAACATTGTTCCATGGGCCAACAGTATGTGAAAGGGGTAAAGAAATAGAAATGGGCATACCTGATACAGGTAGAGAAGATAGCCATGTACTTGACTGTTATTTTGGCAGGGATCAAAGAAAATGTCTCTACTGTTCCAAGACCAAAAGGAAAAAGACAATTCAAGGATGGGTTTCTAGAATTGTCATGTGACCCATATCTTGCATTTATGGGATTTGGAATTCTTATAATACGTTAGAAGGCTCAGAGTAACCTTCCAACGTAGGTGAATATATACATGAAATAATTCGGACAAAGAAGTAAAACGTAACGATACAGACTTTATTGTCTGAGCAGACGGATGAAAGACATACATAAAATAGATACAGAAACAGATAGGACTAAAGTCCTAAAGAAGTGAGAAAGAGTTCATGAAGAATAAGTAAGTCACTTACTGATAGTTGGGGACAAAGCCCCCCCCCCCCACTTAATGGACAGAGACGCCAAGCGTCTAGCCCATGTTCTATGGATGCTAGACCAATAGAACGAGGGTGAGACATTACCGGGCTGCTGTTTAAATACTACACCAGTAGTGTCCCCTATTAGTGAAACCCTCGCAGTAAGGGAAGTTAACCCTTTTGGACACAAGTCCATCCCAGCAGGGTCAGACAATCACTACAGAATGTATGCATTACGTGTATGTACCACCTGTTCATAAAATGAAAACAATTCACAAAATAAAGAAGCTACTGCATTAATTTTCACGTACTGATTTTTATTACATTTTCTTGAAAGAATGTTATTGTGGTATTTACCGTTCAATTCCTTTGCAGGAAGGTCTGGGGTAATTTAGGCAAGAGTGCTTGGCCAAGTCGCCGTGCTTGTGTGTTAATTAGGTATCTCCGGGTTCTAGGAGCCGCTGCGAAAAGTGTATTTCCACCACTGTAAGTAAAAAAATAAAAATAAAAATAAAAAAAACGGAAATGCAGAAAAACGGTAAGGAAAGACCCTTGACCGGAAATGTGGAACGTAGGGGTCAGTTGACAAAAATCCTTGCATAATGGGTAAAATGTAAATTTATATTCCTTATTTCTATTTTCATTATTTTTCCTTTTTTTAATCTTGATATTTTTCTATTCCATAACAGTGAGCAGAACACCTTTATCAGAGAAACCAACAGATGAGTCTGTAGATTCTATACGCGTAACGTTGCGGGCTCGATTAAAAGAAATGAAGTTGTAGATAAATCTCTAAATGTGACGTGGTGGGATCCATTTGGAAATGTGTTTATAGTCAATTTAGAGGAGTATGAGTGTAAATTGTAATATTCCTCATGTAAGACCCCGGGCGGGCTGCGAAGCTCTTTTGCACACTTCTGCATCTCTCTGGCATTCTGCATCTTCGCTGCACTCCTAACTCTGGCCATGATTCATTTCGTCTGCTGGCTATTTCTAGGACCTGTCCACGTTGCACATGTGTGCTCAAACATCTCGCAGGGGCCCCCCGCCAAAGGGGTGTACAAACAACAAGTATCACAAAGAGAAAGAGAGAATAAACAACAACAAAGAGAGATGAAGACAAGACAATGTCAGGTGAACTTCAGAAAAGGCAGGGAGATATATAATACGTGTTCATCTGCTGCTATCTCCCCTGGTTGTCGAGAGGGGGGTCACCCCCCCTTTTCTTTGTAGACCTCTGCTAAGGCTGGCTTCTAGTGGGCATCTCACATCCTAACTTCCTCAGTGTTCAAGGCTCATCTGCACTCTTCGGCTCCCAGGGACTAACTGCTCTCTCCGCTGTCCCAAGACTAACTGACTAAAACTTTTCAAATCTCCCAGAATTCCTCAGATCTCATATCAAATCTCGTCTCCGAGATTTGTGTCTAAACCCCGGGTTATTTGAAAAAGTTCTTTGTTCTAACAGACCACCCTCATGGTGGTTTATGACCTATCTGACCAACTGGTCAACTATTAAAGTTGTTCACAACCCAGACTTCTCGTCTCTAATCTGGGGAGTTATCACCCTCTTAATCTTCCTTGAGTTTTAATGGTTTCTCTAACTTATCATTGACCCTACTTTACACATACTATATATGTAGACACACACACATGTATATATACACACGCACATATATATCTATATCTATATATACATACACACACATGATCCACCTGAGCACACTTATCTTATATATGGGTTTTACTACTACTTATTCGGTCTACAACATACATACACATATATGTGGTTTGACTTACTACTTATTAATTCAATATAACTACTACTACGTATCTATATAACTAAGTGTGCATTTATATGCACACACACATTCTTGCACCCACCGTTGTATTATACTCATATACTTATCTTATCATTATCCTATTCAACTATTCTCGTAGCTGATATTTCTTGATCGATTGTTAGGCTGGTATTCACTGTGTACTTAAAGGAGTCTGGAATCTACTTGGGTCGTCTTGAGAATGTCTCGTCTTGTGTCGTTGCTTAGTTTTTAATAACGAACACAAGACGTTCTTGGTTTGTTTGTTTTGTTTTGTTTTGTTTTGTTTTGTTGTTTGTTTTTTTTGTTTTTTTTTGGGGGGGGTCCAGGGCTCACATTTGATTTTACCCCAAGTAAAAATGCCTTGAAGAACAGACACTCTTCTTGCGTCTGTTCTCTTCAAATACTCAGCCCAGACTGCAAACTCTTCACTCTCTCTTTATCTCACACTCGCTCTCGCCTTGTACTGACCAATCAGAAACCGACATGTAGCCTTTCACACGTCATCCCAAAATTCTGAGTAATTTTCCACTATTACATAACATATAATTAAAATTTTGGGTCATTCTACATCACTCTATTTTACACATACAAATTAAAGAGTTAAAAAGGAATCTTAAATTGCGATTTCATTTATGATGAGGAGACAATATAAATGTATTTTCTTGTAAGTCGATTTTTAAAAAATCCAATGATTGGAGAGAGAGAGAGAGAGAGAGAGAGAGAGAGAGAGAGAGAGAGAGAGAGAGAGAGCAAAAAAGTGTGTGTGTGTGTGTGTGTGTGTGTGTGTGTTTCACTGCGCACGGGCATAATTCAAGCCCATTTGTCAATTCCCATCGAAGAAAATTTATTATGGATACATCTATCAAAAGTGACATATTCCTCTTGAACATTTCCAGTTGCGACAGAAATCGATTGACAAAACAGGTGCATTTTTATTGTGATCGTTCTGATCAACCATTAAAAAAAATTAAGTTCATTTGTAAGATTTACAATTCTACTAAAATATAGGGGAAAAAAGTGCGTTTCGCGCAACGGTTATAGTCGTAGGAAATGGAATCCGCGATCCTAGTTTATAGACCAGATTGTTTGCATTTCACTTTGTGCCATGGTCAGTTTCGAAACCAGGGAAACTCTATTTTTATCTATCAGGTATGAGTAAATAATAAGGCATACTGTGTGTGTTTTTAGCCTTGGTTAAACAACCCATCTAAGAGAAGAAAAACTCTGAATTCAAACTAACTTTACTCCGTTTAAAAATTGTCACATCCTACTTGTGGTGGAGGGGCTGAGTAAATACTTGTCAGTTTGCATCAAATTATCAGTTTATTTTGGTTTGGGTAATTATGTGATAAGTCGTTTATTTCAATAGTATTCTTGTCGGGAAGAACCTTCTCGAATTCGGTAACCTTCTTTTCGAATTCGGTAACCTTCTTTTCGAACTCGGTAACCTTCTTTTCGAACTCGGGAAACTTCTTGTCGAATTCGGTAACCTTCTTTTCGAACTCGGTAACCTTCTTTTCGAACTCGGTAACCTTCTTCTCGAATTCGGTAACCTTCTTTTCGAACTCAGGAAACTTCTTGTCGAATTCAAGAGCCTTCACGGAACTTCAAACCGAATCCTTTATTCAATCCATGGGGGTAGACTGTTCTCATTCCGTTTACCATGACCGGGTACAAGTGTTGAGCAGCGCTAAGTATCTTATGTTGCTATCGCCCTTGGACAGAATTGGACCTGCTGCCCATAGTCCGACAAGAAACACCTGAAGAAGGCCGGGGGGGCATATCAACCGAAACATTGTGTATATAACAATGAAAATGAGGGCAATTGCTGAGCTGAGGCTTGATAATTTGTATTTGGATGATTTAATTGCCCCAAAATCTAGTCCGTTTTATTACAATTTTCAAATTTCTTATGTAAATTCCGGCGCACAAGAATCTCGCAGGTTAACACTGTGCAGATCACGGGTGATCTTATGTAGTTTGCATCGGGGGTACAGACTTCATCCAATATATATATATATATGTGTGTGTGTGTGTGTGTGTGTGTGTGTAAGGTATCCAAAACTGGTAGCAAGGAATGATTCTACATGTGATCTTCAAAATCTCACTGTATAATTATTGCAAGTTTTAGTAGGAGCAAATACAAGGATTTTTATATAAATCCATAGAGCTCAATGTATAATAATCTATAATTTAGATTAGATACAGAGCAATATTTACCTTTGAAAGGAAGGAAAAACTCAATAAACCACCATTCTGTAATAAATTTATTTCGACCAAAACTTAAAAGGCTTTTAGAAATTTAAATAAATTTCTAAAACACTCTATCTCTTATCTGTGTCTTCTGTCCGATGAGACTGAACTTCTAGGGAGTTTTAGAAATATATTTAAATTTCTAAAAGCCTTTTAAGTTTTGGTCGAAATAAATTTATTACAGAATGACGGTTTATTGAGTTTTTCCTTCCTTTCAAAGGTATATATACATATATATATATATATATATATATATATATATACCATTGAAAGGAAGGAAAAACTCAATAAACCGTCATTCTGTAATAAATTTATATTATATATATAATGTTATTATGTAATCGGCTGTCGGATGAAACTTGGCTCATTTATTGAGTTCTGCTCAAAATATACTTATAATAATAAAAATGAGGGTTTGTTAAGCTTTTTTCTTATTGAAAGTGTAAACATTTATTATCATACATTGAGCTCTCTTGTGGATTTGAAATAATCCTTGTATAAATCTATAGGTGTGTATCATCATGGGCATGCATTGTGGATATACAGAGGATATTGATAATCCCAAATAGAATTATCCCCAACATACCAGTCAAATGGATACTTTTACCTTTATATATATATGGTGGGGTTATGTATATATATATATATGGAGGGGTATCTTGCAGAATGATCTCCCGTAGTGATCAATGGGAAGTGCTATGTCCTTAAACAACAGCCACACCATTTCCGTTATCATCATAGAGTGGTAAACGTCATGCATTTATGACTGAAACTCATCCCACTACATAGGTGACATAATTATTTATAACTATCAGGACCTGTGGATATATCACAGTATGAAAATTCAATTATTATAACGTTTGATATGTTTACTTAAGAGCTATTGAAAAATACTTCAATATGTAAAAAGTATAACTCACCCTAACTCACCCTCACACTTTTTTCTTTCTTTTCTTCTTTTCATCATGTTTGCTTGAAAGAGATTAGCGTTATCGCTTCCACATTCTCACCCCTCTCTATCTTTTCCCTACTCTCTTTCTTTTGTATTATATTTTTCTGTGTAACATGTCCTTTTTCTTCACTTTTTTTCCTTTATAATAAAAACGGAATGGCCCATTATTTAGCAGAGGGGACGACACTCATAAGGAATAAGTATTCGGTGGATATGCAACACCAGATAATCAAGATTTACATTTTTGCATTTCATGTTGGACGATTTGGACAGTCTCATTTTTAACTTTGATCTGGAACTTTACCCCATTTGAGCGACATTCAGTCTCTATTTTTATGGAGTTTATTTTATCTCCTGTAAAACCTCCCCATAATCTCTTGCCAGACGCCTTTGCGTTCCCATTGATCAGATTCCTCTCACTTATATATTTATGATTTTATTTTACTGTTTGTTAAATTTCTAAGTTCAATAAAGTGGGAGTTTCCTGGTAATAATAATTGGTACTTATTTAATTTTGGGGTCCAGTTTGATTTGATCTACAAACTCCTGAGTTCTGGGCTTCAAATTACGTTATTTTCCCTAAGTCTTCTCCATCAAAAGTGGGTTGGGCACAAGGTCACTAGTTTCAGTTTCAATAATGGTTCCAATTGTCTCCCAATTCCCACTCAATCTGCTCTTTTATCTGGCACTGTGTCTCCCTTTTTTAAATACAATTTGCTCTCTCTCTCTCTCTCTCTCTCTCTCTTCTGTTTGACTTACCCTTATTATCTCATGTCTAACGTCTTTCAATTCCCATGGTCAGATTCCTCCCACTACCACTTAAAGGCGTATTCTCACAACTTTTCCAATTAGTCAGAACTTTTCTGTTTGGTTCCTACCTGGTTTCCCCCCGTTCCCATTAGTCAGACTTCTTTCACTTGCCAACCACCTGGGTGGTCCCCTCCATAAAGTCAATTGGAAGTTGCCCAAATATACTCCAACCACAAATGTTTGTTTGATTTTTTCTTCTTCCTGATTGTCGATAGACAAAAATTGATTTTTACTATTCTGATATCTGGACAATTTCACTTATCGGCGAGGTCAAAGTTTATCTCTGCTTATTTCCAAGCTCAAACGAATTTCGCAGATGACCCATGGATCAAGTTAGCTGTCATTAAATACAAGAAACAAACATCTGAGTAACACACTCTTCCAAACCTTAACAACCATTTTTTTTTTATTTTCATTAGTAGACGCCAATAAAAATTATAGTGACCCAAGAGGTGCATTTAGCATAACGGTTATGGGCAGCCCTGTCGGCTAGGACAGAAGAATACACCGACTGCCCTCTGCAGAGGAGTAAGAACCCCCATTCAAAGAGGCCACCAGTTGGCATTTTGTGGCGATCCGTGATGTTTAACGATGGAACCCTGGTGGTGAGCATTCCATGACATGCAACACTCCACTTTGGCCCTTAGGCTAGACGGGCGGGCGAGAGGCCCCCTCCGATCAATCGGCTGGTCACGTCAAGCCCTGGTACCAAGATTGTCCCAAGCTTATTATCCTTATGGCAAGTCCCAAGCTTTTTGATTAAATATATGCTAGAAGGCGGTGGTTGAGTGTCTTAGTGTCCTGAATATGACGTTAAACTATCTGATTGTAAAGTTCCAATTTTGAAGCTCTGGAGAATATGGAGTACCCCTTCATCACCATTACTTCAACCGGAGTGATAGTACCTGTTAGTCCCATCTATGGTTTAAATATTTAAAAAATGTGTTTAAAATATTGTTTTAAAATGATTGAATACCCAGCAAAAATATATAAAACAAAATGTCTTTGGCATAAAATAACCCAACATAGTTGGGACCCTAGCCGGTACAACCACTCTGGTTCTATTCGATTATTTTCTTTTTAAAAGGGTTAGGAATTTGCCTCCCTCTTGCAAATGCACCAGTTCAAGCTGAATCTTGGCTGTATATCCTGGAGCTGGCAGCAAGAGGCATTGGTCTCTACATGAACTCAGATAAACCAGAGTTTATCTGTTTTAATCTTATTAAATGTCAAGCTTTCAATAAAAAAAGGGTTTAGATTTAATTTCATATTGTTACGATTTTTGTTGCCATTTTTAGGCGGCAGGTGAGAGCACTTTACAGTGGAGATCCTTGTGCTCCTTAGTGAAGAATCCTTAGTTGTTCCTTAGTGTTAGGCAAATCCTTGGTTGTTTCTCAGTGTTCCTTAGTGTTAGGTAGAATCCTTTGGTTGTTCCTTGGTTGCTGATCCGTTCGTCCGTGTCGAATACTTGCAAATGAATGGCTTTCAAGATCGGCGATTAAATAGTTAACTAACCATGTATTCGAGGGTGTTGATTGGGTGGCTCTAATCTATGCACCCAGGCAGAGTCTATAAGTTTAAGTGGTGGACTTCAACACACCTTATATTACCAAAATAAGGGCACCTTACATGGTGCAATGGTTACCAAGCTAAATTCACAAACCATTGTTAGTGACTTTGATTCTCACTGGGCGCCCCATAATTTGGCCTTGTGCCACATCTAAGCTAAGCTTAACTATATTATCAAGATAATTTTACATATTGAAGTATTCTGCAATAGCTCTTAAGTAAACATATGGAACTCATTTGTGATTTTTCTAAAGTTTGTAAACAACTTAGTATTAGAGTGGACTGATTGCATAAGTTATAAAGATTTGAGTAAACTAAGATTTTTGACATGATACAAAGCAAAAGGGAGTTAATCCCTGTCCCAATGGAAGATATAGATTCAAGCCTTTGAAATTAGAAAACCGATTCACAGGAATTCTTCCAAACTGTAGCCATGTAAATACTACTGTATGACTGCACCATTTGGAGAAACGTCTGGAGAAAAAGTTAGAGAGAAACTACATAAGGTAACTGCATGCTGTTTGAACAAATCCTGAAAGCAGCAACTTACTAAACAGCAACTGTATGACCACTTGCCTCCCATCTCCCAAACTATCAAGGGAAGTTGAATAAGAAGTAAGGAAACACTAAGAGATGTTCTCCTATTGACTCCTACAATACATGGACACACCAGTGTTGGCCAACCAGGAAATACTACTTTAATATGCTCTGTGCAGACGCTGGATGCCGTTTAGAGGACTTACAAAGTGTGATGGCTGATAGGGATGGGTGACAAGAGAGTGTCAAAAGAATCCGTGTTGTTGGCATACCTTTGTGATGATGATTATGATGATATATTGGGTTGGTGCATAATTATTGGGGCTTTTTTTCAACAAAATTTATTCAACAAAACAATAACAATTGGCGTGGGTTTAATTTGTCTCATAAAAATAATCTCTCTTTCAGAATGCGTATCAAAAATCATATCCACATTTGTCATATTATGCTCTACCATTTCAAGAAAAGTTGGAATGCAGCACAGTCATTTTGTGATCTCAATGAACTTTTTGTGAAGGAACAATCAGCAAAAAGCCAAGTTGAAAGATAGTTGAAAGGAAGTTCAAATTGTGCGATACAAACAACGCAGATGAAGAAGGAAGAGTCGACTATCAGATTTCAATGACCAGACACTTTTGGCAGCTGTGGAAAAGGATGAAAGCTTGACAACAAGAATGTTCTCCAAAGACTTCAATGTGGTTCATTTGACCATCATTTGTAGTCTCAAAAAGCTAGGAAAAGTATGGAAATTGGTTGGGTGGGTCCCTCCATGAAATCTCCGATAACAACAAAGCCAAATATGTCTAAATTTTTACAGATTCATAAAATTTGTTGAAAAAAAAAATCTGCAATAAATCTGCACGAACCCAAAATAATGTAAACAGCAATTTGAATAACAAGAATTTGTTTTTATACAAAGAAAGAAAAAAAGAATAAAATTTCAGTTCCATTTCAAAAATATTTATTCAACTTTGGACTTGAAATTTCCCTTCTTCATAATGTACATTTAAATTCCTTAAATTCCCAACCACAAAAAAAAAAAAAAAGAATTCAATAAAGAATAAACAAATACAATGGGATCAATCAAAGGATTTTTTTCATTAAATTTACATATGATACAATTTATTCATAGAAGAGAATCCCCTCATCTTCTCTATCCTCTCTTTAAAACATTTTATTATTAAACTTTATATACACTTACACACACACATGTACACACACATTGCGTTGGGAGGATCTGCCAGATTGGACAGAATTAACATGAAGGACAATGGTAACAAGAAAACAAAAAATGAAAGAATTGTACAAATACATAAGATTGAAATTTAAACCAAATATACCATTAGGGTTAGTCATTAAAATTTTCTTTGTATGTTGAACAAATATGTACATTGTGTATATTATCACAAAAAGCAGAAGGAAAAAAAAGACTGGTGGAAATCTTATGTATGGTTTAAAGTACCCAGAATATTTCAAGTCGCAAAGATATAAGCCCAAAAGTGACCCCTCTATTTATAAGGCGCTGACTTCACATGTCACTAAACATTGTGTAGCAGCCAACTGGTTTTTTTTAATCTTTTATATGTGTAATATACAAATAAGTATTTTTAGTGAGAAGAACCCCAGTCATTTTAGACGTAATAATAAACCATAGAATCACTTGATACAAGTGATATCATAAAGAAAAATAAGAAAGAAATTCACCAAAAAGAAAAAAAAAAAAAAAAGAGAGAAATAGTTATTTAGTATGTTTCAATTATTGGACAGCATTTTGTGTTTTAGCCTCAAAGGACGGACAAACAGTTTGGTAAAAAATAACCAAAAGCAAAGCTTTACCATATTAATTCCTTGTGGAATGACAAATACCGTTTTTTTCTTCTTTAAGCAAAATCAGGAATTGATGACAAAATTGAGAAGCCAATTTTAATAGAAGAACATTAAAAATAACAAATTACACAAAGAATAAAAATTGTACTATGAGGGTGAGTCAAAAAGTTTTGTAATATTTTGATAATGTGCTACTTTGATGGCGGGGCTTAGAATATAGCAGTGTATCCCTGTAAAGGGTTAAAACCCCTCCCCACCTCATAAAGAGGGAGCCTGGGTATGGCACTAAACTGTATTTGCTTGCAAATTATTGGTGTAGATAGGAATACTTAAAATAACTAAATTACTTTTGTAGAAAAGAGTCCTGGGTATGACATTAAAGTGTATCTGGTGGTGAGGTTCCGGTTCTGGAACTTTAGGCAGTGCCGAGCAACCCTTCATTATCATTACTCTCAGGTCAACTCTGACCACCCGAAGTAGTTGTACTTGTTAAGGTCCCATCTAGGAGTTAAATAGATGTGTTTTAAAAATCATGTATATTGAAAAACTTCTGACCCCCCCTCCCTAGTATGATTAAAATGAACCCACAATTAATCTAATCAAAATAAAATAGTTTCATCAGATTAAATCTCATTAGAGAGAATCAATTTTTATATATAATAGTTTTATCCCATATTAATAATATATAATAATATATAATCAATATTATATATATATATCACACACACACATACAGAGATGCTGATAGGTATGCGTCCTGCGTCTCTGATGCACAAAATCTAAAAGGACGCAGTAAAATGGTATCGATGCGTCCTAGTGTTTTTCTTTTTTCTTCCCTCACCATTTCAAGCAAACTGTAAATACATTTCAATAGTTTCTTAGAAATGTATTACACAACATAGTTAAAAGGTAGAGTTAGATGGCTTTAGTTTTTTTCCCAGATCATAAATAAACACCCTACAATTATTTAGGAAATTTTAGTTGGGACCCATAAATATTCCTGGGGATTCATTCAAGCAAATATGTGCGTCCCAGGACACACTAAAATAAAAAGCTATCATCATCACTGTGTATAAAATATATAATATATATAATATATATAATAGTTTTATTATTAAATCATCAGAGAAGAATTAATTTAAACAAAAACAAAATGATGACAAGAATTTTATGAGATCACTTCATTCCTTTCAAGAAAAAAAAAACAACAAAAAAAAAACGATCATCCATTAATATTTAAAGCTTTGCAAATAAAAATTAAAGACAAACAAATTTATTGGATTGATAAATTTCTAAAGTTTCCTTTAACTCTAATGAAGAAAAATGAAATTTGGAAAATGTTTCACAAAAGAGAATAAAAAAAATTTAAAAAAAAAGAAAAATCTCATTATTGGATATTTACAAAATGAATAAATATGTTGTCTATCACATTTGAAAGAATTCAAATTGAATTCACCAATTCCGTATTCCTAGAGTCAATTGTAAAAAGAAAGAAAAAGAATCTACAATAAATTGAAAGGCAACACTGGAATAAATGAGAGACAGTGGAAACTTTTATGAAATAAAAGCAACCAATAAATAAAATGACATAGTAAATATCTCGTATGAAGAAGAAAGAAGAAAGAAAAACTTTATCGGGAAAATATTGGTTCTACTATTTCTCAAATAACCATTGAGTCAAGAACAATTCTAAATATCAGCAAACAACAAATATTCTCTTATTAAGAAAGAAATATGATAACAAAAATTGTTGTGCCCTAATAAATTCATTGCATTGTAAATTCCTCATATCAGATTAATTACTCTTATAGATTTCACTAAACCTTATATCAAATTCTTAAAGCAATGATTAAATTTGAATTTAGACACAAATAATTTACCTGCAATCCCAAAATTTATAACTAAATAACAAGAGAAAAGAAAAAATTTTAAAATCAGTTAACCAACAACTGGAATAAATTGAAATTTCAATTCAATTTTTGAAAATTATATTAAAAAAAATCTCATTGGTCTCAAATAAATGCACATAAAAACAGTGTAAAGATTTGAATAATTTTGATATTTCAGGCAGTTGTCCTCATCTTATTGTGGTATGTATGAACCAACATTTCAGGCTGCTGTAACCTCGGCTTTGTTTAGGGGTTTCTTATTTACCTTACAAGATTACAGCAGCCTGAACGTTGTGTTATACATACCACCATAAAGATGAGGACAGCAGTCCCAAAAATCAAAATTATTCCATCAAGCCTCATCTCAAACTACAGACAAAATAGTGTGAAGATGTTTTGAAAAGCTGAATACAAAAGACTTTTCTTTTTTTGTTTGTGAATCCTTAAATATTATTATCAGAATACTTAAAGATTTGGCAACAAAAAAAAAACGTTGAATTTTTTTTTTTGGGGGGGTAAAAATGTCATCTGTAGATTTTATGAAATATACAAAAATATTGGCAAATTGGTAATTGAAAATATCTTATGGATTAGCAAAAATGTTGAATCAATCAGAATTATTCCAGGCAATATCAATGAATGGGACAATAGAATTTAAAAATGATTAATTCAGAGAATGAATGATACATTTAATCTTGTTTTTTTGGTAATCAGCTTAGATGGATTTATCCAAAGAAAAACCTCAAAGAGAAAATTCATAAGGAGAACCTATATCCTATATACTCAGATAATGAACAACCTTTTTAAGACAACTTTTTCCCCTTAAAAACAAGGGATCATTCATTACAGGAGATATATTTTTTTGAACATGTCTACCTTAATTTCTAAGCCTTAACCTGTATGATAAAAACAGCTTTTTTGTGATAAAAATTAGGGATTGTTTATTACACAATGTTGTTCCTTATTAGAGGATATAGAAAGAAAGAAAATGCCTTTCCATGAAACCTCAAATTAAATTGAAAGAAAGAAGAAAGCACCTTCTTTTATTTCGAACTTAGACCAATTAAGAAATAAATTTTTATTCCAAAATAATTTAAATATTTTTATTTTATCCCTTTACCAATTATTCAAAAATGTCTTAATATAAACTAATTCAAATAGGGTGCACTTTCTGCCAATTGAGCTTTTGAGGTCTAATATCATTATATTTCGGATTCATAAAATGTTGTATTCTCTGATTATCATCTGATACAAAAGTGGAGGTGATTTTTTCTTTTTTTACCTCCAAACTACGGTGTGTCATCAAATCCCTTACAATATGTCCCAATTTTATTCAAAGACGACAACAATAACAATTATTAAAAAAATAAAAAAGTCAAAAATATAATGGCCTCAAATGCTCATGAATGCAAATGTTAAATAATTAAGATTTTCTTTATAAAGTAATAATTTACCAATACTTAATAAAATATCATATTCTTGTTTTTTTTTGTTGGTTGTTCCCCTCTCCACACCAGACAACCTCTCCATCCTCACCTCCCCCCACATGTTGCTGCCACAACAGCTGCACTCTTCTGTCAAGGAGGGAAAAATTGTAATTGTTTTCAAGATTATTTTTTTTCCTACGTCAGGCCTGACCATCGATGAGATAGGATCCCCAAGTTGCAGATGGGTTCCCTGCAATGTTTTCATCACCTGTTAATGAAAATATTCAAACGTTAGAAATGTTGAAATCATGAATCAGAATTCACATTATTACAAAAATGCAGATTTACACGACAAGGCCGAGTCAATAGTTTGGCAATATTTATACATACTAGAAGAAAAAAAAAAACCTTTGTGCCAGTGTAAATATTAATTTTGAAAGATATACCTGAGGTGGGGTAGGGGGGTTAAAAAAAAACAATGCCAGAGGGTTTGTATCATAAATAAGTAAAATCATCAAATTTATTAAAGAAGTAAAACAAATATATAACAATTGAAATAGAAACTTAGTTCTATCTCCCTCAAATAAATGTTGCACACATCTATAAATTATAAATTAAAATATTATTTTGAATATTTTGCACATAAATTTTACACAAAATCATCGATATTTATTCATTTTTGTAAACTTTTTAGTTAACTTCTTGTTACTGAAAAATGGGCAAGAGTAAAAAAAATTTACAGGGTTGTTCTTATTTCTATGTATTGACAATTTTTGGTAATATGACTTAAGCAGTGACGTAATTTAGGTTACAGACAAATGGAGACCGAATCTCTATTATTAATAGAAGGACTAGTACATATATCACATGAACAATGCAGTTCATGATTGGTTAGTGGGTTTTACGTGTCTGAGTGAACATGCGAGTAATTGGTAAAGGGGTAACTCCAACATTCCCCAGAATGCCGCGAATTGGAATTTCACCATCAGATAGAGTTTAACATCATACCCAGGACACTAAGAACTGCAGCCACCACTTTCTTTGCACATATGATAAAAGAACTGGAGCTTGCCATAAGGGTTGGGACATCAATAGGTGCTAGGGTTATGTGACCAGCTGATTGATCGAAGGGGCTCTCTCTGACTGCCTGTCTAGCCTCAGTAAGGCGTCAAAAATGGAGTGTTGCATGTCTTAGACTGCTCAGACACCAGGATTCCATTCTTAAGTGTTCATTGAGTCACCACCCACAGCTAACAGGTGACCCCATTGTGAAGCCATTACCTCTCTGCAGAGGAGCAGTCAGTGTATTCCAAAGCCCCAATGACAGGTTAGTTCATGGTTGTAGTATATCATGGTGGTTGGTACATTGTACATTGCTTTATTCTGTGAGTTTAAAAAGTCATAGAGATGAATATGCAATTAGTTGAAATTCAGGAAATTTTGCTTTCACGAGTTTGATTCAATCCTGTCCAAGGGCGATAATAACATAGAATACTTAACATAGCTTAACACTTTACCCAGTCATGGTTAACAGAATGAGAACAGTTATCCTGGTGGATTGAATAAAGGGTTCAGTTTGAAGTCCCATGAAGGCACCCAAGGTTTGTGAGTTTAGAGAAGTTCTCAAGTTCGAGAAGGTTTCCGAGTCTGACAAGAAACACCTGATTGAGGCCAGATGGGCACATTGGCCAAAACGTTGTGTATATAACAATCAAGATGAGGACAACAATCCAAAAAAATCCAAATGATACAAATTATCAAGCCTCATCTTAAAAATTCCAACAAAAGATAAAATTTGAATCAATTTTTAGATTTCTTTGAAATTTATTTCACAAAAAGAAATAAAATAAAAAAATGAATAAAATATTAACATTTGATACAAGAATTGTCAATTAATTATTTGAATTTGATCATATGGTGTTTTTTTACGTCGACTGCAAAATCAGTCAGAGGTAATAAAAGTATGAAAGGGGTAAATAAAATGTTTCATTATCTCACCTTGGGCAATTGCTGAAAGCTGGTGATGAACGGCAGATGTTATTCCAGTTTTGTGTACAATGTTAAAACTGAGTCCTGAAGAAAAAGCCAAACTTTCAGCAATTGCCCAAGGTGAGATAATGAAAACATATTTATTAACCCCTTCATACCTTTTTTATTACCTCTCTGACTGATTTTGCAGTCGAGTAAAAAAAAACCCAAATATGATCAAATTTCAAATAATTAATTGACAATCTTGTATCAAATGTTAATATTTTATTCATTTATTTTATTTTATTTCTTTTGTGAAATAAATTCAAGGAAATCTAAAAATTGATTCATTTTATCTTTTGTTGGATTTAAGATGAGGCTTGATAATTTGTATCATTTGGATTTTTTTGGATTGTTGTCCTCATCTTGTTGTTATATACACAACGTTTTGGCCAAGTGCCCTCTGGCCTCAATCAGGTGTTTCTTGTCAGACTCGGAAAACTCTCTCCTCCCTTCTCGAACTTGAGAACTCTTCAAACTCACAAACCTTGGTTTCCTTCAGATGGACTTCAAAACTGAACCCTTTATTCATCCACCAGGATATAACTGTTCTCATGTTCTGTTAACCATGACTGGGTCCAAGTGTTAAGCAATGTTCTATGATTATGGTGAGATTATCGCCTTGGGACGAAAGAATCGAAACTCGTGAATGCCAAATTTCCTGTAATTTCAACTAAATTGCATATTCATCTCTTATGACTTTTTAAAACTCACAGAATAAAGCAATGTACAATGTACCAACCACCATGATATACTACCAACCATGAACTAACCCTGTCAATTGGGGCTTTGGAATACACTGACTGCTCCTCTGCAGAGAGGTAATGGCCTTCACAATGGGGTCACCTGTTAGCTGTGGGTGGTGACTCATGACACTTAAGGATGGAATCCTGGTGTCTGAGCAGTCTTAAGACATGCAACACTCCATTTTGACCCTTACTGAGGCTAGACAGGCAGTCAGAGAGAGCCCTCGATCAATCAGCTGGTCACATAAAGCCCTAGCACCTATATGATTGTCCAACCCTTATGGCAAGCTCCAGTTCTTTTTATCATATGTGCAAGAAAGTGGTGGCTGCAGTTCTTAGTGTCCTGGGTATGATGTTAAACTCTATCTGATGGTGTGAAATTCCAATTCCGGAACTGGGGGGAATGTGGAGTACCCCTTTACCATTACTCGCATGTCACTCAGACACGTAAAACCCAACTAACCAATCATGAACTGCATTGTTCATGTGATATATGTACTAGTCTTCTATTAATAATAGAGATTCGGTCTCCATTTGTCTGTAACCTAAATTACGTCACTGCTTAAGTCATATTACCAAAAATGTCAATACATAGAATAAAGAACAACCCTGTAAATTATTTTTTACTCTTGCCCATTTTTCAGTAACAAGAAGTTAACTAAAAAAGTTTACAAATGAATAAATTCGATGATTTTGTGTAAAATTTATGTGCAAATATTCAAATAATTATTTAATTTATAATTTATAGTGTGTGCAACATTATTTGAAGGAGATAGAACTAAGTTTCTATTTCAAATTGTATATATTGTTTTACTTCTTTAATAAATTTGATGATTTTACTTATTTATGATACAAACCCTCTGGCATTGTTTTTTTTTTAACCCCCTACCCCACCTCAGGTAATATCTTCAAAAATTAATATTTACACTGCACAAAGGTTTTTTTCTTTCTAGTATGTATAAAAATATTGCCAAACTATTGACTCGGCCTTGTCGTGTAAATCTGCATTTTTGAATAATGTGAATTCTGATTCATGATTTCAACATTTTTCTAACGTTTGAAATTTTCATTAACAGGTGATGAAAACATTGCAGGGAACCCATCTGCAACTTGGGGATCCTATCTTCATCGATGGTCAGGCCTGACGTAGGAAAAAAAATAATCTTGGAAACAATTACAATTTTCCCTCCTTGACAGAAGAGTGCAGCTGTTGTGGCAGCAACATGGGGGGAGGTGAGGATGGGAGAGGTTGTCTGGGTGGAGAGGGGAACAACCAACAAAAACAAAACAAGGAATATGATATTTTATTAAGTATTGGTAAATTATTACTATAAAGAAAATCTTAATTATTTAACATTTGCATTCATTGAGCATTTGAGGCCATTATTATTGACTTTTTTATTTTTTAATATTGTTATTGTTGTCCGCTCTTGAATAAAATTGGACATATTGTAAGGGATTTGATGAAAACACCGTAGTTTGGAGGTAAAAAAAAGAAAAAAATCACCTCCACTTTTTGTATCAGATGATAATCAGAGAATACAACAGTTTTATGAAATCCGAAATATAATGATATTAGACCTCAAAAGCTCAATTGCAGAAAGTGCACCCTATTTGAATTAGTTTATATTAAGACATTTTTGAATAATTGGTAAAGGGATTAAAATGAAAAATATTTAAATATTTTGGAATAAAATTTATTTCTTAATTTGTCTAAGTTCGAAATAAAAGAAGGTGCTTTCTTTCTTTCTTTCAATTTAATTTGAGGTTTCATGGAAAAGCATTTTCTTTCTTTCTATATCCTCTAATAAGGAACAACATTGTGTAATAAACAATCCCTAATTTTTTATCCACAAAAAAGCTGTTTTTATCATACAGGTTTAAGGCTTAGAAATTAAGGTTAGACATGTTCAAAAAATATATCTCCTGTAATGAATGATCCCTTGTTTTTAAGGGGGAAAAAGTTGTCTTAAAAAAGTTGTTCATTATCTGATATATAGGATATAGGTTCTCCTTATGAATTTTCTCTTTGAGGTTTTTCTTTTGGATAATCCATCTTAAGCTGATTACCAAAAAAACAAGATTTAAATGTATCATTCATTCTCTGAATTAATCATTTTTAAATTCTATTGTCCATTCATTGATATTGCCTGGAATAATTCGATTGATTCAACATTTTTGCTAATCCATAGATATTTCAATTACCAATTGCAATATTTTTGTATATTTCATAAAATCTACAGATGACATTTACCCCCCCCCCCAAAAAAAAAATTCAACGTTTTTTTTTTTTGCCACATCCTTTAAGTATTCTGATAATATTTAAGGATTCACAAACAAAAAAGAAAAGTCTTTTGTATTCAGCTTTTCAAAACATCTTCACACTATTATTTGTCTGTAGTTTTGAGATGAGGCTTGATGGGAATAATTTTGATTTTTGGACTGCTGTCCTCATCTTTATGGTGGTATGTAAGACACAACGTTCAGGCTGCTGTAATCTTGTAAAGGTAAATAAGAAACCCCTAAACAAAGCCCGAGGTTACAGCAGCCTGAATGTTGTGTTCATACATACCACAATAAAGATGAGGACAACTGCCTGAAATATCAAAATTATTCAAATCTTTACACTTTTTATGTGCATTTATTTGAGACCAAATGAGATTTTTTTAATATAATTTTTTTCAAAAATTGAATTGAAATTTCAAATTTTATTCCAGTTGTTGGTTAACTGATTTTAAAATCTTTTCTCTTTGTTATTTAGTTATAAATTTTGGGATTGCAGGGTAATTATTTGTGTCTAAATTCAGAATTTAATCATTGCTTTTAAGAATTTGATATAAATATGAAATCCTATAAGTATTTAATCTGATATGAGGAATTTACAATGCAATGAATTTATTAGCACAACAATTTTTGTTATCATATTCTTTTTTAATAAGAGGAATATTTTTGTTGCTGATATTTAAGAATGTTCTTGACCTCAATGGTTATTTTGAGAAATAGTAGAACCAATATTTTCCGATAAAGTTTTCTTTCTTCTTTCTTCTTCATACCGAGATATTACTATTCATTTTATTTATTGGTTGCTTTTATTTCATTAAGTTTTCCACTGTCTCTCTATTATTCCAGTGTTGCCTTTCAATTTATTGTAGATTCTTTCTTTCTTTTTTACAATTGACTCTAGGGAATACGAATTGTGAATTCAATTTGAATTCTTTCAAAATGTGATAGACAACATATATTCATTTTGTAAATATCCAATAATGAGATTTTCTTTTTTTAAATTTTTTTATTCTCTTTTGTGAAACATTTTCCAAATTTCATTTTTCTTCATTAGGTTAAGGAAAACTTTAGAATTATCAATCCAATAAATTTGTTTGTCTTTTAATTTTTATTTGCAAAGCTTTAAATATTAATGGATGATCGTTTTTTTTTGTTGTTTTTTTTTTTCTTGAAAGGAATGAAGTGATCTCATAAAATTCTTGTCATCATTTTGTTTTTGTTTAAATTAATTCTTCTCTGATGATTTAATAAAAAACTATTATATATATATATATATATATATATTATTTATACACAGTGATGATGATAGCTTTTTATTTTAGTGTGTCCTGGGACGCACATATTTGCTTTGAATGAATCCCCAGGAATATTTATGGGTCCCAACTAAAATTTCCTAATAAATTGTAGGGTGTTTATTTATGATCTGGGAAAAAACTAAAGCCATCTAACTCCACTTTTAACCTATGTTGTGTAATACATTTCTAAGAAACTATTGAAATGTATTTACAGTTTGCTTGAAATGGTGAGGGAAGAGAAAAAAGAAAAACACTAGGACGCATCGATACCATTTTACTGCGTCCTTTTAGATTTTTGTGCATCAGAGACGCAGGACGCATACCTATCAGCATCTCTGTATGTGTGTGTGTAATATATATATATTATATTGATTATATATATTATATATTATTAATAATGGGATAAAAACTATTATATATTAAATTGATTCTTCTCTAATGAGATTTAATCTGATGAAACTATTTTTATTTTTGATGTAGATTAATTGTGGGTTCATTTTAATCATACTAGGGAGGGGGGGTCAGAAGTTTTTCAATATACATGATTTTAAACACATCTATTTAACTCCTAGATGGACCTTAACAAGTACAACTACTTCGGTGGTCAGAGTTGACCTGAGAGTAATGATAATGAAGGTTGCTCGGCACTGCCTAAAGTTCCAGAACCGGAACCTCACCACCAGATACACTTTAATGTCATACCCAGGACTCTTTTCCTACAAAAGTAATTTAGTTATTTTAAGTATTCCTATCTAACACCAATAATTTGCAAGCAAATACAGTTAGTGCCATACCCAGGCTCCCTCTTTATGAGGTGGGGAGGGGTTTTAACCCTTCTACAGGGATACACTTGCTATATTCTAAGCCCCCCATCAAAGTAGCACATTATCAAAATATTACAAAACTTTGACTCACCCTCATAGTACAATTTTTTATTCTTTGTGTAATTTGTTATTTTTAATGTTTCTTCTATTAAAATTGGCTTCATCAATTTTGTCATCAATTCCTGATTTGCTTAAGAAAAAAAAAAACGGTATTTGTCATTCCACAAGGAATTAATATGGTAAAGCTTTGCTTTTGGTTATTTTACCAACTGTTTGTCCGTCCTTTGAGGCTAAAACACAAAATGCTGTCCAATAATTGAAACATACTAAAATAACTATTTCTCTCTTTTTTTTTTTTTTTTTTTTTGGTGAATTTCTTCTTATTTTCTTATGATATTCACTTGTATCAAGTGATTCTATGGTTTATTATTACGTCTAAAATGACTGGGGTTCTTCTCACTAAAATACTTATTTGTATATTTACACATATAAAAGATTAAAAAAAACAGTTGGCTGCTACACAATGTTTAGTGACATGTGAAGTCAGCGCCTTATAAATAGAGGGGTCACTTTTGGGCTTATATCTTTGCGACTTGAATATTCTGGGTACTTTAAACCATACATAAGATTTCCACCAGTCTTTTTTTTCCTTCTGCTTTTTGTGATAATATACACAATGTACATATTTTGTTCAACATACAAAGAAAATTTTAATGACTAACCCTAATGGTATATTTGGTTTAAATTTCAATCTTATGTATTTGTACAATTCTTTCATTTTTTGTTTTCTTGTTACCATTGTCCTTCATGTTAATTCTGTCCAATCTGGCAGATCCTCCCAACGCAATGTGTGTGTACATGTGTGTGTGTAAGTGTATTATAAAGTTAATAATAAAATGTTTTAAAGAGAGGATAGAAGAAGATTGAGGGGATTCTCTTCTATGAATAAATTGTATCATATGTAAATTTAATGAAAAAAAATCCTTTGATTGATCCCATTGTATTTGTTTATTCTTTATTGAATTCTTTTTTTTTTTTTGTGGTTGGGAATTTAAGGAATTTAAATGTACATTATGAAGAAGGGAAATTTCAAGTCCAAAGTTGAATAAATATTTTTGAAATGGAACTGAAATTTTATTCTTTTTTTCTTTCTTTGTATAAAAACAAATTCTTGTTATTCAAATTGCTGTTTACATTATTTTGGGTTCGTGCAGATTATTGCAGATTTTTTTTTTCAACAAATTTTATGAATCTGTAAAAATTTAGACATATTTGGCTTTGTGTTATCGGAGATTTCATGGAGGGACCCACCCAACCAATTTCCATACTTTTCCTAGCTTTTGAGACTACAAATGATGGTCAAATGAACCACATTGAAGTCTTTGGAGAACATTCTTGTTGTCAAGCTTTCATCCTTTTCCACAGCTGCCAAAAGTGTCTGGTCATTGAAATCTGATAGTCGACCTCTTCCTTCTTCATCTGCGTTGTTTGTATCGCACAATTTGAACTTCCTTTCAACTATCTTTCAACTTGGCTTTTTGCTGATTGTTCCTTCACCAAAAAGTTCATTGAGATCACAAAATGACTGTGCTGCATTCCAACTTTTCTTGAAATGGTAGAGCATAATATGACAAATGTGGGATATTTTTGATACGCATTCTGAAAAGAAGAGGATTATTTTTTATGAGACAAATTAAACCCACCGCCAATTGTTATTGTTTTGTTGAATAAAATTTGTTGAAAAAAAGCCCCAATAATTATGCACCAACCAATATATCATCATAATCATCATCACCAAGGTATGCCAACAACACGGATTCTTTTGACACTCTCTTGTCACCCATCCCTATCAGCCATCACACTTTGTAAGTCCTCTAAACGCATCCAGCGTCTGCACAGAGCATATTAAAGTAAGTATTCCTGGTTGGCCAACACTGGTGTGTCCATGTATATGTAGGAGTCAATAGGGAGAACATCTCTTAGTGTTTCCTTACTTCTTATTCAACTTCCTTGGATAGTTTGGGAGATGGGAGGCAAGTGGTCATACAGTTGCTGTTTAGTAAGTTGCTGCTTTCAGGATTTGTTCAAAACAGCATGCAGTTACCTTATGTAGTTTCTCTCTAACTTTTTCTCCAGACGTTTCTCCAAATGGTGCAGTCATACAGTAGTATTTACATGGCTACAGTTTGGAAGAATTCCTGTGAATCGGTTTTCTAATTTCAAAGGCTTGAATCTATATCTTCCATTGGGACAGGATTAACTCCTTTTGCTTTGTATCATGTCAAAAATCTTAGTTTACTCAAATCTTTATAACTTATGCAATCAGTCCACTCTAATACTAAGTTGTTTACAAACTTTTAGAAAAATCACAAATGAGTTCCATATGTTTACTTAAGAGCTATTGCAGAATACTTCAATATGTAAAATTATCTTGATAATATAGTTAAGCTTAGCTTAGATGTGGCACAAGGCCAAATTATGGGGCGCCCAGTGAGAATCAAAGTCACTAACAATGGTTTGTGAATTTAGCTTGGTAACCATGCACCATGTAAGGTGCCCTTATTTTGGTAATATAGGTGTGTTGAAGTCCACCACTTAAACTTATAGACTCTGCCTGGGTGCATAGATTAGAGCCACCCAATCAACACCCTCGAATACATGGTTAGTTAACTATTTAATCGCCGATCTTGAAAGCCATTCATTTGCAAGTATTCGACACGGACGAACGGATCAGCAACCAAGGAACAACCAAAGGATCTACCTAACACTAAGGAACACTGAGAAACAACCAAGGATTCTGCCTAACACTAAGGAACAACTAAGGATTCTTCACTAAGGAGCACAAGGGATCTCCACTGTAAAGTGCTCTCACCTGCCGCCTAAAAATGGCACAAAAAATCGTAACAATATGAAATTAAATCTAAACCCTTTTTTTATTGGAAAGCTTGACATTTAATAAGATTAAAACAGATAAACTCTGGTTTATCTGAGTTCATGTAGAGACCAATGCCTCTTGCTGCCAGCTCCAGGATATACAGCCAAGATTCAGCTTGAACTGGTGCATTTGCAAGAGGGAGGCAAATTCCTAACCTTTTAAAAAGAAAATAATCGAATAGAACCAGAGTGGTTGTACCGGCTAGGGTCCAACTATGTTGGGTTATTTTATGCCAAAGACATTTGTTTATATATTTTTGCTGGGTATTCAATCATTTTAAAAACAATATTTTAAACACATTTTTTAAATATTTAAACATAGATGGGACTAACAGGTACTATCACTCCGGTTGAAGTAATGGTGATGAAGGGGTACTCCATATTCTCCAGAGCTTCAAAATTGGAACTTTACAATCAGATAGTTTAACGTCATATTCAGGACACTAAGACACTCAACCACCGCCTTCTAGCATATATTTAATCAAAAAGCTTGGGACTTGCCATAAGGATAATAAGCTTGGGACAATCTTGGTACCAGGGCTTGACGTGACCAGCCGATTGATCGGAGGGGGCCTCTCCGCCCGCCCGTCTAGCCTAAGGGCCAAAGTGGAGTGTTGCATGTCATGGAATGCTCAGCCACCAGGGTTCCATCGTTAAACATCACGGATCGCCACAAAATGCCAACTGGTGGCCTCTTTGAATGGGGGTTCTTACTCCTCTGCAGAGGTGCAGTCGGTGTATTCTTCTGTCCTAGCCGACAGGGCTGCCCATAACCGTTATGCTAAATGCACCTCTTGGGTCACTATAATTTTTATTGGCGTCTACTAATGAAAATAAAAAAAAAATGGTTGTTAAGGTTTGGAAGAGTGTGTTACTCAGATGTTTGTTTCTTGTATTTAATGACAGCTAACTTGATCCATGGGTCATCTGCGAAATTCGTTTGAGCTTGGAAAATAAGCAGAGATAAACTTTGACCTCGCCGATAAGTGAAATTGTCCAGATATCAGAATAGTAAAAATCAATTTTTGTCTATCGACAAATCAGGAAGAAGAGAAAAATCAAACAAACATTTGTGGTTGGAGTATATTTTGGGCAACTTCCAATTGACTTTATGGAGGGGACCACCCAGGTGGTTGGCAAGTGAAAGAAGTCTGACTAATGGGAACGGGGGGGAAACCAGGTAGGAACCAAACAGAAAAGTTCTGACTAATTGGAAAAGTTGTGAGAATACGCCTTTAAGTGGTAGTGGGAGGAATCTGACCAATGGGAATTGAAAGACGTTAGACATGAGATAATAAGGGTAAGTCAAACAGAAGAGAGAGAGAGAGAGAGAGAGAGAGAGAGCAAATTGTATTTAAAAAAGGGAGACACAGTGCCAGATAAAAGAGCAGATTGAGTGGGAATTGGGAGACAATTGGAACCATTATTGAAACTGAAACTAGTGACCTTGTGCCCAACCCACTTTTGATGGAGAAGACTTAGGGAAAATAACGTAATTTGAAGCCCAGAACTCAGGAGTTTGTAGATCAAATCAAACTGGACCCCAAAATTAAATAAGTACCAATTATTATTACCAGGAAACTCCCACTTTATTGAACTTAGAAATTTAACAAACAGTAAAATAAAATCATAAATATATAAGTGAGAGGAATCTGATCAATGGGAACGCAAAGGCGTCTGGCAAGAGATTATGGGGAGGTTTTACAGGAGATAAAATAAACTCCATAAAAATAGAGACTGAATGTCGCTCAAATGGGGGTAAAGTTCCAGATCAAAGTTAAAAATGAGACTGTCCAAATCGTCCAACATGAAATGCAAAAATGTAAATCTTGATTATCTGGTGTTGCATATCCACCGAATACTTATTCCTTATGAGTGTCGTCCCCTCTGCTAAATAATGGGCCATTCCGTTTTTATTATAAAGGAAAAAAAAGTGAAGAAAAAGACATGTTACACAGAAAAATATAATACAAAAGAAAGAGAGTAGGGAAAAGATAGAGAGGGGTGAGAATGTGGAAGCGATAACGCTAATCTCTTTCAAGCAAACATGATGAAAAGAAGAAAAGAAAGAAAAAAGTGTGAGGGTGAGTTAGGGTGAGTTATACTTTTTACATATTGAAGTATTTTTCAATAGCTCTTAAGTAAACATATCAAACGTATAATAATTGAATTTTCATACTGTGATATATCCACAGGTCCTGATAGTTATAAATAATTATGTCACCTATGTAGTGGATGAGTTTCAGTCATAAATGCATGACGTTTACCACTCTATGATGATAACCGGAAATGGTGTGGCTGTGTTTAAGGACATAGCACTTCCCATTGATCACTACGGGAGATCATTCTGCAATACCCCTCCATATATATATATATACATAACCCCACCATATATTATATAAAGTAAAAGTATCCATTTGACTGGTATGTTGGGGATAATTCTATTTGGGATTATCAATATCCTCTGTATATCCACAATGCATGCCCATGATGATACACACCTATAGATTTATACAAGGATTATTTCAAATCCACAAGAGAGCTCAATGTATGATAATAAATGTTTACACTTTCAATAAGAAAAAAGCTTAACAAACCCTCATTTTTATTATTATAAGTATATTTTGAGCAGAACTCAATAAATGAGCCAAGTTTCATCCGACAGCCGATTACATAATAACATATATATATATATATAAATTTATTACAGAATGACGGTTTATTGATTTTTCCTTCCTTTCAATGGTATATATATAATATATATATATATATATATATATATGTATATTATACCTTTGAAAGGAAGGAAAAACTCAATAAACCGTCATTCTGTAATAAATTTATTTCGACCAAAACTTAAAAGGCTTTTTAGAAATTTAAATATATTTCTAAAACTCCCTAGAAGTTCAGTCTCATCGGACAGAAGACACAGATAAGAGATAGAGTGTTTTAGAAATTTATTTTAAATTTCTAAAAGCCTTTTAAGTTTTGGTCGAAATAAATTTATTACAGAATGGTGGTTATTGAGTTTTTCCTTCCTTCAAAGGTAAATATTGCTCTGTATCTAATCTAAATTATAGATTATTATACATTGAGCTCTATGGATTATATAAAAATCCTTGTATTTGCTCCTACTAAAACTTGCAATAATTATACAGTGAGATTTTGAAGATCACATGTAGAATCATTCCTTGCTACCAGTTTTGGATACCTTACACACACACACACACACACACACACACATTATATATATATATTGGATGAAGTCTGTACCCCCGATGCAAACTACATAAGATCACCCGTGATCTGCACAGTGTTAACCTGCGAGATTCTTGTGCGCCGGAATTTACATAAGAAATTTGAAAATTGTAATAAAACGGACTAGATTTGGGGCAATTAAATCATCCAAATACAAATTATCAAGCCTCAGCTCAGCAATTGCCCTCATTTTCATTGTTATATACACAATGTTTCGGTTGATATGCCCCCCCGGCCTTCTTCAGGTGTTTCTTGTCGACTATGGGCAGCAGGTCCAATTCTGTCCAAGGGCGATAGCAACATAAGATACTTAGCGCTGCTCAACACTTGTACCCGGTCATGGTAAACGGAATGAGAACAGTCTACCCCCATGGATTGAATAAAGGATTCGGTTTGAAGTTCCGTGAAGGCTCTTGAATTCGACAAGAAGTTCCTGAGTTCGAAAAGAAGGTTACCGAATTCGAGAAGAAGGTTACCGAGTTCGAAAAGAAGGTTACCGAGTTCGAAAAAGAAGGTTACCGAATTCGACAAGAAGTTTCCCGAGTTCGAAAAGAAGGTTACCAGGTTAAAAGAAGTTACGAATTCGAAAAGAAGGTTACCGAATTCGAGAAGGTTCTTCCCGACAAGAATACTATTGAAATAAACGACTTATCACATAATTACCCAAACCAAAAATAACTGATAATTTGATGCAAACTGACAAGTATTTACTCAGCCCCTCCACCACAAGTAGGATGTGACAATTTTTAAACGGAGTAAAGTTAGTTTGAATTCAGAGTTTTTCTTCTCTTAGATGGTTGTTTAACCAAGGCTAAAAACACACACAGTATGCCTTATATTTACTCATACCTGATAGATAAAAATAGAGTTTCCCTGGTTTCGAAACTGACCATGGCACAAAGTGAAATGCAAAACAATCTGGTCTATAAACTAGGATCGCGGATTCCATTTCCTACGACTATAACCGTTGCGCGAAACGCACTTTTTTCCCCTATATTTAGTAGAATTGTAAATCTTACAAATGAACTTAATTTTTTAATGGTTGATCAGAACGATCACAATAAAAATGCACCTGTTTTGTCAATCGATTTCTGTCGCAACTGGAAATGTTCAAGAGGAATATGTCACTTTTGATAGATGTATCCATAATAAATTTTCTTCGATGGGAATTGACAAATGGGCTTGAATTATGCCCGTGCGCAGTGAAACACACACACACACACACACACACACACACACACATTTTTGCTCTCTCTCTCTCTCTCTCTCTCTCTCTTCTCTCTCTCTCTCTCTCTCTCTCTCCAAATCATTGGATTTTTTAAAAATCGACTTACAAGAAAATACATTTATATTGTCTCCTCATCATAAATAAATCGCAATTTAAGATTCCTTTTTAACTCTTTAATTTGTATGTGTAAAATAGAGTGATGTAGAATGACCCAAAATTTTAATTATATGTTATGTAATAGTGGAAAATTACTCAGAATTTTGGGATGACGTGTGAAAGGCTACATGTCGGTTTCTGATTGGTCAGTACAAGGCGAGAGCGAGTGTGAGATAAAGAGAGAGTGAAAGAGTTTGCAGTCTGGGGCTGAGTATTTGAAGAGAACAGACGCAAGAAGAGTGTCTGTTCTTCAAGGCATTTTTTACTTGGGTAAAATCAAATGTGAGCCCTGGACCCCCCCCAAAAAAAACAAAAAAAACAAACAACAAAACAAAACAAAACAAAACAAAACAAACCAAACAAGAACGTCTTGTGTTCGTTATAAAAAACTAAGCAACGACACAAGACGAGACATTCTCAAGACGACCCAAGTAGATTCCAGACTCCTTTAAGTACACAGTTGAATACCAGCCTAACAATCGATCAAGAAAAATCAGCTACGAGAATAGTTGAATAGGATAATGATAAGATAAGTATATGAGTATAATACAACGGTGGTGCAAGAATGTGTGTGTGCATATAAATGCACACACTTAGTTATATAGATACGTAGTAGTAGTTATATTGAATTAATAAGTAGTAAGTCAAACCACATATATGTGTATGTATGTTGTAACCGAATAAGTAGTAGTAAAACCCATATATAAGATAAGTGTGCTCAGGTGGATCATGTGTGTGTATGTATATATAGATATAGAATATATATGTGCGTGTGTATATATACATGTGTGTGTGTCTACATATATAGTATGTGTAAAGTAGGGTCAATGATAAGTTAGGAAACCAAAAAACTCAAGGAAGATTAAGAGGGTGATAACTCCCCAGATTAGAGACGAGAAGTCTGGGTTGTGAACAACTTTAATAGTTGACCAGTTGGTCAGATAGGTCATAAACCACCATGAGGGTGGTCTGTTAGAACAAAGAACTTTTTCAAATAACCCGGGGTTTAGACACAAATCTCGGAGACGAGATTGATATGAGATCTGAGGAATTCTGGGAGATTTGAAAAGTTTTTAGTCAGTTAGTCTTGGACAGCGGAGAGAGCAGTTAGTCCCTGGGAGCCGAAGAGAGTGCAGATGAGCCTTGAACACTGAGGAAGTTAGGATGTGAGATGCCCACTAGAAGCCAGCCTTAGCAGAGGTCTACAAAGAAAAGGGGGGTGACCCCCCTCTCGACAACCAGGGGAGATAGCAGCAGATGAACACGTATTATATATCTCCCTGCCTTTTCTGAAGTTCACCTGACATTGTCTTGTCTTCATCTCTCTTTGTTGTTGTTTATTCTCTCTTTCTCTTTGTGATACTTGTTGTTTGTACACCCCTTTTGGCGGGGCCCGAGATGTTTGAGCACACATGTGCAACGTGGACAGGTCCTAGAAATAGCCAGCAGACGAAATGAATCATGGCCAGAGTTAGGAGTGCAGCGAAGATGCAGAATGCCAGAGAGATGCAGAAGTGTGCAAAAGAGCTTCGCAGCCCGCCCGGGGTCTTACATGAGGAATATTACAATTTACACTCATACTCCTCTAAATTGACTATAAACACATTTCCAAATGGATCCCACCACGTCACATTTAGAGATTTATCTACAACTTCATTTCTTTTAATCGAGCCGCAACGTTACGCGTATAGAATCTACAGACTCATCTGTTGGTTTCTCTGATAAAGGTGTTCTGCTCACTGTTATGGATTAGAAAAATATCAAGATTAAAAAAAGGAAAAATAATGAAATAGAAATAAGGAATATAAATTACATTTTACCCATTATGCAAGGATTTTTGTCAACTGACCCCTACGTTCCACATTTCCGGTCAAGGTCTTTCCTTACCGTTTTTCTGCATTTCCTTTTTTTATTTATTTTTATTTTTTACTTACAGTGGTGGAAATACACTTTTCGCAGCGGCTCCTAGAACCCGGAGATACCTAATTAACACACAAAGCACGGCGACTTGGCCAAGCACTCTTGCCTAAATTACCCCAGACCTTCCTGCAAAGGAATTGAACGGTAAATACCACAATAACATTCTTTCAAGAAAATGTAATAAAAATCAGTACGTGAAAATTAATGCAGTAGCTTCTTTATTTTGTGAATTGTTTTCATTTTATGAACAGGTGGTACATACACGTAATGCATACATTCTGTAGTGATTGTCTGACCCTGCTGGATGGACTTGTGTCCAAAAGGGTTAACTTCCCTTACTGCGAGGGTTTCACTAATAGGGGACACTACTGGTGTAGTATTTAAACAGCAGCCCGGTAATGTCTCACCCTCGTTCTATTGGTCTAGCATCCATAGAACATGGCTAGACGCTTGGCGTCTCTGTCCATTAAGTGGGGGGGGGGCTTGTCCCCCAACTATCAGTAAGTGACTTACTTATCTTCATGAACTCTTTCTCACTTCTTTAGGACTTTAGTCCTATCTGTTTCTGTATCTATTTTTATGTATGTCTTTCATCCGTCTGCTCAGACAATAAAGTCTGTATCGTTACGTTTTACTTCTTTGTCCGAATTATTTCATGTATATATTCACCTACGTTGGAAGGTTACTCTGAGCCTTCTAACGTATTTATAAGAATTCCAAATCCCATAAAATGCAAGATATGGGTCACATGACAATTCTAGAAACCCATCCTTGAATTGTCTTTTTCCTTTTGGTCTTGGAACAGTAGAGACATTTTCTTGATCCCTGCCAAATAACAGTCAAGCTACATGGCTATCTTCTCTACCTGTATCAGGTATGCCCATTTCTATTTCTTTACCCTTTCACATACTGTTGGCCCATGGAACAATGTTGGAACACATTATTCTTTCATTTTAATATTACTTTTTTCCTTTTAATATTAATTGTTACTAGTATGAACTCTCTCGTCGATTTCGACGCCTGAGGGTTATTCCAATGAAAACAACCCACACAGTGGTTTTGTTAATAGTGGTGAAGGCTTGTGTTGACCATCCGCATTTTTTTTGCACAGTCGATAGGAAAGAATTGGTGCACAAGGAATTCCACAAACCCAATCAACGACTGACCTCAGGTTTTTCAAATTCAGAGTTTTCCTTCCTCTAGGACGTTACCTATCCAGTGTTAAAGAGCCCTGCCTATCCTACTATTTACCCATAGCTGGAGGGAGAATATATGGATTCATACCTTTCCCAGGGGTATTAGCGGTATATGAACTGCAAGCAGAATTTTGAACTCGGATCAACGAGTCCATTTCCTCCGATTCTAACCATACACTAAGCATCTCCATAACTGGTATAGAGTGTATATGCAATCGTAAATGTTCTTGTATGTAAAAATGAGACATTTGTCTTCTTCCGGATGTTCAGGTTTAGTATATCATAGATAAACTATATTGAGAAAATGACATTTATATAAAGTACTATATAAGACAGAAATATAAAATTTACAACTTTCCCATCATGTAAGAAATTTGGTCAACATGAACCCCTGGGTTTTAAATGTGGTCAAGGGTTATATTCCCCCTTTGTTTGTTTTTATCTTGTCCTCGTTTACCGCCACCTCTCACTCAAAGGGGGGATACTTTCTAATAATTACTAGAACCCGGATATATCATCGAAGTAGCAAACACACGCACCCCAACCCAGAACATAATTGATTATGTCAAGTGGTTGTATCTAAATGACCTTAACTCGGTGCCGTTATAGTACGTGACCTACCTTTTTGATTCTGTTATAATAGGTGGCCTACCCGGGGTTTGAATATGGCCTAATCAGTAAGAGGCATGTTTATAGATATAAGTAGTAGGCAATTTATTTGAAACTAATTATTTTTCACATATATTCAATTTCAAGAAATGCAATTCAGTCATAAGCTGTATATAGTAATTAAGAATAATTAAAAAAATAATTTATACATAATTTAAATGAATTAGAGATCTTTTAATTCTAAAATATTCTAAAATTCTGAAATAGGGTTAGGTTAGCGGTAGGGTCAGAGTTAGCAGTTATTATTATAACCTTTTAATGTGCTTTATGTAGGCCGCATACTATAAATAGACATGATTTCGTAGGCCACATACTATAATAGAACATGAATTTCGTAGGCCACATACTATAATAGAGACATGACTATTCATGATTTGTAGGCCACATACTATAATTAAGACATGATTCGTAGGCCAACATACTATAATAGAGACATATTTTGCAGGCCACATACTATAATAGAGACATGATTTCGTAGGCCACATACATAATAGAGACATGATTTCGTTTGCCACATACTATAATGGTACCCCTAACTCTTCACCACAAAGGAAACTGAATGGTAAATACCACAAAGACTTTCTTTCAAGGATATAAAATAAAAACCAATACATTGAAAAGAAACAATATGGGTAAATCCATGTCAAATCATCAAGGCCATGTCATCATTCCATGGTGACAACTTTAGGTTTTCTGGATGATTTGACATGGAATTAATCATATGTTAATTTCTTTCCTACGACGAATAACCGTTACGCTAAGCGCCCCCTCTAGAATCTACAAACTGACAATGGAAAGTAAATAAAACCACATTTGATATTGTGTTGGAGAATTAACAAAGATGATATTTGTGAACATCTCCGCATAAAATAAAAGAACAAGCCGCATACGTCACTGAAAAAATAAAGAGAATAACTCATTTTTAAAAATATTCTGTTCTATATCATTTTCCTTTTGCACTGCCTGAGAAAAAGAAATCCTTTCTTCCAGCGAGTCGCGGTAAAATTGAAAAAGAAAGCCACATAAAATGGAACAATCGATCCATGATTTTTGACAATGCCAAAGTCCCAAGAAAAGATCCGGTTGTCCAAAGAAGAAGAAGAACAAAAATGGAATATATATGACATCATTTAGAAACAATGGAATTGGATTGGATGGAACATGACCCAATAGAATCCCGATTGCCATAAAGACCAATTATATCAAGCAACAATTGGTAATACACTACAGAATAGAAAGTGTAGGTTGTTGGAGACAGAATAAAACGGTCAATCATATAATAAGCAAACAGAACAATCTGACACTAAAGGAGTACAAGATAAATACGAATGGCGGGAAAGAGTGATCCACTTTAATATGCAACCAACAGAATACTGATTGCCATAAGGTCAATTGGGGCCGGGTTAGCTCAGTCGGTAGAGCGTTCGGCTAGAACCACAAGGTTCCTAGTTCGATTCCGGTCCTCGGCCAACTCAGCGTATGAATAGACAGGATCTGTGCGGTAAAGTAAGGAGCGATGTAGGTATTGGCCTCCACCTCAGACGCTAAAATAATCTCCTTTGGTCTAGCGCAAGTGAAAAAGGGGATATACTTCCCTCGCTGATTGGCTGATACCGACTTTAGGCCGCCCCGATGACTTTACTTTACTTATATAAAAGCAACAATTGATAAATACGAACAGAATAGCAAGTGAAGTTATGTATCTCTCTCTTTGG
>CM042146.1:74849359-74956762 GCA_023376005.1 Doryteuthis pealeii | reverse complement strand
GGCAATCGGGGATTCTATTGGGTCATGTTCCATCCAATCAATTCCATTGTTTCTAATGATGTCATTATATTCCATTTTTTGTTCTTCTTTCTTTGGACAACCGGAATCTCATCTTTCTTGCGGGACTTTGCATTGTCAAAACAATGATCGATTGTTCCATTATATAGTGCTTTTCTCAATTTACGCGACTCGCTGGAAAGAAAGATTTTTGTTCTCAGGCAGTGCAAAGGAAAATGATATAGAACAGAATACTTTTTTTAAAAAATGAGTTATTCTCTTTATTTTTCAGTGCGTATTGCGGCTTGTTCTTTTATTTATGCGGAGATGTTCACAAATATCCATCTTGTTTTAATTCTCCACACAATATCATGTGGTTTTATTTACTTTCCATTGTCAGTTTGAGATTCTAGAGAGGGGCGCTTAGCGTACGGTTATCGGTCGTAGGAAAGAAATTAAACATTGATTAATTCCTGTCAATCTCCAGAAAAAACTAAATGTACCCATGGAATGAGTGACATGGCCTTGATGATTTGACATGCGAATTACCCATATTGATTTCTTTTCATGTATTTGGGTTTATTTATATTCCTTTGAAAGAAAGTCTTGTGGTATTTACCATTCAGTTCCTTTGTTGAAGAGGTTAGGGGTACCATTATAGTATGTGGCAAACGAAATCATGTCTCTAATTATTAGTATGTGGCCTACGAAATCATGTCTCTAGTTATAGTATGTGGCCTGCAAAATCATGTCTCTATTATAGATATGTGGCCTACGAAATTCATGTCTTATTATAGTATGTGGCTTAACAAATCATGTCTCTATTATAGTATGTGGCCTACGAAACTCACTGTCTCTATTATTAGTATGTGGCCTACGAAATCCATGTCTCTATCTATAGTATGTGGCCTACGAAATCATTGTCTATTATAGTTATGGTGGCCTACCATAAAAAATAAGCACATAAAAAGGTTATAATAATAACTGCTAACTCTGACCCCTACGCTAACCCTAACCCCTATCTCAGAATTTTAGAATATTTTAGATTAATAGATCTCTAATTCATTCTAAATTATGTATAAATTATTTTTTATTATTCTTAATTACTATATACAGCTTATGACTGAATTGCATTTCTTGAATTGAATATATGTGAAAATAATTTAGTTTCAATAAATTGCCTACTACTTATAATCTATAAACATGCTCTTTTACTGATGGTAGGCCATATCAAACCGCGGGTAGGCCAACTATATAACAGAATCAAAAAGGCTAGGTCACGTACTATAACGCACCAGTTAAGGTCATTTAGATTCAAACCACTTGCGACATATCAATATGTTTACTGGGGTTGGGGTGCGTGGGCACAAAATTTTTTCTAATTTTTATTTCTTTTTTTTCTTTTTTTTATTATTAATTATTTTTTTAAATGACTTATTTTTTACTTTTTATATTTTTAATTTAATTTATTATGATTGAAAATAATTTAATTTATTTTTTTATTTATTGTAACTTATTATATATACATGCTTTAACATTCGATGATTGATATCGGGATTCTAGTAAATTATTAAGAAACCGTATCCTTCCCTGAGTGAGAGGGTGGCGGTAAAATACGAGGAGCAGATTAAAAACAAACAAAGGGGGAATATAACCCTTGACCAGACAATTTTAAAACCAGGGGTCATGTTGACCAAAAAATTTCTTACATGATGGGAAAGTTGTAAATTTTATAGTTCTGTCTTGATATAGTACTTTATATAAATGTCATTTTCTCAATATAGTTTACTCTATGATATACTAACACTGAACATAACGGAAGGAAAGACAAATGTCTCATTTTTACATACAAGAACATTTACGATTGCATATACACTCTATACCGTTATGGAAGATGCTTTAGGTGTATGCGTTAGAATACGGAGGAAATGGACTCGTTGATCGGTTCAAATTCTGCTTGCAGTTCCATATACCGCTAATACCCCTGGCTCGAAACCGTATTGAATCCCTATATTCTCCTCCAGCCTGATGGGTAGGTAATAGTAGGATAGGCAGCTCTTATATCAGATGTAAAAGGTAAAGCCAGTCTAGGAGATATGGATGAAGTATCTGAAATTTTGAAAAACCTCGAGGTCAGTAACGTTGATTAGGGTTTGTGCGAACCATTACCTTTGTTGCACCAATTCTTTCTATCGACGTGCAAAGGAAGAATGCGGATGAGTCCACACACAACCATTCACCACTATTTAACAAAACCACATGTGTGGTTGTTCAATTGGAATAACCCTAGGCGTAATAATTATAGAAAAAATCGACGAGAAGAGTCAATACTAGAACACTAAATATTATACCAGGCACAAAGCTACCAGTTAAATATATAAAATGAAAAGCAAGTAATAATGTCGTTTCCAAACATTTGTTTACACATGGCCAACAAGTTGTGAAATGGTGTAAAGAAAATAGAAAATGGGAAAAACATACCTGATACAAGGATAAGAGAGAATAGCTTGTAGCTTGACTGTTTATTTGGCAGGGATCAAAGAAAATGTACTTCTACTGTCCAAGACAAAAGAAAAAGACAATTCAGGTATGGGTTTCTAGAATTTCATGGTGACCCAATGATTCCTTGCATTTATGGGGATATATGAAATATAACTTATCACATACGTAATAGTAGAGGCCGCCTACACCCGAAAGTAAAGGCTCTTCCAAACGTTAGGCTGAAATTAATACATGAAATAAATTCGCGAACAAAGAAGCCCTCAAAAACGTAACCTGATACAGACTTTATTGTCTGCTAGCGCGGATGATTAAGACAGTAAGCATAAAAGATACAGTGAATTAACAGATAGGACTAAAGTCCTAAAGAATGTGAGAAAGAGTTCATGAAGGAAGTAAGTAAGTAACTTACTGATAGTGGGGGACAAAGCCCCCCCCCCCCACTTAATGGACAGAGACGCCAAGCGTCTAGCCGCATGTTCTATGGATGCTAGACCAATAGAACGAGGGTGAGACATTACCGGGCTGCTGTTTAAAATACTACACCAGTAGTGTCCCCTATTTAGTGAAACCCTCGCAGTAAGCGGAAGTTAACCCTTTTGGACACAAGTCCATCAGCAGGGTCCAGACAAAATCCCACTACAGAATGTATGCATTACGTGTATGTACCACCTGTTCATAAAATGAAAACAATTCACAAAATAAGAAGCTACTGCATTAATATTTCACGTACTTGATTTTTATTACATTTTCTTGAAAGAATGTTATTGTGGTATTTACCGTTCAATTCCTTTGCAGCGGAAGGCTCTGGGTAATTTAGGCAAGAGTGCTTGGCCAAGTCGCCGTGCTTGTGTGTTAATTAGGTATCTCCGTTCTAGGAGCCGCTGCAAAAGATCCCTCACACTGTAAACAAAAAAAACTAAAAAATAAAAATAAAAAACGGAAATGCAGAAAACGGTAAGGAAAGACCCTTGACCGGAAATGTGGAACGTAGGGGTCAGGTGACAAAAAATCTTGCATAATGGGTAAAATGAAATTTATATTCCTTATTTCTTTTCATTATTTTTCCATTATCTTAGATAATTTATTCTACTCCATAACAGTAGAGCAGAACACCTTATCAGAGAAACCAACAGATGAGTCTGTAGATCTATATACGCGTAACGTTGCACGGGCTCGATTAAAAGAAATGAAGTTGTAGCTAAATCCTAAATGTGACGTGGTGGGATCCCATTTGGAAATGTATTATAGTCAATTAGTAAGGAGTATGAGTGTAAATTGTAATATTCCTCATGTTAGACCCCGGGCGGGCTGCGAACTTTTGCCACATTCTGCATCTCTCTGGCATTCTGCATATTTCGCTGCACTCCTAACTCTGCCATGATTCATTTCGTCTGCTTGCTATTTCTAGACCTCCACGTTGAACATGTGTGCTCAAACATCTCGGCAGGGCCCCCCGCCAAATGGGTGTTACAATACAACAAGTATCACAAGAGAAAGAGAGAATAAACAAACAACAAAGGAGATGAAGACAAGACAAATGTCAGTCGTGAACTTTCAGAAAAGGCATGGAGATATATAATACGTGTTCATTCTGCTGCTATCTCCCTGGTTGTCGCAAGAGGGGGTCACCCCCCCTTTTCTTGTAGACCTCTGCTAAGGCTGGCTTCTAGGGCATCTCACATCCTATACTTCCTCAGTGTCAAGGCTCAATCTGCACTCTTCGAGCTCCCAGGGACTAACTGGGCTCTCTCCGCTGTCCCAAGACTAACTGACTAAAACTTTTTAATCTCCCAGAATTCCTCAGATCTCATATCAAATCTCGTCTCGAGATTTGTGTCAAACCCCGGGTTATTTGAAAAAGTTCTTTTTCTAACAGACCACCCTCATGTGGTTTATGACCTATCTGACCAACTGGTCAACTATTAAAGTTGTTCACAACCCAGACTTCTCGTCTCTAATCTGGGGAGTTATCACCCTCTTAATCTTCCTTGAGTTTTAATTGTTTCTCTAACTTATCATTGACCCTACTTTACACATACTATATATGTAGACAACACAACATGGTATACATTACACACGCCATAATTATCATATCTATATATACATACAACACACATGATCCACCTGAGCACACTTATCTTTATATATGGGTTTTACTACTACTTATTCGGTCTACAACATAAATACACATATATGGGTTTGACTTACTACTTATTAATTCAATATAACTGCTAATAATTACGTATTCTATATAACTAAAGTGTGCATTTATATGCACACACACATTCTTGCACCCACCGTTGTATCGTATACTCAATATACTTATTTCTATCATTATCCTATTCAACTATTCTCGTAGCTGATATCTTGATCGATTGTTAGGCTGGTATTCACTGTGTACTTAAAGGAGTCTGGAATCTACTTGGGTCGTCTTGAGATGTCTCGTCTTGTTGTCGTTGCTTATTTTAATAACGAACACAAGACGTTTCTTGGTTTGTTTGTTTGTTTTGTTTTGTTTTGTTTGTTGTTTGTTTTTTTTTTTTTTTTGGGGGGTCCAGTCTACATTTGATTTACCCCAAGTAAAAATGCCTTGAAAAACAGCACTCTTCTTGCGTCTGTTCTTTCAAATACTCAGCCCAGACTGCAAACTCTTCACTCTCTCTTTATCTCACACTCGCTCTCGCTTGTACTGACCAATCAGAAACCAACATGTAGCCTTTCAACGTCATCCCAAAATTCTGAGTAATTTCCACTATTACATAACATATAATTAAAATTTTGGGTCATTCTACATCACTCTATTTTACACATACAAAATTAAGAGTTAAAAAGGAATCTTAAATTGCGATTTCATTTATGATAGGAGAACAATATAATGTATTTCTTGTAAGTCGATTTTTAAAAAATCCAATGATTGAGAGAGAGAGAGAGGAGAGAGAGAGAGAGAGAAGAGAGAGAGAGAGAGAGAGAGCAAAAAAGTGGTGTGTGGTGTGTGTGTGTGTGTGTGTGTGTTTTCACTGCGCACGCGGGCATATTCAAGCCCATTGTCAATTCCCATCGAAGAAAATTTATTTATGGATACATCTATCAAAGTAGTGACAAAGTGACATATTCCTCTTGAACATTTCCAGTTGCGAAGAAATCGATGACAAAACAGGTGCATTTTTATTGTGATCGTTCTGATCAACCATAAAAAAAATAAGTTCATTTGTAAGATTACAATTTCTACTAAAATATAGGGGAAAAAAGTGCGTTTCGCGCAACGGTTATAGTCGTAGGGAAATGGAATCCGCGATCCTAGTTTTATAACCAGATTGTTTGCATTTCAACTTTGTGCCATGGTCAGTTTCGAAAACCAGGGAAACTCTATTTTATCTATCAGGTTATGAGTAAATAATAAGGCATACTGTCGTGTGTTTTTAGCCTTGGTTAAACAACCCATCTAAGAGAAGAAAAACTCTGAATTCAAAACTAACTTTTACTTCCTTGTTAAAATTGTCACATCCTACTTGTGGTGGAGGGGCTGAGTAAATACTTGTCAGTTGCATCAAATTATCAGTTTATTTTGGTTTGGGTAATTATGTGATAAGTCGTTTATTTCAATAGTATTCTTGTCGGGAAGAACCCTTCTCGAATTCGGTTAACCTTCTTTTCGAATTCGGTAACCTTCTTTTCGAACTCGGTAACCTTCTTTTCGAACTCGGGAAACTTCTTGTCGAATTCGGTAACCTTCTTTTCGAACTCGGTAACCTTCTTTTCGAACTCGGTAACCTTCTTCTCGAATTCGTAACCTTCTTTTCGAACTCAGGAAACTTCTTGTCGAATTTCAAGAGCCTTCACGGAACTTCAAACCGAATCCTTTATTCAATCCATGGGTAGTAGACTGTTCTCCATTCCGTTTACCATGACCGGTACAAGTGTTGAGCAGCGCTAAGTATCTTATGTTGCTATCGCCCTTGGACAGAATTGGACCTGCTTGCCCATAGTCCGACAAGAAACACCTGAAGAAAAGGCCGGGGGGGCATATTCAAACCGAAACATTGTGTATATAACAATGAAAATGAGGGCAATTGCTGAGCTGAGGCTTGATAATTTGTATTTGGATGATTTAATTGCCCAAAATCTAGTCCGTTTTATTACAAATTTTCAAATTCTTATGTAAAATTCCGGACCGGCGCACAAGAATCTCGCAGGTTAACACTGTGCAGATTCACGGGGTGATCTTATGTAGTTTGCATCGGGGGTACAGACTTCATCCAATATATATATATATATGTGTGTGTGTGTGTGTGTGTGTGTGTGTGTAAGGTATCCAAAACTGGTAGCAAGGGAATGATTCTACATGTGATCTTCAAAATCTCACTGTTATAATTATTGCAAGTTTTAGTAGGAGCAATAACAAGGATTTTTATATAAATCCATAGAGTCAATGTATAATTAATCTATATTTAGATTAGATACAGAGCAATTATTTTACCTTGAAAGGAAGGAAAACTCAATAAAACCACCATTCTTAATAAATTTATTTCGACCAAAACTTTAAAAGGCTTTAGAAATTTAAATAAATTTCTAAAACACTCTATCTCTTATCTGTGTCTTCTGTCCGATGAGACTGAACTTCTTAGGGAGTTTTAGAAATAATATTAAATTTCTAAAAGCCTTTTAAGTTTTGGTCGAAATAAATTTATTACAGAATGACGGTTTATTGAGTTTTTCCTTCCTTTCAAGGATATATACATTATTATATATATTATATATATATATATATATATATACCATTGAAAGGACAGGGAAAAAACTCAATAAACCGTCATTCTGTAATAAATTATATATATATATATATGTTATTATGTAATCGGCTGTCGGATGAACTGTGGCTCATTTATTGAGTTCTGCTCAAAATATACTCGATATAATAATAAAAATGAGGGTTGTTAAGCTTTTTTTCTTATTGAAAGTGTAAACATTATTATTTCATACATTGAGCTTTCTTGTGGATTTGAAATAATCCTTTTGTATAAATCTATAGGTGTGTATCATCATCATGGGCATGCATTGTGGGATATACAGAGGATATTGATAATTCCCAAATAGAATTATCCCCAACTACCAGTCAAATGGATACTTTTACCTTTTATATATATGGTGGGGTTATGATATAATATATATATGGAGGGTATCTTGCAGAATGATCTCCCGTAGTGATCAATGGGAAGTGCTATGTCCTTAAACAACAGCCACACCATTTCCGTTATCATCATAGAGGGTAAACGTCATGCATTTATGACTGAAAACTCATCCCACTACATAGTGTGACCATAATTATTTATAACTATCAGGACCTGTGGATAATATCACAGTATGAAAATTCAATTATTATAACGTTGATATGTTTACTTAAGAGCTATTGAAAAATACTTCAATATGTAAAAAGTATAACTGTCACCCTAACTCACCCTCACACTTTTTCTTTCTTTTCTTCTTTTCATCATGTTTGCTTGAAAGAGATTAGCGTTATCGCTTCCACATTCTCACCCCTCTCTATCTTTTCCCTACTCTCTTTCTTTTGTATTATATTTTCTGTGTAACATGTCCTTTTTCTCACACTTTTTTCCTTTATAATAAAAACGGAATGGCCCATTATTTAGCAGAGGGGACGACACTCATAAGGAATAAGTATTCGGTGGATATGCAACACCAGATAATCAAGATTTACATTTTTGCATTTCATGTTGGACGATTTGGACAGTCTCATTTTTAACTTTGATCTGGAACTTTACCCCATTTGAGCGACATTCAGTCTCCTATTTTTATGGAGTTTATTTTTTCTCCTGTAAAACCTCCCATAATCTCTGCCAGACGCCTTTGCGTTCCCATTGATCAGATTCCTCTCACTTATATATTTTTATGATTTATTTTACTGTTTGTTAAATTTCTAAGTTCAATAAAGTGGAGTTTCCTGGTAATAATAATTGTACTTATTTAATTTTGGGTCCAGTTTGATTTGATCTACAAACTCTGAGTTTCTGGCTTCAAATTACGTTATTTTCCCTAAGTCTTCTCCATCAAAAGTGGGTTGGGCACAAGGTCACTAGTTTCAGTTTTCAATAATGGTTCCAATTGTCTCCAATTCCCACTCAATCTGCTCTTTATCTGGCACTGTGTCTCCCTTTTTAAATACAATTTGCTCTCTCTCCTCTCTCTCTCTCTCTCCTCTCTCTGTTGACTTACCCTTATTATCTCATGTCTAACGTCTTTCAATTCCCATTGGTAGATTCCTCCCACTACCACTTAAAGGCGTATTCTCACAAATTTCCAATTAGTCAGAACTTTCTGTGTTGGTTCCTACCTGGTTTCCCCCCCGTTCCCATTAGTCAGACTTCTTTCACTTGCCAACCACCTGGGTGGTCCCCTCCATAAAGTCAATTGGAAGTTGCCCAAAATATACTCCAACCACAAATGTTTGTTTGATTTCTCTTCTTCCTGATTTGTCGATAGACAAAAATTGATTTTTTTTACTATTCTGATATCTGGACAATTCACTTATCGGCCGAGGTCAAAGTTTATCTCTGCTTTATTTTCCAAGCTCAAACGAATTTCGCAGATGACCCATGGATCAAGTTAGCTGTCATTAAATACAGAAACAAACATCTGAGTAACACACTCTTCCAAACCTTAACAACCTTTTTTATTTTCATTAGTAGACGCCAATAAAAATTATAGTGACCCAAGAGGTGCATTTAGCATAACGGTTTATGGGCAGCCCTGTCGGCTAGGGACAGAAGAATACACCGACTGCACCTCTGCAGAGGAGTAAGAACCCCCATTCAAAGAGGCCACCAGTTGGCATTTTGTGGCGATCCGTGATGTTTAACGATGGAACCCTGGTGGCTGAGCATTCCATGACATGCAACACTCCACTTTGGCCCTTAGGCTAGACGGGCGGGCGGAGAGGCCCCCTCCGATCAATCGGCTGGTCACGTCAAAGCCCTGGTACCAAGATTGTCCCAAGCTTATTATCCTTATGGCAAGTCCCAAGCTTTTTGATTAAATATATGCTAGAAGGCGGTGGTTGAGTGTCTTAGTGTCCTGAATATGACGTTAAACTATCTGATTGTAAAGTTCCAATTTTGAAGCTCTGGAGAATATGGAGTACCCCTTCATCACCTTACTTCAACCGGAGTGATAGTACCTGTTAGTCCCATCTATGGTTTTAAATATTTAAAAAATGTGTTTAAATATTGTTTTAAAATGATTGAATACCCAGCAAAAATATATAAAACAAAATGTCTTTGGCATAAAATAACCCAACATAGTTGGGGACCCTAGCCGTACAACCACTCTGGTTCTATTCGATTATTTTCTTTTTTAAAGGGTTAGGAATTTGCCTCCCTCTTGCAAATGCACCAGTTCAAGCTGAATCTTGGCTGTATATCCTGGAGCTGGCCAGCAAGAGGCATTGGTCTCTACATGAACTCAGATAAACCAGAGTTTATCTGTTTTTAATCTTATTAAATGTCAAGCTTTCCAATAAAAAAAGGGTTTAGATTTAATTTCATATTGTTACGATTTTTGTTGCCATTTTTAGGCGGCAGGTGAGAGCACTTTACAGTGGAGATCCCTTGTGCTCCTTAGTGAAGAATCCTTAGTTGTTCCTTAGTGTTAGGCAGAATCCTTGGTTGTTTCTCAGTGTTCCTTAGTGTTAGGTAGAATCCTTTGGTTGTTCCTTGGTGTTGCTGATCCGTTCGTCCGTGTCGAATACTTGCAAATGAATGGCTTTCAAGATCGGCGATTAAATAGTTAACTAACCATGTATTCGAGGGTGTTGATTGGGTGGGCTCTAATCTATGCACCCAGGCAGAGTCTATAAGTTTAAGTGGTGGACTTCAACACACCTTATATTACCAAAATAAGGGCACCTTACATGGTGCAATGGTTACCAAGCTAAATTCACAAACCATTGTTAGTGACTTTGATTCTCACTGGGCGCCCCATAATTTGGCCTTGTGCCACATCTAAGCTAAGCTTAACTATATTATCAAGATAATTTTACATATTGAAGTATTCTGCAATAGCTCTTAAGTAAACATATGGAACTCATTTGTGATTTTCTAAAATTTGTAAACAACTTAGTATTAGAGTGGACTGATTGCATAAGTTATAAAGATTTGAGTAAACTAAGATTTTTGACATGATACAAAGCAAAAGGAGTTAATCCCTGTCCCAATGGAAGATATAGATTCAAGCCTTTGAAATTAGAAAACCGATTCACAGGAATTCTTCCAAACTGTAGCCATGTAAATACTACTGTATGACTGCACCATTTGGAGAAACGTCTGGAGAAAAAGTTAGAGAGAAACTACATAAGGTAACTGCATGCTGTTTTGAACAAATCCTGAAAGCAGCAACTTACTAAACAGCAACTGTATGACCACTTGCCTCCCATCTCCCAAACTATCCAAGGAAGTTGAATAAGAAGTAAGGAAACACTAAGAGATGTTCTCCTATTGACTCCTACATATACATGGACACACCAGTGTTGGCCAACCAGGAAATACTTACTTTAATATGCTCTGTGCAGACGCTGGATGCCGTTTAGAGGACTTACAAAGTGTGATGGCTGATAGGGATGGGTGACAAGAGAGTGTCAAAAGAATCCGTGTTGTTGGCATACCTTGGTGATGATGATTATGATGATATATTGGGTTGGTGCATAATTATTGGGGCTTTTTTTCAACAAATTTTATTCAACAAAACAATAACAATTGGCGGTGGGTTTAATTTGTCTCATAAAAAATAATCCTCTCTTTTCAGAATGCGTATCAAAAATCATATCCACATTTGTCATATTATGCTCTACCATTTCAAGAAAAGTTGGAATGCAGCACAGTCATTTTGTGATCTCAATGAACTTTTTGGTGAAGGAACAATCAGCAAAAAGCCAAGTTGAAAGATAGTTGAAAGGAAGTTCAAATTGTGCGATACAAACAACGCAGATGAAGAAGGAAGAGGTCGACTATCAGATTTCAATGACCAGACACTTTTGGCAGCTGTGGAAAAGGATGAAAGCTTGACAACAAGAATGTTCTCCAAAGACTTCAATGTGGTTCATTTGACCATCATTTGTAGTCTCAAAAAGCTAGGAAAAGTATGGAAATTGGTTGGGTGGGTCCCTCCATGAAATCTCCGATAACAACAAAGCCAAATATGTCTAAATTTTTACAGATTCATAAAATTTGTTGAAAAAAAAAATCTGCAATAAATCTGCACGAACCCAAAATAATGTAAACAGCAATTTGAATAACAAGAATTTGTTTTTATACAAAGAAAGAAAAAAAGAATAAAATTTCAGTTCCATTTCAAAAATATTTATTCAACTTTGGACTTGAAATTTCCCTTCTTCATAATGTACATTTAAATTCCTTAAATTCCCAACCACAAAAAAAAAAAAAGAATTCAATAAAGAATAAACAAATACAATGGGATCAATCAAAGGATTTTTTTTCATTAAATTTACATATGATACAATTTATTCATAGAAGAGAATCCCCTCATCTTCTTCTATCCTCTCTTTAAAACATTTTATTATTAAACTTTATATACACTTACACACACACATGTACACACACATTGCGTTGGGAGGATCTGCCAGATTGGACAGAATTAACATGAAGGACAATGGTAACAAGAAAACAAAAAATGAAAGAATTGTACAAATACATAAGATTGAAATTTAAACCAAATATACCATTAGGGTTAGTCATTAAAATTTTCTTTGTATGTTGAACAAAATATGTACATTGTGTATATTATCACAAAAAGCAGAAGGAAAAAAAAGACTGGTGGAAATCTTATGTATGGTTTAAAGTACCCAGAATATTCAAGTCGCAAAGATATAAGCCCAAAAGTGACCCCTCTATTTATAAGGCGCTGACTTCACATGTCACTAAACATTGTGTAGCAGCCAACTGTTTTTTTAATCTTTTATATGTGTAATATACAAATAAGTATTTTAGTGAGAAGAACCCCAGTCATTTTAGACGTAATAATAAACCATAGAATCACTTGATACAAGTGAATATCATAAAGAAAAATAAGAAAGAAATTCACCAAAAGAAAAAAAAAAAAAAAGAGAGAAATAGTTATTTAGTATGTTTCAATTATTGGACAGCATTTTGTGTTTTAGCCTCAAAGGACGGACAAACAGTTGGTAAAAAATAACCAAAAGCAAAGCTTTACCATATTAATTCCTTGTGGAATGACAAATACCGTTTTTTTTTCTTCTTTAAGCAAAATCAGGAATTGATGACAAAATTGATGAAGCCAATTTTAATAGAAGAAACATTAAAAATAACAAATTACACAAAGAATAAAAATTGTACTATGAGGGTGAGTCAAAAGTTTTGTAATATTTTGATAATGTGCTACTTTGATGGGGGGCTTAGAATATAGCAAGTGTATCCCTGTAGAAGGGTTAAAACCCCTCCCCACCTCATAAAGAGGGAGCCTGGGTATGGCACTAAACTGTATTTGCTTGCAAATTATTGGTGTTAGATAGGAATACTTAAAATAACTAAATTACTTTTGTAGGAAAAGAGTCCTGGGTATGACATTAAAGTGTATCTGGTGGTGAGGTTCCGGTTCTGGAACTTTAGGCAGTGCCGAGCAACCCTTCATTATCATTACTCTCAGGTCAACTCTGACCACCCGAAGTAGTTGTACTTGTTAAGGTCCCATCTAGGAGTTAAATAGATGTGTTTAAAAATCATGTATATTGAAAAACTTCTGACCCCCCCTCCCTAGTATGATTAAAATGAACCCACAATTAATCTACATCAAAATAAAAATAGTTTCATCAGATTAAATCTCATTAGAGAAGAATCAATTTAATATATAATAGTTTTATCCCATTATTAATAATATATAATAATATATAATCAATATATATATATATATATATATACACACACACATACAGAGATGCTGATAGGTATGCGTCCTGCGTCTCTGATGCACAAAAATCTAAAAGGACGCAGTAAAATGGTATCGATGCGTCCTAGTGTTTTTCTTTTTTCTTCCCTCACCATTTCAAGCAAACTGTAAATACATTTCAATAGTTTCTTAGAAATGTATTACACAACATAGGTTAAAAGGTAGGAGTTAGATGGCTTTAGTTTTTTTCCCAGATCATAAATAAACACCCTACAATTTATTAGGAAATTTTAGTTGGGACCCATAAATATTCCTGGGGATTCATTCAAAGCAAATATGTGCGTCCCAGGACACACTAAAATAAAAAGCTATCATCATCACTGTGTATAATATATATATATATATATATATATATATAATATAATAGTTTATTATTAAATCATCAGAGAAGAATTAATTTAAACAAAAACAAAATGATGACAAGAATTTTATGAGATCACTTCATTCCTTTCAAGAAAAAAAAAAACAACAAAAAAAACGATCATCCATTAATATTTAAAGCTTTGCAAATAAAAATTAAAAGACAAACAAATTTATTGGATTGATAATTTCTAAAGTTTTCCTTAACTCTAATGAAGAAAAATGAAATTTGGAAAATGTTTCACAAAAGAGAATAAAAAAAATTTAAAAAAAGAAAATCTCATTATTGGATATTTACAAAATGAATAAATATGTTGTCTATCACATTTTGAAAGAATTCAAATTGAATTCACAATTCCGTATTCCTAGAGTCAATTGTAAAAAGAAAGAAAAGAATCTACAATAAATTGAAAGGCAACACTGGAATAAATGAGAGACAGTGGAAAACTTTTATGAAATAAAAGCAACCAATAAATAAAATGACATAGTAAATATCTCGGTATGAAGAAGAAAGAAGAAAGAAAAACTTTATCGGGAAAATATTGGTTCTACTATTTCTCAAAATAACCATTGAGTCAAGAACAATTCTTAAATATCAGCAAACAAAAATATTCCTCTTATTAAGAAAGAAATATGATAACAAAAATTGTTGTGCCTAATAAATTCATTGCATTGTAAATTCCTCATATCAGATTAATTACTCTTATAGGATTTCACTAAACCTTTATATCAAATTCTTAAAAGCAATGATTAAATTCTGAATTTAGACACAAATAATTTACCTGCAATCCCAAAATTTATAACTAAATAACAAAAGAGAAAAGAAATTTTAAAATCAGTTAACCAACAACTGGAATAAATTGAAATTTCAATTCAATTTTTGAAAATTATATTAAAAAAAATCTCATTTGGTCTCAAATAAATGCACATAAAAACAGTGTAAAGATTTGAATAATTTTGATATTTCAGGCAGTTGTCCTCATCTTTATTGTGGTATGTATGAACACAACATTCAGGCTGCTGTAACCTCGGGCTTTGTTTAGGGGTTTCTTATTTACCTTACAAGATTACAGCAGCCTGAACGTTGTGTCTATACATACCACCATAAAGATGAGGACAGCAGTCCCAAAAATCAAAATTATTCCCATCAAGCCTCATCTCAAAACTACAGACAAATAATAGTGTGAAGATGTTTTGAAAAGCTGAATACAAAAGACTTTTCTTTTTTTGTTTGTGAATCCTTAAATATTATCAGAATACTTAAAGGATTGTGGCAACAAAAAAAAACGTTGAATTTTTTTTTTGGGGGGGGGTAAAAATGTCATCTGTAGATTTTATGAAATATACAAAAATATTGGCAAATTGGTAATTGAAAATATCTATGGATTAGCAAAAATGTTGAATCAATCAGAATTATTCCAGGCAATATCAATGAATGGACAATAGAATTTAAAAATGATTAATCAGAGAATGAATGATACATTTAATCTTGTTTTTTTGGTAATCAGCTTAAGATGGATTATCCAAAAGAAAAACCTCAAAGAGAAAATTCATAAGGAGAACCTATATCCTATATACTCAGATAATGAACAACTTTTTTAAGACAACTTTTTCCCCCTTAAAAACAAGGGATCATTCATTACAGGAGATATATTTTTTGAACATGTCTAACCTTAATTTCTAAGCCTTAACCTGTATGATAAAAACAGCTTTTTTGTGGATAAAAATTAGGGATTGTTTATTACACAATGTTGTTCCTTATTAGAGGATATAGAAAGAAAGAAAATGCCTTTCCATGAAACCTCAAATTAAATTGAAAGAAAGAAAGAAAGCACCTTCTTTTATTTCGAACTTAGACCAATTAAGAAATAAATTTTATTCCAAAATAATTTAAATATTTTTCATTTTATCCCTTTACCAATTATTCAAAAATGTCTTAATATAAACTAATTCAAATAGGGTGCACTTTCTGCAATTGAGCTTTTGAGGTCTAATATCATTATATTTCGGATTTCATAAAACTGTTGTATTCTCTGATTATCATCTGATACAAAAGTGGAGGTGATTTTTTCTTTTTTTACCTCCAAACTACGGTGTTCATCAAATCCCTTACAATATATCCCAATTTTATTCAAAAACGACAACAATAACAATATTAAAAAATAAAAAAAGTCAAAAATAATAATGGCCTCAAATGCTCATGAATGCAAATGTTAAATAATTAAGATTTTCTTTTATAAGTAATAATTTACCAATACTTAATAAAATATCATATTCTTGTTTTGTTTTTGTTGGTTGTTCCCCTCTCCACCCAGACAACCTCTCCCATCCTCACCTCCCCCCACATGTTGCTGCCACAACAGCTGCACTCTTCTGTCAAGGAGGGAAAATTGTAATTGTTTTCAAGATTATTTTTTTTCCTACGTCAGGCCTGACCATCGATGAAGATAGGATCCCCAAGTTGCAGATGGGTTCCCTGCAATGTTTTCATCACCTGTTAATGAAAATATTCAAACGTTAGAAAAATGTTGAAATCATGAATCAGAATTCACATTATTACAAAAATGCAGATTTACACGACAAGGCCGAGTCAATAGTTTGGCAATATTTTTATACATACTAGAAAAAAAAAAAACCTTTGTGCAGTGTAAATATTAATTTTTGAAAGATATTACCTGAGGTGGGGTAGGGGGGTTAAAAAAAAAACAATGCCAGAGGGTTTGTATCATAAATAAGTAAAATCATCAAATTTATTAAAGAAGTAAAACAAATATATAACAATTTGAAATAGAAACTTAGTTCTATCTCCCTCAAATAAAATGTTGCACACATCTATAAATTATAAATTAAATAATTATTTTGAATATTTTGCACATAAATTTTACACAAAATCATCGATATTTATTCATTTGTAAACTTTTTAGTTAACTTCTTGTTACTGAAAAATGGGCAAGAGTAAAAAATAATTTACAGGGTTGTTCTTTATTCTATGTATTGACAATTTTTGGTAATATGACTTAAGCAGTGACGTAATTTAGTTACAGACAAATGGAGACCGAATCTCTATTATTAATAGAAGACTAGTACATATATCACATGAACAATGCAGTTCATGGATTGGTTAGTTGGGTTTTACGTGTCTGAGTGAACATGCGAGTAATGGTAAAGGGGTACTCCACATTCCCCAGAGTTCCGGAATTGGAATTTCACCATCAGATAGAGTTTAACATCATACCCAGGACACTAAGAACTGCAGCCACCACTTTCTTGCACATATGATAAAAAGAACTGGAGCTTGCCATAAGGGTTGGGACAATCATATAGGTGCTAGGGCTTTATGTGACCAGCTGATTAATCGAAGGGGCTCTCTCTGACTGCCTGTCTAGCCTCAGTAAGGGTCAAAATGGAGTGTTGCATGTCTTAGACTGCTCAGACACCAGGATTCCATCCTTAAGTGTCATGAGTCACCACCCACAGCTAACAGGTGACCCCATTGTGAAGGCCATTACCCTCTGCAGAGGAGCAGTCAGTGTATTCCAAAGCCCCAATTGACAGGGTTAGTTCATGGTTGGTAGTATATCATGGTGGTTGGTACATTGTACATTGCTTTATTCTGTGAGTTTAAAAAGTCATAGAGATGAATATGCAATTTAGTTGAAATTCAGGAAATTTTGCTTTCACGAGTTTGATTCAATCCTGTCCAAGGGCGATAATAACATAGAATACTTAACATAGCTTAACACTTGTACCCAGTCATGGTTAACAGAATGAGAACAGTTTATCCTGGTGGATTGAATAAAGGGTTCAGTTTGAAGTCCCATGAAGGCACCCAAGGTTTGTGAGTTTGAAGAGAAGGTTCCAAGTTCGAGAAGGTTTCCGAGTCTGACAAGAAACACCTGATTGAGGCCAGAGGGCACATTGGCCAAAACGTTGTGTATATAACAATCAAGATGAGGACAACAATCCAAAAATCCAAATGATACAAATTATCAAGCCTCATCTTAAAAATTCCAACAAAAGATAAAATGAATCAATTTTTAGATTTTCTCTTGAAATTTATTTCACAAAAGAAATAAAATAAAATAAATGAATAAAATATTAACATTTGATACAAGATTGTCAATTAATTATTTGAAATTTGATCATATTTTGGGTTTTTTTACTCGACTGCAAAATCAGTCAGAGAGGTAATAAAAAAGGTATGAAAGGGGTTAATAAATATGTTTTCATTATCTCACCTTGGGCAATTGCTGAAAGTTTGGCTTTTTCTTCAGGACTCAGTTTTAACATTGTACACAAAACTGGAATTAACATCTGCCGTTCATCACCAGCTTTCAACATGACAAACTAGAAAAAAAAAAAAAAAAAAAAAAAAAGAAGAAGACAATTTTAATTATACTTTCTCTTTTTATGACATGTGAAATGATTATGTGAATTTTACATATTAAGTCCCCCCCCTCCACACACACATACTTTTAGTTTCTGTATACATTAGTTGAATATTCATTTAAGGTAAAAATAGAAACAATTTTTTTTTAAATAATCCTCTACAGGAATGCATCAGTGTTGTTAATTTTTTTTTTTTTAAGAAATTTTGAAGAATTTTTCAAACTGGAATTTGAGAGAATCATTCAGGGATGAAAATGAAATTAAAATAATCAACAAAATAGATTTTCCTTCAAACAGTAAAAATGAGGGTTAAATCGAACTTAACAGACCTAAATTCCATCATCATATATCACCCTGCCGAAAGAAAAAGATACCAAAAATCAGCAAATTAACCGAATTTAATGAAATTTTCAGTGTTGATACAATAATGAATAAAAGATATAATTCACCAGTTATTTTATTTAAAAATTTTGAGAATCTGTGTTACACCTAAAAGATATGCGGTTAACTGACCGGGGAAAAATGCACAATTTTTTAAATAAAATAACTGGTGCATTATATCTTTTATTTATTAATATATCAACACTGAAAATTTCATTAAATTCGGTTAATTCCCTGATTTTTTTTTTTTTTTCTTTCGGCAGGGTGGCATACGATGGTGGAATTTAGGTCTGTTAAGTTTGATTTAACCAAAATGAGGATCTGAAATCTAATAGAAAATTTTTTAAAGTTTCAAATATTAGTTAGTGGAGTTTAATGGCATATCAACCCATCTGGGGTTATTTCATGCCAAGAGGTTAGGAAATAATATGTTGTATATCTATATTTACATTTTTGTAGTTAATGGTTTTAATGAGATGTTAGCATCATTGGGGATCATGTTGAGGGATTTGTTTTTTATGGATCAGGTTTATGTTTATATTTTTTGGTATAATTTTGTTTCTTTAAAAAAGAACAGGATGTCAACTATGTTGACTTTTTCAAATAAATCTTTTATATTATTTGCATTAAAAAAACTGTTTCTGATATGAGCAAAAATTCCACATTCTTTGAGAAAGTGTTTTACAGTGCAAAGTTTCAAATATTTAATGTTATCAATATCAACAATTCTGCCTAACATCTTCTTTAAACACTTGCTTGCTTTGGTTTCTTTGTTTAATGGTATACCAACCTTTGTGGTTTATTTTATGCCAAAGCCATCCTTGTAGAAGAACAGTTGGTTGGATTTTACGGCATGTCAAACCCTTGTTGGGTTATTTCATGCCAAAATCATTTTGTTTTATTCATTCTTGTAGGTACTCAATTTTTTTAAAACACTATTTTTTATCTATTTAACCAAGAGATGGGACCCTAACAGGTACTACCACTCTGGGTCAGAGTGGACCTGGGAGTAATGGCAATAAAGGTATACTCCACATTCCCAGAGTTTCAGAATTGGAACTTCACTACTCAATACAGTTTAACATTATACCCACAAAACGTTGAAAAACAGTAGTGTTACTATTTAACCTATAGGTGGGGTAGGGGTTTCATACCTTTCCCAAGAGTATTAGTCAAAAAGTGAGCTTAAACTCACTATGATGTCCAGTACATTAGCCATGGAGATGCAGATCGTTTATTACTTGTAACTCTTCACATTACAAACAGAAAAAAACAAAAAACTTTTGAACCGCCATTAATAGTTGTTTTAAAATGTGATATAAAAAAAAACTACCTTAAGGAATATATTCTTTAAATATTCCATATTGGCTGCTTCTTTTTCCCTTTCTTGATTTCGTTCAAGTCGACGGATTTCTTCTTTCAAAATTTTGGCTTGTTCTGTTAATCTCATAACAGTTGCTTCACTTTCATTTAAAAGCTGTGGAAAAACAAAAAAAGAAAATTGGATCAGTCATTAAGTTGGTTGGTTGGATTTTATAGCATGTCAACCCTTGTTGGGTTATTTTATGCTAAAGATATTTTGTTTTATTCATTCTTGATGGGCAATCAATTTTTTTTAACTCAATTTTTTTCAAACTCATTTTTTTCTATTTAACCCATAGATGGGACCCTAGCAGGTACTATCCCTCCGGGCCAGAGTGGACCTGGAAGTTATGGTGATGAAGGGATACACTACATTCCCCCGAGCTCCAAAATTGGAACTTCACCACCAGATAGAGTTTAACGTCATATCCAGGACATTAAGACCCTCAGCCACCACCTTCTAGCACCTATATGATAAAAAGGGTGGGGTCTTGCCATAAGGGCAATAGGGTTGGGAGAGTCATAAAGGTGCTAGGCCTCAATATAACCAGATGATTAATCTGAGGGGGCCTCTCTGATCACCCATCTAGCCTAATTAAGAGCCAAAAGCAGTGTTGCATGTAAGGGACTGCTCAACCACCAGGATTCCATATTTTTAAGTATCACAGGTCACCATCCACGTCCAACAGGTGGACGCATTTAGGGCTCTGTGTAGAGGTGCAGTTGGCATATTCTACACCCCAGCCAACTCAGCCATTAAGAGTTGAAGGGTTTCTCTAATTCATTTTACACAAATTTGCAATGAGAAATTAAAAATCCTCCATTAAAATTACAAATACCATGCAACTAATGATGCTGATGTTGATTATAATGATTTACAACAGAATTTTTTTAAATTTACAGAAAAATAAAAAAACAAATTTGAAATTCAATTTTTATATTTGTTCTATGTTTATGAAGTAAAATACTTGTAAGATTTTTAAGATCTATTTTTAATAAGACATTTTAAAATTTAAGAATCTGAAAATTGATCAGAGTTTGCAAAAAAGAATATTTCTTACCTGGGCTAAATGATCACTTCTCTTTTGGGCACTGTCTAAATCAAATTTCAATTCTTCTTCATTCAACATTGGTTTCGTAACTGAAAAAGTCAATTACATATCAGATATTAAATATCATATAGAACTTCTATTATCAAATATTATATAGAATATTTTCTTTCGTCTTTGTGTGTACCAATCACGTCATGAACTTCAAAATGAATGCTGATTAATAAACGGTTATGAGCCTTTTTCTCCATAGACATTTCCAACTCTTGTCATTTAAAAACATCCATCACCGTTTGAACAACAAAAAATCTTTTTCTTTTCTTTTTATTAGATTGTCCTGAATAAAGTTTTACACAAATCACAACATTTAAGCATTGACATAAACATGATAATAAATTCATTTTTTTGGAACACTTTGTTTTTCTAATTTCTATTAGGGTGAGTAAAAAAGATATGCCATTTTCTTTATTTCGTGGGAAGTTTTTTTTATAAAATTAAGGCCTACATTAAGACCCTATCAAGGCTCAGAGCAAGAATCCGACGAGTAAGACCCAACTTGCTGACAATGTCCTCCTTCTGCATGACAATGCTTGACCACACACAAGCATCAGGACAAGGGAGAAAATCGCCTCATTCAATGTGAACAACTTTAACGCATCCTCCATACTCACCAGATTGAGCAGGTTAGAGAGGCAAACATCATTCCAGTAACGAGGAAGTGAAATCTATTGTGAAGTGGCTCAAAGAACAGTCAACAGAATTTTACAGGACAGGGATACATGCTCTCATTTGAAGGTGAAACATTGCTATTGAGAGAAATGGTGACTATGTGGAGAAGTAGGGATGTGATCCACAGAGGACCAGCTTCATTTTGATGTATGATACGTGTTCCTATGTTGGTAATTATACCTGTCCTAAACAAAATGGCATTACTTTTTGACTCACTCTCATATATATTGTCAGATTATTTCAAGAATACGGTACATCCCCATTTCCGCCACTTGACTCGTGTTCTCTGTCACAGATATTCAAATGAAATTTGTTAATTTGATTTTTTTTTTAAATATCAAATATCATCCAATTGTTTACTATTTTTCAAAACTGTGAAGCACCTGCTACAACTATTCATTCTAGTAAGAAATAACAGGGGTACTTGTCATACTAATACGAGTATTGGTGTAAGTCATACTAAAAAGAACAACTTATAAAATTATGTGAACAACTTGTAAAATTATGTGAAGTAATGAACAGAGAAGATAAAATACAAAGATTGATCAAGTTAAGAGGATCAGCATTTTGACAGGAAAAAAAACCCCCCAAAAAACTATGACTAATACAAGACAATGTTGGGTGCATATCGCATAAATGTGTCCTGGTCCCCTGCCCTAAAAAACGCTAAGTGGTACCTGCTTAAAATCTGAGTCTGCTGGAAATCCAACCCATGCTACTATTGTACTCCCTAGCTGTTTGAAGGTGTTTTTATCCACAAATAACTTTTTAGTGGTTTGAAGGCATTAAAAGTAAGCCACCACCCACGTTTGTTTTTTTTTATTGACAAGTAAATATAAATATTTTACCCCCACCCTTTAAAACATCTTTTTCAGTATTTTCATTTTATCTTAATTCAAAACAACTGTCACGAATTTTTAAATAAAACATTGCATTAACTTTTCAGGAAAAAGGCCTTCAAACAGTTAGGAGTTTATAAGTAGCACGGGTCGGTTTTTCAGCAGGCACCGCTTAGTGTGTTTTTTTAGGGCAGGAGGCCAGGACGCATTCATGCGATAATATATCAATGTTGGCAAAGTTTTAATTTCTGGCAATTAATATAATCAACATTTTAAGTGTAAAATTGTCAACATATGCCAGTTTGAATCTATTCGATTGTTAGGTGTGATACTGAGTTATCCCCCTTTATAATATTTCCCAAGATAATGGGAATTATTTGATAATGTTCATCTTCACTTCACATGATTAATATAGACGTTCTGTTATATTGTACCAACAATAAGGATTATTGATTACTAACTTGACCTATATCCTACATATAATTCAATTTTGAAATATGATTAATCAAAATTTTTATTAAAATAGACAAAGTCATTAATGTAAAAGGAAATGACCAATTAAACATTATTGTCTTGTTATTAATTGTTCGTTTTCAAAATAACATCACAAAATTCTATTGATTTAATTATAATTCACAATTAAGGTGGGCGTTTAGAGAAATGCACTTTAAATTGAATACAATGCATAATAACAGAATGATCATTAGATATCATTAAAAACAATCTTTACCTTCTTCATCCGTTTGGCTAAGTAGTTGTTCAAAACTGATAAGAGATGATACACCCTGTACATTATTGACCTACAAAAATAATAGGAAAAAATAACAGAAGAAATTCATTTTATAAAAATGAAATCAATACAAAACTAAGATTTACAAACACAATAAACATTTTATAACATATGGAAAAACATTTTCTGTAAACCAACAATTTAAAAACATTTTTACTTTGATTCCTTATTTATTTTACTATTTTCTAAGATTGACAGGTCAGTTAGATTTTATGACATGTCAACCCTTGCTAAGTTATTTTAGGCCAAAGACATTCTGTTTTGGGTATTCAATTTTTTTTTTTTTAACTCATTTATTTTTAAACTCATCATTTTTCTTTTTAACACATAGATGGAAGTCTAACAGTTACTAGCACCCTAGGTGAGGGTGTAACTGGGAGTAATGGTGATGAAGGGGTACTCCACACTCCAGAATTGGAACTTCACCAGTTTAACGTCATACCCAAAACATATTTTCTAAGAGTCTACACAAAAAACCTATATAAATAATGCAATTTATAATAAAAGTCTTTCTTCTCAAAAGAGTTTTTGTTTTGTTTTTTAAATAAAAAGTCTTTAATATGAATAATTTTCTATTTGAAAAACTTTTAAGTTACATGTAATTGGCATCTTATTATATTTTTGGCAAAAGTATTACTTACAAGAACTTTATATTAATTTCTTGAAAACTAATTCCTTATTCTAAAAATGGTTAACATTTCTTCAAATTGAATTATGAATTACATTTTCCATGATTTTAGCAAAATATTCTAAAATTAAATAACGGCTTCATGTGTATCCTATTCATCAGTAATATTTTGATTATTGTAAAAAAAAAAACAGTTTAATTTTTTTTAACAAATTAAAAACTTACCCTATGACAAGTCTCAGAATCAACATATTCCATTCCCTAGAATAAAAAATAATACAAAAAATAATACAATGAATAGCTTCAACAAAATATCAAGCATTACTAAAAATACCACACATAAATATTATATATATATATATATATATATATTTAAAATAATAAAGATTAAATAGAAAAATTGTGATAAAAAAAAATAATTTAATGTTGTTCATGAGGTCTGGTAATTGTCACAGCATTAAGAAAATGTCATTTTTTTAAAAATAATTCAATTTTTTTTTTTTTTTTTTTTAAATGTAAAAGTTTTTGAAAATAAAATCCTTTTCCACTAATATCAAAATATCAAATATAACAATTTTATCTAAAAAAAAAAATTAAAAAAATACACATACACATACAATTTCTTTTAATATCATTAAACTCTCCAGACATTCAACAAGTTTTTTAAGGGCCGGTTTAGCTCAGTCAGTAGAGCATCCGCCTCAGAATTATAAGGTTCCAGGTTCAATATCAGTCGCCACTAACTCAGCATATGAGTAACACAGACTGGGTAATCTGATCTGTGCTGTAAACTGATGGTAGGTGTGGTGCTCCATCTCAGGAGAAAAAAATAATCTCTCTGGTCTAGAGCTAGCAAAAAGGAGATAGACTCCCTCACTGTCCGGCTGAGACCAACAATAAACCACAGTGCCAACTTTACTTTTTACTTTTTACATTGGGTAAAATAAGATTTGATAATTAAATGTAGAAAAATATAAAATGCTTACTGTAAAAATACATTTTAAATTTCAAAACATTTACTTAAAAATGTGAATATTTTAATGAATGACTTTTGGTTAATTGAATAAATTACAATTTCTATTTTAGGATTTTTTTTTTAAAATTTAGTCAAAAGAATAAATATCTTTAAATATTGTTTCCTTAAATAATTATATTTTGTTTGTTTGTTTGTTTCATTTTACGGCATATCAACCATGATGGGTCATTTAATGCTGGCAAACTTTTGAAAGATTCATAGCGATAGTTTAGAAGAAAATTTTTTAAACTCAATTTTTTTTGTTAACAAAGTTTCTAATTAACTCTTAACATCCTGTTGAGAATTTTCTTATGTCCAGAGCCCCATTCCTATAAGGATTTATCAATAAATGGTTAAAAAGGGCATTTTCATTTCAAGTTACCTGTTATTTCCCTTAAATCAAAGACTTCTAAATATGTTTAATATTACATTTAAACAAAGGTTATCATTTGGGGTAGATTAGGAAAATGAATGTGACTTCTGGCAAGGTGGAATGAGGCGGTATAGGACATTAACAGTTAACCCATAGATGGAACCCTAACAGGTACTTCCACTCCAGGTCAGAGTGGACCGGGGAACAATGGTGATGAAGGGGTGCTCCACATTCCCCAATTATATTTTGTGAAATACTTGAAATACTATTTTAATAAAACTCACTGATCTGATATTAAATTTAAAAAATTAATTAGATCAAATTTTTACCTCTCCTTGTTGTCGTTCTTCATGGCGAGCAATATCTAATGGCGTATCAGATGATGGAGAATCTGTTTTCTCTCTTTCGGCAGATTTATTAGATCGTTGAACAACAGTAGTTGAATACTGTGGCTGTTGTAATTCTCTTTGTAATCGATAATTTTCCTTTTCAGCCATGTCAATTTGTTGATGAAGCATGTCCAACGTTTTACGATGATCTTCTTTTAAGATCTTTACTTGATCCTAGATCAAAATTCAAAATAACAATAAATACAGCATAAACAAAAATAATAATACTTTAGTTTTTTAAATCAACTAGCAAAAAAAACACCCTGCGGGTGGTGTAAAAATTAATTTTCAAAAGATATTGCTCAATGGGATGGAAGTTAGAAATTCAATGTCAGAGGTTTTGTATCATAAGTAAGTAAAATCATCAAATTTATTAAAAGAGTAAAAAAATGAAACAATTTGAAATGGAAACTTAGTTCTGTCCCCCTCAAATAAAATGTTGCATGAATCTATTAATTGTTGAATAATTATTTTGAATATTTTACACATAAATTTTACATAAACTCGTGGATATCTATTCATTTGTAAAGTTTTTAGTTAACTTTTTGTTACTGAAAAAAGGGCAGGAGTAAAATATATTTTTAAAATTGATTACAAATTTCACAAATAATTTTTTTCATTTAAAGTAATAATACAACTTTTTAATTAATTTCATAGTTCATTTATTTAAATTGTCTTTACTACAATGGAAAGGATTCTAGTGTTGAATTTTAAGGAACAGCTTTTACTTATTTTATTAATCTTAATATTCAAAAAAGATAAATAAAAAGATACATAATACAAGGTTGTTCTTTATTCTATGTATTAACAATTTTGTGTATTGTGATGTAAGCAGTGACATTGTTTAAGTTACAGACAAATAGACATTGAATCTCCATTATTAATAGATAAATTTCAAAGAAACAAACTAATATGAAAATGTTCCTTTGCAAAGGAAAACAATTTCAATTATAGTTTCTCTTTTTATAAGATTGAGATTTTTACATAAAAGTCCCCCCACACACACACACACATATACTATTAGTTTCTGCATACATTAGTTGAATATTCATATAGGTAAAACAGAAACATTTTTTTTAAGTGTTTACTTATGATAAAATCTATTAATACATTTTCAAGGCCAATAGAGAATAGTGTTGTGGTGCCTTGACCCTCACAAAGTGCATAATGAAAATAAGGTTTAGTATAAATAAATAAAAGTTGATTATCTATATACAAATGACTGAATAGGAAATGGATATCAGCAATCCAAGTTTAGATACTGGACAAAGTTGTTTGCATTTCCTTTTGTGCTAATGCCCTTGGGAAAGACATAAATCCAACTAGTCTCCTACAAGCTAAGAGTAAATAGTAGGGTTAGACTGGGTTCTTTAGCCTTGGTTAGACAACCAGTCTAGAAGGAAACCTCTGAATTCAAACCAACTGTACTCCACTTAAAGAAAATGACCTAGTGTCATATCCTGCCCATGGGAGAGTGGTTGGATAAATACATACCATAACAAATAGATAACTAAAAGATGTTAACCCTTTACAGATATATCTTGCCCATGGTAGAGGGGTTTGTGTTAATATATATACCAATGATTGAATTATCCTTAATTCTAATACTCTTGTAATCTGGTATAAAAAAAACTTTTTTTAATGTAAATTTCTCTAAAGTTGATATCCTTTTGTGTGTGTGTGTATGTGTGTGTTGTTGTTGTTTGAAGTCATTTAGTGTAAATGATTGATTGTAAATCTACTAGATAAAAATAGTCAAGGCAGAAAGAAATTCATTAATGAATAAAAAATATCATTCAATTGTTCCATTATCTGGGAAATATGAACCTGTCATTATCCTATTTTCCCCCACATAACAATCTATCCTATAAACTTTGCTGGTTCTACTGCAAATTATCATCATCTTTTCTTTTTTTAAACACATTTTTTTTTCTATTTAACCCATAGATCAGCCTAACAGTTACAACCACCCCGTGTCAGGGTGAACCTGAAAGTAATGGTGATGAAAGAGTACTTCACACTTCCCAGAGCTCCAGAATTGGAACTTCACCATTAAATGCAGTTTAACATCATACCCAGAACATATTTTCTAAGCGTCTATACAAAAAATTATTTCATAAATAATACAATTTCTAGTAAACACTTTTTTTTTTTCACTTGTCCAAGATCATGGAATTACGTGATAACAAAACCCTGTCACTGAATATATACTTAATAATTTGTCAAATATTAACCCCCTCTGCAAATCAAAATGGATCTGGCAATTCCTCGAAAATAAACAAAAAAACTTTACCTTAAAATGAAGAGTCAAAGATTCATTCTGTAATGTCAACTGACGAAGAGCTTCAGCATATTCAGCATTTTTCACTGTCGATTGTTTAGCCAAATCTTCCATTCTGCAAATTCAATAGAAACAAATATCAATATATATATATATATATATATATATATATATATATATATATAAAAATATGTGTGTGTGGTAAGAGAATAGAAGGAAAATGTGGACAAAAGAATATATATATATATATATATATATATATATATAATTGAACAAAAAAAATTTTAAGATTTGCTTCATTGTAATAATTTATTTCAATTGCATCAATGCAGGTTATTACTGAAGAAATTCTCAAGAATACAGGGGTTAAAATTTCTAAATTTGAGGGGGGGGTGTCTCCGTTTGGGAGGATAGGAGGGGTGGGGCTAGGAAATTTGGATGAGGCAAGGGGAACTGGGAGAGGGATAGGGCATATGTTAGTTAAATAGGTGATTAATTATCTGGGAGTGGCTTACAATTCAGGTTGGAAGTTGAAATAGAAAATAATATAAAACTACAATAAAATAAAAGTAGACATAACATAAATACAAATAAAAACAAAATCAAAAACCAAAATAAAGTTCACAGGTGGTCTGTCACTTTATGCTAGACGTGGGGATCATTTCCTCTTTTGGTCATTTGCAGAATTATAGTTCTTTTGAAAAAATATATTTATCTATTTGTCTTGTTTTTTTTTGTGCTTACATTCCATAAACCATATATATATATATATATATATATATATATATATATATATATATATATATGAGGAAAAATGAGTAAAGAAAAGAAAAGTAAATGGATAAAATGAATTTAATCGATCACTTACACATGTGTTTCGGTCAGTTTATGTGTGTGAAAATATTTCGCACACATACAAGAATCGACCTTCATCAGAGTGAACATTTATTTTTATGAAAAAATTCGTTGGGAAAAAAACATTTTAACATTTCACCGATTTTTTTCAAAACAAACTAAACTCCGAGAAAAATGTTCAACATGTTATTGATAAATAATAACACTTTATTTTTTATTTTATTTATTTTTTGTAACAATAAAAAACTATTTTGTACCATAACCCCTAAAAAAACAAAAAAAAAAAAACAAATATCCTAATCATAACGGTCTATCTTAGCTATTTCTCAGCGTTCCAAATTTTAAAATTCGATATTCGAATATTTCCAAAAATCTCTGTTGTTTTTTCCCAACGAATTTTTACATAAAAATAAATGTTCACTCTGATGAAGGTCGATTCTTGTATGTGTGCAAAATATTTTCACACACATAAACTGACCGAAACACATGTGTAAGTGATCGATTAAATTCATTTTATCCATTTACTTTTCTTTTCTTTACTCATTTTTCCTCATTGTCGGATTCAATTGCTTTTCCATTTTTACATATATATATATATATATATATATATAACACACACACATAAAGGTAAAAGTATCCAACTGACTGGTAAGAGATGAGATTGCAAACTTGTTGATCAAAAGCATCATTGACTACACATTCTAATAACTAGTAAGAATATGCACCCTCTTCTGCTGGGTGTAAGTATTTAATGTATTTAAATATATTGACTTAGAAAGACTAGTGAAATTAAATAAGATCGCATATAAAAAGATTACACTTATTTTAATTATATTTTAATTGGCTTTTATATGAAATCATTCATAGGATTGATTTTAATACGTTGGAGAATAAAACAATAATATTAGAGATCAATGACACCAAGTAATCATTTATTAAACCTGGTTTTGTTAACACCAGTATGCAAATTATCCACACACCATATATCATGTAAACCTTTATTTCTTAGTTATATATAAGACACATTGCAGGATTTTAAATGCACTAGTAACATGGGCTGTTTTGAGGCAAATCTACCTCAGATTTTTATAGACATTGTTAATAAATAAGATTTATTCTATACGTTAATGATTTTGACTATAAATTAAATACACATTGATAAACTTACACAATTCCTGAAGGTATTGTGACATAAGCAGTGACATAGTTTTGGTTACAAACAGACAGATACTGAATCTCCATTATAATAAGATTGTGTCAATTACTTCTTAATACTTACTCCTGTTTAAATGAACTTTCCTTGTCTTGAAAATCTTGTAAGAGTTTATTTTGTCGCTGTAGCAATCTATCGTGTTCCACTTGTAAACTTTCATTTTCCTGGACTGAAGTTGTCAGGTTGGCACTGAAACAGAATCAACGGAATTAAGTTCTTTCAATTTTAAATTTCAAAATAAAATGAAAAGGTTCAGGATCTAATGAAAGAAAATAGTTTCACATTAAAAAAAAAAAAAGGCAAGAAGCAGATGATATCCGGGTATTATCACAAATGCATGCTGGCCTCCTGCCCTAAAAAAACAGTGCCTGCTGAAAATCCAACCTACGCTACTATTAAACTCCCTGGTTGAAGGCTTTTTTTGCCCCAAAAAGTTAATGCAATATGAAAGTGATATTTTACACACACGTCAAGTCTTTTCTCAACAAGTAAATGTAAATATTTCCACAAACCCCTTTAAAATAATTTTTAGCATTTTGAAGACGTTTTTATCGACAAATAACTTTTAAGGTACCTGATATCCTGCAGAAACTGATGCAGACTACACAGGTTATGTAATGCTTCTTGAAAAGACACCTACTCAAGCCAAACCATTGCTGCATAGCCTGGAGCAGGCAACAAAAGAAAAAAAAACTTTTTTTTTTTTTAACATAATCTCCTTTTTTGTCAATGGTGAGGAATCATCTATGCCCCCACACACACACACACACACACACTGATCTGGCAAACTATGTTGGTGGAAACTAATTCAAGTAGATTCAACTAAAATAGATCAATGGTTTAGGTCAGACCAAAATCTGTTCACTGTAGAGGAAGAGTTGTGTCCCTTGTTTCTATTTAATTCTAAAAATGCTCACAGAATGGCATCTGGCCAAAATAGATATCAATACACCTTAATTAAATGGTGAATATTAATTACATAGAGCAAAAAATTTTGAGATATAAAAAAAAATTAATCAGATTTGGAAGACATTCAACCTTTTCAAATATTTTATATCACTAAAGTAAAAAGAAAAGTAGACAGGGTGGCCTAAAGTCGAGATCAGCCAGACAGCGAGGAAGCCTATCTCCTTTTCACTAGCGCTAGACCAAGGAGATTGTTTTTTAGCATCTGAGGTGGAGCGCCACACCTACCATCAGCGTCTCACTTTACCGCACAGATCCCTGTGATACTCATACACTGAGTAAGCGAGGGCCGGCATCAAACAAGGAACCTTGTGGTTCCCAAGTGAACACCGACTCAGCTAAACCGACCCTACTTCTTTTTTTTATATCTCAATCTTTTTATTGCCTCTTACAAACGAGAGAGAAAGAGAGAGAGAGAGAGAGAGAGAGAGAGAGAGACACACACACACACACAATATAGCTTCCACCGTAAAATGTAAACAACAAAATTATGCGTGTATATCCTTGCAGAATTGGAAAGAAATAAGATCAATTGTTCAAACAAACAATTTGATTGAATGCAATTTTTCTCTCAATTTCATACACATTATTTAAAAAGGATTAGAGAAACCAATATTTTTCAATCTAAGCCATAGTATTTTCATGATCTGACCAACTAGTCATATATTTATTATGAGTGAGTATTCATTTGAAGAATGTATTTTAACCCTTTAAACCTATGGCGCTCCAGTCTTTTAGTGTCTCATGTGATCTCATCATTATCAAGGTGTGCCACTAACAGCACGGATTCTTTGGACTCTCACCATCTATCCCTATCAATTAATGCTTTATAAGTCCTCTAGACGATGTCCATTCTCCACACAGAGTTGATGAATTTAACTTTTACTGGTCAACCAACGATGATGATGATGATGAGGAGGAGGAGGAGGATGCATGTTTAGATAAGTAATCATGTTGGAATATCTTAGGTACACTAAATTGCCACTCCTATTTATGAACTTTCTCAACATCAACAGCTGGCACTTCCCATAAAAATTGGTCAATGAGAAACGCATTTAAGATTGTCGGTAATTGTCCTGATATTGCAAATTTAACTTTCTGCAATCAAGACCTACAGACAAGGATTACAAGGTGTATCTACTAGTACTACACTCTTTTCACAACACTCTACTACACTAGTACTACACTCTTTTTTACCTTTGGATTCCAAAGAACACTACTTTTATCAACAAAAGAACTAAACGCCTAAAATGGCAACCTAAATTTTAACAAATCTTCATTTAGCCGTAATAATAATAAAATACATAGAATTAAATATTTTTTTAAAATAAAAAATTTATTATCTTCATACCTTGTTTCTTGTAGTTTTAATTTCAGTTGGTCAATTATTTTTTCCAGATGTTCTCTATAGAAAAAAAAAAAAAAAAAAATGACATTACTTTCTATTTTTAAGTTTTTCTGTAATATTCATGTTTTTTGGTTTTTTGTTGTTTTTTTAACAAAAAAAAATAGCAATAACAAACAAATTAAGCTGAAAACTTTTAATTTTCAGTTGCATTTTTTTTTTAAGTTCCATATATAACAACATTTATGATATTTGTAGCCAAAATAACACATTACTAATATTAATCAAAGTTTGATCAGTTCATCTCACAAATTTAATGAGATTATCAAAAAAGAATAATATAATATTTCAGAATAAATTCTCTTTTATAAAAAAAAAATTATCATAATTGGTTCTAGTTAAAAAAAATTTTTAATATTTTAAAAAGATTTCAATACTTCAAGGGCGTAAAAATATTGTTAATCCAATTATTATCAAAATTTGGATTATTTTCAAATTTTCTAAATACTCACTTTTCCTGTTTTTCAACAACAACAGAATCTTGGACCGTCTTATTCTTCTGCTGCTTTAAAACACTATGGACACGAACCTAAGAAGTAAAAATAAACAATGCAAATATTAAAAAGTATTCATAGTCTTCAATAAAAACAAGATATAATTTGACATAAAATGTAAAAGCAAAAAAACATCAAGAAAAAAGTTTGAAAAATTTGTAAAGAATAGGTTTTTATTTCTTTTTCTTTTTCATAAATTGTTAAATGAAAATTCGGATAAAGTAATCATCAAATTGTGGTTACTTTTATACAATATCAAAAAGTAAATCAAGAAAAGAAAAAATAAAGATTACTGATAGATGATTTGGATCTATAGATTAACTGCAATTTAAAATGAATTAAAAATAAGATTTAGTTTCTATTTCTTTGAATTTTTAGATGAGGCTTGATAATTTGTATTATTTGGACTATTATCCTCAGCTTTCTTGTTATATACACAACATTTTGGCCGATGGACTCTCCGGCCTTTTTCAGGTGTTTCTGGTTGAACTCTGGAGCCTCCATATCATAAATGGAAGCCTTCACAGAACTTCAAACTGAACCCTCTATTCAATCCATAGGGGTAAACTGTTCTCATTTCGTTAACCATAACTGGATACAAGTGTTAAACTGTGTTAAGTATTCTAAATCATATCATACTTGGCAAGGATTGAACTACCTGCAACCTAGACCGACCAAAACGTTGTGTATATAACAATAAAAATGAGGACAATAGTCCAAATAATACAAAAGATTTAGGGTTTTTTATAACAAAAGTATAGAATATTTAAGAATTATTTTATCTACTCTAAGAACATTATTCTTTCAACAGCTTCAACACATAATCAACTAAAGTAACTAAAAAAAAAAATACTGGAAAGAAATTAACACTTGCACCTAGAGAATAAGCTAGATGGGAGTTGCACAAGAATGTTGTCTTAAACAATTCATGAAAACAACACCCCACAAGAAAGCAGATATACAGCCACTTGCTCCGTATCACACAAACCATCCGCATTATATGACCAAAGCATGCTGGACAAACTCCTAGGTTACGTTCTCCTGTGGAAACCTATACATGGGCATGCCAGTGTGGGCCTCTTAGCAAGGACCAACATCGATCAGCTATATGTAGATTCTGGATGCTGCACAGAGACCTCCCAGTGGCAATGACAGAGATGATTAGCGAGAGATTGTTATGGTTATTCATGCTGCCAGCATGACATGATGATATGTTTAATTATCTTGTTTGAACATTTTAAAAATCTTCTGAAAATAATTTGCCTACTCTAAAAGGATTAAATAAGGATTATCCACCAACAAAAAACAAATAACTGAAACATTTGCAATATTTTTTTTTAAATCCTCAAAACATTTACTTTGTATCCTTCATATTCATTTTGCATCGAAGATAATTCATTCTGTGTTTGTTCTAATTCCTGTTGTAAAGAAAGAATCCGTTTCTCTTGGGATTTAGATGAACGTTGTTGTGAATCTGACATATTCTTTAAACGATCTTGAAGATTATTATTTTCCACTCCCATCTCTGACATTTGCAGCTGAAAAAAAAAGAGAAAAATTCAAGAGAATCAAAATAATTTGCATTTAATATTAAAATTTCAGATTTTCATATTTTTACAATTAAGAATGGAAATAAATTCTAGCCAAAATAAAAAAAAACCAGGTTGTCCCAAAAAAGTTTGGCATCATTTCTTAATCTAATAATAGGTATTTACCGTGTACCCCATGTATAGGGGTGTGACACAAGGTCTTTTGATATGAGCCCACCCACAAGCCAAAGCTCATGGGATGGTAGGTGCAAAAAATGCGTTGGTCCCATTGGCATTCCCCCTCAAGGAGGGGGGGGATCAGACACTGGGCAATAAACCCACACCTGCCCTTTAAATCAAGGGGGCATGTATTGCCTGGGGGGATAGCCCCCTAGGATCAATGCTATTAATTACTTTATCAATCCAGCGGCTGAAGCTCACCGGATATTAATATAGCCGATTCTCACTCAAATGATATCAAATTTTAACAAAATTTGTAAAAATTAAATTTAATGTTTAACTTTTTTCTTTTTTCTAAGGATAAATTATGAGTGCTAAAATTTGCTTGAACATGTCAAACAAGAGTGTGAGGTTTTGTGAAATCTTTGTTTAATGCCATATCAACATTCTAGGGTTATTCAATGCCAAAACCATCCTTGTTGAAGAACACTAACATTAGTGGTACTATTTAACCCATAGTTGGAAGGATGAGAGGGGGGGGGGTCATACCTTACCAATGGTATTAGTTCAAAACTGAACATAAAAGCAAAACTTGAGTTTGAACTGACTTACCACAATGTTACAGTCCAGCACATTAGCCACAGGGAGGATGCCCCATATCCCTTTGAGTATCTTGTTTAAATTTTGATAAAGAAATATTTTATTATTCAACATGAAGCCTACTTAATTTTGTTTGCTTAGAATTTGTAATTACTTAGATATTCACATTCAAAATGATGTCAAATTTTTCTAGACATCCTGTATTGAATTTACATTAGGTAAATAATTCATGTTCAGAAGGAATCATTTTAAAAAAAAGAAAAGAAAAAAAAATGGTAGATTACCTTACAATCTTCCACTTGTTGAATTAAATGTTCCATCTGACCTCGTAATTGTGCTTCAGATGTTTTCTGTTCATTTTCCTGAAGAAGAAAAAATGAGAATCAAGAAAGAAAAATTAAATCATTTTTAGAAAAATCAACCAGATTAAAACTTCTCTTTTTTCTGCTTAACCCTTTATCTACAAAACTGCCCAAAACTGCCCAATGATCAAAATGCTGGTCTGCCCGAAAACAACTGTGATCATCAGCTCTTAGAAAATGGTTTAGAATTAAAAAAGAGAAATTAATTAAATGAATAGATTTCTATTCAGTAGTAAATGATCATTGATACAATACTTGTCAACACTATTGCATTGCGGAAGGCAGTGGTAGATAAAGGGTTAAGATGATACCCAGACAATTTTTTTCTTTCTTTTTTTCCTTTTTCTTCACATTATCTTTGTCTCTTTCTTTCTCTCTTCCCTCCCTTTTTTTTTATCTTTTCTCATAATTATTCTGATAAAGTCTTTCAAAAAAAAAAAAAAAATATTAAGTTTTACCCATGAATTAATTTGATTCTATAGAGTTGCTTTATCAACTTTTTCACATAGAAATAAATAATTCAGTATCAATTGTTTGTACAAATATTTTGGTAAAGAGATTTTTTTTAATTATGTCTGAATGATTTTTTTTTAATTATGTGTGGGACAGTGAAATTGGAATTTTGTTAAAAGTTTTAAAAAAAATAGAAATGATACTCATTGCTGGAAACCAGATAAAATATTTTCATTTTCTAAAGTTCTGTCTATTGATCCAAAGTCATATATATATATATATATATATATATATATATATATATAAGTTAGGATAGCATAGGCACAGAGTCAATGGCACTTGATGACTGCCATTTTCTCATCTATGGAATCATTAACTCAATTTTTTGCAAGTTGACTGTTTACACTATACTGACTTAGATATACAAGAGCGGGCTGAAAAGTTCGTATGATGACATCATATCTGGTGAGGATATCTTTTGTGACCATTGGGATCCAAGCACTGCAACAACACTGATGGAATAAGTGTGTGGGCCGCAGGGTGGACAATGTTGAAAAATAAACCTCATTTGGTAACATTCTATGGGAGTATCTTGGTCAGCCTATAAAACTTTCAGCAGACGCTTTATATATATATTTATATGCCATAGTGACAATTAAAATTCAGAAAGAGTAAATAAATATAAAAATTTAAATACTTCAGGATTCACAGCACAAAAAATGATTAAAAGTGCTCAATAAAAAGAGCTAAATATACAATTAAAAAAAATGATTGAAAACCACACTAACTCGACTTTCATGCAGATTACGAATCTACAGGGTCTAAAGATTTGTATTCTGCGTGAAACTAAATTCAGTCTCGTTTTAATTGTGTGTGTATATATATATATATATATATATATATATATATATATATATATATAATATATATTCCAACCTCCTTTCAATATTTCAGTATTTCCCATCAATTTGATCAAAGAAAGTAGGAGTGGGGGAGGTTACCAGAAAAGCACTGATTTTCAACTACCGATACTTTTATACATATAAACAAACAAAATTATAAAAATTTTCATTGAATTTTATGAGATTTTGTGTTTTTATTAAAGGAATAAAAAAAAAAACTTTAGTAGACATGAAATGTAATAATTGATTTGAATTCCCTGATGATTAAACTTTGAACATACCAATCTTTTTGCATCAGCAAGATCCTTTTTGGATTTCATAAGTAATTGTTTCATTTTGTTACTCCTTTCCTCAGCCTGCATTTTCTGTTCATCTATTGTGTCTGAAAAATTTTAAAAAGATTATTGTATGGTTGCATCACTTGGACTTTAACAATACACCTAGAAAAAAAAAACAATAGGAATTAAACAAGGATACTGCATGATGTTTTGAACCAATTCTGGAAGCAGCTGTATGGCCACTTATATCCCATCTCACAAACTATCCAAGTAAGATGAGTAAAACATGCTGGACATTGCTGAAGAAGTAAGGACAAATTCCTAGACATGGACACACTAGTGTTAGCTGATCAGCAAACATTTACATTCATCAGCTCTGTGCGGACTCTGGATGCCGCCTAGATGTCTTGCCAAGGCCAATAGGAAAGGATGGCAAGATAGAGTCAAGGGAATCCATGTTATCAGCATGCCATGATGATGATGATACAGATAGAAACTGATTCCAATTTTGTTCAAAATCAATTCCATAAATTTAATGAACCATATCATACATTGCATTATGAATGAACAAAACTTTAAACTTAAAATATTTACAAGTTTTTTTATTTAATCATTTTTTTGTAAATTAAAATTATTTTTTTTAAATGTATGAACATAATATTTATAAACATTTAAAAAAATTTAATGTTGATTTTTTTTAACAGATTAAATCCAAAAAATGACAAAGTGAAAACTACAAAAATAAGAAAAAAGTGAAAAAAAAAAAAATATCTGACCAATTTGTTTCTGTAAAGATTTTGTCCTTTCTTCATAATGTGACACTTCATTTTCTAATTCAGAGATTTTCTCATCTTTACTACTTAATTTTGCTTGGATAGAATTGACTGTTCGTTCATAATCAGCAATTTCCAAATCCATCATGCTGCTTTGATTTGCTTCCTGCAATTTTAAAAAAAAAAAAAAAATTTTAAATGATTAACAAAAAAGAAAATTCAAATAAATTCAAATAAGTTGCATGCAAATATAAAACTGACAAAAAAAAACGTCAAAACGGGACATTTTTTTTTTTTTTTTAGAACTATTGCATTGGTGCATAATTATTATGGCTTATTTTATTCAACAAAAACAATAAGAATTTTTTTAATTTGTTTCATAAAAATAATCTTTTCAGAATGCATATTGAAAATCATATCCACTTTTGTCATATTATGCTTTACCACTTGAAGGAAGGTTCGAATGCAGCAAAGTCATTTTGTGATTTCAATGAACTTTTTTGGTAAAGAAACAATCAGCAAAAGCCAAGTTGAAAAATGGTACAGAAAGTTCAAATCAGACATTATAAACATTGCAGATAAAGAAGGAAAAGGTTGACCATCAAATTTCAATGACCAGGCACTTTTAGCAGCTGTGAAAGAACAAAAGCTTGACAATGAGAATATTGGCCAAAGACTTCATTGTGGACCATCGTTCATCGTCTCAAAAAGCTCAGAAAAGTATGGACATTGGCTGGGTGGAACCCCCCCCAGGTACTCTCCGATAACAACAAAGAATTTTTACCAATTTACAAAATTTGTTGAAAAAATTCTGCATTAATTATACATCAACCCAATATCCTCTTTAAAATCTTTCATATTTCTTAAATGACAGTAAAAAACGGATTTTTTTTTAAAAATGGATAAAAAAATAAAAGATTTACTTGTTCAAATGTTTATTTGTAAAATTAATAAATAAAATTTGAGTTTTATAATAATTCAGAGATGCTGATAGGTACACGTTCTGCGTCCCTAATGCATAAAAATCTAAAAAGACGCAGAAAAATCATATCCATGCATCCCAGTGTTTTTTTTTCTTCTTCTCCCACCATTTCCAGATAACTGTAAATACATTTCAATATTTTCTTGGAAATGAATTACACTGTATGGGGTACAAGGTAGGGGTTAGACAGCTTTAGTTGTTCATAGATAAAAACTCTGCAATTTATTAAGAAACTTTAGTTGGGACCCATGAAATTTCCCAGGGATTCATTCAAATCAAATACATGCATCCTAGGACACACTAGATTAAAAAGCTATCAGCATCACTGATAATTAAAAGTTAAATGAATAATTTTAACAGCCAAGATATTTACAAAATATGAAATGAGAATTATTAATGAGAATATTCCAAAATTACTAAATTTATTTGATTTGATTTATGGCATTATCAACCCATTATGGGTTATTTAATGCCAGAAACCCACTAATAATATGTATCAATATAATATTAATGATTTTGACTATAATTAAATACTCATTGATAAACTTATGCAATTCCTGGGGATATTGTAATGTAAACAGTGACATAGTTTCGGTTACATACAAACACAGAATCTCCATTATAAAAAGACTAAGAATAAAATGAAGGATAATAGTTAAAATAATGGTAATAATAATGTTTATTTTTGCAAAGTTAAAATTATCATTTTTTTTTAAATCTCTATAATATGTTTATCCCTATAAATTCAAACAAACTTTCATGTAAATGAATAAAAAAAAAAAAGTACCTTTTTAGCCGAATGTAATTCTTCTTCAAGTGTTTGTAACAATTTAGTTTTTTCTTCAACAATCTTTTCATTTTCTTGATATTTTGCAGCAAACTAAAATTTAAAAAAAAATTTTAAATTCATAATTTCAATTTTCAATAAATTAAAAAAAAAAAATATTTTTTTAAATTTAAATAATGTTTTTAATTAATATAAGAATATGAACCCTTTACCACTGCCATCATCAATAGCCATGTCCCAAATGATTGACAAGCTAGTATCATATTGCTTTACTATTGAATAGAGATGTATTCATTTCTCTTTTTTTAACTAAACAATTTCTAAGAGCTGGCATTTTTCAGGGGTCCAGCATTTTGATCACCAGGCAGTTTGTGACACTCGGTAGATAAAGGGTTAATTCACACTCATTAATAACTATCTCTGAATTTTTGAGATGAGGTTTGATAATTTGGATTATTCGGTATATTGTCCGCATCTTTATTGTTATATACACAACATTTCTGCTGATGCGCTCTCCAGCCTCAAGTGTTTCTTGTTGAACTTGGGTTAAAAAAATTCAGAGAAATAATTGTTACTGAGGTGTGAATAAATTAAAATTTCAAAATTTGCACTTCAAGATTTCTCAAATTAATTTGTAAAGGATTCATTTCACAAATAAATGTTATTTAAAAATTGTTGCTGAAAGCAGATAAAATATTTATCAAAATTTAAAAATTGTTTCAGCAATCTTATAATTTATATCCTCAAGACAAACAAAGCAATTCAAGGAAAATATTTTTTAGAACAAAATAAATAAATAAAAACAATTAAATCTCATAATTATAAATAAAACAATTGGGGGCGGATATAATGTGGAGATTTATTTTATAATTTTCTAAACTTAAAATTAAAATTAATGAGAAAATACTAATCTATTCAGCAATTTTTTTCTCTTTATTTAAACATTTTTTTTTTTTTAAGTGAAAGGGACAATTTTTTTTTTTAAATTACCACAAACATTTTTTTTTAACTATTTAAAGTGAAAGGGACAATTTTTTTTTTTAAATTACCACAAACATTTTTTTTTAACTATTTAAAGTTTTAAAGTGAAAGGGACAAAAGAGATTTTTGTAAATTTTTTTTTTTTAAATTTTATTTTGAAAATTCAACTCAAATACTAACATATTGAATACTCTGTCAAAAAAAAAAATTGATACCAAATGATAGAAATGATTCCCTTTATAAATATAACATAATAGATGTAACATGATAAATATGAAAGTCCTCCTAAGTAAGCAATGATGATGATGATGATGATGAAAACTGTCTCTTACCTCATTTTTTTCTTTTGTCAATTCATCTCTTTGTATTTTTAATGTTTCTCTGTCCATTTCAGTGATTTTCAATTTCTGGCTTAATTCACTTAATTGATTTTCCATTGTCTGAAAGAAAAATATCATAAGAACAAGTCTAAATATTTCTAAGAATACAATGCACTACAACATTTTATTTCAAAGATTTTGTTATTAACTGTATTTATTTGAAATTAATTCAGCCAATAATTTGACAACCCAACCAAGAAATGTGTTACAAACCTTGTTGCATACAAATGCATGACCTGACAAAGAGAAGATACTAAATATTGTTGACTTTCACTCAACGAGTTGAAACTCTATATAAAAGCTAAGATATGCTAGCACTACTCACTTAAGAGTAGTAAAGAGGTTCTTTGAAGCCATTGGGGGATCTAAATGTATGTAAAACATCATGATAACAAATACTGAAGCGTTTTTGGAATGTGCCAATTATTCACCCACCTTTGCAGTTACATATCACATTGTTAAGCTTGTCAACTGGCTTAAACAGCATACGAAACATGAGAAAGTGCTATTCAGGGATGATAGTAGGGTGATGCTGGCTGGCTTACAAAATGGGTGGTGCCTAAAGGAAGAAACTAAGCCTGTTCAGTTGAAGGTACCACATGTAAGGAGATATGGGGTGGGGTGTTATGTTTTTGGTGGGAATCAACAGTAATGAGTTGGTTGGTTCCTGCAAGATGAACAATGGTGTTCAAATGACCTCTTCTCTTGAATTATGATTAATTAAAACATAATTGTATTTGATATGTACCTTCATATACATTTTGTATACTTTTCACATGAATGGATCTATTAAATATTCATATAAGAATTATTACTTTTCACATGAATAAATCTATTAAATATTCATATAAGAATTATTACTTTTCACATGAATAAATCTATTAAATATTCATATAAGAATTATTACTTTTCACATGAATAAATCTATTAAATATTCATATAAGAATTATTACTTTTCACATAAATAAATCTATTAAATATTCATATAAGAATTATTTTTTGAATTTAGGCTAAAATTCTGTTGAAATGCTTGAAACATGAGATTAAATTTTCAAGCATTTACATAAAAAGAAAAAAATAATTTCATAAACATATAAACAAATACATCATTGAATAATTTTGATGTTTCAGACTGTTGTCCTCATCTTTATTGTGGTATGTATAAAAACTATGTTCAGGCCGCTGTATCATTGGGCCTTGTTCAAGTGTTTCTTATTTAGCTTAGACTTTCAGTAGTGTCTAAAAATGTGGAACCACGTAGCCTGGGAAGGTTGATATGGAGTATGAGCTGTTACACAAGCAGTAGGTCTCCCCCTCTCCACACTGCCATACGAAAGGCAAAAAAAACAATGCAGTTTAGCAATGATAGTGTTGCAGGAGTTGCTGGGTAGCGCTAAATTTCAGCATCACACCACCTTAGGGACTCCAGCTCTGGATTTGTCATCATCTGACAATAATCCTGAAATCAAGCGTGGTTTTGTAATTTTACTATCATTACCACTAATTGAACCATGCATGACCTCAAGGTTATCATCAGATGATGACTCTAGTCTAAGGTAAAAAGAAACACCTGAACAAGGCCTGACGATAGAGCGGCCTGAATGTTGTATTTATACATACCACAATAAAGATGAGGACAACAGTCCAAAACATCAAAATTATTCACATCAAACCTCATCTAAAAACATAAAAACAAATAAACAAAATGCATTGTTGAATGAATCATTCACCTTATTGTCAAGACTGGTTGTTTCCAATTGTCGATTGATTTTCTCTTTTTCCGTTTTTAATTCACTGTAATTCTCTTTTAATTCCAGAAGATCCTGAACACTCTGCTGAAGATCTTTCTGGAAATTGGTAGATTTCTTTTGCTCAGCTTCTAGAATATCATGCAACTGGTCATATTCTTTTTGCAAATGCTGCAATTCAATAGAAATACCATTTTTCAAGTTAAAGAAATTTACTCAACAAATATTCTTTATATCTAAACATACAATGTTTATTGCAATTGTTCAAAATGTTTTATATCTTATCAAACACAAATATTATGATATATTCTTCAAACTTTCTTATTGGAAAATTCTAGTATAGTCATTGTATAACGCCACCAAGAAACTATTTTTCATATGATACAGTTTATAATGCCATGAATATATAAATCCTAGTGTAAAACCACCATAGAAAAAAAGATTATATATATATATATATATCTTAGAAAGGAAGGAAAAACTCAACACTGTAATTCCATAATAAATTTATTTCGGACAAAATTGGGGGCTATATAAAAAAATTTTGGTCGAAATAAATTTATTATGAATTATGGTGTTGAGTTTTTCCTTCCTTTCTAAGATAAATATTGCTCTGTTATTATACATTGAGCTCTCTTTAGTGATTTAAAGATTCACTGTATTTATACATACTGGATCATACAATAATAATACAGTGTATCTCAGAAATCACATATAGAATCATCCCTTACTACCAAGTTTTGGATACTTCTCATCTATCTATCTATCTATATATATAGTCACCCTCAAGGCATACTGACAGCATAGATTCCCTTGACTCACTTTTGTTATCCATCCTTATCAACCATTACTCTTTGTAAGTCCTCTAGATGGCAACCAATGTCTGCACAGAACTGATGAATGTAATTTTTTTTTTATAGTCAGCCAACACTGGTGTGTCCATGTGTAGGAGAAGGAGTTTTTCCTTACTTCTCGAATATCATGCAACTTGTCATATTCTTTTTGAGCATGTCTTGCTCATCTTACTTGGATAGTTCATGAGATGGGAAGTAAGTGGCTGTACAGCTGCTGTTTTGTAGGGTGCCACATACATGATTTGTTCAAAACATCATACAGCATCCTTGTGTAGTTCCCATCTAAATTTTTCTCCAGGTGTTTCATTAAAGTCCAATTGTTGGCATCGATCCATCTACTAGAGATGATGGCATAGTGTCTAACAATTTGTGGAACCACATAGTCTGGGCAGGTTGATATGAAGGATGAGCTGTCATGCAAGCAGTAGGTCCCCCTCTCCACACAATGCAGTTTAGCAATGATAATGTTGCAGGAGTTGCTAGGTAGTGCTGAAGTTCAGCATCACACCACTTTAGCAATACCAGCTCTAGATTTGATTTCGGGGTTTACTCCCTTAGACTTTCTTTGAAATGAGGTATAGCCGCTAGGCAGCAGAGGTTTTATAATAGATTTTTCCTTGTCTAGATGGATTGCTGTTTAAGGCTAAGGAGCCCCATCTACCCCATTTGGGGATTTATGTGAGTAGTAAGTACCCCTATCCACCTATCAGTGTGGATGGCTGTTGGCTCCCCTGGAGCTCATCCACTCTTTGACAACTCTTGTTTTTAGTGATGTTGGGTCTCCAATATATATATATATATATATATATATATATATATACACACACACACACACACATTTTTACATTTTTTCACATGGTGATATTCTGTCTACTCATCGTGGTGACACATAAAACAAGAGATTATAATCTTTAAATTTTATCTTTTAAAACTTTTCTGCTCTTTAAACATTTGGGCACTTTTTAAGCCTCTTTTTCTAAAGGGTTATTTGTTATTGTTATTATATATCAAAGTTACTCTGAATTCAAAGGCAATAACATCACCAAGTTTACCCTTGAAAATGACCAATGAATGTCAAAAGTTTTGAAAAAGAAAATTTCTATACAAACTTCAACCAAACATTTGTAGTCTTATATGAAGAGAAGAAAAAATGTATGAAAAAGAAAAACATCTTTAATAAAAAGCCTTGTTCATTGCCAAAATTTAATTCATAAGCACCTAAATACACAAAAGTCTGTCTGAAAAAGATCCAGCCATTTAATATTAATTAACAAAAAAATATGGACAACCTAGGGCAATGGTGCTTTAATGTTTCAAAGTGTTTCCCTTGGAAACTATCACAAGTTCTATTTTTCAAAATAGTCTGCAAATTTCTCTTTTGGGATAACTATCAGCTGCTTCATTACATTTTCCTTAATCTTGTCCATGGTCTTAAAATCTCTTCCCTTTCAACACAATTTTTATTTTTAGGAAAAGTCAGAAATCAATCTGAACAGTAGAGGCTCAGAGACCCAAGTGATGTTTTGCCAAAAAAACAAAATGAAAAAAACACCACTGAAGAATGAAAAGTTGAGATATTAAAAATGGCTGAATAATTTCAAAACAGTTCATAGAATCCCCACATTATCATAACTTTCACATTATCCACCAATTTATTTTAATTGCATAGGCCGCATATGTTCTATTGGTCAGTGAATGAAACTAGCTAGGGAAGATCTCTTGATCTTCCCTAGCTAGTTTCATTCAGTAGACAGTAGAAATAAAATCTGTAATCATTATCAATTCTATTTCTCTGAATTTTTGGAAACATAGCATAGTGGATAAAGGCATTGGGTTAAGACAGTGTCTAAGTGACAGTTATCTCTAGGCTGCAGGTTCAATCCTGGTCAAGGGCAACAGTAATATAGAATAGTAATTAACACAGTTTAACACCTCTACCCTAGCTATGGTTAGCGGAATGAGAACAGGATACCCCATGGATTGAATAAAGGTTGGGTTCAAAGTTCCGTGATGACTCCTGATTACAAAAAGAAGGTTTCCGAGTTTCAGAAGGTTCCGAGTCCGACAAGAAATACTACATCAGCCGAAACATTGGTCTCAAGTGATAACAATGAAGATGAGAACAATAGTCCAAATAATAAAATTAACAATTCTACAAAGAAATGTTTTTTTTATTTCATTGCAGATAGAATTTCTATTCATAAATCTTTTAGTAAAAAACAGTAAAAAGAAAACCTTTTTTTTTTCCAAATCGTAACCATTTTTACAATTCCATTTGTTAACATATTCCAAAAAAAATAATGACATGATTAAAAGCAGTGAAAAAAATCCCACCAGAGATTTTTTTTTTTTTGTATCTCTCTCATTTTAAAGTAATATCAAAAATCCATTTTTACAAAAGCTTACCTCCAAAGATGAAATCTAAAAAAGACAAGTCCAAACAAAATTCAAAGACAAATATTTTAAATGCAAAAAAAAAAAAAAAAAAAGGTTTGACTGAAAATCATAGAAATTTCTAGAAAGTGTCAATTTAGATTAAAAATTGATGACATTGCATTTCAACAAATTTCTTTGCAATTATAAACTGACTTTTATAGATATTTACCCAACCCCTCCACACAAGCAGGATGCAACACAAGGTCAATTTTTTAAGCAGAGTTCAACAGGTTTGAATTCAGAGTTTTCCTTCTCCTAGACTGGTTTCCATACCAAAGTTAAAGAGCCCAGTCTGCCCTACTATTTACCCATAGCTGGAGAGAGAATAGTTGGATGCATACTTTTCTCAAGGGTATTAGTTAGTCTTACAGATCCATTACAACTGAATAGAGAGTTTGATCCTCACTGGATGCCCCATACTTGCAGACTTATATTACATTCTACCCATGGCGAATGGGTTGGGTAAATATCTACTGTTCCCAAGAGTATTAGCACTATGTGAAATGCAAACAGCCTTGTCCAGGATTTAAACACAGATCATAGTGCCCATTTCCTACTAACTTTTATAATACAAACAATTTGTACACATTTCAAGTATTCCAATCTAATACTAATAATTATATGGTTTCAAGTAATTATTTCTATCTAATAATAATCATTTGTTTGCACAGTTATATGGATTCAAGTAACTAATAATAATAATCCTAAGTAAACAATTATAGCTTCAAGTAATTATTAGTTAAATGGCATCAAGTATTTCAATTGAATACAAATAGTTTTTAAATAGTTCTATTTGACCCATGGACTCTAAGAGGTGGCACCACTCCGGGTCAGAGTGGATATGGGAATGATGGCAATAAATAGGTTCTCCACAATCCTCAGATTTCCAGAATTGGAGCCTTACCATCAATGTAGTTTAGTCATACCCAGGACTCCCCTTTTGGGGATTGGAGGGGGGTGGTCCTTCTGAAGGAGAGACACTCAACATATTCTAAGCCCCACCGATAAGACAGTAAGAGGACAAATTTAGAAAAAAAAAAAGAACTAAACACTAGTGTGTAAAATCCGATAATTCTAAATTCAAAATTGTTCATGATATTGTGGAAATTGTCAGGGTGACCTAAAGTCAGTATCAGCCAGACAGCAAGGGAGTCTATCCCTTTTTCACTAGCGCTAGACCAAGGAAATTTTTTTGCCGTCTGAGGTGGAGCGCCACACCTACCATCAGCTCCTCACTTAACCACACAGATCCCTGTGCTACTCATATACTGAGTTGGTGAGGGCCGGTATCGAACCAGGAACCTTGTGGTTCCTAGTCTGACACTCTACTAACTGAACTAAACCTGCCCTTATGGAAATAAGCAAAAGATTATAGATATAGAAACAAAAAAGAGAAAAAGAAGACTATCCCCTCTGGAGCTAGTTCAAAATGGCAGATGTGAAACCACAATAAAAAGTAAAATAGTGATGAACACTCAATAAAACAAATGAGCTGGTTAAAAAAAAAAAATGGCATAACAAGGGGAGATAAATTCTAGCACTAAACTAGATTAGAAATAGAATGTAAGCAACAAAAACTTTGGCCCCTGGGACACATTTATCACCTGAAGAAGACCACCAAGTAATTGCTCAGTTGAAATGTAAAAAATCAGCAAAGTCAATCCACCAGAAAAATCTTTAACAATTAATCTCCAATGAAAACTGGTTAAAAGTTTCTTTAAATAGATTAACATTTAAAAATTAAAAAATTAAAAACGAAAAATCAAGTTAAAAATATTTCAAGAACAGATTTAGAATGATCATCCAAATTTTCTTTTGGATGAAGAAAGCGCATCACTCACCTTGTAATTAGTTGATATAATTCCAGATTCAATATTTTGGTTCTCCAAATGGCTTAGATTTTCATTTGCCGCAACCAACTGGTTCTCTAATGCAGTTTTCTCTTCACTTAATTTTTCAGCCTGTTCAGACAAACAGAAATAGTTTACCATTTCATTAACTATTTAAAAATTTATATATATATATATATATATATATATATATATATTGCTTTTACACATCCTGTCGCATAAAAGACACGCAAGGCTTTCATTCGTACACACACGTTTTTCACGTGGTCGTCTGTCACCATGGCACTGCATATGACTCAAGAGACCACCCAGTCTATATATATATATATATATATATATATATATATATATATATAGTTTATTTTTTGTTATTATTATTGGAGAAATGATTATAAAGTGCTCAATTATTTCTTTAAGAGCTGTATTTAGTTATTTATAGTCACCAATACAAATTGGTGACTATAAATAAAAAATTTTTTAAATAAATAAATAAAATAAAATTTAAAATATATATATATATATATATATATTTACATTTTCATTTTGGAATATTTTTTCGTTTAATTTTGAAAACTTAAAGAATTAATAGGTCTTGTTATCCTCAAAAATATTCATTTTAATTATTGGTAAAAAAACAAAAAATAAATATACACCAGCCAATTTAGAATATGTTTTAATTTCAAGATGAACATGATTAAATAATAAATTCATAATATAAAAATAAACCCCAATTCATAAAAATATCAAAGCTTTATCTGAGAGATTATATGTAGTCATTTCCTAAAGTTAGCTTAGTTTGGCTCAAGGCTAATAGTGTAAGAAACCGAGTAGGAATTGAATTGACTAATAAGGATTCTGCTAGACTAATTCATCAACCATTATACTATGAAGGTGCCCATCTGTAATAAGATATATAAAGGAAACATAAAATTCAAATCAATTAAACATTATACCATCTTATTATAATCAAGATTATTAGTGTCTGTCTAAAACCGAAACTACATCACTACCAACATCATGATTCCCTTAGTTATTTATGTTATATTCTCAATGCTTATTAAATAATCATTACTTAATCTTAATTAGCATCTTATTTATTAACAATGTCTCTATTAAGGTCTGACATAGATTTGCCTCAAAACAGCCCATATTATTAATGTGGTATTTAACACGCATCCCATTTATGCGGGTCGGACACAAAGGTCCTATTAATATGGGACCACCCACGAGCCGAGACTTATGGGATGGTGGGTGCAAAAAATGCATTGATCCCGTCTGCATTTCCCCTCAAGGACAGCGCCTCAGGCACTGGGCAATAAACTCAGCCCTTCCCCTTTAAATCAAGGGGGAAGGTGTTGCATGGGGGGATGGTCTCCTGGGATCACACCATTAATTTCATCAACAAGCATAGGCCCCAAAAGGCCCATGTTATTAATGTGTTTAAAACCTTGCCATGTGTGGGTATTTATCGCACATCCCACACAAGCGGGTCAGGCACAAGGCCATATTAATGAGACTCATGGGATGGCGGGTGCAAAAAATGTGTGGATCCTGTCAGCATTCCCCCTCAAGGAGGATACTTCAGGCACTGGGTTATAAACTCAGCCCTGCCCCTTTAAATCAAGAAGGCAGGTGTTACCTGGGGGAATGGTCTCCTGGGATCACACTGTTAATTTCATTAACAAGTATATGCCACAAAAGGCACATGTTATTAAGGTATTTGCCTTTCAGGTGCTGGGCAATAAACCCAGCCCAGCCCCTTTAAATCAAGGGGGCAGGTATTGCCTGGGGCATAGCCCCCTGGGATCAATGCTGTTAATTTACATTAACAAACACAGGCCCAAAGAGCCCATATTATGGTATTTGCCTCTCATCCCACTTATGAGGGCGTGACACAAGGACATATTTATGTGGGCCCACCCACAAGCCGAAGCTCATGGCTGGTAGACACAAAAAAATGTGTTGATCCCGTTGGCATTCCCCCTCAAGAGGGGTGCTTCAGGTGCTGGGCAATAAACCCAGCCCTGCCCCTTTAAATCAAGGGGGCAGGTGTTGCCTGGGGGGATAGCCCCCTAGGATCAACACTGTTAATTTACATTAACAAACACAGGCCTCGAAGAGCCCATGTTATTAATGGGTTTAAAACCTTGCAATGTGTGTTATATATCATCAAGAAATAAATGTTAGCATAATATATGGTATGAATAATTTGTATACCAATTTTAATAAAACCGTGTTTAATAAATAATTACTTGGTGTTATTGATTTCTAGTGTTAATGTTTTAATCTGAAACATTAAAAGCAATCCTATATATAATTTTATATTGAAATTAATTAGAATAAAGTAAAAATGAGTGTAATCTTTTTGTGTTCTTATTTAATTTCATTCGTCTTTCTAATTCAATATAATATCTAATTATATTAAACTTTAAATACTTGTACCCAGAGGTCACATATATTTGCTAGTTATAATTGATACTAAACCAATTTTATTTATATTGTCAATTAAACAAATTTCCCATTCAAATAGAATTCAGAGTTAATCTATTTTATTCTCTATTTTTACTGAAGAATAAAAAGTATATAATCGTCCAGAGAAAAAAAGATCAATTTTTTGCAAAGAATTTAAAACATTTTTAGAAAATCCTGAAAACTTGATAATTTAAAAAAAAGAAAAAAAATCAGCACCGTCCCCATTTTTACCTGCTGGTCGTACCTTTAATTGAATATTGATAAATTGTGATACCCACCTGAATTTTCATCTCTTCATATTGTTTTTTGCCTTTCACAGCCAGAGCTTTCAATTTGTAATTAAGTTCATCTTTTTCTTTCAAACTTTCTTGTAATTTCAACACTTTCTCTTCAACACTTAATGATTCCTAAAAATAATCATCCACAATGAACAATGCAAATTGTTTTCATCAGTAATAGACAGAAATTTCAGAATAAAATATTAGTTAAAAGTAAGGAAATGAATCTGACGGTATATAACACAGATGTTGTTCATTTATTTGAACAACATCTGTGGTTTTTCATATCATCTTATCCTTATAAAGTAAAATATATAAATGGAATAAAATGATTATATATTCTACTTTGTAAAAATATATAGAAAATAACTTTTTGAGAAAAAAAAAATACTGAAACCAAAATAATGATGATTATTATATCAAGTATTAGTAGAAACTTTTTTTTTTAAAACAAAAATCAAGTGAATTTATGAAAATGAAATTGAGATGTAATTTTATGATTCAATTTTAGTAGAAAAAAAAATCAAATAGAAAGTTGTAAAGAAATCAAGTTCAATCAAAATAAGATTATTCATAACAAAAAAAAAAAAAGTTATTATTTTACCCCCTTTTACAAATTAGATTGAAATTGTTTAGCAATAATTTAATTTTTTTTCTCTAATCTTTATATGCTAACCTTTTACAGATAAGCCTCATCTTTAACCTTTTCACTACCAAGTATTAGAGATACAAAATTAGGCTTTAAGTAAAATATTTTAAGAGTTAAAATGAAATTTGACAGGGACACTGGTATTCCAGTGGGAGTGAAAGAAAAGAGCTAATAAAAATTTAAAAAGAAACTAAATATGAGTGTATCTTTCAATAAAATTAATATTACAAGATGAGGCTTGATATGAATAATTATAATATTTCGGACTGTCGTCCTCATCTTTATTGTGTACAACGTTCAGGCTACTGTAAACTCAGACTCTGTTTTAGGTATTTGTTTTTTTGGGTTTTTTTATTTATTATTTTAATTACCTTATAATAAGTTATCTTCAGACAATTACCCATGAATTCAAATGCAGTTTTGGAGCTTAATCGTTACTGCTCACTCAAAGGCACTCCAAGCAGCATAAATGCCACTAGACTTATGTAAAAAAAATTAATATTGATGTAAATATGATACAAAAAGATATTAAAAAATTTATAAATTATCATCTTAGATATTTCTTGACAGTTACTGTTTACAAATAGATTGTAATAAAAAATAAATTGAAAAAATTAAAACATTTTAAATTGAATAATTTCTTTCTTTTCTGTTTAAAATATCATTTTTCCCTTCAGACAATACTTAGTAGAGAAAAGGTTAAGATAAACCCAAAACTAAAATTTAAATTCTATTCATTATATTTAATCTTTTTTTTATTTTCATCCAATTTATGATTTTCTCTATTCACATAAATATTTTTATTCAAAGATTTAAGAATCTAATTTTCAAGCCAAATTAAAATCTACCTCCAGTCAGCAGAAAAATACAAAAGGTGTTAATTAAACAAAATTGTATCATGCTTTGAAATGTTCAAAACATTACAATCAAAATGAAAATGAAACATGTAAACCAAATATGATTGAATGATTGAAGTGAAAAGTTTCTGTGCTGATTTATGACTGAATAAAACAATGAACCAAAATGAGAGAAATAATTATGAAAGCATTAGAAATAAAAACAAAGATTTTATATAAGCAATATGAACATGAAAAGCTGAATAAGTCTTTTAGATCATTAGCTGAGAAATGAATAGCACATTAAAGTTAGAATGTAAAGAACAAGAAAAAAAACAATCAGGGATTGGCAAGAGGATTAAAATTAATGTCTACAGATTAAAGAGTAGAATTTATAATTCCAAATCCAAATCAATATTTTAAAGAATAACCAATTTACTTCAAATTAATTTTCTAAGTAATAATTATGTCAAAAAAGTTATTTACAAGGTGTGTCAAAAAAGTATCAAGATTTTTTGTACTTTTTGACACACCTTGTATTCTAAAAAAAAAAAAAAAAAAAAAAAAAAAAAACAGAGTTCCATTTGTTCTTCATTTCTATCTTGGTAAATACAGCTTTGAACTTGGTACTTTTTTGATACACCTTGTATTCTGAAAAAAAATTAATGTATGGAATTTTTTTTTTTTCAGAATACAAGGTGTGTCAAAAAGTACAAAAAATCTTGATACTTTTTTGACACACCTTGTATAACTTGTAAATTGTTAAATCTATAAAAAAAAAATTGTTCTTCTTGAATTTCTTTAAACTAAGATCTTCATCTTTAGAAAGGGTTATAATCTATTGTCTTCAGATTTTATAATGAACAACAGTGGTTCCCAACCTTTTTCAGGCTAGCACCCCCTTTGCTTCCCTCATCATACATACATGCAAACACTCACTACATACAGGCGTCAAGCAAACATTCAGACTTTTAACTCTGATTTCAGACTCCATAACAAAACTATGCATTCATTTATCATTCTTATATCAGTTTTATTCTGTATAAACTGCATATGTATTCCTTTAACCTAGTATTTATGACATACTTTGTCATTTAGATTTTGTAAAAAAAATACAAGTTATTCATTAACTGGTTAGAGTTGTAGGAAATGGCCTTATCGACCAGAGTTCAAATCCTGGACAAAGCTACAGTTCACAGAGTACTAATAGCCTTATGAAAGGTATGAATCCAACTACTCTCCCTCCAGTAGAAGTGCAGACTGGGCTCTTTAACCTTGGTTAGGCAACCAGTCTAGAAGGAAAACTCTGAATTCAAACCTCTTAAATCTCTGCTTGGGGTGGTCACTACTAGAATAGGCTCAGTCCTAATTAGTGATCAATTTTTTTTTTTTAAATGCCACCCAGTCACTACCCTATGACCCTTTCTGCTTCACCGCCCCCACCCCACAACACTTTTTGCCTCACCTCCTCAAGAGGGGGCAGTAACGCCCACTTTAGGAAACACTGCTACACAGGTATATATATATATATATATATATATATATATATACACACACCAGCACAAGTAGGATGTAACACAACCACTCAGCACAAGTAGGATGTAACACAAGGTCAATTTCTTAAGCAGAGTTTAACAGATTTGAATTCAGAGTTTTTCTTGTAGACTGGCTGCTTAGCTAAGGTTAAAAAGCCCAGTCTGCTCTACTATTTACCTATAGCTGGAGGGAGAATAGTTGGATTCATAACTTTCCCAAAGTTATTAGCACTGTGTGAAATGCTAAGAGCCTTGTCAATTTTTTATGATGATAACCATTACACTATGTGCCTCCCCATTATATATATATATATATATATATATATATATATATAAAAGCTGCAGTGTCTATTTGTTTATCTGGGTCAGAGATCTACGTAATATTGTATGATGAAAACAAGTTTCTGAATAAGTTGCTATACAAGTTAAGAAATGGAATTTTTTTTTTTTTAAATAATAGAATTAGCTAATTTGCATATTTTATGTTAAAAATTGCGTATTAAAAAAGAAGCAAACAGCTTAGAAAAATAAGACTGAAAATGAATAACCATATTTGATTATTCATTTTTAATCTTTTTTTTTTTTTTTTCTAATAACCGGTTTTCTTTTTCTTTTGTTTTTTAAATAAGTGATTCTTTAATTGGTAGCTTTTTAGAATTTTTAACTTTGCTTTGTATTGTTATCAACCTTTACTGTCTCATAAACTGGCAATGTTTAGCTTTATTGTAAATTGAATCACCAATCTAAAAAGTTAACTAAATCTTCCTCAAAAGTGAAACAAATATATTTACTTACAAAAATAATACATTACTTTTTTTTACTTTTTTTTTTTTTTTTTTTTAAACAAATCTTCAATTTATTCCATTCAAGTAATTTTTTTTATATAAGATTTTATTGAATTTATTTCTATTAACTCTTCAAATTTTAAAATAGAAATTGACAATGATTCATTTCAGAATATCATAATTCAAATTTGTGAAATTATTATTCATGTCTAAGGAGAGAAAACAATTGTGTTCCCTTGGGTGTGGTTTCAGACACCACGTCTCTTTGATTACATGAGAAGTGAAAACCTTTTCTTCTCAAAGTGATAAGACCTTTTTTCATTCTCTGTTCATTCAACAGAAGAGGGACTTTGTCTCCAAACTCATCAATAGACTTTTAAGAAAATTAATTTTGTTGATATAAATTACTTTTCTATCATTTTATCAAATTTCTTAGCTTTTCCAATGTTATGAAAAAATATCAACTAATCATATCTATCTAAGTTCTGATATTGTAGAGTCAACAAACAGTGCTTGGTGACTGTCAGTTTCTTGCCTATGCAAACATTAGACAAAGTTTTAGTCCAATGATCACCTAGGTATAAAACTGGCAGTCACCAAGCACCATTGATCACGTCTACACTAACCTAATTTAGATATGCTCTATCACTGATATTAAGCACTATCATTGATATTGGTTAAAATGAAAGATCTAAGATGAAAATATCTCTGATGGGTTTTTTTTACTGCATTCAAAAAATAAACTTTTTAGTCTAACATATAAAAGTTTTGAAATAATTTTAATGACTTAATTCTAAAAAAATCTAAGATATTAACCAAACGCCTTTTTACAAAATAGTAAATTCTTAACTTTAGTGTGTAAGTGAACTTAGCATTAATTAAATTTGGTTAAAATTTGAACTCATAAACAGATATTCTCTCATTAATTATTAAACCATAAGACAATTATTTTTTGAATATTTGAACATAGATATGAAATCTCAAAAGACAATTTCACTGAACATGATGAAAAGAATAGATAATAATGTTTGTAGAAAGTATAGATATATTGTAACGGGGGGGGGGGTCAAAGTTTAAGTACCAGACATGTATGCTGAAAAAGAAGGGGGGTCCCTTAATGAAAAATTTATGATATTATGAAAAATAACTGATACCTATTACTTAAGCATAACAATTATTATCTAGATGTAGATATAATATAAATAATTCATTTATATATCTTGATAATAAATTAAAATAATTTATAATAAACTATTTCAATTTTTTTTTAATTCATGTCCTGATGTCATTGTTTCTATTAACTTTAATTTTTAACTTAACTAATCAAGTCATTTTGTAATTTGATAAAGATATACAGCTCATTCAACAGTGGCATATGGAAATCTAATAGATTGCAATGGAGTTATCAGAATAATAATTGATTAGAATAATTTTGTTTATTTTTTTATTGTCAAAAATAACCACAATGGTTAAATTACAAAAATACTAATATTACCATGTAGTTATCTCATTTCAGGAAGAAAGAGGTACCAGATACTTTTTACAATATCACAATTTTTTTTAGGAGACCCCCTCTTTTCAGCATACATGCCCATTACCTAAACTTTAATCCCCCCCACACACACACACCCAAATTGTAATCATCTTATAAAAATAAATAGAATGTTGAAGGATTAATTTTGGCTATAGACACCATCCTTTTTTTTTCTCTCTCTATTTCTGTAGACATGTGACAATTAGCAAGGAAAGAGTTAGTAGCAAAGAGGAAGTCATCATTCAAGACAATAAAGGACAATAATTAAAATAGTCACATGACAACAACGCTGGGGGGGAAGAGGAGGAAAGAAAGGCGGGGTGGAAGAAACAGGTGACAGCATGCTTGACAAATAAAACAACCAGAAAATAAAATAAAACAAGAACATTTTAAATTAAAAAAAACAAAAACAAACAGAACAATTCAGTTGAATATTCAGCACAAACAATTCTATATATATATATATATGTAAAAAAGAATAAAAGTTAATAACAAATGCTAAACCTCTTCCATTTCTCAGAAAACGTAAATATTTTTTTTATATAAAAAGAAAAACAAGTCTATAAAGTACTTTCTGTTTTAAGGATAAATTAACTATGAAATCTTTTTCCTTTAATACGCAAACACAGATTATATATATATAAGTAGTAAAGTCAGCAGAGTGGCCTATTGTCAGTATCAGCTGGTCAGTGAGGAAGTCTAACCCCTTTTCACTAGTGTTAGACCAAGGAGATTGTTTTTGACTGAGATGGAGTGCCACATCTACCATCAGCTCCCTACTTTAATGTACAGATCCATTATCTACTCATGCACTAAATTGGTGAGGGCCAGTATTGAACTAGGGACCTTGTGGTTCCTATATAAGTTAGGATAGCATAGACATAGCCTGAAGATCAGATAGACAAGAAACTAATAGTTACTGACCTTAAATCTACAATATCCAACTTAGATGTACATATTCTATCCATAAACTCTTTATTTATAAATATAGCAAATTATATTATAAAAATATATATTGACAATATATTTTGCCATATTTACAAGTAAAGAATGCTCAATATCAATGATAGAGCATGTAGATCTAAGTTAGGGTAGTGTGGACATGAAGTCAATGGCACTTGGTGATTGAAAGTTTTTTCTTTTTGAGATTTTTAAACCGTGGTTTAAAAATCGCATTGGTCAGAAATGAATCCTCAAGCATTGTCACCATCAGGTCTTCACCACCCTATATATATATATATATATATATATATATGCACACAGATGTTGATAAATATGTGTCCTGCGTCCCTGATGCACAAAAATCTAAAAGGACACAGTAAAATCATATCCATGCATCCCAGTGTTTTTCTTTTTTCTTCCCTCACCATTTCAAGCTAACTGTAAATACATTTCAATAGTTTCTTAGAAATGAATTACACAGGATAGGTTACAAGATAGGAGTTAGGCAGCTTTAGTTGTTTCCCCAGATCATAAATAAAAACCCTACAATCTATTAAGAAACTTTAATTGGGACCCATTAATTTTCCCAAGGACTCATTCCAAGCAAAAATATGCATCCCAGGAAAAGAAAAAGCTATCAGCATCCCTATATATATATATATATATATATTATATATATATATAACAAACCCCTGCAAGTAGAATTGATTTTGGAAATAGCCATATAAAAAAAGACATGCTGAGAAACGATGAAAGAATTATTTTATATAACTTATCTAAATATATAAGTGTAAACATATTTAACAAATGGCAACTAAAGAAGAAAATATCCAAAAACCAATATTTATTCTATCATGAAAAGAAAACATCCAGAAATATAAAAAGTTTGTAGCAAATATACATGCAACCATTATGTGCATAACAGTGCATAATATTTCAAATATCAAGTAACTAAGATGAGTGCAGTATGGTGCAATACCCATTTTTGTTTCTCTAAATTTTTGAGATGAGGCCGGATTATTCGGATTATTGTCCTCATCTTTATTGTTATCTACACAATGTTTCAGCTAATGTGTCCTCCAGCCTTTTTCAGGTACTTCTTGTCAAACTCTGGAACAAATGTCGGAAGTAAACTGTGTATGGACACATGGCGCAAAGGATATAAGGTGTTGAATTAATAAAGTTCTAAGTGACAACCATCTGTAGGTTCCTGGTTCAATCCTGGCCAAAGGCAATAATAATATAGAATGCTTAACACTTGTACTGGGTCATGCTTAACAGAATGATAACAGTCGGTAGATTGAATAAAGAGTTCGGTTTGAATTTCCATGAAGGCTCCTAATTACGACAAGAAGGTTCCCAAGTTCGACAAGAAGTTCCCAAGTTCAACAAGAAGCACCTGAAGAAGCCCGGACTGTACATCGTCCGAAACATTGTGTAGATAAAAATAAAGATGAGGACAATAGTCCAAATAATCCCAACCAATTTTTGTTTATATAAATAAATACAATGTATCACAACATATTAATTAGTAATGACCATGATTTGTATTATTTGGATAATGTAGAGTATAAAAATGTATCTTCACAATCATTTTAAACAAGTAAACACTTTCTTAATATTGTAAACATTTAATTCATAGTTGGGACTGAAACAGATAATACTACTACGGGTAAGAGTAAACCTGAGAGTAATGGCAATGAAGGGTTGACTCCACACTCACAAAGCTCCAAAAATGGAGCCTGACCCCCAGATGCAGTTCCATATCATACTCAGGACACCCTTTCTGCAAGGATGCAGTTGTCATATTCTAGGTTTGCTTTATTTGTTTTACGGTATATCAACCCTTTCGGGGGCATTTAATGCCGAAACAAATCCTTTTGATAAAAGTTTCTATGTTTAAATTTCTTAATATCTTGAAATTAGTATAAATAATTTTCATTAACTTCATCTGGTTCAGTTTGGGTTTTTTTTAATGATATAATAACCCATGGGTTATTTAATACCAAAAAAACTGTTAGAGTGTGAGATAAAAGTTGGTACTCAAGTTTCCTTTACTGGTGTAATTTCTATGGATGTATTTTATATCGGATTCATAATTTTTTATATATTTTTATTTTTCTCCTATTTTAGAACCATCCAACAAAGAAGGGGATACGTAATGATTAAATTCAGTTCATATCATCAATATCTATGTTCTGTCTATTAATAATAAACTATAATTTTTTTGTTCTATACATTTAATGCCATGACAAATGAACATGCAGAAAGAAACACTTTGTAATAACATAACACACATGCTGTACACTATTCTACTATTAATATCTAATCTATCAATAATGAACATTTGAATTCAATCTATCTATACATATATAATGGGCAGTTAGTGTGTATGTATGTATGTATGTATGTACGGAAGAAACTACGAAAATAAAACAATTAATGACAAAGTAAATATATATACACATTAAATATCACCAATTCTTGCTTTTTGTGCAAAAATTATGAAGATTTGATTTATATTCGGGAAGATAATTAAAAATCAAAATATACATAGAAATAAAATTGAAATTCTACTTCAAAATGTCCAGCATTTGTATAACTCAAAAGTAAACAAATCAAATACACCAGGTTCCCCGCCCCTCTACCCAGGCAACGCCGGGTAGCCACTTCTAGTCTATCATAAAACAAAATCACTAGATTGGATGAATATGTTCAGACAAATAACAGCAAAACATTTAGACAAATAAATCTGGAGAAATCAAGATTCTCTTTCTTTTTTAACAACAAAATATTAAAACTTTCAAGAAGAGAAAGATTAAATCATCTAAATCTCATCAATAAAATTGAAATTCTTTTTTAAAAAAAAAAAAAAAAAAAAAAAAAAAAAATCAATAATTTTAAGATAAATTGTACTACTTAATACTGTAGTTAAATTCGCTATTAACTATTTTACTGTAATAAAAGTGAAAATGCAAAAAAATGATAACACTTGGTACATAATAAAATACAGATTAAAAAGACAAAAGTATTTATCGCTGCTCTGCTTGCTTACTGTTGGATAATCATTGATTCATAATAATAATAATAATAATCAAAATTTCAGAATGTTTCTTAGAAACATAACCAGAGAATAGAAACAAAAATACAAAATATTTTCTTTTTAAATGTTAGGGTTACTATAAAATGTAAACGATACAAAAATATAGAAATAACTTTTGTTTTGTTATTGAAATATTAATCCAGATTAAAAGTGTAATAAAGCTTGGATTTGAGTTACCTAAGTTAAACCTCTTTTAGATCTTATTTTTCTAATGTAGATATCATTGGAGAAAAAGAAAAATTTTTGGTAAACAAGCCAAAGTCTGGCCCATTTACCAAAACTTTCCTCGTTTCCCAATGATACCTGCATTATAAAAATAAAGTCTAAAAAAAAAAAAAAAAAAAAAAAAGGTTGTGGCTTTGTGTTACCCTTACTGAAATTCTAACTTTGACTCTTTTGGATTAGTCAATAATTGGTCAATTGTAAAGAAACTAGTGTTGTATTTTTTAAAGAAGGAAGTGAAAGAAACAGAATTAATTTCCAATCTACCATTTCTTTACTTGATCAATTAATTTACACTATATACAGGATGTCTCCAAAAATTTGACATGATTTTATGAAATGATGTCAAATTTTTCCATCATTTTATGAAAATAATTTTATGAAATTTTTCCATCATTTTATGAAAATAATTTTATGAAATTTTTCCATCATTTTATGAAAAAAACTTGATATTTTATGAAACAATTTCAATTTTTTGTCCACCTGTATTTAGTTTTAGTGTCCAATTTACTTAATATTACAAACATTTATAAAACTTGTAAAGACATATTTTACATAATAATAATAATACACATTGTATAATATGAATATATATATCTATATAAGTATAATTATAATAATAAATTATGTTATATAGATAATAAATGAATAAAGATATCCTTACATAAAATTTAAGAAAATCTTAAATGTTGATGTGGATATGAAACAATTGATCTTGTAAAAACAAAATGGTTAGGATATAAGTAAGATAAATAAAAAGTTATTACTGTACCACAATAATTGTTACAATTGCATATCATTTTCATACACTGAATGTAACAACTATTATGTCCCAGAGGTAATAACTCTTTTGTTTTGCAAAATACAACTCTAAGAAGCAGTTGGATGCATCATTAGTGATGTTGTTTATGCATTTTAGAGTTGGATTTTGCAAAAACGTTATTACCTCTCATAATAGTTGTTACATTCAGTGTATGAAATTTATATACAAACTGTATCAATTATTATGGGACAGAGAAATAAATAAAAAGATATAACTTTGTATTAATTTGAAACTTTTCACACTTGAAAAAAAAAAGGAAATTTTTTTTTTTTTTTTTTTTTTTTTAAAGAAAAATTTGATAAAGAAAACAAAAACAAAAGCAAGCAATCAATAAAATTCAATCATGCAAACTCTGTTGCTTCATTTAAAAAAAAAAAAAAAAAAAAAAAAATGATTCTTAAAAAAAACGATAAAAATGATTCTTTTATGAGAAATGCAGATGATGTCTGATGATGAGCAGAAGATGAAAACAGAATTTTTTTTTTTTTTTTTAGCCAATGCTTCAAATACAAAAACATAGGTGAAACATAAGTGACAAGTTGAGAACATCAGACAAGTCAGACAAAAATTGGACATCATGAAAACCAAAAATTATCCTTTAATTAATAAAAATACATCTAAAATGATTTAAGATTAGATTGACCTAAAATATTTAAGATTTTCTTTAAAAAGAGAAATAGGGAAACCAATTGTTTTGATTTTTGTTTAAATTTGTAAAGTAAGTAAAGTCGTCGGGGTGGCCTTAAGTCAGTGTCAGCCAATCAGCGAAGGAGTCTATCCCTTATTCACCAAGGAGATTGTTTTTGCATCTGAGGTGGAGCATCACACCTACCATCAGCTCTTTACTTTACCGCACAGATACCTGTGCTACTCATACGCTGAGTTGGCAAGGGCCGGTATTGAACTAGGAACCTTGTGGTTTCTAGCCAAACACTAATTATACAAACAGCTATGCAAATTTAAAGTTATAGGTATTTAAAGGTTTTGTATTTAAGTTGAATTAGATTTTTTCCTTAAATTTAAACAAGTAATTTTTTAAATATGAAAACTAAAGAAAAGTCAATAATTATGTTGAGAATAAAGATTAGCAGAGATTTTTTTACAAATTTTCTTCAAAGAATGTGAATTTTTTTCTTTTTTCCCCCTAAAGCTTTTTATCATTTTGTTGGGTATCACCAATTTTCATTTGAAATCTAATAATAAACATCAACATACCTTGTTCCAATTTAGAATATTATAAATTCATCATTATAATAATCTATCTTAAAACTAAAATGGACATTTTTCTACAAGATTATATATTAAACTATCATAAAATACAGAACAAAATCTTTGGTGATAAGTTTTCGGTCTCAATGGATTCCATCGAGATAATCTTAATACATTTACAATTCAGCCAAAATAATTTTTGTAACATATAAAATCAATCTTTTTTTTTTTAAATTTTAAACAGATAAAATTTAAAAGAAAATGTGAATAGATATTATTAAATTCTATTGATAGTCAATCATTTCAACAGGAATCAAATTATTTTTCTACATAACAAAAACAAATATAAAAACTCCTGCAGACATAGACTAATATCATTATATCAAATATGTCCTGACATTTGAAAAATTAACTATTTTTTAAATAAACATAAAAGGAACCAAATAATTAATGTTTAAACTTAAAAACAATTAGAAATTTCTACTTTAATATATTTTCTAGAATAACTTTAATGATTCACCTTTAATTTAAAAAAAAAATAATATTATTGGATATTATGAAAACTGACTTTTTGAAAGAAAAAATTAAGATGAAATGTTTAACTACATAAATTTACAATCTAAGAAGATCATTACTTTTATATTTCCTAATGTTTTTAAAATGATGTAAATTTTTAAGAAAATCATCACCTTTTTAATACATTAAAATTTATAATTATTTTATAAGGATTTTTTTCTTTTTGCCAATTTCATGTCTCTAACTACACGACAACACAACACAGTCTAAATAAAAAAAATATAATCACAAATAAAATCCAGAAATTTATCTAAAAGGGAATTCTTCAAAAAGTTTATAAGTTGCTCATGTTTATTTTTTTTAAATATTTTGATCACCACATTCTTTAATCATCATTATCATCAACATCACCTAATATGATATAAACAATTTATCTGACTTAATAGTTGTATCAATTTAAATAATTAAGAATCAAATCATTCATAATAGAAAGAACAAATATGTTCTCATCTGATGATAATGAAGATCAGAATACAAGATGTGTCAAAAAAGTATCAAGATTTTTTGTACTTTTTGACACACCTTGTATTCTGAAGAAAAAATAACGTTCCATACATTCTTCATTTCTATCTTGGTAAATACAGCTTTAAACTTGGTACTTTTTTGACACAGCTTGTATTATGAAAAAAATTAATGAATGGAACTTTTTTTTTTTCAGAATACAAGGTGTGTCAAAAAGTACAAAAAATCTCAATACTTTTATTAATCACAAAATCATGGAAATAAAACAGCAGGCAGGATTTTTTAAATAAAAGAGTAAAAATCCTAAATTTTAACATTCCTTTTTCTATTACTTTAATATAAATGCTAAACATTTTACTCAGCTACAAAACAATCAGAAATTTTCAAATAACAATATCAATTTCAAAATATGAAATTATTTGAATGAATAAGCCCAATTCAGTAAACAAAACAAAACAAAAGAAAAATTATCAAATTACACTTAAAATGTGGGAATATTTCAAAATTTATAAATTTCATCTTATAACACAATGCACATTATTGTTATCATGCTAAAAGGCAGAACTTTATTCATACAATTATTTATTTTATTATTGATTAAAAATTAGACTATGGTGATTTTCATATTATTAGAGTTAAAGAGAAAAGTATTACAAGTATTTTGCATTTTGTTAAATATTAATTTATGAATAGATCAAATGCCAAAAAAAAATGCAAATTGAAATTAAAGTTGAAATTTACATTGTCCTAATCTTTATAGAATAAATTTAAAGAATGTTCATAAAATACAAATAAAATTTCAATTTGTATCATATAAACAGTTTCTTCTGAAACTAAATAATTAGCTGACTTTCTTTGTTTAATTAAGATTTTTTTTTAAACTGATGCCTAATGTATTCAAGATTTTTAACACCAAAATTACAAAAAAAACAAAAAAACAAAAAAAAACAAATTGGATTCCCTATTCTCCATGAGAGACAAATTAAATGAGATCAGTTTAGAAATTGTCATCCATTTTAATTTGTGCATTCAGACATTTTTATGGAATACAATTGGTAATGTTAAAGTTCCTAAAATTTAATTCTCTTTTTTTTGCATCAAACTTGAAATATCAAATTAAAATTAAATTTAAAATAAGTGTAGTATCAGAAAATGAATTGATGCCATTGAAGAATTTTCTCACTTTATACTTATTAAAAACATATATATAAAAATTCCAGTTAAATTTTTCATTATAGATTATTTCAAGAAATTAATCAAACCTAAAAAAAAATTTTTTAATTATCGCTGAGAATTTCTGTTTACAAGAGAAAGCCACTTAACCCTTTTGGTGCGTCAGTGCACTTGGTAACAAATCTAAAATGGCTGAAATGCACTTTTGATGAGAAAATAAAACAAACTTGCAAATAAAAACAATTTGCTAGAGTTTCACAATTACAATACTACAATACACAATTTTCATTGGGGGTAGGGGGGAATATCACACAAGTGTGTTTATAAGAGAATACTTCTAAAAATGAGTTTTACTAAAGTTTTAGAATAGTTTGTTTGTTTTTTGGGTTTTTAAAAAAAAAAATTTTTCAAGTTTTAGGGCTGGGGTATATGGAACAAAAGGTAATTTTCAAGGGGTTATATCACACAATTAAATGTGCACAAAAGTTGCATCTTTCTCTTTTTGCATTTCTTTCTCTCACGCATTAAGAACATTTTTGTGACTAGAGTTGCTCTCTGCACCAAAAGAGTTAAGAAAGAATTTTAGAATTCCTCGGACATTCTCTTTTATTATTTTCCACACACAAGCCAATTAACTAGACCAAGATTTCCTTCAATTCAAAAACTTACCATCATTCAAATCAATTCAGTGATAATCTAGATTAGCATCTTTTAATATTAATAAGGCTTAGCATAAAAGCAAGAAAAATAGATAAATCTACTTTCTACTATGATTTAATAACTAAATCTTTTTAATAATCACAACAGCATCAAGTGAGGATTATTATTTCACAGTAATAGCAGCACAACTTGTCAATGTGTTTGAAATCCCAAATTTCTGTCCACCCCTTCCTTATGTGACACCTATGCCATGTTGAATGAAAGCAAAGCTTCCTTAATACTTACAGCATGTTTCTTCTGTTCATCTTCTTTTTCTTTTGTTTTCTTGGCTTCAATATCTGAGGTCAAATCAGCAAGATTTGCCCTTAAATTAGACACTGTAAGTTCCAATTCTTTTTCACGACAATGGCAACATGTAATCTCTTTGTTCAACTCTGCAATTTTCGCCTGAAGATCTTGCAGATTTTCATTCTCACACGTTGCATTATTCTCTAAAGAAGTTTGCTGCGATAATTCTTCCTGGAGATTTTTAATCGTCAATTCGTGTTCTGTAAGTTTTTCACTCAAGCATTTATTTTCCTCTTTCAGACAAGAAATTTTTCTATCAAATTCTTTGATTTCATTTTCTTTTTCATTCAAACTTTCTTTTAAAGATTCATTTTCTTTCTTCAATTCTGATAAGAATTCTTCCTTTGATTCTAAACTTTTTTCATGTTCTACAATTTTATTTTCATGTTTATCCACACAATCTTTTAACGACGCCTTTTCAGCATTTGTAGTTTTTAATTGTTCAATTAAATCTTGAAGATTTTTATCATCTTCTAATTTTGCTGCATTCATATTCTCCATTAAGGATTTTAGTTCAACAAGTTCAAGTTTTGAAGAACTTGAATCTTTCGATAAATCTTCCAGTGATTTCTGATTTTCAACAAAAGATTTTTCCTGCATTTTCAATTCACCTTCTAATGAATTTATCATTGATTTTAATTCTTTTTCTTTTTCTTCACTTGTTGACACGAGTTTTAAATAACTTTGAGTTTTTTCCTCCAATTGAGATTCTAACCTCATTAAAAATTCAGACTTTTCTTTAACATCTCTCTCCAAATTTTCTAACATCGACGTTTTCTGTTGTAAAATCTGAAGCAGATTTTCTTTCTCTTGAACCAAAGAATTTAATTGATTTTTACTGGCGCTGTTCTGGTTTTGAATTGCAGAAAGATCATTTCGACATTCTTCAAGACAATTCTTCAAGTCCTGGTTTTCTTGACTAATTACATTGATGCGTTGGCTGGAATTTTGCTGAAGTTCTTCAAGTCTTTTGGCATGGGATTTATTCATTTCTTCTTTTTCAATAATTAATTGTTCTTTTTGAAGTTCCAATGATTGGCGCTGATCCTTTTCGGATTGGAATGCCACTTCAGTGTGATTTAAAGTTTCTTGAATTTTGTCAAAAACTGACAATTGATTGGTCAAAGAATTAATCTGAGATTCTTTTTCTATAAAATCATTTTTCATTCTATCAATTTCGTTTTGCATATCTTGAACTTTTTGTTGGCAACTCTCAAATTCACATTTTAAATTCAGAAATTCATCTTCTTTTTCATGGAGTCTCCTCTCCATTAACTTCTTATCTGTTTCATTTTCTTTTGTTTTCTTATTTACAAGATCCGTTTCCATGTTGTCTTTCAAATTACTTATCTCTTTTTCAAGAGTTTTAATGGTACCATTCATTTCATCAATTGTTGAAAGTAACTGAGATTTTTCATCAGTAAGAACAGTTTTTTGTTGAATCGTTACTGTTAATTTATCCTCTAAAATAGAAATTAAATTCTCTTTATCACTAACATTATTAGAAAGTTCACAATTATAATCTCCAGATTGTTCCAAAGCTTTTCGCAATTCCTTTATGTCGGCACTCTGCTGGTCGCAATGGTTACACAATTCCTGAATTTGATCATTTGCTTCTTGAATTCGATCAGCCGATTCTTTTTGAATTTCTTGCAATTGATCCTCTAAGCGATCAATTAATTTCTGTCTTCCAAGCAATTCTTCTTTCAGTTTCGATCGACATTCATTCTTTTCGATCCATGCCTCTTCTAACACTTGTTCAGATTGCTCGTTCTCGACTTTCATGTCTTCATATTTTTTCTTCATCGATGCCAGGGAACTAGAAAGGTTTAATATTTTAGTCTCCAACTCTTGTACATAAATATTCTTATCTGTCAAATTCTTCTCAATTTGCAGAAGATTTTCATCCTTCGATTTGGATTCACTTAAAATAGAACTTTTCTCATCTTCCAGTTTTTCAATTTGAATTTTATATTCCTCTAAAGAATTTTCAAAATTGGATGCATTATTCTCGGCTTCTTTCCATTTCTCTTTTAATTCTAACATTTCTTGCAATTCTCTCTCGGTTCCTGCTAACCGTTCTGCCAACTGAGCTTTCTCCAAGAACAATACTTCATAAGAATCTTTAAGATGTTTACTCTCTTTACTTATTTCTTTACCCTGTTCCTCTGATAAATGCATCACAACCGAAAGAGAATCTTTTTCCCTTAAGATATTTTCTTTTTCTGCCATCGCCATTTGAACCTGCTCTTCTGACTGTAAAAGTTCATTTTCCAATCTTCCTTTTTCGTTAATTATTTCTTCAACTTTTTTCTTCATACGATTGATTTCATCACGCGACGAGCAATCTTTCTCTGTGAGTTTGAACATTTCTTCACGCAAACTATCGCGTTCATTCAGTGCCTCGTGCAAAGAATTCATGAGAAATTCTAACTCATTGCGCCAATGCTGCTCTCGTTGTTCCGTTTCCTCGAGATCTAACAACGCTCGGTCTTTGTCTTCTTTCATCATATGCATCAAATTTTCCCACTCTTTCAACTGTTCAGTCTTATTCAATAACAAGCTGCACTGTGTCTCGTTCTCCTGCTTCAGTTCGTAAAGTTCGTACTGTAATGTTTCTCTCTGTTCCAACATCTGTTCCATCATCGACTGTATTCGACTATTGTCTTCTTGAAGAGACTTGATTTTCTGTTCGTATGAATAACCGGCTTCTGGAGTTTGTTCTGATGGTGAAAATCTTGGAGATTCGTTTGGCGGTGATGATTCCATGGCTCGTAGTTTCTCTTGGAGAGTTTGCAGCGCATCTACAGAATGAGAATATTTGGAAAATAATCTTGTATACTCATTCTCTTTTTTGTCTGCTTTCAATTTTTCAACTTCAATTTCACTTTCGGCTTTTACCAACGCATCTTTTGATTGTTTAACTTCATCAACCAAGAAATTTAAATCTGATTTCATCATTTCCAATTGCTTCTTACACGAAGACAATTTCTGTTTGTTCTGATGCATTTTTTCTTCAAGACAATTATTCTCTTTCACAACTTTTTGGTACCTAACATTGCTCTCGTTCTTCTCTTTTTTTAATTCCTCACACAAAGACTCCATTTCTACAAACTGTTTTTTTGCACAAGAAATTTCTTCATTTTTTTCAAACAAATTTCTCTCAGATAAAGCAAGGTTTTCTTTAATTTCTTGGAGTTGTTGCTTTAAGCTATTTATTTGATTAAGATCTTCCTCGTCTGTGGAATGGTCTTCCTGATTGTTCTCTGATAAATCCCTTTCTCTTTGACTATTTGACTGCTGGTTTTCTTTAGATTTCTGCAACTCTTCTATCACAACCATTTTCTCATCTAAAGAATTTTTCAATTTTTTGCATTCACTGTCCATTTTATTTAAGGAATTTTCTTTTTCTTTTAATTCTTCAGAGATGCTGCCATTTTGGCTCTGTAGACTTTCTATTTTGGCTAAAAGTTCTTTTATTTTATCAGTAGTCACATCTTTGTTCGCCTGGAATAAACCATAACCAATTATATTCATGAAGCACACACATATTTTAATTGAAAACTGACAGCCTAAAAGTTGAGCACAGTTAAAAAACCTTGGGGTCCAATATCACCTTCCAATTTAGAGTCATATAAATATATATAATATATAAATATATATATATATATATATATATATATATATATATATATATATATATATATATATATATATAATAAACAAATAGAATCTGATTATTCATTTATAAATTCATAACATGCAAAATATTAGGCTTTCAACTAGAGAAAAATATTCAGTTGAATTATTAAGAGGCCTGCACAAGAGATAAATAACATAAAACTATGATGGTCGCCATAATAAACAGAAAGCAGCTTTAATAATATGTTTATAACAGCACAAAAATCAATGCCAGGAAGATTATGTCACTTAAATATCAAAAGATATTTTCAATTAACAAGCAAACTTTAACAGCTGAAAACCAAAAGGCAAGCCAGCCTACAGCAACAATATGCTAACATTTCTATAACAAAATGCACACTTTAATATGGAGTGCAAATATTTATATATATATACATGTGATTGTTATTGCTTAACAGACATATTTCATGTCATTATGTAGAATTTAATTCTATAGAAATAAATAAAAATAAATAAAAACATGCAAATTAAAACTTTTAAGAGAGAGAACATTTTCTAATGTGCACTCTTAGTCAACTCTCAAATAAACAAAACACCATTTTATTTTAAGGAAACTCGTACATAAAAATTTTTGTTCTAGATTTGCTTAACAACAGATAAGAATTAATCATTTATTAAAAAGTTTAGAATTTATACAACGGAATGGAGATTAACAGATTTATTTAATAATTCATAAAAAGAAAAAAATGTCAGAATTTATCATAGGATTTCTTTAAAATGTTTTTATTCTTATGCAATTATCAAGTCTCATATTATCTTATATTCCATTCTTCCAAACTTTTTTTTTTAATTGAAAGTTTTAAGACCATTTCCGGAAAGATGTTACTAAAATTGGTAGTTCTAATGTTTGATGTTGAAGATTTATAAACTTCAGATGTTTCACCAAATTTATATAAAGAAAACAATTATTACTACCTTTGTCCCATAATAGTTGCTACATTTACTGTAGGAAATTTATATGAAAAAAACATAACTATTATGGGACAGAAGTGGTATTAAAAATTAAGATCCAGTGAGGAATATTTATCCATTTATTGCAATGAATTTACTATGGAAAGAAAAGAAACCAATGTTGATCCACATTTATTTAATGACTATTTTAAGATTATAACATCATGCAAAAATGACAAATTATTTTCATTTTTAAAAATTAATAAATTATTTTATAGGATTAATCCATTTATCTTTAATTATGAAACAAAAATTCAATTTAGAAATATAACAAAAAAGAAAAAGAAAAATATAACAAAAAGAGCAATTGCTTAAGAAAAGTTTTTTTTTATTATTAGGCTTAATATTTTATTTGTACTGACAAAATTTTTTAAAAATGAAGAAAACATTAAACTTCTAGGAAAAATGAATGATACATTTTATTCAATATTGTTATTTCAATTCTTATTCACAAAGAATCAATTACTAGAAACACTAGAAACTAATTGTATAATGAAAACTTGATTATTGTCAATAGAAAAATCTATTTGGCAAAAAAAAAAAAGAAAAGATTTTTGCTGTGAGATTGAAAGACCCAAAATTGATCTGATAAAAAGAAGCCATAGTAAAGCTACAAAAAGAAACATGAAAACCACCAGTAGCAGCAGCAGCAGCATCATCTACAACACTACAACCAAATAAACCAATCATCACCATTAAAACAAAAGTCATGCAAAGTTATTGATGGTTAGTAAAAAAGGAAGAGAAAAACATTCACATGCAAAAGAAGCAAAAGTGAAGTTGGATGAGAAAGGAGTTATTTGTCAGTTTTAAAGGGATTCAGCCAAGTTCATATTCAGAGAAATATCTAGATCACAGACATTTTTACTCACATAATAACAACCATTTTTAAATATACATTTAAATAAATATTCAATTTTGTCACCAAGAAAATAATAACTGCAAATATTGACTCAGGATTATAGATATATCCCTTTCATCTAATTTTGTTTTTTCATTAGCTCCTTTTTATAGAATATCCCGTACAAAAAATGAAGTTATTTATCAATTGTTGAAGAAGATAAAAGAAATGAATGAAAATTATGGAAGGATACAAGAAAAGTAAATATCATTTTACAATGTAAACTATTTTAACTGTTTAATTTAATGTCTAGTGGATGCAGTTTGTCCCCTTGATGGCAACAACATAAGATCGCCTGTGCTCTTGTCATAATCAGATTTTTTTTTCTTTTAGATAAATTTTTTTCTTTTATCTTAATTTATCTTGCATTGTTGAGACTCAGTTCATCATAAAAAAAGTTTATAATAATTAACAAACCTTTTTCTAGGAAATGTAAAATGATGATAACAATGAGAATAATAGTATATATAAGTAAATAAAAAAGATACTGATACATCACTGATAATCGTTTTCAAAAGATTCAATTCATCAGACAGTTATATTCAAAAGATTTTTAAAAATAACTATATGGTTAGATTTGACTGACTACAGCCATTGGTTCCTATGACATAATCAGTAAGACAGCTGTCACATTGAGACAGGCTTCTCAGGAAAAAAAAGAGATGAAAATTCAAGCTATGTAAGAGGCTTAATTCTTTATTTCCAATCCACATTGCTTATTAACAGCCACAGAATATCAATGTTGGTGATACAACAAATACAATTGAAATTAATAAACTTGACATATTCTTTACCTCTCATGGTTTGCGTATGTGCTCCAGGCTTCACTACTGTAGAGGAGAGTACTCACATGAGAGGTTGGTGCAAAAAACCAAGCAGCCTGGCACCTCCTTGTCAGACAAGGGACGAAAAGGAGTGAAAAAGAGAGGAAAAAAGCCACCTCAGAAAAGACAGCCAGAATGAAAGAGAGACAACATCAACTCCAGCAAGCATCACTGTTTGTTTGCAGTCACTGCAACAGAGATTGCCATTCAAAAATTGGCCTGTTCAGCCCCTTGCACAGATGCAGTTAAAAAAAAAAAAATGTTTAAATTTTAAAAAATGGACACTACGCCATCGTCTTTAACAGACGGAAGGATGCCTACAATGAAAAAGACATATCCTTTAAATCCATTCATAGTTTTGGGTTTTTTTCCCCTTTATTGTATCTTTTCATCTACCTGTGAGTCGTGACTTACAACACATTTAATTAAATTTTGTATTTACGTAAAAAGTGGCAAAATCAATAATTTTGCATCTTTTAAAAACTAAAGCATCAAAAATTCAGAAATTCCACAAATTCAAAAATTAATCTGATCCCAAATTCCAAAATTTTTATCCAATTTCTACAATCATGTTTCTCGTATAATAGAGAGCTTTTTCTAAATTAAATCAAAATAATCTTGAAATCATTTTATCCTTTCAAAATAAGGATGTTGATACGAACATGCTGCATTTAGGAAAATCTTTGCTGAAACTTGGCTCGAATCCAAATTGACAAAAATCAGAAGAATTAAGCATCACAGCCATCGAGAAAAAGACATGCACTAATTGCCATTGACAAGCAACAAAAATTACTTAAAACAAATGAGAGTGCATTAAAAAATAAGAATTTTACAACAACAAAAACAAAAATAAAAAATCTACAACAACAACAATCACAAATAGCACAATTTGATGAATCATAGGTTTTTGTGTACATTACAAGATTTAAACAATGTTACTTTTAAGTGGTTATTGGACAAAATAGTAAATAAAGAAAAATAAAGAAAATTGTAAAAGAAAAGGAAAATAAAAATAATGTGTGTGTGGGTGGGGTTTAAAAATCAATTTTATATTTGTTGTTGAAATTTGGAAACTTAACTTACCTGACTTTCAGATTCAATCTCTTTAACCCTTTCTTCAAAATGTTCACATTGAAGTTTAGATTCTTCCAATTGTGATTGAAGTTCAGAAAATTCAGTTGAATGATGTTCTTTCAAATCTTTCAAGACTTGCAGACTTTCATCTCTGGCACTGATCAACACATTCATTTGTTCTTTGAGACTCTAGACAACAAACAAACAATAAAGATTAGGAAATTTGAAATATTACAAAGACAAATTGGAGGCACATGGTCTAATGGTTAGAGTTGTAGGAAAAGGACTCGTCAACCAGAGTTCAAATCCTGGACGAAGCTACAGTTCACATAATGCTAATTCCCTTGGGAAAGGTATGAATCCAACTACTCTCCCTCCAGCTATGGGTAAATAGTAGGTAGACTGAGCTTTTTAATCATGGTTAGGCAACCAATCTAGGAGAAGGAAAACTCTCAAATCAAACCTACTAAGGATGGTCACTAATAGAATAGACTCAGTCCTAATTAGTGATCTATTTCACTAATTATTTTTTTTTTTTTAGAATTATCTTCTTGCTTATTAGTCTGTATTTTTTAGATGAATCTTGATATGAATAATTTTGATATTTCGGGCTGTTGTCCTCATCTTTATTGTGGTATGTATAAACACAACGTTTAAGCCACTGTATCCTCAGGCCTTGTTCAGGTGTTTCTTATTTACCTTACAACAAGGTTATCATCTGATGATGACTTCATTTTAAGGTAAATGATGATTTTATTTTAAGCTAAATAAAAAAAACATAAACAAGGGCAGAAGTTACAGCAGCCTGAACGTTGTGTTTCTAGATACTAAAATAAAGATGAGGACAACAGTCCAAAATATCAAGATGATTCATCTTTCTGCTATCAAAGATTTCTTTGGACAATTAAACTACTCCTTGTTTTGATTATTTACTCAACATTTCAACCGGAATATTCTCTAACCTTCTTCAGGTGTAATATGTAGCTCCAAAAAAAAAAAAGAGTCTTTTATTGTAACATTCTAAGTGAATGGTACCTGGGTGTGGATAGATAAGTTATCAAAAAAAGCAGTCAGCAGTCATGAGAAATATGGATTGACTAAGTTCAACATCTCATCCAGTGTGCTAGGTGTAGCAAGATATGCTTGATCTAGCACACACACATCCCAACTGAAAACAGCAGTTACCCAGGACATAGGGAGGTCGTGAAAGTAGTGAAAACCACTGCCACAAATTGAATTATGTGCTTTTCAGAAAAGAGGATGTATTGGCTAAAACATAGTTAAAACCATCAAAACAAGAAGTCTTTGTTTATTAATGACCCTTCTCACAACTATCTACAGTATTTTCAGCTGAAATAGCAGAACAAATGTCTATAACTGAAAAATTATAAAATCAAAGTTTTAACAACCACTTAATAAAATAAAGTCTCTTTTTTTACCAATAGATGGTTGGTTGGTATGGTTTTGTTTTTATGGCATATCAACCCTTTAGGGTCATTTAATACAGAATCAAGTCATTTTTTATTAACAAAAGACACAGGTTGCTTACAATATCTGCAATTGTTTAAGTGGTCACAGGCTTATTAAGCTGCTTAACTTTGGTGATGTAGCAGGAACTATTGTTTTCATCATGACATGACAGTAATTTCACCAATAGAAATCAATCATAGAAAAAAAGAAAGACTGACACAAAAATGATCATCAAGTATCATTTAATGTCTATTATTATTACTAATCAGTCATATGGAAATCCAATCTCACTGACAAATTAAAACAACAATTCTTCCAATCTGTAGTTGTATCAGAACTACTATATGGCTTCACCACTGGGACCCTAACAAAGTGCCTAGAGAATAAGCTAGATGGGAGCTACAAAAGAATGCTGTGTGCGATATTAAACAGATCCTGGAAACACCCTATAAGAAAGCAGCTGTACAGCCAATTGCTCCCTATCACACAGACCATCCGAGTGAGACAAACAAGTCATGCTGGGTACTGCTGGAGAAGCGGTGACAAACTCATAAGTGACATTCTCCTATGGAAACCAGCTCATGGGTATGCCGATATGGACCGCTCAGCAAAGACCTACATTGACCAGTTCTGCGCGTATACAGGATGCTGAACAGAGGACCTCCTGAGAGCAATGAATGATAGAGACAGCAAGAGATTGTCATGAATATCCATGCTACTAGCACAATATGATGATTATTATTATTATTATTATCATTATTATATTGTTATTTCATAAAAGCCTGAGTGTTTTTCTAAGTTTATACAATAGATAGAAAATGAAAAGAGTAAAATTCAAGTGAACTGACCTTATTTTCTGCGACTATTTTGTCCTGTTCTTCTTGCATAAAGTGAAACGAAGATGACAATGTTTCATCCTTCATTTTCAAACATTCATTCTGTTCTTCAAGCGCCTAAAAAAATATTTTAATAAACATAAAGATTGTTATAATTACATCAAATGTTTTGATGATTTTAATAAGAAGCAATTCAATCATTTTCTACATATACACAGTGATTGAAAAATAACTCCCTATTTTAAACTATAATTTTTTTTATATAGTTACATTTTTCTCAATTCTTTGATTTTTATGCAAGATGGTGCAATTCTACATTTTGCTATAGTTGTTCATGAATGGCTGAATTACCATTTTTACTGGAAGATGGATGGGTAGATGTCTACCCATCCATTTCTGCATGATTGGCTGGCCAGAAGCCTTGATTTAACACCCTGCAACTTTTTTCTTTGGGGTTAGTCGAAAGAGCAAGTTTACCCTACAAAACCAATGACTTTGGAAGAACTTAAAGGACGAATATGAGAATTTATTTTTGCCATTCCACAAAAGTTCCTAGGGAGATTAGTTGATGCAATTCTCGAGCAGCTTGAGAGGCTGGAGGCGAGTGCCCATATAGAATTTTAATTAAAACTCCATGTTATCTGTGTTCTTCTCTTATTCATTTTTTGTAGAAATAATAATTCAGAAATAAATTATAAGATTTTTAAAATAGTGATGGGGGTTACTTTACAATCACCCTGTATATCAATTAGCTGAAAAAAAAAAAAAAAAAAAAAAATGTTAAATATTCCACTTTAAATTTTTCAGCATTAAACAAATATATCAATTTATAACAGAAAAAATTTAACTGACGTTGAAACTTTGAATAAAATTAAATTACTAGGGTGAGTCAAAAGTTTTGCAATATTTTGGTATGTGCTACTTTGAGGCACATATATCACATGACCAAAGCAGTTTAAGCCATGGAAGGTACTCACTGTGATTTGTAGTATTATGGTAGTTGTACAGTACTTCAATGTGTGTGTGATTTGAAAGTTTAGATGAGTGTGCAATACAATCTAATTTGGGAATTTATGCTTTACAAATTTGAATTGGACCATAAAATTGCCGAAGAAACCAAAAACATTTGTTGTGCAAAAAGTGAGAGCACAGTTGATCACAGTACAGTAACCAGATGGTTTAAAGAAAATTTTGCTCAGGTTGCAAGAACCTCAACAAGCTGGCAAAGTCAGGTAGGCCTAAAAACATGGATTCCAAGGCTGTGCTCCAAGCCATTAGAGGCAAATCCAACAAGTAGCATTCTGAGAGTATCAGGCGAGCTGAGCATCTCACAGTCCAATGTGATTTGTTACCTTTACAATCACAAAAAAAAAAAACATCCAGAGTTGCCAAAATATTGCAAAACTTTTGACTCACCCTAGTATATCTACAGCATTTCAAATATTTCAGCATTAAACATATGTATCAATTTATAACAGAAAAAATTAGTTTCAGCTTTTCACTGACTTTGGAACTTTAAATAAAATTAATTTTTAACCAAATGAAATTATCTTTTTTTTTTCCAATTAACAAACCGAAAATAAAAATTTACTTGTAGCACTCATTTTCTTTAGCTTCATAATATTTACCATATTTTTCAATTTAAAAGGTGTGTTACATGATTGATAGGTAGCCTATTAATTATGTACAGTAAGTGTAGCATAGATTTTAAAATAACAGTTTAGTGGGGAAACACAGGAAAGAGAATTGACACTTTTTAACCCTGTGTTGACCTACTCTCCTTGTTTGCCAGTGCAGATGTGGGAAGTTAGATTGAAAATCAGATTCGGCTGAGTGGTGTGACAAATAAGACATATAGCATCTCTAGTCCCAATAGCCAAAATCTCCACACATTTTCTTTGTTGGTGTGGGATTCATAAACATAAAATATAAGCTCGAAACAAAAAGAAAGTCCTGTGTCATCAATTAAGAATAAAATAACAACATAGGACATCCCAGATCAGATCCAGAATAACAGAAGATCCAGAAACACAGATTAAGAAATCCAGCCACTAGACCAGCCCAGAGATAGAAAGATCCAGCCCAAGCCAAGCTAAAATGGAAGATAGAAGAAACAGAAGCTAAGTATCTCAAGATACCAGATGAGTATGCAACAGGTGGATTTACATTGTTTATAGATATAATGGTTATAATCTTAAGAAATGGGCATGATAACGCGAGTTCAAATCCTGGACAAGGCCATTTGGATTTCACCTTTGAAAATGCATAAATCCATATCTTCTACCCTTAGCTATGAGGAAATAGTAGGGCAGACTGGGCTTCTTAGCCTTGATATGGCAACAAGTCTAAGTGAAGTAAAACTCTGAATTTGCTGAAAACACTGTACTTCACTTAATAATAGACCTTGTGTCACATCCCATTAGATATCATACATTTTATAAATACATACAGGGATTTTCTGAATTATTTTCACAAAGAAAAACAATATATAAAAGATAAACCTCCTAACTCCTTTTACTTAAAAAAAGACTAATATTCATAATCTTCACAATATAAATACAGAAAAAAATTTAACCTGCTATTCATAAAAAAATATGGTAACTGTAATTAAAACGAAATCATAATTGTATAATTTTAAATACAGAATGTTCATAAAGTCTCGCAGCAATTTTAAACTTAATAACTTACATTGTACAAATGATAGAATCATTTAGTAAAAAACATGAAAGTTCAATTCTTGTAGTTTTGTTTTTTTTATTTGGGTTTTGATTATTGCATTTCAACAAGATGGCCATCTTTGTTATTACATTTTAAATCTGCTGCAGGACTTTTATAGACATCCTTTTTGAAAAAATATTCAAAATTATTCAGCAAATATAAAAGAAACAAAAGATTTTACAAGTAAAAAAAAAGAAAAATACTGTTATTAATATTTTTAGTAAACTTAAGAGTCTACATACTTTCTTTTTTCTGTAAAACTGCCAACTCTTGAGTAAGATTGGTCTTTTCCTCACAAGCAGTATCAGCCAGTTTTTCAATATCCTAAAATTAGATAATCCATTTTAAATACAAAAAAATTAGATTATTTGACATGGAAAATTTAGAAAAAAAAATGTTTTACAGCAAAATGAAAAAATAAAAAATAAAATATTTCAAATATATAACAAAGATAAAAATAATTAGGAATATTTTTTTAAGAATTTAATAGCAGGACCTGTGGATATAGCAGAGTATGATAATTTAATTATTAATTATTATAATGTTTGATGTGTCTACTTAAGAACTATTGCAAAATAGTTATAAAATAATTTCTATATAGCATGTCCTTTTTCTTCCCTTTCTTTATGATAAAAACAGAATGGTTCATTATGTAGCTGAGGTGACAACACTCTTAAGAAATTCGGCAGATAAGCAACACCAGATAATCAGAATTTACATTTTTGAATTCATCTTGGATGATTTGGATGGTCTCATTTTTAACCAGAGGGTGTTGCAAGATGATAACGGATGTGTTATTAAGCGAATGCAACTATTAATATACAGATTTTTTGATGAAAGAATTCTATAAATAAATCCTGAAACAATTCAAAACTGAAACTTTCAGAGCAATCTTCTTATAAGCGTCACATGCTAACTCCTATTCCTTGCAAAAATGTGTAGCCAATGAAGGTGACTAATTGAAAAATAGTGTTTTCTAATTGATGTTTGGTTGCTTTAATTTACAGCATATCAACACTTTTCAGGTCATTTAATGACAAATCAAATCATTTTGATAAAAAGTTTCAATTTCTTAATATCTTCAAATCCTTATTCATTAAAAGATATCATCTTTTCTAAATCAAAACAATTTTAATCAAACTAAAAATTTACAAATAAAAATGTCAATTTGTAGTATTTGGATTATTCAGACTATTGTCCTCATCTTCATTTTTATCTGTACAACGTTTCGGCTAATATGCCCTTTGGCCTTCTTTGGATATTTCTTGTCAGGAAGCCTTTTCGAACTCAGGAACCTTCTTGTCATAATCGGGAGCCTTCACAGAGCTTTGAACCCAACCCTTTATTCAATCCATGGGGGTTATCCTGTTCTCATTCCACTAACCATAGCTGGGTACAAGTGTTAAGCTGTGTTAATTATTATTCTATGTTACCATGTAATGTAAATATCCAAGTATTATTTTTTTTTTCCTTTCTATATAAATATAGCAAAAGAATTCTTCAAGCTAAAAACTTACATCAAATTTTGTCTGCAAGGAGATATACGTTGCTTGCAGTTGTTCTTTTTCTTCCACCAATATCCGCACTTGTTCTTGCAGCTCCTAAAACAATAAAACACAAACACATTGATAAGAAAATAAAGATTAACAAAAAACAGACAATAAAAACAAGGAGAATTAAACGATTTATTCAAGTGGCCAAAAATTAAAGAAAATCACTTGTTCAATTAATAATCTATGGTCCACATCACATCTCTTATCATAATGGAGATTATGTGTCTGTCTGTCTGTCTGTAACTGAAACTATGTCACCACCAACATCACAATTCTATTAGTTATTTACATTATATTCTCAGTGGTTATTAAATAATCAATATTTAATTTTAATTGGCATCTTATTTATTAACAATGTCTCTATAAAGGTCTAGCCAAGATAGATTTGCCTCAAAACAGCCCATATTATAATTATGTTTAAAACCCTATGATGTGTGTTATATATCATTAAGAAATAAATGTTTACATAGTATATTTATGCCGATAGCTTTTTGATTTAGTGCATCCTGGGATGCACATATTTGCTTTGAATGAGTCCCCGGGAAAATTTATGGGTACCAGATAAAGCCGTCTAACACCTACCTTGTAACCTATCCTGTGTAATTCATTTCTAAGAAACTATTGAAATGTATTTACAATGAGCTTGAAATGGTGAGGGAAGAAAAAAGAAAAACATTGGAATGTATGGATACGATTTTACTGCGTACTTTTAGATTTTTGTGCATCAGGGACGCAAGACTCATACCTATCAGCATTTCTGATCATATATGGTATGAATAATTTGCATACCCGTTTTAACAAAACCATGTTTAATAAATAATTACTTGGTGCTATTGATTTCTAATATTATTATTTTATTCTCAAATGTATTGAAATCAATCCTATGTATAATTTTAAGAATAGATGTAATCTTTTTTGTATTCTTATTTAATTTCATTAGTCTTTCTAATTCAATATAATATTTAATTATATTAAACTTTAAATACTTGTACCTGGAGGGTGCATTTTTTTTTTTTTTTTTTTTTTTGCTAATTTTATGAATTCATTTTCACTAAGCAATCCATTGAAGTAGAAGTCCAACTCTTTCTTTTCCTTTTGATTTCTCTTGTTTAATAATAAAAAATTAATTCAAAATGATTCAGGTTTTCTATCTATCTTTTCTTTTGAAATGAAATGAAATTTATGGTGTACAGTGCTCAGGTGCACCACAACTCATCAAAGTCGCATGTCAAGTACACAGAATAATGTATTAGTGTCAGGAACAGGAACAGTTTACAGTAGTAATATGCATGTATGTGTGCGCGTGTGTGCATATGTATGTGGATAGTGGCATCAGGTATAGTGTCGGCGGACCACAGGAAGCATGGAGGCTTTGAAAGACTCAGTGCTTCGGCAGCCTATAACAGACGCGAGATATAAGTTTTTCTCTTATGACCATTCCAACAAATTTTATTGTATATCACAGCCAAGTAAATGTTATTGCTCAATCTTACTTCAAAGTAAAATGGTTAATTTTGCTCTTCTTATAAAACTAGAAAAAAAGAATTTAGATTTCTGTTTTAATTTCTGTGCAGGTGAGGAGGCCCATACAAAAGTGAGAAGTGTGCGACAAATCTAAAAATTGTGCAGTCATAAAATATCTGGGTGAGGCTTAGAACTTTTTGACCTACCCTTGTAGAATTGGTCATTTACTTATTTATCTAGATAGATATGAAGACACTACAATATATACATTTAAAGATGCTGATAGATACACGTCCTGCATCACCGACACATAAAAATCTAAAGAGATGCATAAACAATCATATCCATGCGTCCCAGTGTTTTTGTTTTTTTTCTTCTTCTACCATTTCCAGCTAATTGTAAATTCATTTCAATATTTTCTTGGAAACAAATTACACTGTATGGGGTACAAGGTAGGGGTTAGACGGATTTAGTCATTCATAAATAAAAACTCTAATTTATTAAGAAACTTTAATTGGGACCATCAAATTTCCCAGAGACTCATTCAAATCAAATACATGTGTCCCAGGACACACTAAATTAAAAAGCTATCAGCATCACTGGGCTAGTGAAGTCATAAAGTATCTTGGTGATGCTTAGAACTTTTTAAATAACGTTCATAGAATTGGTCATCTACTTGCTGAACCAAACTGTTATTCATAGGGAAGAGGTTGATTCTTTTTTTGGGGGGGGATACTAGATTTAGCACAAGTCCTCTCTTAATGCAATATGCAAAAGGTTTCTCTCTTTTTTTTTTTTTTTTTAAATAATAAGTGTTTGGGGGGGGGATGATATCTAATCACAACTGCCACCAAAGTTAAGCAGTGATGAGTCTCTTCAATACTTAGATGGGTGACCATTTAAGCAACAGCAGGTACTGTAAGAAACCAAATATCAAGATGACTTGATTCGGCATTAAATGACCTGAAACAGGTTGATATGTCATCAAACAAATCAGCCAACCAACCTCTTTTGAAAACAAAAATCTATATAGAGACTTTAGGAAGGGGTGAGTAATAAAGTAAATTAAATCTGTTTAAAAAAGAAACAATCAAGATGAGGATAAAGATGAAGTTCTAATGGAAAAATAATTACAGCAATTTAGATAATATCTGACATGTTGCCAAAGAAAACAACCAGTGGCCATCACTAGATAAAGATATTGATTATTCAGAATAACACGTAAACATTCACTCGGGTGGGAGAGAAACAGAGATTAAATTCAGTCAGATAAGATGGAATTATTAAAACCATGAAAAGTATGTAGAGTAAATAGGAAATTATATAAATTTTAAGGTGGGAGTCTTTTATCTTTGTTAAGATAAAATCTGTACTTTTATCATAATCTATTCAACCTAGATAAAAATTTTTTTAAATAAAACAATTAAAATCTGTAATTTTTTTTTTGTTGTTAATAAATCAACATTCATTCTTACAGTATCAGTGATGCTGATAGCTTTTTGATTTAGCTTGGACTCACATATTTGCTTTGAATGAGTCCCCGGGAAAATTTATGGGTCCCAATTAAAGGCATCTAACTCCTACCTTATAACCTATCCTGTGTAATTTATTTCTAAGAAACTATTGAAATTTATTTAGTTAGCTTGAAATGGTGAGGGAAGAAAAAGAAAAACACTGGGACGCATGGATACGATTTTACAGCGTCCTTTTAGATTTTGGTGTGTGTCAGGGACGCAGGATGTGTACCCATCAGCATTTCTACAGTCATTTATAATTCTTTTAATCTTTAATTAAAAATTATTTGAATATACATAATTATAAACAAAATTTGTCAGTGAGATCTGATTTCCATATAACTGATAATCTGTTTATAGCAAGACAATGCCTTCCCTATGTGTACATTAACATCACTTTCTGTAGATGAGATATTTGTTTTGTTTGTTATTTGTTTGTTTTACAGCATATAAACCACGGTGAGTCATTTAACGCTGGCAACGTTTCGAAAGATTTGTAGCGATAGTTTGGAAGAAAATTTTTTTAAACTCAATTTTTTTTTTTGTAAATAAATTTTCAATTTAACCATAGATGGACCTTAACAGGTATTACCACTCTGGGTCAGAGTGAACCAGGAAGCAATGGTGATGAAGGAGTGCTCCACATTCCCCAGACCTCCAGAACTGGAATCTCATCATCAGTTAGGTAACGTTATTCCCAAGACATGATGACCCTCAGCACACATGGTAAAAAGGATTGGGGCTTGCCATAAGGGCAATAGGGTTGGGACAATCATATAGGGCTTGATGTGACCAGCTGATTGATTGGAGGGGCCTCTCTGACCACCCATCTAGCCTAAGTAAGGGCCAAAGTGGAGCGTTGCATGTCATGGACTCATCAACTAGGATTCTGTCCTTAAGTATCATAGGTCACCACCCACAGTCAACAAGTAGTCCCATTTGGGGGGAGGGGGTCTTACCCCTTTGTAGAGGTGCAGTCTTGGATGAGATATTACTACATGAATTGTTCACCTCACAGATTAGTTAAAGCAACAATTCTTTTAAGCCTTATTTGTATCAGTGCTACTGTATGGCTGCATCACTTGGACCTTAACAAAACACCAAGAAAATAAGGTTGATGAATGCTGTGAGACAAACAAGACATGCTGGGCACTGCTGGAGAAATGGGGAGGAACTCATAAGTGACGTCCTCCTGTGGAAACCAGCACATGGACATGCCAATGTGGGCTATCCAGTAAGAATGATAGGGACGGTTGGTGAGAGATTGCCATGGATATCCATGCTACTAGCGTGACATGATGATCATGATGATCATGATAAACAAGGTTTAAAAAATAAACCCAAAGAATGTGTCTCGTGACGTATATAGTAGTTAAAAAGTAATTGACACACCCAATCCAGTTAGTGAAATATATTGTAAATAAAAAAAATCAGACACACCCAATAGTTAGTGATATATATAAACTTTTTTCTATTCATTTTTTTTTCCAGTTACCAGAAAAGCAAGATTTAAAAATAATCATGTTTTTTGAAAAACGTTTTCATTTTTCTTTTTATTTTTCTTTAAATTTTTTCTTTATTTTTTTAATTCATTTAAAAAAAAATTTTTTTTCATTTTTTTTTTTTTAACTCGTCAAGCCTTTTTATGAAATGACAGAGTTTGTTTTTGCTTCCTAATACAAACTGTTCTTTTTGGTTTTTTGGTTTTTGAGTTTAGCAAGATCATGTAAGCCAAATAAAATAACTGATTTTTAACATCAGTTTTAAATGAGACAAAAATTTAGAAATATTTTAACAAATCAATAAATTTTGCTTTGGTGTAATGGTTAGCAAACTTGTCTCACAGATCCATTACTACTGAATAGCGACCTCAATCCTCACTGGGTGCCCCATACTTGTGTCACATCTTACCCACAGCAAACATGTTGGGTACATACATACATGTTTGATCCAACATAGCATAATAACCAAACAAATCTAAAATTAATAATTCTTCAAGAATTTTAAGCAGACATTCTGGAATGAAATGGGAATTAAAAATATTAAAGGCAACACTCAGAATGAACATCACCCTGTTATCTAGGTTGGTTTGGTTGGTTTTATGGCATATCAACACTTGTTGGGTTATTTTATGCTGAAGATGTTTTGTTTTATTCATTCTGATGATACTCAATTTTTTTTTAAATTCATTTTTTTTTCTACTTAACCCATAGATGAAACCCTAACAGGTACTACCACTCCGGGTCAGAGTGAACCTGGAGTAATGGTGATAAAGAGGTACTCCACATTCCCAGAGCTCCAGAATTGGAACTTCACCATCAGATAGAGAGTTAACGTCATACCCAGGACATTAAGACTCTCAGCCATCATCTTCTAAACACATATATGATAAAAAGGGTTGGGATTTGCTAATTGATCAGAGGGAGCCTCTAAAGGAGGAGGCAGTAAAATGTTTCTGGGACAAACAAATATTCCCCCCCCCCCCTAAGTATTTTTTTTTATTTTAGAGTTTTTCGGGATTTTTTTAAACTCTGACACCACGAATGACTTTTTTTTTCATTTCTTTTTTCAAATATACACTAAAGTATAAGATTACTGAAAATTCTGATCTTAGCAATTTTTAAAAAAAGATTTGTCCTGTACTATTCTCACACAAGCGTTGCGGCAAGACTGCCATGGACAAACTGTTCTCCCCAATTAAGAACAGTAATTCAGAAATGCCCTGCTTTTATGCTTCCTCGCCGGCCGAACCACTCCAACCATCAGGGGTGACAAGATGCTCATCAAGAGTCACCACTCACAACTCGAGGTTATGAGTTCAATCTGTGCCTAGTGAGGTAATTTCACTTACTTCCCATTACAATTTTTTAATCTGAATCTTTAGTGATTAAACAAATATGACAACAATCATTGATTGATTGATTAATTTTAATGGCATGTCAACCCATCTAGGGTTATTTTATGCTTAAAGATTAGAAAATTGTATTCATTGACAGAGATGCTGACAGGTATGTGTCCTGCGTCACTGATGCATAAAAATCTGAAAGGGATGCAGAAAAATCATATCCATGTGTCCCAGAGGGGTTTTTTTTATTCCCCCACCATTTCCAGCTAAAATAAATTCATTTCAATATTTCTTGGAAACGAATTACACTGTACACGGCTTTAGTTGTTCATAGATAAAAACTCTGCAATTTATTAAGAAACTTTAGTTGGGACCCATCAAATTTCCTGGGGACCCATTCAAATCAAATCCATGTGTCCCAAGACTCATTAAATTAAAAGCTGTCAGCATCACTGCATTATACATTTACATTTTGTGTAGTTGTACTTTAAAACAACAATGAATATTTTCTAAAATTTCTATCTGCACATCAAAGAAAAAAAAAAAACAAACAAAATTACCTTAATTTCTTCATTGTCTTTGGAGGAATTATTTTCTGTCTGAGAAGAATTCAAATGACCACTTGTTTTTTAAACCTGAAAAGGATTTATAAAATGTTTCAGATTTATTTCAAAATTATACAAACAAACACAACCAAATATCAATAGAAGGAAAAGTCATTTCATTTACAAACAAGGATTTATTTTCACATTAATCTTCATTCACAATTAAATTTACTGATTGATATTAACTAGCAGGACCTGTGGATATACACAGTATGAAATTTAATTATATGCAACGTTTGATATGTTTACTTAAGAGCTATATGCTAAATAGTTCAATGTGTAAAAAGTGTATTAATCTTCATTTAAATCTCTCACTATTTTTTTCTTTCTTTTCATATTTTCATTATGTTTGATTGAAACAGATTACTTACACCCTCTCTCTATCTTTCTCCTAATCTCTTTCTTTCTTATATATTTTTCTGTATCGCTTGTCCTTTTCCTTCCCTTTCTTTCTTTCTAATACAAACGGAATGGTTCATTATTTAGCTGAGGTGATGACACTCTTATGAGTTATAAGAATTCGGCGGATAAGCAACATAAGATAATCAAAATTTACATTTTTGCATTTCATCTTGGACAATTTGGATGGTCTCATTTTTAACGAAAAGGTTAATAAGATGATAATGGTTGGAAGATTAAAGAATAAGAGTATTAATATATAGATCATATAGATTCAACATTACAAAGGCATTTAGTTAACTACAGACTTATCAATCTAATGCTGTATTTGTTTATAAACAAAAATATAAATGTTTTGAATAATTTGAATTTGTGATAATATTTCTGTAACAGCTATAGGTCATTTTTACTTATGTTATCCAGATCAGTACATAGTACATTTCATCCCTAAAATCACTATAGTACATTTGTATATTACTGTTAGACAGCAAAAATGGCACATTGTAGTGAACTTTTGCTAGCACAATCCCAATAAAATTGATCTTCAAGAATAATAATAAATTCAATTTTAACTTAAATAATAATGTAAATGTTTGCTGCTTTACCCAATCATTATAACTTCTTCAAGGGAGATAACTATTGTATGATAATTAGAGTACCTCCCCTTATTTATCTATTTGAATTGATTATAATATCAATCTTAATGTTTAAGTGAGTGATAATGAATAATAAATCCCCTTGAGTTGAGAATAGTTTATTCATATATTCTATCCCAATTTTTTTTTTAATACCTTAAAATGAATATTTAAAGTGAAAGAGAAAACTTTTCAAAATAAGAATTATGTTTATGAAGCCATTTATCTAATTTGGATTATTTGGATTTTGGACTGTTATCCTCATCTTTATTGGATGTACCACAACATTTCACCCAATGTGCCTCCAACCTTTTTTAGGTGTTTCTTGTCAAACTCAGAAACCTTTCTTGTCAAACTCTAGGCCTTCATAGAATTTCAAACTGAATCTGTAATTAAATCCACCAGGGTAGACTGTTCTCTTCCATTACCATGACCGGATACATGTGTTTAAGCTATGTTAAGTATTCTATGTTATTATCACCCATGGTCAGGATTGAACCTGCAACCAACAGATTATCACTTAGAACTGTATTCACATTCAACCCCTATTATCCGTTGCACCATATCTCCAACTGAAAAATAATCAAACTATCAAGCTTCATCTTAATAAATCCAGACAAATATCATTTATCTATTTAATATCCAATTAATCTACCGAGAACCAGAGTCAAAGTGATTTGAAAACATGAGGCCTTTCCTTTCGACAATCTAATTTCAGTAGAAGCAGGATTACCTCAAATTGGCAAAAACAGGTAGCAAGCAAGCCATAACTCAAATATGGATCCTGCATTGCCACAAGCATAATACAGAGTGGTGATTCATTTGATCTGCCCATATCCACAACTAAAGTCAACAGCCAATCAGGATTAGAGAATGATATTACCATATGCAAATATGGAATATTCCTTAGTGCCAGCTGTTTATGTCAAATCACTCAGACTTAGTGATTGTTCACTTCAACTGACAGGTTGGAGCAATTCTACTATTTCAGTGACTGACTTCACAGCATTCTCACTCACTCACTCACAATTTCCATCTAATGAAACAAAATGTAGACAAACAACAACAACAACAACAACAAAGTAATGACCTAGATGTCATCGTCCTTAGTAGACTAAGAAGTCAATTCTGTTCACAGAACAAATTACATTGGACAGTAATGCATATTACTGACATATATTATTAGATTCAGATAAAATAATGATGAGATATTTCAGTCACAGAACAGAATTACAAATTTGAAGTTCCATGCATCATTATCAAGACTATTCCATTCAAAGTAGTCCTTGGCTGGATGCCCTATACCTTGCGACCTCTGTATCCACATCCATACTCATGGTAGACAGGATTGGCTAAAGTTATCTACTTTTGAATCGGATACGAATCGTCTTCGATAATGATGCATGGACTTCAAATTTGTAATTCTGTTCTTGACTGAAAAATATTCTCATTAATTATTTATTCTTGAATCTAATAATCTATGGGTCAGTTATGGCATACTGTCAAATGTAATTTGTTCTGTGAACAGAACGGTGTGATTTTCGGCTCCGTATTGTTCAGGCCGAGACGTGCTTACGCGATCATAGCTCTTGCTCTCTACATGTGCTATATTGATATATGATATACTATGTCTTCGATTTTCACTTAGATGGAAATGGTGAGTGAGTGAGTGAGAATTTGCTGTTGAAAGTCAGTCACTGAAATAGTAGATAGAATTGCCAACACCGTCAGTTTGATGAACAATCAGCTAGTCTGGATGAATTTGACATAGAAACAGCTGGCACTAAAGGAATATTCCATATTTGCACTATGGGTAATATCATTCTCTGATTCCTGATTGGCTGTTGACATTTAGCTGTGGATATGGCTGCTTTAGATAATGAATTCACCACTTCGTATTATGCTATGTGTGGCAATGCAGGATCCATATTGGTATGGCTTGCTTGCTACCTTTTTTTGCCAATTTGATGGTTATCCTGCTTTCTCTGAAAATTAGATTGTCGAAACGACAAGGCTTCCAATCGTTTTCAATCACTTTTTTGATCTGTTCCTCGGTAGATTATTGGATATGTAAATAGATAAATGATATGTCTGATTTATTAGATATGAGCTTGTGTTTGTATTCATTTGTTCAGTTGAGATATGGCTGCAACGGAATTAGGGGTTGAATTAACTACAGTTCTAAGTGATAAGTCTGTTGGTTTGAGGTTCAATTCCTGACCATGCGGTGTAATAACATAGAATACTTAACATAGCTTTAACACATGTATCGGTCAGTGGTTAATGGATGCAGAAGCAGTCTAGCCCTGTGGCATTTAATACAGGATTCAGTTTGAAATTCTTATGCGTGAAGGTCCGGAGTTTGACAAGAAGGCTTCTGGTTTGACAAGAAACACCTAAAAAAAAAGTTGGAGGTCAACATTGTGAAGTTGTGAATACCATAGCAATAAAGAGAGGATAAACAGTCCAAAAAATCAAATATCCAATTAGATAAATGGCTCTGCATAAACCATAATTCTTATTTTGAAAAGTTTTCTCTTTCACTGTAAATTCATTTTTAGGTATTTAAAAAAAAATTGGAGATAGAATTATTTAGTAAACTAGTTTCAACATCAAGGGATATATATTATCACTCACTTAAACATTTAAAGATATGTATAATCATGCAAATGATAAAAACGGGGAGGGTACTCTATTATCATACAATATTACTCCCCTTGAAGAAGTTATAATGATTGGGAAAGCACCAACATTTACATTATTATTATAGTTAAAATTGAATTCTATTTATTCTTGAAGATCAGTTTATGGGATTGTGCTAGAAAAATTTCACTACAATGTTGCCATTTTGCTGTTCTACAGTAATATACGAAATGTAACTATAGTATTTACGGGATGAATTAACTAATGTACCTGATTCTGGATCAACATAAGTTAAAAATGGACCTATAGCTGTACAGAATTATTATACACAAATTCAAAAATTTTTTCAAAACATTTATTTTGTTTTATAAACAAATACAGCATTAGATTGATAAAAAGTTCTGTGTTAACTAAATGCCTTTGTAATGTTGAATCTATAATGATCTATATATTAATACTCTTATTCTTTAATCTTCCAACCTTATCATCTTATTAACCTTTTGTTAAAAATGAGACCATCCAAATTGTCCAAGATGAAATGCAAAAATGTAAATTTGATTATCTTATGTTCTTATCGCCGAATTCTTATAACTCATAAGAGTGTCATCACCTCAGCTTAAATAATGAACCATTCCGTTTATAGAAAGAAAGAAAGGGAAGGAAAAGGACAAGCGATACAGAAAAATATATAAGAAAGAAAGGATTAGGAGAAAGATTAGAGAGAGGGTGTAAGTAATCTGTTCAATCAACATAATGAAAATATGAAAAGAAGAAAAAAATAGTTGAGAGAGTTAATGAAGATTAATACACTTTTTACACATTGAACTATTTAGCAATAGCTCTTAAGTAAAATATCAAACGTTGCCCAATAATTAAATTATCATACTTGGTATATCCACAGGTCCTGCTTATTAATTCAATTCAGTAAATTTAATTGTGAATGAGATTATGTTGAAAATAAATCCTTGTTTTGTAAATGAAATGACTTTTCCCCTTATTGATATTTGGTTGTGTTTTGTTTGATTATATTTTGAATAAATCTGAAACATTTTTATAAAATCCTTTTTCAGGTCTTAAAAAAACAAGTGGCTCATTTGAATTCTTCTCAGACAGAAAATAATTCCTCCAAAGACAATGAAGAAATTAAGGTAATTTTGTTTTGTTTTTTTTTTTTTTCTTTGATGTGCAGATAGAAATTTTAGAAAATATTCATTGTTGTTTTAAGTAACAACTACACAAAAATGTAAATGTATAATGCAGTGATGCTGACAGCTTTTTAATTTAATGAGTCTTGGGACACATGGATTTGATTTGAATGGGTCCCCAGGAAATTTGATGGGTCCCAACTAAAGTTTCTTAATAAATTGCAGAGTTTTTATCTATGAACAACTAAAGCCGTGTACAGTGTAATTCGTTTCCAAGAAAATATTGAAATGAATTTATTTTTAGCTGGAAATGGTGGGGGAATAAAAAAAACCCTCTGGGACACATGGATATGATTTTTCTGCATCCTTTCAGATTTTTATGCATCAGTGACGCAGGACACATACCTGTCAGCATCTCTGTCAATGAATACAATTTTCTAATCTTTAAGCATAAAATAACCCTAGATGGGTTGACATGCCATTAAAATTAATCAATCAATCAATGATTGTTGTCATATTTGTTTAATCACTAAAGATTCAGATTAAAATTGTAATGGGAAGTAAAGTGAATTACCTCACTAGGCCACAGATTGAACTCATAACCTCGAGGTTGTGAGTGGTGACTCTTGATGAGCATCTTGTCACCCCTGATGGTTGGAGTGGTTCGGCCGGCGAGGAAGCATAAAAGCAGGGCAGTTTCTGAATTACTGTTCTTAATTGGGAGAACAGTTTGTCCATGGCAGTCTTGCCGCAACGCTTGTGTGAGAATAGTACAGGACAAATCTTTTTTTTAAAAATTGCTAAGATCAGAAATTTTCAGTAATCTTATACTTTAGTGTATATTTGAAAAAAGAAATGAAAAAAAAAAAGTCATTCGTGGTGTCAGAGTTTTAAAAAAAAATCCCGAAAACTCTAAAATAAAAAAAAAATACTTGGGGGGGGGGGAAATATTTGTTTGTCCCAGAAACATTTTTACTGCCTCCTCCTTTAGAGGCTCCCTCTGATCAATTAGCAAATCCCCAACCCTTTTTATCATATATGTGTTAGAAGATGATGGCTGAGAGTCTTAATGTCCTGGGTATGACGTTAAACTCTATCTGATGGTGAAGTTCCAATTCTGGAGCTCTGGGGAATGTGGAGTACCTCTTTATCACCATTACTCCCAGGTTCACTCTGACCCGGAGTGGTAGTACCTGTTAGGGTTTCATCTATGGGTTAAGTAGAAAAAAAATGAATTTAAAAAAAAAATTGAGTATCATCAAGAATGAATAAAACAAAACATCTTCAGCATAAAATAACCCAACAAGTGTTGATATGCCATAAAACCAACCAACCAACCTAGATAACAGGGTGATGTTCATTCTGAGTGTTGCCTTTAATATTTTTAATTCCCATTTCATTCCAGAATGTCTGCTTAAAATTCTTGAAGAATTATTAATTTTAGATTTGTTTGGTTATTATGCTATGTTGGATCAAACATGTATGTATGTACCCAACATGTTTGCTGTGGGTAAGATGTGACACAAGTATGGGGCACCCAGTGAGGATTGAGGTCGCTATTCAGTAGTAATGGATCTGTGAGACAAGTTTGCTAACCATTACACCAAAGCAAAATTTATTGATTTGTTAAAATATTTCTAAATTTTTGTCTCATTTAAAACTGATGTTAAAAATCAGTTATTTTATTTGGCTTACATGATCTTGCTAAACTCAAAAACAAAAAAAAAAGAACAGTTTGTATTAGGAAGCAAAAACAACTCTGTCATTTCATAAAAAGGCTTGATGAGTTAAAAAAAAAAAAATGAAAAAAAATTTTTTTTAAATGAATTAAAAAAATAAAGAAAAAATTTAAAGAAAATAAAAAGAAAGAATGAAAACGTTTTTCAAAAAACATGATTATTTTTAAATCTTGCTTTTCTGGTAACTGGAAAAAAAAAATGAATAGAAAAAAGTTTATATATATCACTAACTATTGGGTGTGTCTGATTTTTTTTATTTACAATATATTTCACTAACTGGATTGGGTGTGTCAATTACTTTTTAACTACTATATACGTCACGAGACACATTCTTTGGGTTTATTTTTTAAACCTTGTTTATCATGATCATCATCATGATCATCATGTCACGCTAGTAGCATGGATATCCATGGCAATCTCTCACCAACCGTCCCTATCATTCTTACTGGATAGCCCACATTGGCATGTCCATGTGCTGGTTTCCACAGGAGGACGTCACTTATGAGTTCCTCCCCATTTCTCCAGCAGTGCCCAGCATGTCTTGTTTGTCTTACAGCATTCATCAACCTTATTTTCTTGGTGTTTTGTTAAGGTCCAAGTGATGCAGCCATACAGTAGCACTGATACAAATAAGGCTTGAAAGAATTGTTGCTTTAACTAATCTGTGAGGTGAACAATTCATGTAGTAATATCTCATCCAAGACTGCACCTCTACAAAGGGGTAAGACCCCCTCCCCCCAAATGGGACTACTTGTTGACTGTGGGTGATGACCTATGATACTTAAGGACAGAATCCTAGTTGATGAGTCCATGACATGCAACGCTCCACTTTGGCCCTTACTTAGGCTAGATGGGTGGTCAGAGAGGCCCCTCCAATCAATCAGCTGGTCACATCAAGCCCTATATGATTGTCCCAACCCTATTGCCCTTATGGCAAGCCCCAATCCTTTTTACCATGTGTGGCTGAGGGTCATCATGTCTTGGGAATAACGTTACTCTAACTGATGATGAGATTCCAGTTCTGGAGGTCTGGGGAATGTGGAGCACTCCTTCATCACCATTGCTTCCTGGTTCACTCTGACCCAGAGTGGTAATACCTGTTAAGGTCCCATCTATGGGTTAAATTGAAAATTTATTTACAAAAAAAAAAAATTGAGTTTAAAAAATTTTCTTCCAAACTATCGCTACAAATCTTTCGAAACGTTGCCAGCGTTAAATGACTCACCGTGGTTTATATGCTGTAAAACAAACAAATAAACAAACAAACAAATATCTCATCTACAGAAAGTGATGTTAATGTACACATAGGGAAGGCATTGGTCTGCTATAAACAGATTATCAGTTATATGGAAATCAGATCTCACTGACAAATTTTGTTTATAATTATGTATATTCAAATAATTTTTAATTAAAGATTAAAAGATATTATAATGATACTGTAGAGATGCTGATGGGTACACATCCTGCGTCCCTGACACACAAAAATCTAAAAGGACGCTGTAAAATCGTACCATGCGTCCCAGTGTTTTTCTTTTTTCTTCCCTCACCATTTCAAGCTAACTAAATAAATTTCAATAGTTTCTTAGAAATAAATTACACAGGATAGGTTATAAGGTAGGAGTTAGATGCCTTTAATTGGGACCCATAAATTTTCCCGGGGACTCATTCAAAGCAAATATGTGAGTCCAAGCTAAATCAAAAAGCTATCAGCATCACTGATACTGTAAGAATGAATGTTGATTTATTAACAAAAAAAAAAATTACAGATTTTAATTGTTTATTTAAAAAAATTTTCTATCTAGGTTGAATAGATTATGATAAAAGTACAGATTTTATCTTAACAAAGATAAAAAGACTCCCACCTTAAAATTTATATAATTTCCTATTTACTCTACATACTTTTCATGGTTTTAATAATTCCATCTTATCTGACTGAATTTAATCTCTGTTTCTCTCCCCACCCGAGTGAATGTTTACGTGTTATTCTGAAATAATCAATATCTTTATCTAGTGATGGCCACTGGTTGTTTTCTTTGGCAACATGTCAGATATTATCTAAATTGCTGTAATTATTTTTCCATTAGAACTTCATCTTTATCCTCATCTTGATTGTTTCTTTTTTAAACAGATTTAATTTACTTTATTACTCACCCCTTCCTAAAGTCTCTATATAGATTTTTGTTTTCAAAAGAGGTTGGTTGGCTGATTTGTTTGATGACATATCAACCTGTTTCAGGTCATTTAATGCCGAATCAAGTCATCTTGATATTTGGTTTCTTACAGTACCTGCTGTTGCTTAAATGGTCACCCATCTAAGTATTGAAGAGACTCATCACTGCTTAACTTTGGTGGCAGTTGTGATTAGATATCATCCCCCCCCCAACACTTATTATTTTAAAAAAAAAAAAAAAGAGAAAACCTTTTGCATATTGCATTAGGAGAGGGACTTGTGCTAAATCTAGTATCCCCCCCCCCCAAAAAAAAAGAATCAACCTCTTCCCTATGAATAACAGTTTGGTTCAGCAAGTAGATGATCAATTCTATGAACGTTATTTAAAAAGTTCTAAGCATCACCAAGATACTTTATGACTTCACTAGCCCAGTGATGCTGATAGCTTTTTAATTTAGTGTGTCCTGGGACACATGTATTTGATTTGAATGAGTCTCTGGGAAATTTGATGGTCCCAATTAAAGTTTCTTAATAAATTAGTTTTTATTTATGAATGACTAAATCCGTAATTTGTTTCCAAGAAAATATTGAAATGAATTTACAATTAGCTGGAAATGGTAGAAGAAGAAAAAAAACAAAAACACTGGGACGCATGGATATGATTTTTTATGCATCTCTTTAGATTTTTATGTGTCGGTGATGCAGGACGTGTATCTATCAGCATCTTTAAATGTATATATTGTAGTGTCTTCATATCTATCTAGATAAATAAGTAAATGACCAATTCTACAAGGGTAGGTCAAAAAGTTCTAAGCCTCACCCAGATATTTTATGACTGCACAATTTTTAGATTTGTCGCACACTTCTCACTTTTGTATGGGCCTCCTCACCTGCACAGAAATTAAAACAGAAATCTAAATTCTTTTTTTCTAGTTTTATAAGAAGAGCAAAATTAACCATTTTACTTTGAAGTAAGAATTGAGCAATAACATTTACTTGGCTGTGATATACAATAAAATTTGTTGGAATGGTCATAAGAGAAAAACTTATATCCCGCGTCTGTTATAGGCTGCCGAAGCACTGAGTCTTTCAAAGCCTCCATGCTTCCTGTGGTCCGCCGACACTATACCTGATGCCACTATCCACATACATATGCACACACGCGCACACATACATGCATATTACTACTGTAAACTGTTCCTGTTCCTGACACTAATACATTATTCTGTGTACTTGACATGCGACTTTGATGAGTTGTGGTGCACCTGAGCACTGTACACCATAAATTTCATTTCATTTCAAAAGAAAAGATAGATAGAAAACCTGAATCATTTTGAATTAATTTTTTATTATTAAACAAGAGAAATCAAAAGGAAAAGAAAGAGTTGGACTTCTACTTCAATGGATTGCTTAGTGAAAATGAATTAATAAAATTAGCAAAAAAAAAAAAAAAAAAAAAAAAATGCACCTCCAGGTACAAGTATTTAAATTTAATATAATTAAATATTATATTGAATTAGAAAGACTAATGAAATTAAATAAGAATACAAAAAAAGATTACATCTATTCTTAAAATTATACATAGGATTGATTTCAATACATTTGAGAATAAAATAATAATATTAGAAATCAATAGCACCAAGTAATTATTTATTAAACATGGTTTTGTTAAAACGGGTATGCAAATTATTCATACCATATATGATCAGAAATGCTGATAGGTATGAGTCTTGCGTCCCTGATGCACAAAAATCTAAAAGTATGCAGTAAAATCGTATCCATACATTCCAATGTTTTTCTTTTTTCTTCCCTCACCATTTCAAGCTCATTGTAAATACATTTCAATAGTTTCTTAGAAATGAATTACACAGGATAGGTTACAAGGTAGGTGTTAGACGGCTTTATCTGGTACCCATAAATTTTCCCGGGGACTCATTCAAAGCAAATATGTGCATCCCAGGATGCACTAAATCAAAAAGCTATCGGCATAAAATATACTATGTAAACATTTATTTCTTAATGATATATAACACACATCATAGGGTTTTAAACATAATTATAATATGGGCTGTTTTGAGGCAAATCTATCTTGGCTAGACCTTTATAGAGACATTGTTAATAAATAAGATGCCAATTAAAATTAAATATTGATTTATTTAATAACCACTGAGAATATAATGTAAATAACTAATAGAATTGTGATGTTGGTGGTGACATAGTTTCAGTTACAGACAGACAGACAGACACATAATCTCCATTATGATAAGAGATGTGATGTGGACCATAGATTATTAATTGAACAAGTGATTTCTTTAATTTTTGGCCACTTGAATAAATCATTTAATTCTCCTTGTTTTTATTGTCTGTTTTTTGTTAATCTTTATTTTCTTATCAATGTGTTTGTGTTTTATTGTTTTAGGAGCTGCAAGAACAAGTGCGGATATTGGTGGAAGAAAAAGAACAACTGCAAGCAACGTATATCTCCTTGCAGACAAAATTTGATGTAAGTTTTTAGCTTGAAGAATTCTTTTGCTATATTTATATAGAAAGGAAAAAAAAATAAATACTTGGATATTTACATTACATGGTAACATAGATAATAATTAACACAGCTTAACACTTGTACCCAGCTATGGTTAGTGGAATGAGAGGATAACCCCCATGGATTGAATAAAGGGTTGGGTTCAAAGCTCTGTGAAGGCCCGATTATGACAAGAAGGTTCCTGAGTTCGAAAAGGCTTCCTGACAAGAAATATCCAAAGAAGGCCAAAGGGCATATTAGCCGAAACGTTGTACAGATAAAAATGAAGATGAGGACAATAGTCTGAATAATCCAAATACTACAAATTGACATTTTTATTTGTAAATTTTTAGTTTGATTAAAATTGTTTTGATTTAGAAAAGATGATATCTTTTAATGAATAAGGATTTGAAGATATTAAGAAATTGAAACTTTTTATCAAAATGATTTGATTTTGTCATTAAATGACCTGAAAAGTGTTGATATGCTGTAAATTAAAGCAACCAAACATCAATTAGAAAACACTATTTTTCAATTAGTCACCTTCATTGGCTACACATTTTTGCAAGGAATAGGAGTTAGCATGTGACGCTTATAAGAAGATTGCTCTGAAAGTTTCAGTTTTGAATTGTTTCAGGATTTATTTATAGAATTCTTTCATCAAAAAATCGGTATATTAATAGTTGCATTCGCTTAATAACACATCCGTTATCATCTTGCAACACCCTCTGGTTAAAAATGAGACCATCCAAATCATCCAAGATGAATTCAAAAATGTAAATTCTGATTATCTGGTGTTGCTTATCTGCCAAATTTCTTAAGAGTGTTGTCACCTCAGCTACATAATGAACCATTCTGTTTTTATCATAAAGAAAGGGAAGAAAAAGGACATGCTATATAGAAATTATTTTATAACTATTTTGCAATAGTTCTTAAGTAGACACATCAAACATTATAATAATTAATAATTAAATTATCATACTCTGCTATATCCACAGGTCCTGCTAGTAAATTCTTAAAAAAATATTCCTAATTATTTTTATCTTTGTTATATATTTGAAATATTTTATTTTTTATTTTTTATTTTGCTGTAAAACATTTTTTTTTCTAAATTTTCCATGTCAAATAATCTAATTTTTTTGTATTTAAAATGTATTATCTAATTTTAGGATATTGAAAAACTGGCTGATACTGCTTGTGAGGAAAAGACCAATCTTACTCAAGAGTTGGCAGTTTTACAGAAAGAAAAGAAAGTATGTAAACTCTTAAGTTTACTAAAAATATTAATAACAGTATTTTTTCTTTTTTTTTTGTACTTGTAAAATCTTTTGTTTCTTTTATATTTGCTGAATAATTTTGAATATTTTTTCAAAATGGATGTCTATAAAAGTCCTGCAGCAGATTTAAAATGTAATAACAAAGATGGCCATCTTGTTGAAATGCAATAATCAAAACCCAAATAAAAAAAACAAAACTACAAGAATTGAACTTTCATGTTTTTTACTAAATGATTCTATCATTTGTACAATGTAAGTTATTAAGTTTAAAATTGCTGCGAGACTTTATGAACATTCTGTATTTAAAATTATACAAATTATGATTTCGTTTTAATTACAGTTACCATTTTTTTATGAATAGCAGGTAATTTTTTTCTGTATTTTATTGTGAAGATTATGAATATTAGTCTTTTTTTAAGTAAAAGGAGTTAGGAGGTTATCTTTTATATATTGTTTTTCTTTGTGAAAATAATTCAGAAAATCCCTGTATGTATTTATAAAATGTATGATATCTAATGGATGTGACACAAGGTCTATTATAAGTGAAGTACAGTGTTTTCAGCAAATTCAGAGTTTACTTCACTTAGACTTGTTGCCATTCAAGGCTAAGAAGCCCAGTCTTGCCCTACTATTTCCTCATAGCTAAGGGTAGAAGATATGGATTTATGCATTTTCAAAGTGAATCCAAATGGCCTTGTCCAGGATTTGAACTCGCGTTATCATGCCCTTCTTAAGATTATAACCATTATATCTATAAACAATGTAAATCCACCTGTTGCATACTCATCTGGTATCTTGAGATACTTAGCTTCTGTTTCTTCTATCTTCCATTTAGCTTGGCTTGGGCTGGATCTTTCTATCTCTGGGCTGTCTAGTGGCTGGATTTCTTAATCTGTGTTTCGGATCTTCTGTGTATTCTGGATCTGATCTGGGATGTCCTATGTTGTTATTTTATTCTTAATTGATGACCACAGGACTTTCTTTTGTTTCGAGCTTATTATTTTATGTTTATGAATCCACACCAACAAAGAAAATGTGTGGAGATTTTGGCTATTGGACTAGAGATGCTATATGTCTTATTTGTCACACCACTCAGCCGAATCTGATTTTCAATCTAACTTTCCCACATGCAATTGATCACACTAAACAAAACAGAGTAGGTCAACACAGGTTAAAAAGTGTCAATTCTCTTTCCTGTGTTTCCCACTAAACTTTATTTAAAATCTAATGCTACACTTACTGTACATAATTAATAGGCTACCTATCAATCATGTAACACACCTTTTAAATTGAAAACATATGGTAAATATTATGAAGCTAAAGAAAATGATGCTACAAGTAAATTTTATTTTCGGTTTGTTAATTTAGAAAAAAAAAAGATAATTTCATTTGCGTTAAAAATAAATTTTATTTAAACGCTTCAAAGTCAGTGAAAAGCTGTAAACTAATTTTTTCTGTTATTAAATTTGTACACATATGTTAATGCTGAAATATTTGAAATGCGTGTAGATTACTAGGTGAGTCAAAAGTTTTGCAATATTTGCAACTCTGGATGGTTTTTTTTTTTTTGTGATTGTATAAAGGTAACAAATCACATTGGACTGTGAGATGCTCAGCTCGCCTGATACTCTCAGAATGCTACTTGTTGTGATTTGCCTCCTAATGGCTTGGAGCACAGCCTTGGATCCATTTTTTAGGCCTACCTGACTTTGCCAGCTTTTGAGGTTCTTGCAACCTGAGCAAATTTTCTTTAAACCATCTGGTTACTTACTGTGATCAACTGTGCTCTCACTTTTGCACAACAAATGTTTTTGGTTTCTTCGCAATTTTTATGGCTCCAATTCAATTTGTAAAGCATAAATTCCCAAATTAGATGTATGCACACATCATTAAACTTTCAAATCACACACACATTGAAGTTACTGTACAACTACCATTAATACTACAAATCACAGTGAGTACCTTCCATGGCTTAAACTGCTTTGGTCATGTGATATATGTGCCTCAAAGTGCACATACCAAAATATTGCAACTTTTGACTCACCCTAGTAATTTAATTTTATTCAAAGTTTCAACGTCAGTTAAATTTTTTCGTCTTATAAATTGATATATTGTTTAATTGCTGAAAAATTTAAGTTGGAAATTTTAACATTTTTTTTTTTTTTTTTTTTTTTTAGCTAATTGATATACAGGGTGATTGTAAAGTAACCCCCATCACTATTTTTAAAATCTTATAATTATTTCTGATTATTATTTCTACAAAAAATGAATAAGAGAAGAACACAGATAACATGGAGTTTTAATTAAAATTCTATATGGGCACTCGCCTCCAGCCTCTGCAAGCTGCTCGAGAATTGCATCAACTAATCTCCCTAGGAACTTTTGTGGAATGGCAAAAAATAAATTCTCATATTCGTCCTTTAAGTTCTTCCAAGTCATTGGTTTTGTAGGGTAAACTTGCTCTTTCGACTAACCCCAAAGAAAAAAGTTGCAGGGTGTTAAATCAAGCTTCTGGCCAGCCAATCATGCAGCAGAAATGGATGGGTAGACATCTACCCATCCATCTTCCCAGTAAAAATGGTAATTCAGCCATTCATGAAAACAACTATAGCAAAATGTAGAATTGCACCATCTTGCATAAAAATCAAAGAATTGAGAAAAATTGTAACTATATTAAAAAAAATTTAGTTTAAAAATAGGAGTTATTTTTCAATCACTGTGTATATGTAAGAAAATGATTGAATTGCTTCTTATTAAATCATCAAAACATTTGATGTAATTATAACAATCTTTATGTTATTGTGTTTTTTAGGCGCTTGAGAACAGAATGACATGGCCTCTTCGAACAAATGAAGTTGATGAAACATGTCTTCTTCGTTTCACTTTATGCGAAGAGAACAGGAAACATGTCGCAAGAAATAAGGTCAAGCCATCACTTGACATTTGTATCTTTCCATTTTCTATCTCACTTCGATAAATTAGAAAAACACTCAGGCTTTTTATGAAAATACCTAATATAATTAATGATAATAATAATAATCAATATCATCATATTGTGCTAGTAGCATGGATATCTCATACAATCTCTTGCTGTCTCTACATTCATTGCTCTCAGGAGGGTCCTCTGTTCGCATCCTGCATCCGCGACTGGTCAATGTAGTCTTGCTGAAGCGGTCCATATCGGCCATACCCGATGAGCTGGTTCTCATAGTGAGAATGTGCACTTTATGAGTGGTTGTCACCGCTTACTCCGCAGCTTACCCAGCCATGACTTGATCTTGTCTCACTCGGATGGTCTGTGTGATAGGGAGCAATTGGCTGTACAGCTGAATTTTCTAGTAGCCGGTGTGTTCCGGACTGTTTAATATCGCACACAGCATTCTTTTGTAAGCTCCCATCCTCAGCTTATTCCTCTAGCACGTTGTTAGCGTCCCAGTGTGAAGCCATATGTAGTTCTGGATAACAACTACAGCTTGAAAATCTGTTGTTCTAATTTGTCAGTGAGATTGGATTTCCCTATGATCTGATTAGTAACTAATAAATAGAATTAAATGAGTACTTGATGATCATTTGTGTCAGTCTTTCTTTTTTTTCATATGATTGATTTCTACTTGGTGCAATTACTGTTTCATGTCATGATGAAACAATAGTTCCTACTACAATCACCAAGTAAGCAGCTTATAAGCCCTGTGACCACTAAACATTGCGATATTGTAAGCAACTGTGTTCTTTTGTAATAAAATGCTTCGTCTTATTCTCCAATTGCACCCTAAATGGTGACTATGCCATACAAAACACACCATACCAACCCTCTCCCATTGGGAAAAAAAGAGACTTTATTGTTATTAAGTGGTTGTTAAACTTTGATTTTTATCAATTTTTCAGTTATAGACATCTTGTTCTGCTATTTCAGCTGAATACTGTAGATAGTTGTGAGAGGGTCATTAATAACAAAGACTTCTTGTTTTGATGGCTTTTAACTATGTCGAGCCAATATCCTCTTTTCTGAAAAGCACATATTCAAATTTGTGGCAGTGGTTTTCACTACTTTTCACGACCTCCATGTCCTGAGGTAACTGCTCGTTTTCAGTTGGCGAATGTGGTGGTGCTAGATCAAGCATACTTGCTACACCTAGCACACTGGCATGAGATGTGAATTAGTCATCCATATTCTCATGACTGCTGACTGCTTTTTTTGATAACTTATCTATCCACACCCAGGTACCATTCATAGAATGTACAATAAAGACTCTCTTTCTTTTGGAAGTACATATTACCTGAAGAAGGTTAGAGAGTATTCGGTTGAAATGATTGATAAATAATCAAAACAAGGGTAGTTTAATTGTCCAAGAATCTTTTGATAGCAGGAAAGATATGAATCATTCTATTGATATTTGACTGTTGTCCTCATCTTTATTTTAGTACTAGAAACACAACGTTCAGGCTGCTGTAACTTCTGCCCTTGTTTATGTTTTTTTATTTAGCATTTAAAATCAAAATATCATTTACCTTAAATGAAGTCATCATCAGATGATAACCTTGTATGAAGGTACATAAGAACACACCTCACAAGGCGTTGAGGATACAGATGGGTAACGTTGTGTTTTATACCATTACACAATAAAGATGGACAACAGCCGAATATCCAAAATTAATTCATATCAAGATTATCTAAAAAATACGACTAATAAGAGAAGATTAATTCTAAAAAAAAAAAATATTGTGAAATAGATCCTTAATTAGATGAGTCTATTCTATTAGTGACCATCCTTAAGTAGTTGATTTGAGAGTTTCCTTCTCCTAATTGGTGCTAACCATGTTAAAAGCTCAGTCTACTACTATTTACCCATCAGCTGGAGGGGAGAGTAGTGGATTCATACCTTTCCCAGCGGAATTAGCATCTATGTGAGCTGTAGCTTGTCCAGATTTGAAACTTGGTTGACGGAGTCCTTTTCCTACAACTCTAACCATTAGGCCATGTGCCTCCAATTTGATCTTTGTATATTTCAAATTTCCTAATCTTTATTGTTTGTTTGTTGTCTAGAGTCTCAAAGAACAAATGAATGTGTTTGATCAGTGCCAGAGATGAAGTCTGCAAGCTTGAAGATGTGAAAGAACATCATTCAACGAATTTTTCTGACTCAATCACAATTGAGAATCTAAACTTCAATTGGAACATTTTGAAGAAAGGGGTAAAGGATTGAATCTGAAAGTCAGGTAAGTTAAGTTTCCAAAATTTCAACAACAATATAAAATTTGATTTTTAACCCCACCCACACAATTATTTTTTATTCCTTTTCTTTGTACAATTTTCTTTTAGTTTTCTTATTTACTATTTGTCCATAACCACTTTAAAAGTAACATTGTTTAAATCTTTGAATGTACACAAAACTATGATTCATCAAATTGTGCTATTTTATTGTGTTGTTGTAGATTTTTTATTCTTGTTTTGTTGTTGTAAAATTCTTATTTTTAATGCACTCTCATTTGTTAAGTAATTTTTGTTGCTTGTCAATTGCTTAGTGCACTGTGCTTTTTCTCGATGGCTGTGATGCTAATTCTTCTGGTTTTTGTACAATTTGGATTCGACCAAGTTTCAGCAAAGATTTTCCCTAAATGCAAGCATGTTCGTCATCAACATCCTTATTTTGAAAGGATAAATGATTTCAAGATTATTTTGATTTAATTTAGAAAAAGGCTCTCTATTATACGATGAAACATGGATTGTAGAAATTGCGAATAAAAAATTTTTGGAATTTGGATCAGCTTCAATTTTTGAATTTGTGATTTCTGAATTTTTGATCTTTAGTTTTTAAAAAGATGCAAATTATTGAGTTTGCACTTTTTACGTAAATACAAAATGTTAATTAAATGTGGTTAGTATCACGGACTCACAGGTAGATGAAAGATTACAAATAAAGGGAAAAAAACCCCACTAATGAATGATTAAAGGATAATGTCTTTTTTCATGTAGGATTCCTTCCGTCTGTTAAGACGTGGCGTAGTGTCATTTTTAAAATTTCCTAACATTTTTTTTTTTAACTGCATCTGTGCAAGGAGCTGGAACGGCCAATTTTTGAATGGCAAATTCTGTTGCAGTGACTGCAAACAAACGTGATGACTGTGGCAGTTGATGTTGTCTCTCTTTCATTTGGCTGTCTTTTTGGTGCTTTTTCCTCTTTTTCACTCCTTTCGTCCCTTGTCTGCAAGGAGGTGCCAGGCTGCTTGGTTTTTTGCACAACCTCTCATTGTGGTACTCTCCTCTACGTAGTGAAGCCTTGGTAGCACATACGTGCAACATGAGAGGTAAAGAATATGTCAAGTAGTAATTTCAAAGTGCCTTTCTGTTGTCATCACCAACATTGATCTTCTGTGGCCTGTTAATAAGCAATGTGGAATGGAAATAAAGATTCAGCCTCTTACATTAGCTTGAATTTTCACTTCTCTTTTTTTTCGCGGAAGACCTGTCTCAATGTGAAGCTGTTTCTTCACTGATTATGTCATAGGAAACCATGGCTGTAGTCAGTCAACTCTAACCACTCGCTTATTTTTTAAAATCTTTTGATATAAGCTGTCTGATGAATTGAATCTTGTTGAAACGCATTATCAGTGATGATAATCAGTATTCTTTTTATTTACTTTATTATACTATTCATTTCATTTGTTATCATCATTTTCACATTTCCCTAGAAAAAGGTTGTGATTATTATAAACTTTCTTTTATGATGGAACGAGTCTCAACAATGCAAGATAAATTAAGATAAAAGAGAAAAAATTTATCTAAAAGAAAAAAATCTGATATGAAAGCCCACAGGCGATGCTTAGGTGTCTCCCTCATCGACGGGACAAATCGCATCCACGTAGCATTAATTAAACAGTTAATTGTCTTACTCTGTAAATGGCTATTTACTTTCTTGTAGCTTACCATCTAATTCTTCACTTCATTATCTTCTCATCTCTTCAACAATTGATAAATAACTCATTTTTTGTACGGAGATATTCTATCAAAAAGGAGCCATAATGACAAAACCAAATTAGATGAAGGGATATATCTATTCCTGAGTCAATTTTGCAGTTATTATCATTCTTGGTGACAAAATTCGATATTTATTTTAAATGCATATATTTAAAAGATGGTTGTTTATTATGTGAGTACAATGATACTGTCTCTCATATTTCTGAATATGAACTTTGGCTGAATCCCTAAATGACAATAACCCCTTTTCTCATCCACTTCACTTTGTTCTTCTCGCATGTGAATGTTTTCTCTTCCTTTTTTACTAACCACAACTTTGCGATGACCCTTCTTCCTCCTTAATGAGTCTGCCATGATTGGATTTATTTGCTGGGTATGTGTGTTTGTGGCATCGATGCTGCTCCTGTGCTACTCGGTGGTTTCTTCATGGTTCTTTTGTAGCTTACTATGGCTTCTTATTTATCAGATCATTTGGTCTTTCAATCTACAGCAAACATCTTTTCTTTTTTTTTTTGCAACATCAGATTTTCTCTATACAATAATCAAGTTTTCATTCTAACAATCTGTTTCTCGCCTGTTTCTCAGAATTGATCTTTGGATAATTTGAATAACACATATGAATACATGTTCATTCATTTTGCCTAGAAGTCTTTACTGTTCTTCTTCCCTTTCTCTCCAACACTTTGTCAGTACAAATAAAATATTAAGCCTATAATAAAAAAAAAAACTTTTCTTAAGCAATTGCTCTTTGTATTATTTTTCTTTCTTTTTTTGATATTTCTAATGAATTTTTGTTTCTATTAAGATAAGGATTAATCCTATAAAATAATTTATAATTTTAAAAATGAAAATATTTGTCATTTTTTGCATCGATGTTAAATTCTAAACTAGCTCATTAATAAATGTGGATCACATTGTTTCTTTTCTTTCCTAGTAAATCATTGCAATATAAATGGTAAATATCTCACTGGATCTTAATTTTTAATACCATTCTGTCCACATAATAGTTCATGTTTTTTTACATATCAAATTTCCTACGTTAATGTGAGCACTATTAGGGGAAAGTAGTATTAGATTGTTTTCCTTATATAATTGAGGTGAACATCTGAAGTTTATAATCTTCACATCAAACAATATATACACATATTTAGTACATCTTTCCGGAAAATGCTTAAGACTTTCAATTAAAAAAAAAAGTTTTGGAAGAACTGGCAATACTAACATAATATGGACTTCGATAATTGCATAAAGAATAAAACATTTTAAAGGAAGATCCTATGATAAATTCGTAGACATTTTATTTCTTTTCAGATTATTAAATAATCTGTCTCATCTCCCTTCCGTTGTACAATCTAACTTCTTTAATCAAATGCATTCAACTCTTCACCTCTCGTTCGTTCACCCGCACCTCTCCGCAACAAAACATTTTATTCGAGTTTCCTTAAATAAAATCGTTGTTTTGTTTATTTTGCAGAGGACTAAGAGTGCACCATTAAAAATGTTCTCTCTCTGGAAAGTCTTTATCCATTTGCAATGATTCCTTTATTTATTTTTTATTTCAAGAATTCATAATATAATTATCTCACTAATGACAGAGAAAAATAATGATCTGCCTTAAGCAATAACATTCACACTGTCTATACTATATAATATATTTGCATCCTCATTAAGTGATGCCTTTTTTAATAAAATGTTGGCATATTTGCTTGTAGCGCTGGTTGCCTTCGTTC
>CM042146.1:74568031-74849259 GCA_023376005.1 Doryteuthis pealeii | reverse complement strand
GAGAAGAGAACAGAGATTAAAATTACAGTCAGAAATAAGATGCGAATTAATTTAAAAGCCATGAGAAACAGGTACTGAGAGTAAATAGGAAAATTATATAGAATTTTAAGTGAGCGAGCTTATAATTATCTTTGTTAAGATAAAATCTGTAACATTTTATCATAATCTATTCAACCTAAGATAGAAAAAATTTTTTAACTAAACAATTAAAAAAATCTTGTAATTTTTATTTTTTTGTTAATAAATCAACATTCATTCTTACAGTATCAGTGATGCTTGATAGCTTTTTGATTTAGCTTGGACTCCACATATTTGCTTTGAATGAGTATCCCGGGAAAATTATGGGTCCCAATTAAAGGCAATCTAACTCCTATCCTTATAACCTATCCTGTGTAATTTATTTCTAAGAAACTATTTTGAAAATTTATTTAGTTAGCTTGAAATGGTGAGGAAGAAAAAAAGAAAAACACTGGGACGCATCGGGTACGATTTTACAGCGTCCTTTTAGATTTTGTGTGTCAGGGACGCAGGATGTGTACCCATCAGCATCTCTACGTATTCATTATAATATCTTTTAATCTTTAATTAAAAATTATTGAATATACATAATTATAAACAAAATTTGTCAGTGAGATCTGATTTTCCATATAACTGATAATCTGTTTATAGCAGACCAATAGCCTTCCCTATGTGTACCATTAACATCATTTCTGTAGATGAGATATTTGTTTTGTTTGTTTATTTGTTTTTACAGCATATAAACCACGTGAGTCATTTAACGCTGGCAACGTTTCGAAAGATTTGTAGCGCGATAGTTTGGAAGAAAATTTTTAAACTCAATTTTTTTTTTTTGTAAATTAAAATTTTCATTTAACCCATAGATGGGACCTTAACAGGTATTACCACTCTGGTCAGAGTGAACCAGGAAGCAATGGTGATGAAGGAGTGCTCCACATTCCCCAGACCTCCAGAACTGGAATCTCATCATCAGTTAGAGTAACGTTATTCCCAAGACATGATGACCTCAGCCACCACCTTAGCACACTTGGTAAAAGGATTGGGGCTTGCCATAAGGGCAATAGGGTTGGGACAATCATATAGGGCTTGATGTGACCAGCTGATTGATTGGAGGGGCCTCTTCTGACCACCCATCTAGCCTAAGTAAGGGCCAAAGTGGAGCGTTGCATGTCATGGTACTCATCAACTAGGATTCTGTCCTTAAAAGTATCATAGGTCATCACCCACAGTCAACAAGTAGTCCCATTTGGGCGGGAGGGGTCTTACCCCTTGTAGAGGTGCAGTCTTGGATGAGATATTACTACATGAATTGTTCACCTCACAGATTAGTTAAAGCAACAATTCTTTCAAGCCTTATTTGTATCAGTGCTACTGTATGGCTGCATCACTTGGACCTTAAAAAAACACCAAGAAAATAAGGTTGATGAATGCTGTAGACAAACAAGACATGCTGGGCACTGCTGGAGAAATGGGGAGGAACTCATAAAGTGACGTCCTCCTGTGGAAACCAGCACATGGACATGCCAATGTGGGCTATCCAGTAAGAATGATAGGGACGGTTGGTGAGAGATTGCCATGGATTCCATGCTACTAGCGTGACATGATGATCATGATGATCATGATGATCATGATAAACAAGTTTAAAAATAAACCCAAAGAATGTGTCTCGTGACGTATATAGTAGTTAAAAAAGTAATTGACACACCCAATCCAGTTAGTGAAATATATTGTAAATAAAAAAAATCAGACACAACCCAATAGTTATGATATATATAAACTTTTTCTATTCATTTTTTTTTTCCAGTTACCAGAAAGCAAGATTTAAAAATAATCATGTTTTTGAAAAACGTTTTCATTCTTTCTTTTTATTTCTTAAATTTTTCTTTATTTTTTAATTCATTTAAAAAAAATTTTTTTTCATTTTTTTTATCATTTTTTTTTTTTTTAACTCATTCAAGCCTTTTTATGAAATGACAGAGTTTGTTTTGCTTCCTAATACAAACTGTTCTTTTTGGTTTTGAGTTTAGCAAGATCATGTTAAGCAAATAAAATAACTGATTTTTAACATCAGTTTTTAAATGAGACAAAAATTTAGAAATATTTTAACAAATCAATAAATTTTGCTTTGGGCATTCCACCATGGTGTAATGGTTAGCAAACTTGTCTCACAGGTCCATTACTACTGAATAGCGACCTCAATCCTCACTGGGTGCCCCATACTTGTGTCACATCTTACCCACAGCAAACATGTTGGGTACATACATACATGTTTGATCCAACATAGCATAATAACCAAACAAATCTAAAATTAATAATTCTTCAAGAATTTTAAGCAGACATTCTGGAATGAAATGGGAATTAGAAATATTAAAGGCAACACTCAGAATGAACATCACCCTGTTATCTAGGTAGGTTGGTTGGTTGGTTTTATGGCATATCAACACTTGTTGGGTTATTTTATGCTGAAGATGTTTTGTTTTATTCATTCTTGATGATACTCAATTTTTTTTTTAAATTCATTTTTTTTCTACTTAAACCCATAGATGAAACCCTAACAGGTACTACCACTCCGGGTCAGAGTGAACCTGGGAGTAATGGTGATAAAGAGGTACTCCACATTCCCCAGAGCTCCAGAATTGGAACTTCACCATCAGATAGAGTTTAACGTCATACCAGGACATTAAAGACCTCAGCCATCATCTTCTAACCACTTATATGATAAAAAAGGGTTGGGGGATTTGCTAATTGATCAGAGGGAGCCTCTAAAGGAGGAGGCAGTAAGTAAAAAATGTTTCTGGGACAAACAAATATCCTTTCCCCCCCCAAGTATTTTTTTTTTATTTTAAGAGTTTTCAGGATTTTTTTTTTTAACTCTGACACCAACGAATGACTTTTTTTTTTCATTTCTTTTTTCCAAATATACACTAAAAGTATAAGAATTACTGAAAATTTCTGATCTTAGCAATTTTAAAAAAAAGATTTGTCCTGTACCTATTCACACAAGCGTTGCGGGCAAGACTGCCATGGACAAACTGTTCTCCCAATTAAGAACAGTAAATTCAGAAACTGCCCTGCTTTTTATGCTTCCTCGCCGGCCGAAACCACTCCAACCATCAGGGGTGACAAGATGCTCATCAAGAGTCACCACTCACAACCTCGAGGTTATGAGTTTAATCTGTGGCCTAGTGAGGTAATTCACTTTACTTCCCATTACAATTTCTTAATCTGAATCTTTAGTGATTAAACAAATATGACAACAATCATTGATTGATTGATTAATTTTAATGCATGTAACCCCATCTAGGTTATTTTATGCTTAAAGATTAGAAAATTGTATTCATTGACAGAGAGGCTGACAGGTATGTGTCCTGCGTCACTGATGCATAAAAATCTGAAAGGATGCAGAAAAATCATATCCATGTGTCCCAGTGGTTTTTTTTTTATTCCCCCCACCATTTCCAGCTAAAAATAAATTCATTTCAATATTTTCTTGGAAACGAATTACACTGTATGGGGTACAAGGTAGGGGTTAGACGGCTTTAGTTGTTCATAGATAAAAACTCTGCAATTTATTAAGAAACTTTAGTTGGGACCCATCAAATTTCCTGGGGACCCATTCAAATCAAATCCATGTGTCCCAAGACTCATTAAATTAAAAAGCTGTCAGCATCACTGCATTATACATTTACATTTTTGTGTAGTTGTTACTTAAAACAACAATGAATATTTTCTAAAATTTCTATCTGCACATCAAAGAAAAAAAAAAAACAAAACAAAATTACCTTAATTTCTTCATTGTCTTTGGAGGAATTATTTTCTGTCTGTGAAGAATTCAAATGAGCCACTTGTTTTTTAAGACCTGAAAAAGGATTTTATAAAAATGTTTCAGATTTATTCAAAATTATACAAACAAAACACAACCAAATATCAATAAGGGGGAAAAGTCATTTCATTTACAAAACAAGGATTTATTTTTCAACATAATCTCATTCACAATTAAATTTACTGATTGATATTAACTAGCAGGACCTGTGGATATACCACAGTATGATAATTTAATTATTGCAACGTTTGATATGTTTACTTAAGAGCTATTGAAAAATAGTTCAATGTGTAAAAAGTGTATTAATCTTCATTTAACTCTCTCACTATTTTTTTCTTTGTTTTCATATTTTCATTATGTTTGATTGAAACAGATTACTTACACCCTCTCTCTATCTTTCTCCTAATCTCTTTCTTTCTTATATATTTTTCTGTATTGCTTGTCCTTTTCCTTCCCTTTCTTTCTTTCTAATACAAACGGAATGGTTCATTATTTAGCTGAGGTGATGACACTCTTATGAGTTATAAGAATTCGGCGGATAAGCAACATAAGATAATCAAAGATTTACATTTTTGCATTTCATCTTGGACAATTTGGATGGTCTCATTTTTAACGAAAAGGTTAATAAGATGATAATGGTTGGAAGATTAAGGAATAAGAGTATTAATATATAGATCATATAGATTCAACATTACAAAGGCATTTAGTTAACTACAGACTTATCAATCTAATGTTGTATTTGTTTATAGAACAAAATATAAATGTTTTGAAAAATTTTGAATTCGTGTATAATATTTCTGTAACAGCTATAGGTCATTTTTATTTATGTTATCCAGAATCAGTACATAGTTACATTTCATTCCCTAAAATCACTATAGTACATTTTGTATATTACTTTAGAACAGCAAAAATGGCACATTGTAGTGAAATTTTTGCTAGCACAATCCCAATAAAATGCTCTTCAAGAATAAATAAATTCAATTTTAACTTAATAATAATAGTGTAAATGTTTGTGCTTTACCCAATCATTATAAATTCTCAAGGGAGATAACTATTGTATGATAATTAGAGTACTTCCCCTTTTTATCTATTTGCAATTGATTATAATATCAATCTTAATAGCCACCCACCAAATGTTTAAGTGAGTGATAATGAATAATAAATCCCTTGATGTTGAGAATACTTTAACTTAATAATTCTATCCCAATTTTTTTTTAAATACCTTAAAAATGAATTTTAAAGGGAAAGAGAAAACTTTTCAAAATAAGAATTATGTTTGTGAAGCCATTTATCTAATTTGGATTATTTGGATTTTTTGGACTGTTATCCTCATCTTTATTGTTATGTACACAACATTTCAGCCAATGTGCCCTCCAACCTTCTTTAGGTGTTTCTTGTCAAACTTAGAAACCTTCTTGTCAAACTCAAGGAGCCTTCATGGAATTTCAAACTGAATCCTGTAATTAAATCCACCAGGGTAGACTGTTCTCATTCCATTAACCATGACCGGATACATGTGTTAAGCTATATTAAGTATTCTATGTTATCACCCATGGTCAGGATTGAACCTGCAACTAACATATTATCACTTAGAACTGTATTAATTCAACCCCTATATCCGTTGCACCATATCTCCAACTGAACAAATAATACAAACTATCAAGCTTCATCTTAATAAATCCAGACAAATATCATTTATCTAAGTTTACATATCCAATAATCTACCGAGAACCAGAGTCAAAAGTGATTGATAACATTGGAGCCTTGTCCTTTCAACAATCTAATTTCAGTAGAAGCAGGATTACCATCAAATTGGCAAAAAAAGGTAGCAAGCAAGCCATAACTCAAATATGGATCCTGCATTGCCACAAGCATAATACAGAGTGGTGATTTATTTATCTAAGCACTATATCCACACTAAAGTCAACAGCCAATCAGGACTCAGGGAATGATATTACCCATATGCAAATATGGAATATTCCTTAGTGCCAGCTGTTTCATGTCAAATTCACTCAGACTTAGTTGATTGTTCACTTCAACTGACAAGTTGGGCAATTCTACTATTTCAGTGACTGACTTCAACAGCATTCTCACTCACTCACTCACAATTTCCATCTAATGAAATCAAAATGTAGACAACAACAACAACAACAACAACAAAAGTAATGACCTAGATGTCATCGTCCTTAGTAGACTAAGAAGTCAATTCTGTTCACAGAACAAATTACATTTGACAGTAATGCATATTAACTGACATATATTATTAGATTCAGAATAAATAATTGATGAGAATCTTTTCAGTTCACAGAACAGAATTACAAATTTGAAGTTCCATGCATCATTATCAAGACTATTCGATTCAAAGTAGATATTTACCCAACCTGTCTACCATGAGTAGGATGTGACACAAGGTCACAAGTATCAAGCTCACTATTCAGTAATGATGGATCTGTGTGAGTAGCTTGCTAACCCATTACACAAAGATGTGATGTCTTTATTACCCCCACTCATTTGCTATGGGTAGGATGTGACACAAGGTCTCAAGTTTGGGGCACCCAGCAAGGATTTTCAGTAGCAATGGATCTGTGAGACTAGCTTGCTAACCACTGCACCACGAGGGGACCCTCTTGTTACCCGAACTGTTTGCCAAGGGTAGAATAGGATACAAGATTAAAAGTATGGGACGCCCAGTGAGGATCAAACTCACTATTCAGTAGTAATGGATCAGCAAGACTAGCTTGCTAACCATTACACAATGATGAGATATCTTACTATCCCATTCAAATATAACAAGTGAAAGCGTTATTTACATACATGAATTCAAATGGCCTGTTAATATAGAATTTCTACAAAAAAGATAAATATAGTAAATATATAAAGGTATACTTCTCTACTCTAGTAAAATAAAATGCCATAAATAATTGATTGAAAGTGTAGTAACACAAAGCAAAGCATATCAGTAATAATCAATAAAAAAAAACTTTATTACTCTGTTTCATAATAATTGTTAGATTTACAAGGGTGAGTCAAAAGTTTTGCAATATTTTGGTAACATCAGGCACAATTTGGCAGTTCTAGATGCATTTGCCAAGGTAATGAACCACACTGAACTATGAGATGCCAAGTTCACCTGATACTCTCAGATTACTACTCACCAGGTTTACCTCTTTATGGCTAAAAGCACAGCTTTGGAAATTGGAATCTATGGTTTTATCCCTTTCTGATCTTGCCAGATTGTCTAGATTTTTACAATTCAAAAAAATTTTCTTGAACCCTCTGGTTACTTTACTCGGATCAACTGCACTCTTTTCACACAACAAATGTTTTTAGTTATTTCCGCAGCATTTATGGCCTGATTCAAACTCATAAACCATAAGTTCCCAATGTTGCACATTCATCTGTGCAGCTTTTAAATCACATGCAAAGTGAAGCAATGCACAATATGTCATCGCATCAATTACAATGATACTACCAAACATAGCAGGTACCTCACACACCTTTAATTGCTTTGGTCATGCGATGTACAAGCCACAAACTGGCATGTACCAAAATATTGCAAAGCTTTTGACTCACCTTAGTAGTATATGAAATTTCCACCTGAATCTAACAATGATTATGGAACAGCAATAGTATAAAGCAGTGGTTCACGAGGGGAGAGGGATATCCCCACCCACCCCAGGGACCATATAACACTTTTTGGAGGCATGTGGTGTAGTGGTTAGAGTAGTGGGAAATTAACTCGTTCAAATCTGGAACATAGCTGTTTGCATTTCACATAGCACTAATACCCTTGGGAAAGGTATGCATCCAACTACTCTCCTTCCAACTATGGGTAAGTAGTAGGGTAGGCTGGGTTCTTTAACCATAGCTAGATAACCAGTCTAGGAGAAGGAAAACTGAATTCAAACCTGTTAAACTCTGCTTAAGAAATTGACCTTGTGTCACATCCTGCTTGTGCAAGGGTTTAGTAAATATATATAAAATTTTTTGGGGTCCAGGTAAGTAAAAAAATATCTAATCATAAAATACAATAAGATTTTTAAACGTAGAATTGCTATGGTGAGTTCATCAAAGTAAAATAGGAATCAAAGGAGTCCAAAAGTAAAAAGGTGAAATCCACTGGTATAAAGTATCATCCTTCATTGGTCATAGTCACGGTATAAGCACCAGGTCCTGCTATATCACCTAAGTTAAGCAGTGATGAGCCTGTTCAATACTTAGATGGGTGACCATTTAAGCAATAGCAGGTACTGTAAGCAATATCAAAATGACTTGATTCAACATTAAATGACCTGAAAAGGGTTAATATGGTGTAAAACCACAACAACCAACATTAACTTAATAGAATTTTCATGATACAAAATGTGAAGTAAATTCATTATCAACCGTAACACATCTGTGACTAAAAAAACAGAAACCATTTTATTAAAGCTGCTGTCACATTCAGAAAAATAAAACAATTAAAATAAAAAAGGAAATTTGAATAACTTTATAAAAGTTCATTTGTTTTTGTTATTTTCTAAGCAATGAAATAATGACACCCCCAAAACAAATGACATCTGGGAGAAAATAGTGGGAGTATGGATTAAATGGAATTATTTTTCTAATATAAAATTAGATATTTATTCTCTTGCAATAAAATATGTAAAAAGAAACAAAAATGTTGAAAATGTGACAGTAAATAGGTTGGTTTTTTTTGGGGGAGGGGGGGTAAAAAGAAATACAGTTTAGGAGAGAAAAACAAATTTTGAAAGTTAGAATGAACGTAAAAATTCAACAAAAGTAACAGATCACAAAATAGGCAGAAAAAAAAAACAGAAAAAAAATCTCTAATCAAATTAAAAACTCCAAAATTAACAAATATCAAATAAAAATTCTTTAAACAAAAAAACTGTAGTAAAAAAAGTTTAAAAATGATGGATAAAAAAATACCCTAATATCTATGTTTTCAAAACAGGATATACAAAACTAAAAGATAATCTTTTAACTCTATCATTGATAATATTTAACTAGTATTTTTTTAACTCGTATTATTAATATCATTTAACTAGGATTTTTTAATTCTTATCATTAATATCATTTAACTAGTATCTTTTAACTCTTATTAGTAACATCATTTAACTAGTATTTTTTTAACTCTTATTATTAATATCATTTAACTAGTACTTTTTTAACTCTTATTATTAATATCATTTAACTAGTACTTTTTTAACTCTTATTATTAATAACATTTAACTAGTACTTTTTTAACTCTTATTATTAATAACATTTAACTAGTATATTTTTAACTTTTATTATTAATATCATTTAACTAGTACTTTTTTAACTTTTATTATTAATATCATTTAACTAGTATTTTTTAATTTTTATTATTAATATCATTTAACTAGTATATTTTAACTTATATTATTAATATCATTTAACTAGTATATTTTAACTTTTATTATTAATATCATTTAACTAGTATATTTTAACTTTTTATTATTAATACATTTAACTAGTATTTTTTAACTTTTATTATTAATATCATTTAACTAGTATATTTTAACTTTTATCATTAATACTATCAAGTATCTGTTAACTTTATTATCAATATTCAACTAGTATTTCTTTTAATTCTATTATCATTATTCAAAAATTATTTATTTCATATTATTTTTGTTGCTTTTTATCACAACTAAGATTGTTATTTTATAGCCATTGAGTAAACAGCATAGATTAGAGACAAGCCATCAACAAGATTTGAACCTGCATCCTTTATCCTTGAGAGCTTTCACCAGTAAACCCTCAATCAAATAAGAAATACAAATAGATTCTTTCCTTGATGTTATCAATTTTATTACATTAGCTTGTTTCTTGTTTAATAGCATATCAACCTTTGTGGGTTATTTAATGTCCAATCCAAGAACAGTAGTGGTAATATTTAACCCATAGCTGGGAGAAAGAGGAGATTCATACCTTTCCCAAGGATATTAGTCAGAAAGGAAACATGATAGCACGACTGGAGTTTGAACTCGCTTACTACAATGTCATAGTCCAGCACGTTAGCCACCAAACCACAGAGACTCCTCTTATTACATTAGTAGTAGGGATATAATAGTCTTCAAATTTCTTAGATAAGAAATTGTCAATTAAAATTATAGAATAACAATTAGTCTACATAAAAGCAACAGAAATAAAATGAAGATGAAAAATTGACAAGGCTTCATCTAAGAAATTAAAATAATTTTTTGTTTTCATATAAAACAATTAAAAAAACTATCTACATTAATAAAATATAAAATAGGAAAATAGTTTACAAAACAATTTCTTTTTATTGTCAATAGTTCTTGAATAACTAACATTTTTAATCAAGTTCAAACCCATTAGATTTATATGAAACATTTCTATAAGAAAATACTGAAAAGTTCTCAGTCTAACAAAAGTGTCAATGAACCAAAGCCATGAAACATGCTAGCCTACAATACTGATCATGCAGTTCAACACATTTAGCACATTGTTTTCAAGATTTTTTTTACCCTTCAGAAATGGAAAAAATAAATAAATAAATAAAATTTAAAGAAATTCAGTAAAATAGGACATTTCCCTTTTTGTTTAGGCCAAGAATTTTTCAGCACTTTTTTGTAAATTGTTTAAATATCATCCAAGCAAACTGCTAATTAGTCAACAACTGTTCCCAGCAAAAGTGAAATATATATAAGATTATTTCTTTTAATAAAACCAACAAAATATATTCAATATAAAATCAACCAAAAACAAAAATAAACTTTAAAAAATAAACACAAAACACAAGATTATTAACAACTTTGATGGAGTGGCCTATTGTTGGTATCAGCTGGACAGCGAGGGAGTCTATCTCCTTTTTGCAAGTGCTAGACCAGGGAGATTATCCAATCTGTGCTACTCATGCGCTAAGTTGTCGGGGAGCGATAGCAAACCCAGAACCTGGGGATTCCTAGGCCAATGCTCTACTGACTGAGCTCAATCAGATATTTTTAGTCAAACAATGAAACTTGTCTTTTTTATTTCCACTAGAAAATAATTGGCTATTTTCTATGCATCATTAAATCTTGAAAACCTGTTCAATACTGACTTAAACTTTTTGCAAGCAGAGCAACATTTTCCGTTGCCAATGGTACACAGACGAGAGCAACATTTTCATTGCCAATGGTACACAGACGAGAGCAACATTTTCATTGCCAATGGTACACAGACGAGAGCAACATTTTCATTGCCAATGGTACACAGACAAGAGCAACATTTTCATTGCCAATGGTACACAGACAAGAGCAACATTTTCGTTGCCAATGGTACACAGACAAGAGCAACATTTTCGTTGCCAATGGTACACAGACGAGAGCAACATTTTTGTCCTTTTTTGCAGTAAATCAATGTAAGGCATTGACCAATTTAATGTTAAAGCATAGTCTGCAGACTTTTTCCTTGATCTCCATCAAACCGCAATGAGATATAACAAGTCTTCAAATTTCTTAAATAAGACATTGTCAATTAAATTTGTAGAATAACAATTAAACAGAAAAAAAGAGGGATTGAACCAAAGGCATGAAACCAAACATGCTATTCTAAATACTTATCATGCAGTTCAACACACTTGGCACATTATTTCATGAGGGTTTTCTTTTACCCTTCAAAAATGAAAAAAAGAATTCTCACTAATGGTATAGGTAGAGTGATATATTATCTTTTTCATGGTAACTCAATGTAAGGCATTTTACTATTGGTTGTCCATTGACAATGTTAATGAATAGAAATGAATTTTCTCCTTTCTACAAGGATTGAAAAAAATTATCTGCCTGCAAAAAGGTTCAGTTTTATTTTTAAAATTGTAAAATGAAAATTAAAAATCTGTTTTACGTTTAGTACATAAACTTTATATAAAGGAACTAAAAAAAATTTTTTTTTTTTTTTAAATCAGATTTTAACAGGAATTCAAACAACAAAAACAAGGAAAATGCATAAAAAGTAATAAAAAAATTTAAAAAAGAAACATGCAGCAGAAAATTGCACAAAGTGCACTCAAATGAAAAACTGAATGACAAAAAGGATTTTTTTTTTCTTTTATGTTTTTTTTAATGTTTTTTTTCTTGCAGTTGATCAGCCTGGGTATTAAACAAAATGGTGGGAAATACTATAAATATCTGTCATCTCAGATATATGAAGATAAAATGGTTGTATTCAAAAATGATACACCACATAGAGATCAACACTTTAAAAGTGGGATGAAATTTAACCCAAAATGATTCAAAAAATTAAAATGTATGAATTCAACATTTTTTTTTCAAGTTTTAAAACTAATCTGAGTCAAAACTGAGTCATGGGGTCAGCCACGGAAGAGTGAGCATACAACAATTCATTTTAGATTTTATCTTGCTCTACTGGAAAGTACTGAGCACTTTTTGGATTTTTGAAATAACATTTTTAAAGATTGAAATGAAATTCAACTGGGACACCAGTGTCCAAGTGGGAGTGAAAGGTTTCAATATCAATGAGTTTGTTTTTTTTTTTTTAATCAAACAAAAAATGAATACTTCAAATCATTTAACAATTTTAAAGTATGAACATATATAATATTTTAAATTGTTTATCCTCATATTTTATATACATGAATGTGATATCAATATGAATTTATCAAATTTAGATAGATTTTTTAAAAGTTTAACTTTAATATTGATGATGATGATGATGATGATGATCTCAATAACAAGGCAAACTTCAAGCAGAAATTTATAGAAACATAAAAATGACTTGTTAGTAAATGTACTGAAATTCAAGCCATTACAAACACTAAAAACCTCAAGCAAGGTCTTGATTTAATCCTGATTACAAATTGGTGTGTAAGAAACAAGTCATTAAATGATGCAATTGCAAAAGAAATGCAGAAACACCATTGCATGTCATTTTATTCAAAAAATAAATTTGCATATTTGTCAGCCCACACAAAAAGAACCTAAATGAGGCTGATGGAGAAAATTATATTTACCCTGGGTTGATTTATTAATGTCTGGCAATAGCCTGGTCTGCAACCCTGCAGAAACATTGACAACAGAGCATCTTTCAGATGAAAGAAATGCAAAACATCTACAAGAATTGATTTACCATTTTGGAAGCAAGAATTCTTCAGTCTAACATCTATATTAAGAATTGAAAAGAGTTTCTTTGTCTGTCCTCTATAGACAACCAAACAGTTTGGTTTACAGCTACCAAATTTTCATTTTATACTAACTTGATCTGGTGGAAGACTTTAATATAAAAAAAAAAAAATATTCTATTTGCTGACAAGAAAAAATAATAAATTTTGAAAATTCAAAAACGTTTCATTTCTTAGTTAAACATTTAATCTGTTTCATTTAGGTGTTATAAAAAAAACTACAGCTTAAATATTCTAAAAACTTTTGCTATCTGTAGAAGACCTGTACAATATATGAAAATATTGAACAATACTGAAAAAGTTATTAAAAATACATGGTGTCCAGAAAAAAAACTGACTTCATTTGAAATGTGAATATCTAAGCCTATTCAATTTTGTTTGCTTAGGACTTGTAATTATAAGTCCGAAGCAACAAAAAAAATTAAATAGGCTTCATGTTGAATAATAAAAGATTTATTCATCAAAATTTAAACAAGATGCTCAGAGGGAAATAAAATCTATAATCGATTTCTCAAAGCCTCACACTTTTGTTTGACTGTGTTTGAGAATATTCTAATACACAAAATGGCTTTTCATTGCTAGTGAATGTCATTCTTACCCTTAGGAGGAAAAAAATGATGTTTACGGTTTTAACCTTAAACTTAGTTTTTACACACTTTGTTAAAATTTGAGATTATTTGAGCAAGAATTGGCTATATTATTAAACTAAGTCAATTTTTTGGGACACCCTGTACACTTATGTCATAAAAAAATACCCCCAACCCCTATATCATACAAACATGATAGACTAACATATAAATATCAAAAATCGTTTCAAGTTACTTCATTTTTCTAAACAAGATCAACTTTACATTTTTCTTATCAATTAAACATTTAATCCAACAATAATTACAAACATCAATTGCTACAAGAAAATATAAATAATAGACAAATAGATTGGGCAATTATATTTTTCATCTCATCAAGTTAATTGTTCTGTGAAAAACTCCAAAGAGTTTTGGAAAGAATTATTTTTTAAATGTTTAGTAAGACAAGTAATTCATTAAATTTTTCTTTTAAAGTTTGGAAATTTCAATGTTGTGTGATTAGTTAGATCTTGCAGCAATATGGCTTCCCACTAATTTTGTTTCTTGTTAGAGACTCACTTTTTATTGTTAAAGACTTCCCCTATAAATGAGAAGCCTCTCTTTTTATTGTTAGAGACTCTCCCTATAAATGAGAACCTCCCTTTTTATTGTTAGAGACTCTCCCTATAAATGAGAAGCTTCTCTTTCCAAATAAAGAATAAAAATTGTATTTTCATATCAAAACCATTTGGTCATTTAATTGACATCAAACCATTTGGTCATTTAAGATATTTTCATGATTATTGAGGACAGACAAAATTAAAGCCACAAAGATAAAGATATGAGTTGAAATAAATTCTTATTAAATATACAAACTGAACCCTTTTCGTCTTTTAACAAAATCTTGCTTTACAATATTATCCACTTATTTGTCAATTGACTTACTCAACACAACGTTCATCAAAAGAAGAACTAACAAACTTTACAAGTCTTTCTACTGCACACACTGGGCTCATTAGCATTAGTAACCAGTCTAAGAGAAGGAAGACTCTAAATTAAAACCTCTGCTAAAAAAATTGACCTACTGTCACAATCTGCCCATGGTAGAAGGGTTGGGTAAATACATACAAGTCTTTGTATGTTGCTCTATTCTAGGCAACAAACACATTGGAGACTTTCCAGTTGTTTTAAATTAGTAATTCTTCTTTCTCATAACATTAGATTTCATTATCATCTGTTCATGACAACATGAATATCTATGACTCTCCCTCGCCAACCATCACAAATGGTCATTGCCCCTGAAAAGTCCTCCACACAGTATCCTGATTCTGCACAGAGCTGATTGAATTAGGTTTTTGTGGAGGTCTTTTGCATCAGCAGGGGATACAGTCTTATTCTAAGCCCCACTGATAAGATGTTTTACTTATCTTGTACTATATAATGATAATAATAATAATGATATCAGTTTTATAATGTTGTCGGGGTAGCCTAATGTCAGTATCAGCCAGACAGCAAGGGAGTCTATCCCCTTTTCACTAGCGCTAAACCAAGGAGATTGTTTTTGCGTCTGAGGTAGGGCACCACACCTATCATCAGCTCCTCACTTCACCACACCAATCACTGTGCTACTCATACACTGAGTTGGCGAGGGCCGGTATCGAACTAGGAACCTTGCGATTCCAAGTCAAGTGCTCTACCAACTGAGCTAAACCAGTCCTAACTTATCTTAACCCATTGATATTGTATCATGATATTTAATTTTCTAAATTATCATTACTAAAAAAAATAAATTTCAACCGGACATTTCTAACTTTGTGCACATCATTCACTTTTATTTCATATTTTAAGACAATGATATCCAGAATTTGCTTTCACGGCACAGACAACTCAGGAATAATCTTAACTAACGTCACCATTTATTTAATTTAGTTTAGAAAAAAGAAAAGAAAAAAAACAGTAAATGAAAATTACAGTAATCTAATCTTGTTTTTCAAACACCCTATATAATTCTTATATATTTTTGAGCCACAACTCTAAGGCAGTAACAATCTATGCCAATATTTTAATAGTTACTAGCAGAGCTACCCGGCATTGCACAGGATTTCAAAAGTTAACAATAAATCTCTTATCTATATTTACATATAAATTAATAAAAATCATTTTTCTGTATATTTGTTTTATTACTTTTATTCTTTATATATTCTTGTTTTTAAGTTGTTCATTATTATTATTCATGTTTGTATTTTTTCTTTTATTTGCCTTTTATTATGTATTATCTTTTATTAATTTGTTCTATTTTAATCATTTTTTAAATTAATTTCTTAGTATATCATTGATTTATACCCTTATTATATGTTTATTTAGCTTTTCTTATGGAAAATGAGGCATAAAAAGTTTTTAAACCCCTTGGACAAAAGTAAGGTGTGGATTTTATTGTACATTGGTCTTTACTGATCTCCACCAATTTTCTTTATGTACAAATATACATAGACATACAGAATCTTTATTATATATATATATATATATATATATATATTCGACCTATATGTATCTTCCTCAACAATGTATTAAAATATCTTATTTAGATATTCAGACATTATAGAACATATATTATCATACATCATAACCCCCCTCTTAATAATGAAGTATATTCAATTTAGTTCCTTAATTGCCACTAATTTACCTAAAAAAAAAATTTGATTTGGTTAATTTGACATGTCTCACAAAATAATATCATTTAGTTTTGCAAATAAAAAATTTAAAAATGTCTTCTGTTGAATTATTCAGTCTATATGTGAACTCCGATAAAACAGAGATCATGTGCTTTAAAAAGAAAGGTGACATCTCCACACTTGGTAAGCCTCTAAAGCCAGTAGAACAATTCACCTACCTAGGTAGTAATATCTCACCCACAGAAAGTGATGTTACCGCACTCATAGGGAAGGCATGGTCGCTATAAACAGATTATCAGTTATATGGAAGTCAGACCTCGTCAACAAATTAAAGCAACAATTCTTCCAGGGCGTAATGGTATCAATGCTGCTGTATGGCTGCACCACTTGGACCTTGACGAGGCGCCTGGAAAATAGACTGGATGGGAGCTGCACAAGGATGCTGCGTGTGATCTTGAACAAATCGTGGAAAGAACATCTCACAAGAAAGCAGCTATATGGCCACATGCCCCCTGTCACACAAACCATCCGAGTAAGACATGCCAGACACTGCTGGAGAATGTAAGGATGAACTCATAAGCAACACCCTTCTGTTGAAACTAGTACATGGACATACTAGTGCAAATCATCCAGTAAAGACCTACATAGACCAGCTCTGTGCAGATACTGCATGCTGTGCAGAGGACCTCTCATGGTCAATGAATGATAGGGATGGTTGGTGAGAGATTGTCATTGATATCACTGCTGCTGGCACGACATGATGATGATGAAGTTATAAACAACTTCCTATCAGAAATGAATAACCATCAATGTTGCATTCTGGGAAAAATTAATCTTCTAATTACTTCTTTTTTTTTTTTAAACCTGACTCATGTGAGCCATTTAATACAATGTTTCCTGCATGGAAAAGGACATCTTGCCAATGTTGGATTTAACTACTTGGAACTTTACCCTTTCTAGATTTAATACTAAACTGTATTATATAATCTTTATTGGCTCAGAACTTGATACCAATCATTTATGAGTCAACTAGAAGACTTTTCAAAAGTTTATTCTCTGTATGACTGTTTAATATCTCATATCTTCCAACTGCTTCCTCACTGAATGTTTGTTTTTAATGAAGAACCTTATAAATGTTAATAAAACAAATAAACAGATGGAATTTTTGTTAATAAATAATAAACTTACTTTCACATTGAGATCTGGTTTTTTGAAGTGTGATGGTTTGTTTCTTGATAAACTTCACCAAATCTTCTCTTGACAATGTATCCAACTGAAAAATCAAAAATGAAATATTTAAAAATGATGAATACGGTGGATTTTATCAAAAATATATTTAAGAATAATATAGGAATACTAGCAGGATTTGTGGATATACCACAGTATGATAATTTCATTATTACATTTGATATGTGTAATAGCTGATCCCCCCCCCACCCGACATAAGTGGTAAAGAACTGCCTGTGTCGTGCATGAAAGCCTCGAACGGCAAGAGGTGTAATTTACATAACAGCTAGGCGAATTGTAATAAAAGGCAGTTGTTCACACTGAGGCAGAACAAACCAGGCGGTGGGTGGAGTGACAGTGTTGACAACAGAGAAAATATTGTTTATTGTTTGTTTATCCAAGGATTTGAATCAGCAAGTCTAAGAATTCGAGAAAGAAACTGTTATAGGTGATATACCCTATATACTAATGGAATGCGCCGACAGTTACTATAAGTAACAGGGACAATTATGGCTTGGAGAGTAAGCCAATGCGAGTCAGCTCATAACTCTATTTGTCGGATGTAATTCCCACTTCTCTATACTTAATTGTCTACTCTTTAGTTAATACATTTGTAACCCGTCGTTTTGTTTTTATTTGACCCCTTAAAACCCCACAACAGAAAACGGTGTTTACTGAGAGTCTGTACCCAGTTAGAAGATTGTCCCAAACTTTTTCTGTGTTGGCTTTTCTTCAATATGTTTACTTAAGAGCTATTGCTGAATAGTTCAACATGTAAATAGTATAATAATCTTCATTTAACTCTTTTTTCCTTTCCTTCTTTTCATCTTCTAATTATGTTTGATTAAAACAGATTAGCATTATTGATTCCATGTGCTCACCCCTTCTCTCTATCTTTCCCCAACTCTCTTTCTTTTTTATTATACTTTTCTGTGTAGCATGTTCTTTTCCTTCCCTTTCTTTCTTTATAATAAAACCGGAGTGGTCCATTATTTAGCTGGGGTGATGACACTCTTAAAAAATAAGAATTCGATGAATAAGCATTACCAGATAATCAGGATTTACATTTTTGCATTTCATCTTAGATGGTTTGGACGGTCTCATTTTTTAACCAGAGAGTGTTGCAAGATGATAACAGTTGTATTTTGTAGGAATACAAGTATTAATATATAGATTATTTTACTTATAGTTTAGTTTATCTCTTTTGGAAACTGTAAATGGGCTGAATTTTTTAAGGTTTACTTTATTCTAAGTAATTTAAAAACGTTAGTCTGGTCTTCTGTTCTCCCATAAGCATTGTTGGTAAGACCGCTACTAACAACCAGCTAAGAACAGTAATTCACCACCGAGAAAGACTGCCTCTGATTTTATACCTCCTCACTGGCCAAACCACTTCAACCAACAAGGGGTAACAGGAGGCCTACCTGGAGGTTGTGAGTTCAATCTGTAGCCTCACAAGGCAATTCACTTTACCTCCCCCTAAATACTTTTCAATTATAATTTCTATCTAAAAATGTTCATTATATTTTGAATATATATGTATGCATGTGTTTACCAACCCCTCTGCTACAAGCAGGATATGACACAAGGTCAATTTTTATTGAGCAGAGTAAAGTTGGTCTAAGTTTTCCTTCTACTAGATTGGTTTGCTTACCAAGGCTAAAGAACCTAGTCAGCCTATTTACCCATAGCTAAAGAGGAGATAGATTCATGCCCTTCCCAAGGTATATGAAAAGCAAGCCGCCTCATCCAGGATTTGAACTCAGGTCACCATTTCCTACAACAATAACCATTACGCAAGTGTACCTCCATAATATTTATGTATGTATATATAATTGTAAATGCAACCCAACAAAAACAGCACATCATAGTGAGATCCGTATTAGAGCAATATACTTAATACGCTTCAATTTAGAGAATAAAGCAATTTCCAGTCTAATTTGTAACTGAATGATTATTCTCCATGGGTCTGCATTCGTGCAGAACATGATTTTTAAAATCATCCAAATTCCCAATATAATGGAGATAATTATAAAATGCTAACTAAATCCATCACTCCTACCTAAATAGAAGCATCAATATCATCATGAAACTCAACAAGTTAACAGGTCAAATAGTTCTGTTTAAAAGCATATATATATATATGCTCCCAAAACCTGGTAGAGCTTTCTAGGAGCAATTTTAATTGATTTTCACCACTAGCATAAAGCAATGATTGTCTGTTGTTTACAGATTTGATATCTCTGGTGATCGTAAAATATATACACAGATGTATGTTAAACAGTTAAAATACCACTCCTCAATGGCAACTGTCGATGGCCGAGAGGTTAACGAACCAGGCTGATGAAAAGTCAGTCAGGTTTTGCTCCTAGTTGGAGATAGTTGCTGTGTCTAGCCACACTGATGAGACATGAAACGTTGAAACACAGTTTCTATGGAGTGGTGTGATATAATGGTGACTGTCGTAGGAAATGGACACAACAAGACAAGTTCAAATCCTGGACAAGGCTGTTTGCATTTCACATAGCACTAATACCCTTGGGAAAGGTATGAATCCAACTACTCTCCTTGTAGTTAGGGATGAAGCGGGCTCTTTAACCTTGGTCAGGCAATAATTTGAGGAGAAGGAAAACTCTGAATTCAAACTTTTTAAACTCTGCTTAAGAAATTGACTATGTGTTACATCCTACTCGAGCAGAGGGGTGGGTAGATATATATATATATAAATATATATAAAGAATAAATACCTTAGAAACTGGACTTTTGCCAGAATCTGGTGCCGGTGAACTGACTTCAGCTTCCTGAAAGAGAGAATATTCATTCAGTTGAATGGACAACAGACAATTAAAACAGAATACAAGATCAAATAAAATCCATTTAAATTACACAATGCTCAAGAATATTTGTTTCAAATTTATGCAATTATGAATATTTATAAATTGCTGGGCATTTTTTAACACATTTTTATTTTGTAATACCAACACCAACAAAAGAATAGACTAAGTTGATATGAATCTGCTTATAAAACTATTTTTAGCTTGTATAGTTTACTAACAGGTTATATTAATTTCATACAATTATTTCAAACTTGAGAAAATCATTTTCCCAAGTGACAACCAAAAACTACCAATCACATAGTAATATTATTAATAGACATATATCTAAATGATATTCTACAATAGGAGGAGTTCAATGAATTCCTGGGAAAATAACTTTAATTCATAAACTATAATGAGAACAGAAATTTGTCGGTCGGACAGACGGATCTCTCCACTGAAAAAGACGTTCTCCCAACTGCCAAAGTCCCCTGACCAAGTCCTTCCACCTGCAACAATTTTTCCAGCAGTTCACTTGCCTCTTGTTCGTTGCACATCTGTGTTTTCGTTAGCAAGATCAAAATGCAACTCGGTGTGGAAAGGCAAGCCTTAAATAATGATTGACTGCCCCGAACAAGATTCCACATCCAGGCCAATCACACCAGGCGCCACCATCGCAATGCAGAAATTTTGCATACACACCAACGAGGTAGTCAAACATCAAGCCACGACTCACAATCAGGAGGTGGCAAGTTCAATCTCTGTAATCGTCACTACACTCCTCCCTGATCTCCTCATTTTGCATGCCAGACATGTTCGTGCTTGCTTTAAGCTCCCACATACGTAATTTCTCTCGCTACAGTATGTTAACCATATTAAAGTATAGTTAACATATTAGTAATTGAAGATTAATAGAATGTGGGATTTCTTTTAACAATATTAATAACAAGGAAAGTTTATGTAAAAAATGTTTTTTCATTTCAGATTGACCAACTTGCAAAAAAAAAATCATTGTTAAATGAAATTCAATCATTAAAAGAAACTTTTACACACGTTTTCTTTCCTTTAAAATCAAAACATTTCTATGAAATTCAAAAATGAATACTTGTCAGTTGCCATGTTATCTGGTTGACTTCTCTTAAGGGCTTCTGCTGGGTGTTGATCTTCTGTTCTTCGTTGTACTGGCTGGGCTTAACATTGTCTTTGGATTGAATTAACTAAAAGACTTGGTTTTTCTTGATCAAGTTTTTATTTATTAGTCCATGATTGATTCCACCATGGGGAGAAACCAACCTGTCAGAGCCAACAATACATCTGCACTCTCTGAAAGCTGGGTTGCATCTGCTTAATTAAACTATTCTCATGGCACCCAATCGCACGCCTCTTAGAGGGCCAAGGGTTATTAACCGTCCACCAGGTGATTTTCTATAGACTACCTGATTTTAAATCAAACAGACATTAATTCAAATATTCTAACTTACAGGTCTGTTCACAATTTATAACTGCCCATAAATTGTAACACACACGTCTCCACTAATCCTTATATATTAAAACATTTGCCCAACTCTATAGACTGGTCATTATTAGCATATTGCATAATAAAGATAAAATCTGAAATTTAAATGTTCATTTAATATTCAAATTGAATTAAACAAACATTATTATTAGAATAATCAGATCTGAAAGACAAAATATCACCAACATCTGTGCATTCTCATATGATTAACTTCAATTTTAGAATTTATAGTTGAATATGTTAATTCTCTGCCCATTATCAAATACTTTTTACTTGACTAGAAATCGCTACCCAGCATCACCTGGGTAGAGGGAGGGGAAAACTGGTGTATTGATTTGTTTACTTTTGAACTTTACAAATGCTGGACATTTTTTTAAGTAGAATTTCTATGTATATTTTGATTTTGAAATATTATCAAATATTAATCAAATCTTCATAATTTTTGCACAAAAAGCAAGAACCAATGATATTTAATGTGTATATATATATTTACTTTGATGTTTGCTTTATTTTTGTACTTTCATCCGGACATACATACATACATACACACCATCTGCCCTTTATTTATGTATAGATAATGTTGATGACCATTACCTACAAAAGAAGGTTAAGTAGCAAGGTTATCTAACTTGGGAAAAGTTCAGATATCTTCTGGCCAAAAAGAAGACACAGCAAATGAATAGTTATAGAAAGTTCTTGCAGATTCAAACCAATAAAATGAAAAATTCTAAGTCTAAAACAAAATTCAAAAGTAATTCCTCATATTGCTATGTTTATTAATCACTATTAAAGCTTGTGAGATTTTATCATAAACTAGCAGAATTCCCATCAAAAATAAGAAAAATTATTTATACATGAAACAGCACTTCTGCCCAGGATCATAGTGTAGTATCAGTCATCTAAGAAAGTATTTTAGATATGGACAAATTAACAGCATGATCAGATGGGATCCACACATTTTTTTTTTTTTTTTGACTAGCCATCGCATAAACTTCAGTTTGTGTGTGACTTCCCATGTTAAAAAAGACCTTTTGTCACATTCTAACCTTTTGGAAGGTCTTGGTAAATACCAAGAAAGTAGAAACAACACCCCACAAGAAAGCAGCAGTACAACAACTTGCCCCCTATCATACAAACCATCCGAGCATGACAAGCTGGACACTGCTGGAGAAGCAACTCATAAGCAGCGTTCTCCTATGAAAGCCAACACAAGGGAATCCCATTGCAGGGTGTCCAGTAAACTTACATTAACCAGCCCTGTGGTGATACGGGACTCTGCTCAGAGGATCTGCAATCTGGAGGCAATGAATGATAGGGATGGTTGACAAGAGATTGTCATGTATATCCCTACTGCTGGCATGACATGATGATGATGATGATGATTTAACCCTAACAACAGGTATTACCACTTAGCGTCAAACCTGAGACTAATGGTAATAGAGAAGTAATCCACACACACCCAGATCTCTAGATGATTTCTTTTTAAAATAAGAAATAAAAACATTTTAAATTTGTCTTTTCTACAATCTGTGTAATGAAGTTAAATCATTCAATGTTTAACTTTTGATCTTCTCAAAATTTGATATGTGAAAGACTTAAACAAGATCGATATGACCATTTCCCACATTCAACAAAACTGAATTACTTTACCAGATGTGACATCAAAAATCTGGCCGTATTTATTGCAGAAAAAGACATTAACAAGACCATTAGTTATAAACCAAAAAGACAAAGGTAATAGAATAACAACTACAGCAAAAAAAAAAAGTCTCTACACCAGGGTTTCTCAACATTTTTAATCTTGCATAACCCTTAAAATAAATTATATGCCTCAAGGAATCCCAGCACAAAAACAAAATTATATTCCATTTCTTTCTCATTTTATTTCCATCATAGTTCATATGGTAAATATCATAGTATATATTTTTTAATAACTGGTTTAAGGAAATTTTTTCAGTAATGCTAAATAAAATTCATACTGTTCGTTTATAATGCTCCATCAGGGAGTTTTCATTCATATAAAAAATTTCTAAACTCAAACATTAAAAAAATATAAGTAACCAATATCATATAATATAAATGTAAACAGAACAAAGAGAGATAATTGCTGCATCATGTTTCGTAATATTATGTATATGAAATTAAATAAAGTCAAATCTAGTCATTTTGATATTCAGTTTCTTACAGTACCTACTGTTGTTATTAAATGGTCACCCATCTAAGTATTGAACAGGCTTATCACTGCTTAACTTTGGTGATCAAGTAGGAATTGGTGCTTTCAATGTGACTTGACCATAAGCCAGAATTATTTGAATAATTTTAAGTTTCTTGCAGAAGTTAACTCCAATTTGAATCCACTGAAAAATGAAGATTACTTAAGTTTTGGAGATTCCCCCTGATAAACTGATAGATTTTTCCACGGGATTTAAACCAGGTGACTGATTTGGTCACTCTAAAATATTTATCTTTGATACTTTTTAGCCCTTTCTCATTTTCACTGCAATATATTTTGAATGATCATCATAATGAAAAATCTAATCCCCTTAGTTGTTGAAGATATTTTACAGATTGACACAAGATCCTCTCCAGTACAAGGTGTGTCAAAAAAGTATCAAGATTTTTTGTACTTTTTGACACACGTTGTATTCTGAAAAAAAATAATGTTCCATTCATTCTTCATTTCTATCTTGGTAAACTTGGTTCTTTTTTTGACACACCTTGTATTCTGAAAAAAATTAATGAATGAAACATAATTTTTTTTCAGAATACAAGGCGTGTCAAAAAGTACAAAAATACTGATACTTTTTTGACACACCTTGTATGTATGCAATACATTGCCATGGAAAATATTAACTTATATTCATTCTTATCTACAGGTGTATAGTGGTCAGTAAAAAATTAAAAATTAAAATTTTTAAAAAAAAGCTTGCATATATCTATTTTTGCTATAGAATAATTGTCAATGAAAAGTTGAGGCAATTTTGCACTTTTAAAAAAAATCACAATGAATGAATGAATAATTTCAACTTGTTTTGTTTATTTAAACAAAAGAGAAAAATGACCTCCACTTAACATTATTACCAAAATTGAACAATTTCCATTTAGAGGAATGTCAAGCTAGAAATGATAACATTAAACAAAAAACAATTATTTTAGAAAATTTTATAAACACGAGACAAAGAAATTGGCTAAAAGTCAACCACTAACTCGGATAATACATTTTGCAGAATTTTTTCTTTTTTAAATACTAGCAAAAATATGCACCATAAGGTGCAAGTATTTCAATTTTAATGAATACATATATATTAATTAGAAAGACTCACAAAACTAAACAAGAACTCATATAAAAAGATGAAACATATTTTAATTGATCTCCATATGAAATTATACACAGGATTGATTTAATATGTCTGAGAATAAAACAATAATATTAGAAATCAATAACACCAAGTAATTAATTTATTAAACATGGTTTTGTTAAAACCAGTATGCAAATTATCCACACCATATACTATGTAAACATTTATTTCTTAATGATATATAACACACATTGTAGGATTTTAAACACATTAATAATATGGACCGTTTTGCTAACTCAGCTAGACCTTAATAGAGACATCGATAATAAATAAGATGCTAATTAAGATTAAATAATGATTATTTGATAATCATTGAGAATATAATGTAAATAACTAAGGGAATTGTGACGTTGGTGGTGATGTGTTTTCAGTTACAGACAGACATACAGATAATTTCTATTATAATAAGATACCTCATTAATCTTTGGGCTGGAGGGGTTAAGTGATTGAAGAACTAATTCTTTTTTTTTTTTTTTTTAATTATGACATATGGCTGCCCAAACAGAATGTGTCCACAAGGTGAAGGTTCACAAAATAGTCATATATTAGTCAGACCAAGAAGTTAAGCAAATTTAGTTGTTTTTGTTTTTTTATCTGAACTATTGATTTTAATCCTGGGAAAGTATTTTCACATCAAAATGAACATTAAGTCTATAATAAATTTTTAAAAACAAAAAATTATTTTTTCATCAAAACTTTTAAGAACTTTTCAGTCAGTGAACCTGACAATGGAATGGGGGAGGGAGAAACAGATGCATCACTTATATTTCACACAACTTTTAGTCTAAAAATTCATGGAAATTTATGGGGAACATTTTTTTTTTCTTTTTTGATAGCTGACAGCAATAGACAACCATTGAGCATCTTTTATTAGGATCATTGGAATGTTGTCTTATAATTGAGTCTAGAACTTTCTAAAGAATTGGAAACAAATTGACTACAACTCATGTCCAATTCTTTGTGGATGTAGAAGATCAATTACCATTGAATTGGCATCCAAAGGTTAGCAAAACAAGCTGTAACTCAATACAGTTCCTGCATTGCCACAAGCATATTTATCTAAGCACCATAACTACACTAAAGTCAGCAGCCAATCAGGACTCAAGGAATGGTATCACCCATATGCAAATATGGAATATTCCTGAGTGCTATATATACCAACTGTTTCATGTACAAATTCACTTAGACTTAGCTGGTGGTTGTTGTTCACTTCAACAGCAATACTGACTGACTCACTTTCACACAGGAAAGCCTTGAAATGAGAATTTGTGTAATCATTTTTCAACTCTTTAGCCCTTTTGCAGACTAACAGTACACAGGCAGGCAGACATTTTTGTTGTCTTTGTTGTAGCTCAATGTAAGGCATTTTCCTATTGACTGTTCATTAATCAATTAAATGTTAATTTTTTTTACTTAATAGAAATTGTAGTGTAGGATTGGTTGTTTTGCATGATATAATTAAAAGTGAGTGCTTTATTGTTTTAATGCTATTGTACCATGACACATAATTGTTGATCAAGTTATCAGGTTTTGTTTGTTTCTTTTTGATATATAATTAATTGAATTGTTTGAACACACCCTATAATTTGCAATTTTTTCTGAAAATGATTCGCCCACTATACAAGAATTTAAAAAGGATTATCTGCCTGAGTTAATGTTCAGGATTTATTGTTAGGAATTTTTTTTTTATTCAATTACCATATTGACAAAAAATGTTAGATTATTTATTTTGAACAAAGTTAACATATATCAAAGTGGAAGTATTTTATTAACTATAGTTATCCATTTGGATGAAGATTTCAATTAAATTTTCTCATTTCAAAACAAACAAAAAAAAACAGGAAAATAAGTAAATGAACAGCAACTTGTGATCATGAAATAAAATTAATTAATATTCATTTTTTTTTTTACAGTTAATTTTCTATGAGGAAATATTATTTAACTTCACCGATTCAAAATGTAAATATATTTGTACATAAGAAAGTCTAAAAGCATAAAAAATACTGACCTCTGTCCTTTTATAAAGTTTTTAAGTATTGTTACAGATTATATATATATATATATACACTAGAAAAAAACATGACCCATTGGGTCACCCATTGAGCACTAAGTAGATAATTATGATCAGGAAAAAAGTGAGTTTGCAAAGTGAATTGAATTTTTTTAAATAAATACAGCAGGAGAATTTTTTTTTTAAATATTAAAATTATTTTGTAAGATTTCTGAGGGAACGTTTGACCTAATTTAAATCTAAATGGACATTTTTTTCTGTGTAGCATGTCCCTTTTCTTCCCTTTCTTTCTTTATAATAAAAATGGAATAACCCATTTATCTAACTGAGGTGATGACACTTACAAGAAATAAGAATTTTCTGATTAAGTGACACCAGTTAATCAGGATTTATATTTTTTGCATTTCATCTTGGACGATTTGGATGGTCTCATTTTTAACCAGAGGGTGTTAACAGTTGGAAGATTAAGGAACAAGAGTATTAATATATAGAAGATATTCACACTGGTAGTGTTTCTCACAGACAACTCACACAACAGTTCCTTTTACAAAATACGCCTTGTGTAGAAAATTAACATTACTCTAGTTTTAAAAAAAAAACATCACAATTGGTAAATAAAGTGTCAATTAAGAATTAAATCTGAAAAACTAGAATTCCTCGTATAAATATTTTGTTTTGCTTTTTCCCCAGTGTAGACTAAGAAATTCATTAAAGCCAAAAGAAATAACTTGATTCATATCAGTAACCTTTTCCCGTTTTGCCAAAAATCTGAGGACATTTTCTTTTTTCACAGAAAATTAACTCAAATCATCCCAATTTCACTATTGTCAACAAATCTTACAATTATTTCATTTTCTCAGATTATATATTTATATTAAAGTAAAGTCGATGGGCTGACCTAATGTCGGTATCAGCCAGACAGCGAGGAAGTCTATCCCCTTTCTACTAGCGCTAGACCAAGGAGATTGTTTTTGCGTCTGAGATGGGGTGCCACATCTACCTCACTTCACTGCACAGATCCCTGTACTACTCATACGCTGAGTTGTCAAGGGCCAGTATCAAACCAGGAACCTTGCGATTCCTAATCAAGTGCTCTACCGACTGGGCTAAACCGGCCATATATTTATATTAAAGGTGAATGAATACATTCAATTTTATATGGAGTTTGTTGCTGACACTGATAACCTCATTTGCATTGGATTGCTGCACATGGTCTGCATTCATTCGGGATATGGTGAATTTGTTGGGTGGAGCTGGCAGTAGTAGTATTCAATTTTACCATTTCTAAGAATGGAATTTACATGAACCACCAAGGAATATTTTGATGAAAATAATAATCTAGTTCTATATAAAATACAATGGGATTCTATAGAAATTGGTAAGGCAATTTGGTGTCACTTGAGGAGAATTAAGAAATTCTATTGTTAGAGAAAAACATAAGGCATTAATTATTGCCAATTGGAAAAGGAGTGAGGGAGAGAAAAAATAAACTATAAACTACACACTATTCTCTCTCTCTCTCTCTCTCTCTCTCTCTCTCTCTCTCTCTCTCTCTCTCTCTCTCTGATTCATTCTTCTTCCTTCTCTGCATTACTTTGTTTTCTTTCTTTTCAATTTCTCTTTACTTCTAACTTATTCTCTCTTCATTTTATTTCTATCTTCTGTTTTTAATGATTTGAAAGGATTTCAATCAACCAATGCTCCTGAATTCTCAACTAGATAATCATTTAAGCCTCCACCTCAAACCCATTGAAAAGCAACAGTGTTTATCCATGCATAAATAAATCTCCTTTTAGTATTATTCAGACTATTGTCCTCATCTTCATTGTACAACATTTCAGCTGATGTGCCCTTCAAACTTCTTCAAATATTTCTTATCGGACTCAGGAACCTTCTTGTCATAATCAGGAGCCATCACAGAACTTTGAACCTAACCATTTATTCAGTCCATGGGGTATCCCGTTCTCATTCTGCTAACCAGATAAGAATGAAGATGAGGACAATAGTCCGAATAATAGTAATTATCAAGCCTCATCTCAAAAATTCAGAGAAATCCCCTTTTATTACAGAAAGTAAAAGTTTGAATAGTTAAGTAATAATTCTTAATGAAAATATAATTCACAAAACACATATTTTATTTTTAAATAGAAATCTATAAACCTCAGATCATAGTAAAAATATGATTAATTAATACAAACATTATTTAGTAATTTATAATATTTTCTGATTAATTATCTCTACTAATTACATTAAAAATGAAAATACTTGACAACTTATTAATATTCAAGTTACTATGTCAACTGAATTCACTGAGTCAAAAGAAGTTATGATGTGTTGGATCCCAAGTTATGTTGGAATAATGAGAAATGACAAAGTAGATTAAGTTGCAAAATATATCATGACTAAAGAAATTAATGAAAACTCCAAGATTCCATATACAGATCTAAAGAACAAAATAAAAAGATTTGTCAAGCAAAAATGACTACAATGTTGGAATAGTAGTACACCAAACAAATTATTATCAATTAAGCCAACAGTAGGAAAATGGAAACTGGGATATAGAAAATCCTAAGAGGAAAATATAATACTGGCTCGGCTGTGCATTGGCCATACAAACTTTTATGCTCAAGCAGGAGGATCAACCACGGTGTGGGACATGCCAAACACCCTACACTGTCAAATATTTCCTCATGGAGTGTGGAGTTTTTGCTCCAATCAGAAAGAAATATTTCAACACAAATAATATGAGGAATCTGTTTGAGAATACTAACATGGATGACATTTTATCCTTCTTTAGAGAAATAAAAATATATCGAAAGTTATGAATCAGATATAAAATACATCTACAAAAATTACACCAGTAAAGGAAACTTAAGTATCAATGAATTTTTTAGATGAGGCTTGATGTGTATAATTTTGATTTTTTAGATTATTGTCCTCATCTTTATTGTGGTATGTAAAATCATGTTTCAACCAGTGTATCCTCCACCCTTTCTCAGGTGTTTCTTGTGTATCTGAGCATAGCAATGACCCAAATTATTTAGAAGGATTTCCCAGGTTGTCATTACTATGCTTGGATATACCTGAGGATACAATGGCTGAAACATTGTGTTTTTACATACCACAATAAAGATGAGGACAACAGCCTGAAAAATCAAAATTATATTTTTTTTTTTTATACAAATTTATCTTTAGTTTAATTTTTTTTAAATTTGTGTTCTGTTTTGTTTTTCTATTTTGAGTCTAAATTAAAATAAGTCCCCCCCACCCCGAGATGTGCAAACAATTTCTAAGAAGAGTTTGGATTATTCAGACTATAGTCCTCATCTTTATTGTTATCTACACAACATTTCAGCCAACCTACTCTCCAGCCTTCTTAAGGTATTTCTTGTCGGACTCAGAAACCTTCATGTTGTAATTAGAAGCCCTCACGGAACTTCGAAGTAGACTGTTCTCATTCCATTAATCATGACCAGATACAAATATTATGCTGTGTTAATCATTCTATGTTACTATCGCCCTTGGCTAGAATTGAACCTGCAACCCAGAGATGACTGTCACTTAGAACTATATTGACTCAACACCTAATATCCATTGCGCCAAATGTCCAATTTTGAAACTTGACAGGTGAACTCCTTTCACCTCAAAGAATATTTTAATGGAATTTATTGGATGAAGCATCACCTCTATGATAGAGTCTATCTGCTCTTGAAAGTGCTCGGAGCATTTTAGCTTAAATAAGCAAATAAACTTACCATCTGCATGAGCCCCTCCACCCCACTCACAAAGAGACTAAGACTCTTTTTTTTTAAATCAATAAGACAGGACTTATTCATACAGAAAGCAAATTGGCATTTTTTATATAAAATTGTATGTTCTTTCTTATTCTGCACTCAAATTGTATCTATGCTGTAACCCATTATTTAGAAAATAAGGGGCATGGATATCAGTGTTTTGGGTTGTTTTTTTTTTTATTTTGCCACAAATGGATTTTCTTTTCCTTAACAAAATGTGTTTTAGTATATGAATTTTATCCTGGGCAACACTGGATTCTTCTGCTAGTCTTAGTCATGTTTGATAGGTACTGGTAAAGTTCTGAAAGTCTTTTAGTAGTAACCACTTAACTGTCTTTTGTCTCAAAATATACTTAATAATAATAATAATTAAGGGGCGTGTAGATGTGACAATTCGAGGACAAATTCACTAAAAAAGACAAAGAAAGACTAATTACAGCAGCTAGTAACAGCAATTGCAATACATAAACAAACAGAAAAACAACAAAAACTAGAAAACATAAATGGGAAGAAAAATAACTATATAGATACCTCAATGGATTAGAAGGGGTTCCTTAGCCTTGGTCAGCACCCCATCTAAGTCAAGGAAAAGTCCAACACAAAACCTCTGCTGCCTAGTGGCTTTACCCATCCCAAGGAAAGGCTAGGGGAGTAAACCCCAAAAACAAATCAGGAGCCAGAATCCCTAAGGTGGTGTGATGCTGAAATCCAGTGCTACCCAGCAACTCCTGCGACACTACCGCTGCCAAACTGCATTGGTTCCTTACCTTTCCTTTCCTTTGGATCACAGCAGCATTGTGGAGAGGGGGGATTTGCTGCTTGGGCAATAGCTCATCTTCTATATAAACCTGCCCAGGCTACATAGTTAAAAAAAAAAAAAAAATTTGGACACTATTCCATCGTCTCTCATAGACGGAAGGATGCCAACACAGATACCTCAAGTGACATACTGGAGAGATTACACACAAGAAGACATGGACATGGCTAAGAAGGAGAAACCTCAAGAGAGAAACTGAATCTCTAATAATAGCAGCACAGGACAATCCCATAAGAACAAATTATATCAAAGTAAAAATAGATAAGATGTAACAGAATAGCAAGTGAAGGATGTGTGGAAAGAAAGACAAAGCAGTTAATCATATAAGCAAATGCAGCAAACTGGCACAAAGGGAGTACAAGGGTAGACACAACTGGGTGGGAAAGGTGATCCACTGGGAATTATGCAAGAAACTAAATTTTGACCATACTACTAAATGGTATATACACAAACCGGAATCCATCCTAGAGAATTAAATACATAAAACTCTTTGGATCTTTGAGATACAGACAGATCACCTAATCCCAATCAAAAGACTAGACTTAGTGTTAATTAACAAGAAAAAAAAAGAACTTGTCACTTAGTGGATTTTACCCTTCTGGTGGACCATAGACTAAAAAGGAAAAAAAACTGAAATGATAGACAAATACTTAGACCTTGCCAGAAAACTGAAAAAACTATGGAGCATGGAGGTGAAGAAGAATCAAGACCATCCGGACAACAGCATTGTTAAGGGACCATATGACCACCTTTTGCTTTGCTGATTCATAAGTACATTTTTTCATTTACACCGTCAACATCCGGTTGTTTGTTAACAGACGATTTTTAGAGGGTTTTTTAAATCATAAAACTAACCCCTAACAAACAACCGGATGTTGACAGTGTAAATGAAAAAAATGTACTTATGAATCAGCAAAGCAAAAGGGGTGCCTAAAGGTCATATAGTCCTTGTTAAGATCCACTAGAATACTCAGAAGTTCTAGTGACCTGAAGAGACTTGCTGTCACTCAGACTTCAGTGAATGATCACCAGTTAACACTGGTGTGAACAACTCGCAAAGAGTGAAATAATAATAATAACGTTTTTTAATATCATTTTTCACCAGTACTTTTTAAAGAGAAATTTCATGAAAATTGTTTAATTGTAAAGTAATTGAATTTTTTTTTTATTGTTTTTGTTAGTGAGGTGAGCATCAATTTTTCGACATGTGTAGTCTTGTTATTTTACAACTGATTTTTTTTTCCTTCTTTATAGTCACAATTGTTTTGAGAACTAAACAGATAATAATAATAATAATAATAATAATAATAATAGTAGTAGTAGTAGTAGTAGAAGAAGAAGAAAGCAACCAGTTAAAACCGGTGTAAAACTCGCATAGATTGAAAATGAGTATATGGGGGAAAAATTAATTTATGAATTAAATACACATTAAATAATACGTTGAAAATAAACAGAAATCTTCTTTTTTTTTAATAAGTAATTTATTTTTTAATTGGCAATAATTGCGAACGACGTGAAGTAAAACAAATAAAAAAACACATCAACAATTCTTAAATTAATGAACTTGAAAAGGAAGAAAGTACCTGCCAAAAATAACCGCATATGTGTTAGTGTTTATATATCTGGTGCAGACCTAATTTCCAGGTTGTCACTGGTGATATTAATTCTAAACAAGTAAAAGTGTTAGCAAAATCAATATCATGCTTTACAGGTTCGGTTTACCAAGTTCATCTTAAAGATCAATTTCTACTGAGTAGTAAGTTCAATCCTTACTCGCTGCTTCATCCTTGTCACCTTTTGCTACCTACATTTAAAGTACACTTTATAAACATAATTGCCATTGTCAGTAAATTTCGGTGTCCAGTGAACTGGAAAGACTTGCTATATATACCCAATTTGTCGGAAAATCCGTGTTTTTACAATAGAAATTACACACACACCGTTTGAAAAAAAATTACCAAAAATCGGATAATTATCCGATTTTAATGAAATTTTCAATGTTGATTTAGCAATGAATGAATTTTTAATGCATTTATTTTGTAAAGTTAAATTTATTTTGTAAACACGGATTTTACCCCATCTTTAAACAGCGTTTGGCCATACGCAATCGAAATTGACCGAAAAAATAGTTTTAAATGTATTAAAAATAAATTACATGTGTAATATTATTTTGCTTTTTTTATTGATGCTCATTATGTTACTACTTTTTGACTTGGACAAAACTTTGACCTTAAATAATCGATTTAATTAATTTTAATTCATTTTTAAAATGAAAAGCAGCCGAATTCTGTGGTATACCTTAGTATAGGTATTTTTTTTTTTTTTTTTTTTTTTACATTTTATTTTCCGATTTTCGGTATTTATTTCTTATAAAATATTCCCATTAAAATTGTTTTTTTTATTTACAACTTCGGTCTTTTATCTTTTTATTTATACTGTAACTAGTATCAAAAAAGGAACAACTCGCCGAGATTTTACACCCCCAAAATAAAGGGGGGGTCAAAATTAAGTGACCTGAAAAAAATCAGAAAGTTTTGAAATAAAATAAATAATGCATTATAAAGTTCATTAATTGATAAATCAACACTGAAAATTTCATTAAAATCCGATAATTCCCTGATTTTTGGTAAATTATTTTCTGTAGGATGGGGGGCTAAATTCATTTTGTCAAAAACGGATTAGGCCAATTTTGTATACCTAACCTATACCAATAAATAAATAAAATGATTTAGGAATATCTTTATCATCTCAGTTACACCCACCATTCTTATTCATGATGATCGTAGGTAGATTTATTCTATTTTAACAGCTTTTATACAAGATTCGTAAATTCAGGAAGGTATTTTTCAAAATAGAGTTAATATTTTTAACACTAGATTTTTTTAATATTAATAACTGTCTTGTCTTCAGAATCTCAGCTTAAAACCAAAAATAAATAAATAAAATTCGACAATATCTATTATTCCAAGTCTTTGTTGACTTTAGAGATAAATTTAACAAATGTTTATTACCTCATGAATGCTTGAAGAATGATTTTTTTTTTTTCTGTTTTTAATGTCCTAGTTAGATAACAACTCTTCTAGGTATCAACAATTCAAGCGCCGATTTTCACTTTAAAAACGAATTAAAATCAATTAAATCGAATAATGACCATTAATAAAAGAAAAAAAAAGGTAAAAAGGCTAAATATTACATATGTAATTTATTTTTAATACATTTTAAACATTAAATTCTGCTAAAAATTTGACGAAAAGGGGCGCTTTGATTGAAGTAAATTACGTACTAAAACAAACACTTTATTTAAGATTTTAAAACACTTATAACAGTTTCTTCTTAGAAATCAATAACTGAAAATATTAAATACGCTATGAACAGAAAATATCTCTGTTAGGTAGGAAGGTTAGTTAATTGAATTGTTAACTAACATTCTTATCTAAAACAAATGAAAATAATCGAATGGACCAATTCTTATTGGGAAAAAATCGATAGTTTATTATTTTCTTAATTATTTGATTAACTTACTCTGAAATGTTATGTTTTTTTCCCCACGTTTCTCTTTGATTTTTCTTAATAGGGATTAATAAACATTAACTTTAAAAATATTAATTCATAAATCCACCCACCAAAAATATTTGAGGGTAACAGAAAAGAAAAGCGTAAACTCTAAAACAATTAAAAATACAATTGTTACACAATAAATCATAAGAAAAAATATGTTATGATATTCATTATTATTAATATTAAACAATAATAACAACAGTTGGGAGATTATGATGGTGTTTATTTAATATTTTAATTATTTATTTATAACAATGAATGTTTTTTTAATTACCCTTTTTCTCTCCGGTTAAATTTATTAGTCTAATAAATACTAATAAATTTAAGAGGAAAGAAAAAGGTCATTTTTTAATTTTAAAACATATTTCTTGTAAATAAATAATTAAATTATATTTTGTGATTTGTTTTTCTTCGTTTAATTAAACGAAGATGAAATAAACAAATCACGAAATATAACAATACATTAACATTTTTGACCAAGTTATACAAAAACTAAATAGATAAATTAAAAGCTAAAACTTTTATCTAATTCGTTGTTTTAAAATAAACAAAAACTTCTTTTTTTTTTTTTTTTAGACGAAATTTTAAAAAACTAATTCAATACATTAAAGTGGGTGTGTGACACAAGGAAATAAAATTTCAACCAAGAATTGTTGAATTAACTGTTTTAAGATATCTTATTCTTAAATCTATTTCCAATCTGTTTTGGGTAGTAGTAGATATATTCCATAAATAATTAGTTTATATTCCGTGTGAAAATTATAATTCAAAAACAAAAACAACAAAAAATGCTGAGTTGGATTGCTACCAACTAAACATGACAACCAACTGACACTAGTAATTAACAAAACACTAAGATCGCATTTACCTAAATCGACTAATCTACAATTTTGTAGACGTCCTTGGCCAATATATAGAATCAGAAGAGGTGAAAGCTGTTATACTTACCGACATTTTGATTTTTTTTTAAAGACTAATGTGAAATGTTATATCCAATTTCAATGTTGTTCATCTTTGACTGAAAATGATGTCCGCGTCACACAATCTGACATGGGACAACGGACATGCTGCTTCACTACAACTAAAACTTTACACTCAAAAATCTTATCTTCCTATGTTTGTCTTTTCGTTTTTTTACTACGTAGTCGTTTTAACTAAGTGATTTAGATCAAACAAGTTATTATATAAAATAATCAATTACTCTAGTGTGTTAAATTAATAAAAAATAGAACGATTAAAACGTTAATGCGATACATTTTTCTCCTTTACAACGCGTTACCGCTGGAAATTAGAAGGAGAATGGAACAGCCGAACTAAATATCAAGGGAGATAACTCAAGCTCTCTACCAAGAAACGTGGCAAAAATTTTTGCGCTTATTTTTTGCGCTTTTTTCTTTTTTCTTTTTTTTTTTGTAGACAATTACAATTTTCTTACCTTATGCTCTAAACTGCCCCGTAAAATTGTCTTGACATTTCTTTAAGCCACTTTTTCACTATCGATTTCACTTACTAGTCACTGGAATAATGTTTGCCTCTCTTCGGCCCATGAAAGAGAATTTGATAGGCAAACATTATTCCAGTGACGAGGAAGTGAAGTCTGTAGTAAAGAAGTGGCTCAAAGAACAGTCAACAGAATTTTACGGGACAGGGATACATGCTCTCATTAGAAGGTGGAACATTGCTATTGAGATAAACAGCTTTATTTTGATGTATGATATATGTACCTGTGTTTGAAATTATACCTGTCCTAAACAAAATGGCATTACTTTTTGAATCACCCTCGTATATTCTAATATTGGAAGAATGTAATAAATTCCTTTTCTTTTGGACTGTTTGTTGCTGGTGTCATCTTGTCTGGCCATCCAGAATTTTATTAAGATACTTATTCAAAATAACTATAGGATCCTGCATATATTCAAAGATGTGTGTGTGTGTTTGATTGATTGAGTGGTGCCTCTGGCCCTTCCAATTCATTAGAGTTTGGCCCAATCAAATCTCCAGACTGGAGATTCCTACAGGTTAGGACTTGTATGGGGTAAAGTTACTTGTTGGGTTTAAGGTTGTTTCATGTGCATTCTCACAGGTTTCTTTTAAACCCCATTATATGTGGTTCTTCCTTCTCATGTGTTTTCTGGCTGAAAAGGAATTAAAGGAAAGGAAAAGAAGAAACAAAAGCCATTTATAGGTTTCAGACTTTTATTCTAGGTTCATAGCTCTTTTGCAGAGAGGAAATTTCTACCTGTCCCAGTCGTAGCATCTGTCCTCAGTCAAGGCCTGAATTGAAATGGCCGAGGGATCTTTTTCAGTATCAAGGGGCTTCTTTTTTTTTTACGCATGCCCAGAGGGTGCTCTTGGGAGATTGTAATTTTTTATTTTTTTGTTTTATTTTATTTTAATTTGATTTTAATCCCCACACTTATGTTTTTTATTTGAAGTCACCGCACTAGCAAATATCAAAAACTTGTCATTCTCTTATCTGTCTAAGACAACCATGACTTATCATATATCAAAGAAAATGGGATGGACGTAAGGATTTGTTTATTTTAACTTCTTTATAGTAGGTCAGACAAAGAGTGAGAAAAGATGTCATATAGATAGTGATAGATAAATAGGTAAATTGATTTTCATTTTACTTGTGTTCACAGATATATCTTATTATGATGGAGATTGTGTGTCTGTCTGTCTGTCTGTAACCAAAACTGTGTCACCCCCAATGTCACACTTCCCTTAATTATTTATGTTATATTCTCAATGGTTATTAAATACTCATTATTTAATCTTAATTAGCATCTCATTTCTTAATGATGTCTCTATTAAGGTCTAACTGGCATAGATTTGCCTCAAAACAGCCCATATTATTAATGTGGTATTTAACACGTATCCTACTTATGCAGGTCAGACACAAAGGTCGTATTAATGTGGGACCACCCACGAACCAAAGCTCATGGGATGGCAGGCACAAAAAATGCATGGATCCCCGCTGCATTCCCCCTTAAGGTGGGAGCCTCAGGCACTGGGCAATAAACCCAGCCCTGCGCCTTTAAATCAAGGGGACAGGTGTTGCATGGGGGGGGATGGCCCCCTGTGATCATGCGATTAATTTAGCACATAGGTCCCCCACCCAAAGACCGGGTTATTACATTATCTACCTCGCATCCCACATATGCAGGTGTGACACAAGGTCTTTTTAATGAGGAACCACCCACAAGCCGAAGCTCATGGGATGGCAGGTGAAAAAGATGTGTCAATCCCATAGGTATTCCCCCTCAAGGTGGGTGTCTCAGGTATTGGGCAATAAACCCAGCCTTGTCCCTTTGAATCAAAACTTTTACATTTAAAAGTACCGGGGGGGGAAAGCTTTAATAGTTCACATATTGCATTTCTACTGACAAAATAAAATAATCTCACTCAGGGCCATACTACAACCGAAATGGGTGAGGGGCAACCTCATTTCATATATTTTCTATGAATATTACTTTATGAAAATTCACATGTTGTCGAGTGGTGTACTGGTTCATAACTGTATACTGGTGCATAAGACCCCAGCACCTCAGTAGATGTTGAGAAATCTAACTCTCCTGCCCTGAGTATGACGTTAAACTGCATCTAATGGTGAGGTTCCAATTCTGGAGTTCTGGGGAGTGTGGAGTACCCTTTTATCGCCATTAATCCCAGGTCCACCATGACTCGGAGTGATAGTACCTGTTAGAGTCCCATCTATGGGTTAAATAGAAGAAAATTAGTTAACAAATATGTATTTTTTTAAATTGAGTTTTTAAAATTTTTCAGTAATCCTCAAGAATAAATAAAACAATCTCTACAGCATAAAATAACCCAACAAGGGTTGACATGCTGTAAAATCTCACCAACACACCAACCTAACTTTCCCTGCACACAATGTTTAAATTTACCCAATAATATTCCAAGAAAGTAAAGGTCATACTACACAAAAAGAGTGTGGAGTACCCCTTCATCGCCATTACTCCCAGGTCCACCCTTACCTGGAGTGGTAGTCTCTGTTAGAGTCCACCTATGGGTTAAATAGAAGAAAATTAGTTGACAAATATGTATTTTTAAAACATTAAGTTTTAAAAAATTTTCAGTAACCATCAAGAATAAAACAATGTCATAAAATAACCCAACAAGGGTTGACATACCGTAAAATCTCACCAACTCACCAACCTAACTCTCCCTTACCTGTACACAATATTTAAATTTACCCAATAATATTCCAACAAGTCAGTAAGCAGTGTATATAAAATGCATCCAGTATCCAAGGGAAGTAACTCTGTGCCAATTACTGATTTCAGGTGCGAGATGTGTCGAAGTTGAAATCTGATAATTTTAAAAACAAAAATTATTCGCCTTGAATCCACGTTTTCTCCTGACTATAAGATTTTTGATTAACACTTCAAACCAGCAAACTTCAAGGTAGGGACATTTTTTTTTTAAGCAGGGCCGTTTTGAAGTTTTAATTAGCGTGACGTAAAGCATGTGATAATGATATTTTCGAAAACGAAACATTAACTTTTTTTATTACGATTATTTTCAAAAATGATTGTTTTATCTGTTTTTGTTATGTAAAAACTTAAAATAGTCTTAAATCGTCTTCTTGTGAGGACAAATACAGCACAAAGGTCAAGTTTACGTAAGAGGAGGAGGACCCTCACGAATAGGGGGGGGGCAAAACATGTTTTTGTTTTGTTTTGTTTTGTTTTTCCTTCCTTCCGTTTGAGATTTTTTTTCTTTAGAAGGAACCTGACCCCCACCCTCTGCTTTCAGTTCGATGAGGTACTGCTTCGGTGGATGGTTCCCTGTAACTAGACACTTGCTTTCCAGTCCGAATACTTTAAAAAAATATATTTAAAAACAACAACAACAATTTTTGTCGGTTTATTTATTTATGCTTCAAAACTAGAAAGGGGAAAAAAAATTATGAGTAAGGTGAAAACTTTTTTTTTTTTTTCCTTATAATAATCTTTTCAGCTAGTCGTCTGAGACCTGTCAGCTGTTCCTTACATTTTAAAGTTTAAAACATTTATCTTTTATTTCCACAGATTATCTAACCTTGCCTTAAAAAGAGTTCAGAGATTCACTATTTTTTCTTGTAAAAAATGTTTTCGATGTATAAGCTTTAATAATCCATTTACCTTACCCTTCGTCCTTTCTTTCTCTCCGAGTAGAAACTTAAGAAAAAATTATTTTTTAGACAAAGTACGTTGAACGGATGGAGAAGTTAGGGTCTTTGTCCAGAATAGGACGCTGAAAATTAATACTTATTAATTTTTATTATCGAAATAAGAAGCGAGTGTAACTTAATCTTTTTTTCTTTAACTGCACAATTAGATTTTTAAATATCTATTCAACTCGTTACAGTTCCCTCGTCCACTATAATTATTCCCCCACACACACACCAACAAGTAAGATTCGTTGATTTACGGCTGATTATTGACGATGTTAGGGTGTTAAATGTAACTGGTCAGTTAAGGGGGGGGGGAATGAAGCAAATGACCGAAACTTATTCTTATATGGTTGATGTAATACTTACATCAACCATCCATATAGGAATAAATATTACAAAAATATTTGAAGGAAATCTAATACTTACAATGTAAGTATTAGATTTCCCTCATATTTTTTGTAATATACATTATCCCAGAAATAATGAAAATTTAATTTGTTGTGCTATTCTGGACAAACAACCGTTATTTAAACCTCAAGTTATGACGTTAAATTTTGTTATCTGGCGATTTTTTATTTTTATTTTATTTTTACTTTATTTCGCCTCATTATAAAAAATGTTAATTTTAATGTTTTGTCGTGCCGGCGTCAGACGTAATTCCGGCCCAACTTGGATATTTTCAGAGTCGTGTTTCGCGCTTTTTATCGGCAAATAAATGTAGATATTTCACAATGCCCCCCCCCCTTCCATTTTTATAGGCAAAACTTCTTAAACGGTGTGGGTGGGGTAAAATATCTACATTCATTTGTACAAATTCAATCGAAAAAAAATATTTTAAGCCGTGGGGTGTGGATTCGTAAAATATCTACATTGACTAGCTGATAAAAATCTTAGGGGGGAGAGGGCATTGTAAAAAGAAAAAAAATAAATAAATAAAATGATTAAAAAATTATACCTGACGCCGGCTCGGTAAAACATAGCGTAAATTAGGGCAGGAGTCCTGGACGACAAAACGTTTAAATTACTATAATAAACCTTAGTTGGCGTATTTTAATGATTTTGTTTATTTCTATCTTTTTTAGCCACCAATATTGTTTGCAAGAATAACTTTGAATGATCCCTAGAAGAATTTTTGTAGATAATATGGAATAAGTAATGCAAGTTCTTCTCAAGAATTGGGTGTGGGTGTTGTTGTCTTTCTGTTTTTTGTTTCTTTCTTTGACAATTCAACTTTTATTGACGGAACAACCAAACTGGAAAGAGGATGATACAATAAAGGAAAGTATACATGAATAATTATTTATCCAACACATTCACCACAAGGTAGGATTTGACATAAGCTCAGAAGTATGTGTTATATACGCCTAATATGATTTGGGGATAAAATGGAGGAGAGAGACAGATAGATTAGATGAGAGAGATGACTGCTTACTGGTTCTTTGTCTAACTGCTTCTACATCTTCTCTGGGCTGACTTCTATTCTGGGCTTTTGTCTGGGTGTTGATTTTCTTGGTTAGTTCTTCTTGCTGGGTGGGCTGGTTGTTGTCTTAACATTCAATTAACAACAAGACTTTGTGTTCTTACAGTAATAAAGCTTTATTTTCTTAGCCCATGATTCCGCTGCGGATTAGATGGACCCCAGGAGCTGACAACAACTTCTATGCTCCTTGAAAGCCAGGTTGAATCTGACTAACTTATTCTCGCGTGTCTGTAATTACCCCTTTTTAAGAGGTCAAAGGTTATTATCATCCATAACTGTAATTTTCAATGGCCCCCATGAGTATAAGTTAATGGACCCAATTCAGATTTCTAACTACAGGTATGTTCATAAATTATGACTGCTCATAATTTATGTAACATATGGGGCATCCAGTAAGGGTGGGACTAATTTTTCAGTAATGGATCTGCAAGACTAGCTTGTTAACCATTACACCATCATGGTAAATATGTATATGAATGTTTGTCATAAAGGGAAAAAGTGTTTGTAATGGAAATTCTTTTTTTTTCACAAAGTTCTCACAGTTGTTCTTGGTTGTGTCCAGTTTTTGTTAACATGTCTGTAAATTTATAAGTTTTCGGTGTGAGTAATGTGTCCTAACATAGTGGCTGAGCAGTTCATGACCTGCAACATTCCACTTTGGCCCTTACTTAGGCGGGTGGTTGGAGAGGCTCCCTCTGATCAATCGGCTGGTTAAGTCAAGCCCTAGCACCTATATGATTGTCCCAATCCTATTGCCCTTATGGCAACACCCAGTCCTTTTATCATATGTGCTAGAAATCGGTGGCTGAGGGTCTTGATGTCCTAGGTATGACATTAAACTCTATCTAATGGTAAACTTCCAGTTCTGGAGCTCTAGGGAATTACTCCCAGGTCCACTTTGATCCGTAATGGTAGTACCTGTTAGGGTCCATCTATGGGTTAAATAGAAAAAAATGAGTTGGGGGGGGGGTTAATCCTAAATTGTTGAATCCAGTACTTTATCTAAATGATGGTCTTAATATCTCAAACTTATAACCTAAAAGAAAAAAAAATGCCCAAATTCAGGTCACACTAGTTGTGGTTATTTCCTATAAGTCTAACATGATCAAAGGGGAACCACTCTTGACTGATAAATTATTTATTCATTTATTTATTGATCTACTAGGAAAAAAGAAGACTGTGTTTAGTGTTAGTTTAATGGGAAAATAAATAATTTATCACTCGAGTGGTTCCCCTTTGATCATGTTAGACTTATAGGAAATAGTTTTACTGCCGGGATTTCATTGCATCCCCCCCCCTTCACTTGTTTTCAGCCGGGATCTGACTGCTTCACCATTTTCTTTTGTTTCTTTTAGATGAAGATGTTTGCCACTCAATTTGATGAATCTGGTTCTACCAAAAGTCTTTCAATTGAAGAAGTTGAAATTCCAGAAATAAATCAAAAAGAAGTCCTCATTGAAGTTTATGCAACTGCTGTCAACAGAGCAGACATTCTGCAGGTAATGGTTTGATTATTTCAGTTTAATAAAACATTTGTTTCTCTTATCTATTAATATTGAAAATTCACAGTTATCTTTCAATAACTGTTTTATTGGCCTACAATTCTCTATAACCAGAGGATATCATGGACTATATGACCTTTAGGCACCCCTTTTGCGATCTCTATTCATGAGTACATTTTTTTTTTCATTTATACTGTCAACTTCCGGTTGTTTGTTAACATACGATTTTTAGAGGTTTTTTTTTTTTTTTTTTAAATTATAAAACTAGCCCCTAACTCCTAACAAACAACCGGATGTTGACGGTGTAAATGAAAAAAATGTACTTATTAATCAAGATCGCAAAAGGGTGCCTAAAGGTCATATGGTCCGATATCACTATCTAAAACTTTAATTTCATTTATCTAGAGTTAGTCCAATCACTGCAAGCCAAATCTTGAATATTTATTACTACTGGTAGTGTGTGGATGTAGTCAAAAATGGATTGTGTGATAACTAAATTGATTCAAGAGCCAATAGACAATCCACCAGTTCTTCTTTTTAGAGCTGATTCAAGCCAACCATAAAATCCAACAACAAAGCCAAAAGTTCAGAGAAATTAAGTCATCATAGTTATGTTGATGTAGAAAAGAATTTCCAAGGCAAAATGATCTGTCTAATGTGAAAAGTTCAGTCACCTACAAGCTGAACAATTACTGCTATGTAAATCACCCATACATTTTTATTGTCCAACAAAGACATCCATATTATTGTATCTTTTTTTTTAATTTTCTTCCCACACACTGAAGTATTGTTTTAAAGAGACAATATTCAAATACATAAATTGCTTGTTCTTTCTTCCTATTCACTACAAAGCCGCCTACAAAATATTAACAATAATTCTGTTACAAGTTAATTAACAACTATTAATAGGAATTAGTTATTATTCATCAGAAAGTGTGTGGGGGTGATGTACCTCCCTATAAATTAATCAGAAAGTAATTTAAACTTTTAAAAGAATTTTTAACAAAAGAAAAAAGCTATTTGTCTGTATAAGGCTTGATGTGAATAATTTTGATGTTTTGGACTATTGTCCTCATCTTTATTGTGGTATGTATAAACACAACATTCAGGCCACTGTATAAATTTGGATCTAGCCAATATATTAATTCTATTTCTCAATAAGTCACATGGCATTTTATGCTGCTAGGGGTACCCTGAATTAGTAGTTACAATATTAAAGCTCCAAAACCACACTTAACCTCAGACAATGCTGGGTAGCCACTTCTAGTTGAATATAAAGAAAATATTGACCATTCTAAAAATTTTAAGACAATGGTGTTTGTTTTTTGTTTTTTTTTTTAATTACCTTAAAGGATTTAAACAAATAAAAATTCTTGAAAAATATATTTAACAATATCATTCCATTTTCTCTTTGAAATTCTTGAAATGATGCATTTTGGAAACTACATAGATATTTGTTCAATAATTTCTGTAAATCTTTTAGTTTGACAAAATCAAACAGAAAAACACTGAACTATGTTATCCTGTGGAATTTTAAAATCCTCACTATGTATTTCTTAAATCTTCATACTTGTGACAATAAAAAGCTGTATCTGTTAATATTTCATCCTCACTGGGACACTGTTTATCTGTTTAAAAAAAAAAATAAATAAATGTAATCTAAAAAAAAAAAATGAATAGAATTTAAAACAAAAAAAAATTGTATTATTCGGACTACTGTTCTCATCTTTGTTATATACCCTCCTGGGTTTGACAGGAAACACATGAAGAAGGCTGGAGGGCACATCAGCTGAAATGTTGTGCATATTACAATAAAGATAAGAACAATAGTCTGAATAATACAAATTATCAAGCCTCATCTCAAAAATTCAAACAAATAGTAAAAAATATATATTTTGGTGTTATTTTCTAGGTGTGGTAAGTAACCAAGAAATAAAATGGATTTTGTTCTTAATACAGAATTAGCCATTTTATTTATTTGTTTTTAAGTTTAATTTGATATGCTCATAATATTCAATATATCCTGGTCTATCTATTTTGGTTATTTCAGCGCAAGGGCCGCTATCCACCTCCTCCTGGGAAAACTTCGATTTTAGGATTGGAAGCTGCAGGAATTATCCATAAAATTGGATCCAGTGTTAAAAAATGGAAAGTCGGGGATAAAGTAATGGCTCTTTGTAATGGTAAGTTCCATTAAAATAAATTCTACCAATATTTCTTATTAAAGAGGAAAAAATGGAAATTCACAGACATTGTAAATTGTTGGAGTAAATCCTGGAATAGAATGGAAATTGCGAGGTTGATTAAAACTCTTAACATCCTATTGAGAATTTTCTAAGTCCAGAGCTGCATTCCTATAAGGATTTATCAAAAAATTGCTAAAAATGGACTCCATTTAAAGTTACCAGAGTTATTTCCCTTTAATATAAGACTTCTGAATATGTTTAATATTACATTTAAACAAAGGCTATTGTTTGGGGCAGATTAAGGAAAACGAATGTGACTTCCGGCCAGGCGGAATGAGGCGGTATAGGATGTTAAGAGAAAAGAAAATTTCAGATTTTAATTAAATTAGAGAAATTGGGAAAATAAATTAAATTATTGCTCTTCAGTATCTTCTTGAATCTGATCAATTATTTTTGCTGCAAAAGATGATTAGGGTGATGAGGAGGGAATGTCCAGTCAGGTGAACCAGTTGGGTACAGTAAAGTGAATCTTTAACTGATTCAACTTAAAGACTGGCTTCATCATTCAGCAAAATGTTTCCTTTCCAATTCAGCAAACTTGAAAACTATTCACCTTTCAATGTCCTATTTCAAACTGGTGCATTTTGTACATTGTTTGACTACTTTCAAACAAAGCAAGGATCTATCAAATAACTTTTTTGTATTATTCGTCTGTATTTTTATTAGATGAGGCTTGAAGTAAATAATTTTGATGTTTTGGACTGTTGTCTTCATCTTTATTGTGGTATGTATAAACACAATGTTTCGATCATTGTATCCTTCGGCCTTCCTCTGGTGTTTCCTGTGTATCCGAGCATAGTAATGATCCAACCTGGGGAAATCATTTTTAATAGTTTGACACTTGATTAAACGGTCGTCAAAGAACTTTTGAAGATTTATTCAAATGTCATTGTTTTTGCATGCCTATCATTCTGACATGTGTCACAAGAAGAATCATGATCATTTAGGAAGAAAAAACTTTTTTGTATTACTTCATACTGACCATTTCTGTGATAATAGTGCAGTTTTCACAAAATTATACAAAATACTTTTTTATGCAGAAATGGACTAATGTCATGAGTTGCCTCCCCTTGCATGTAATTTCTGTCTCTCTTCAGGTTAAGGTTAGCCTTCATTACCTTTGTAATACCATTGAGACTGATTTTGGAAGTGTACAAATTATGAGTCCACTGAAGTTATAATTATGAAAAACATTATTTTATCAAAAATAGTTATTTTGAATCCTGAAAGATTGTCTGATTTATCTGACAGACATCTTTCAACACTGAGTAATATATAGATTTATTAATATGTCAAAGTAACCCTATTGTTTAGAACAGGGATCACCAAACTTTTTCAAGGCGGACCAGATAATTGAAAAAAAAGAGCGCGGGCCACATTGTGTTCAATACTTGCTAGCTAGAACGAAAGAAAAAGATGTAAAACAAAATGTATCTTTCCATGTTATATTCATGGGTGAGTGGCATAAGATACACAAAAATAAATTTAACCAACATTTATTTTCAAAACATTATCAAAGAACGCAACATTAGCAGAAAGGTTTAGTGGGATTTGTGAAACTGAAGTTTGCCTTTCAAGATAGCGTCAATGTTTGGTTTGGAATTACCACATCCAATCAAGAGAATTGCTTTCAAATGATTATCAGTCAATTTTGTTCGATGGGTTGATTCCGTAGTCAAGTCCATGAGAATTTAGTTGGGGGGGTGTTTGAGACTTAGCCTTTGTTGGAGTGGGGGCTGAGGGAGATTGATATAATCAGATTTTTACCAAGAATTTTTAGTTTTGCTGGGAGGGTGCATTCTCTGGGTGGGCACACAGTTCAGTTTTGTTGGGTGAAAGAGCTACATTCCTGAGAAGACAACCTGGAATTTATTGTTGCAAACTGGAAATCAATTACTAGATATAGCCAAATGGTTAGAGCAGGGGACCAAGATGATAAACCATATTATTAATTGCTGTCCATCGTATCCAATGATGACACCACGCAAATCATTTTCCTACAATTTATTCGGTCTCTGGTTGCATCTTGCCTACTGCCTATGGGGATGTTAAAGTACTTCAGGTTTCTTTTGATGTTGTCTTTGTTCCTAAGCTTTGGTCTACTGATTCCACGTGATCCCTCTCTCAGTTGAGAGTACAGAATCTGCTTTGGTAGTCTGTCATCCCCAAGTATGTTAAAGTAGCCAGCCCATCTCTGGTTGCATTGGACAAGTATTTTGTGCATGCCAGGAAGTCCAGTTCTCTTCAGGATGGTCCTGATTGAAACATGTTGACACCATTTGACATTTAATATACTGCGCAAGTGATGCATGTAGTCTATAGGCATCCGCTTTGTATATCATCCAGGCATCCACACCATACAGGAGGGTTGAGAGAACTATGGCACGGTATACTGCACATTTAGTTTTCAAGGAGATGTCTCTGTTGAATTAGACTCGCCTTTTCAGCCAACTAAATGCTTTGGAAGTGTTTGACATTCAGAGATCAATCTCTGCATTGAGTCTATTGTTAATGGCAACTGTGGATCCCAGAATACCTGAAGGTATTTACCTGAGCTAGAATAAACCATATACAATAAATTTTTTAAAATCCTACTTTTGTGAATTAATATTCCAGAGTCATTCAATTTACCAATTCTATAGTTAGGGCTGTTATTGCAGTATCCAGCATGATATTGGAATTATATCCACTCCACATTCTGTAATGTAATGACATTCACCCTGGGTCAGTTGAGCCAGCTCCATCCAACAAATTCACCTGTGGTGAATTCCTGGAAGGAGTAACAAACGAATAGGAAAGTAGTCCCCTAATTCCACATGAATATCCCGGCCAGGGGAAAGAGGTTCCCTTGTTTGTCACAGATTTTTCACAGATGCAGTGACAAGTACATCATAAAGCCATTGATTCCTGACAATGATGGAGACACCCTTTGGATTTTCACCAGATCTCCTTTAGCCGGATTGTGGCCCTAATACTACTGGGTGCCAGACCTGTATGCCTTGTGTGACCCTACTAGAAAGTTCCTAATAGCATTCCTCTGCCCTTTTACAGGTCTTGTTTGTTTTATTTTGCAAAGTGTCTAGCAACCCTCCTCATCAGATAACATTTGTGGGGTTACTGGTTTAGTTGTTGATGATCCAACTATGAAACGGGTAGGACTGGGTTACATAGTACCAGTAGCACAATGAGTGACCTGACACCTCACATAGATAAAAATAAATTCTTATATATTATCATGTGGAGTTTATTTCCTTTGAAACCTCCTGATTAAATTAAAGGTGTGGTCCACTCTTTATGCTGAGAGCATTTCAGTAATCTGCACCAAGATATTATATCAAAAAGATTCCTACCAAGATAAGTAGTTTGAATCACCTTTTTTAATCAAGAAAGGAAAGGTGTGGTACTTCATTTATAGTGGTGTGATGTCAAAATAGGCAGACTCTCTAAGAAATAGTATTTCAACCCCTTGGGTAGTTATTTACCTAAAAATAGGATATATGTTGAAACTAAATTCCTTATCTCCAAGAATATATATTTGGTATAAATGTGTAAAAGTCCTTTCTGTGGAGGTAGCAAAGTTTGGTAATTCTGTAGTGCCATGAGTTTCAATGTTAACAAAGTTTCATAGAATGTATTGTGTGGTTTGACAGACTACATACTTGTCCCTGTGTCCAGTGGCTTCAAACATTGGACCGGTAAGATATTTAATAATTAGCATTAGATTTACAATGAAATGAAAATGGCTGACCAAAATATATGGCTTCCTCAAAGTGAAACAAACAAGGGGAGGTTACTCTCATTTATGTAGCTAATGTTCAGATTACCCCAAAACAGGAGTATTAATATATAGATGATAGATTTAGCTAATAAGAAAAAACTTTTTTCTTCATCTTATAATATTGACATTGATAAGCTATCAAATTTTTTTTTGTTTTTTTTATTTATTTTTTTTTTTGTTTGTTTGTTTCCAGGAGGAGGTTATGCTCAATATGTATCTGTCCATGAAAATCATGTGATGCCTATACCATCTCATCTTAATTATGTATCAGCAGCTGCAATTCCCGAAGTCTGGTTAACAGCTTTCCAATTACTTCATACTTTAGGTATGTATCTCATATGGCACCTTGTAGTTCTTGAAATGTCTGAACAAGTCTCATCTTTTTTTACTTGAAACTTTTTTACTTTTCTGTTTTCATAAAGAGGAATCTTGATAAGTATGAACCAAAACCTGCATTATATAAATCTAGCTGAAAACCCGCCCTACAAGCAGGAATTTCAGCTTGAGGAAAAAGGGATGAAGAGTGGTTTCCTCTTACAGATGGAACGAGGGGGGCAGATGCAGAAAAAATTGTTATGAATATACCAAACAGACAAATCCATTATTGAAAGTTCCTGGTCAATAACATAGCCTTATTGGTGGGGCTTAGAATATGCTGACTGTATTCCCGGTGTAAAAAATCAAAAAAATCCAATGAGTCAAAAAATAACCGTAGATATTGAAGTTTTTATTCTTACAGAATTAGACAAAAAAAAACCCTGAAACATTTTTTAATTATCACTACAAATTCTAATGAAATTTTTTATTAGGAAATGATTATTTTAATATAATAATAGTATAATGAAATTTATTGTGTACAATGCTCAAGTGCACCACAACTTATCAAAGTCTCGTGTCTAGTACATAGAATAATGTATTAGTGTCAGGAACATGAACAGTGTACAGTAATAATATGCATGTGTGTGTGGATGGGAGCATCAGGTATAGTGTTGGTGGACTACAGGAAGCATCAGGTATAGTGTTGGCGGACTACTGGAAGCCTGGAGGCTTTGAAAGATGCAGTGTTTCGGCAGCCTACAATGGACGCAGGCAGCTTATTCCATGCCTTGTCAACTCTGAGCATGAAAAAATGTTTCCGAAAGTCATGTGAGCTTCCTTAATTATTATTGTTAATGTTTCCTTTTTTGTTACAAAAAGCCTTAGTCACAAATTAGGATATCGAACCAAGGAAGAAAAAAATTTTAGAAATTTTTTATTTAACATCTCTGAGAATTTTTTAAAAAGTTATGACCTTTCACTACAACGAAGGGAACTTTAACAACATTAATGAAGAAAAATAATCACTTCCTATGTGTGTCTAAGCCATTGAAATTTCCTTAAAATGGCTTAGACACACATAGGAAGTGATTATTTTCCTTGTTTATTGTTGACAAAGTTCCTGAATTGTAACAAAAAGTCATTAACAATGGACTAATTACAAATTAGGATATCAAACTGATGAAAAGAAAATTCTTAGAAATTACCTATTCTTATTTCTAAGAATTTTCTATCTAGAAATTTATGACTGTTCGCTACAACTACGGAAATTTTGACTACAATAATCAAGGAAAATAATTGGGGTGGCTTGTTTTGTTTGTTTTTTTTTTTTTTTTTTTTTTTTTTTGTTTTTTTGGAGGGGGTCCAATTTTGTATTTATTGGTTATTTTTGTCTATATGGCCCAATTTGTCTTCTTTTTTTTTTTATCTATTTATTTTTATTATTTCAGGTAAAATTAAGTCAGGTGAAACAGTTTTGATTCATGCAGGAGGTAGCGGAGTTGGCACAGCTGCAATTCAATTAGCAAAGCTTGCTCAAACTGATATTATAACAACAGCAGGAACCAAACAGAAATTAACAAATGCAAAGATGCTTGGTGCGAAACACAGTATTTGTTATAAAACAGAATCTTTTGATGAAGAGGTCATGAAGTTCACAAAAGGTAAGACCCTACACTCTTTTAATTTTTTTTTATTTTTTATTTTTTTTTTTTTTTGTTTTATTCAAATGGTACTGGCTATGGCTTGCTGTTAGGTGTGGAATTATCTTCCCTTACTTGCTATGGTGTGCCATTAGGGAGCGTTGTGACCTGAATATTTAAAGGCTGTCCAGTGAAAGTCGAGCCCTCTTTCTCCTGAATTCTCCAGCTGTGAACTAGATACAAGTTGTCTACATTCCTTTGGACAGTGATAGGCCTTTTAGCCTTTATGGTTTCATAGAGGCTTGGCGCATCTGTTGTGCCACCGCCTCCATTAATGTACCAATTATGCAAGGCTTTCTACGCAGTCCGTCACAACTTTTTCACCATGTACTTCAAACTATCTACAAAGATTCTTTTCTTTATCCCGTTTTGTATTCTTTCTGTTGAACTTTGCATAGACAATAAAGTCTGTTTGTTATAACTCTTTGTCAGGATTTGTTCCATGTACATGTTCAGTGTTAAGTTACCAATCTAAGTGAACAAAACATATGCCTAAATAGCTGTATATTATCTCGGTAAGGGTTAGAAATTTAAAATGACTCTCGTGTATATATGTGTGTGAGATTGTGTGGAGGGGTGGTGTGTATGGTATATGGGCTTGAATGTCATGAGGAACCTTCTCTTTTAACTCAAGAACCTTCTTGTCATAAATCAGGAGCCTTCACAGAAGTTCGAACCGAACCCATTATTCAATCCACTAGGATAAACTGTTCTCATTCTATTAACCATGACCAGGTACAAGTGTTAAGTTATGTTAAGTATTCTATGTTATTACCATCCTTGTCCACGATTGAACCTGTAACCCACAGATGATTGTCACTTAGAACTGTATTAACTCAGCCCTTATATCTGTTATGCTATATGTCCAAGTCTCCCGATTTTATCATTCAAAACTTTTATTTTACTATGTTATAAGCACTTATCAGGAAAAAAGAATTTGATGTTCAAAATGTTTGTATTTACTAAATCCTTCTGCCACACATAAGGTATGACACAAGGCCAATTTTTAAGAGGGTCAAATTGTTAGTTCTTCTACTCTTATTCTTTGATATGTTTTGACTTGTAAATTTGTTTCACTTTCTCTTTTTTTTTTTTTTTCTTAGATAAAGGTGTTGATCTTTTACTCGACTGTGTTGGTGGTTCATACTGGGAAAAAAACCTTAAGTGCCTTGCTCGAGATGCTCGTTGGATTTTATATGGACTTCTAGGTTAGTTTTATTTTAGATATTTTTTATCTTATTTGTCTATGTATTTGAGATGAGGCTTGATGTGAATAATTTTGATTTTTCAGACTGTTGTCCTCATTTTTATTGTGATATGTATAAACACTTTCTTTTTTCTTTTTTTTCTAAAAATGATTTTGATTCTTTTTGTAACATATGTCGGAATGATCGGTTGCAAAAAACATATCTTTTGAATAAGATATTCAAAAGTTCATTGACATCTTGTTTGATCAAGTGTCAAACTATTAAAAATGATTTCCCAGGTTGGATCATTACTATACACAGGGAACACCTAAGGAAGGCCAAAGGATATAGCATCCAAAAATGTTGTTTATATATTCCACAATAAAGATGAGGACCAGTGTGAAAAATCAAAATTGTATTTTATCTTATTTACCAATTTGTATGTGACTGTTTAAAATGATTCTTGAAGCATCTTTAGTGTTGATAACTTTAAGATTATTTAATAAATCAGAAATTGTTTTGAATTTTCAGTTTAGGAAACAAGAAGTTGCATAAAGCTATGTCTAGTGACTAGAATGTTTCAATAAAAACATTTTAATTATAAATTAATAAAAAGTATCAAGACTGGGTTTGTTTTTTTTTTTTTGAGGGGGGGTTCTTTTCAAATTATTATCTATACATAATTTTATCTAAATTGTTCAGCTGTACAAATGTCTTCATTTAAATTTTCAAAATTAAAAGCTTCAGTCTCTTTGTATCTCTTCTCCTTTTTTTTTTTTTTTTTTCTTTCCCCCTTTTTTTTTTTTTTTCCTTTATCACACCTCCATGTTTACATACATATTATGTCAAAAAAATATTGCAAATTTGTATTTACTTGATATTAAGTAGAACCTAATTTTTTTTGTTATTAATGACTCTTTATTCTTTCTTGTTTAACTCGTAAGGACAATAAGATTTTGACCACTAAATGAAAGTTTAAATGCTTGTTTTGTAAGGAAAAAAAATCTTTAATTAAAAATTTATCTAATCTATAATAATAATTGTGACGAGTTAGTTCTTCGTAGATAAAAAATTTGATGTAGACTAAGCAAATTTGGTATGCATCTTTATTGGGCCAAGGGGTGGGTTTTAAAATAGGAAAAAAAAATTTCACATGTGGAGTGGGGATACATCAAAAGGATGTGTCTTATAAATGGGAAGCCATATTGCTGCAAGACATTAATTAATTGTACAGAATCTTTCCAAACTTCAAAGGAAAAAAGAAATTATCCTAAAATAATTATTCAAATTAAATTACATATCACTAATTGGGTTTATTGGTAGTTGTTAAAGATGGGGAAATATATATTTTTTGTTTTTAATTGTTTTAATTAGAATTAATAATTCAAACAAAAAAAATTGTTTAAACCAATAAATCTCTTGGGGTTTAATCACTAAAATTTCAGATTATTTCTCTACAAAACTGAAATTTTTGTCAATATGAATTTCATCTCTATATTAATAATTATGCTCATATAATTCATCATTCTATTTCCTATTAGGTCAGCCACATTCCCTAATGAAAATTTAAATAATATTAAAAATCTGATTTCTTATGAAAAAGATCTTGAGTCCTTCATGAACTTCTTCACAAGAATATTTTCTGAGCATCTTTGTATTTAAAGAAATCCTTTTCTTCTCAACTGCTTCCCCCATTAATGTAGAATAAAACACAGTTTAAAGTGGAGACAAAAATTTCTCAGTTTTGTTAGCATTTTTTTTTTGGGGGGGGGCACCTTTAGACATTAAGGATTAAAACTAATCTTGATTGTTTAAGTAAAATATAAAGGTGCATTTTAATAGGGAGACTCGATCACCATAAGCTGAATGATATGTTTATGTCTTCAGCCTAATAGGGCTAAGGTTCCTGACAAGGTACCCTACATATCTTGAAGTTAATAGGGTCTTTTGTTGTTGTTTTTTTTTTTGGGGGGGGTCTTATATACTTGAACATACTGTGTTTTTTATATCCATCCAATTGCTTTTCTTGCTTTTTTTTTTTTTTTCTAGGTGGACCAAACGTTGATGGAAATATTATGGGTCAACTGTTGGCAAAACGTATCCAATTAATAGCAACAACACTTCGATCAAGATCTGATGAGGTTTACTTTTTTTCTTTTTTCAATTCAAGTTTACATAAAGCCTGTCTAAAAAAAAAAAAAAAGTTATCTTGAGTATAATACTAAACTGCATCTGATGGTGAGGCTCCAGTTCTGGAGAGTTTGGAGTACCCCTTCATTGCCATTACTCCCAGGCTAATCTGGAGAGGTAGTACCAGTTGGGATTCTATCTATGGGTTAAATAGATCTGTTTAAAAATTTACTTGATCAGAATACTTGATGCTCTAAATTGTTTGAGTTAAGAATTATTACTTGAAACAATATGACTGTAAACAAATCCATAATATTGAATAGAAATAATTACTTAAAACCATATAATTACACTGGTCAACAAAAGTTTTGTTGCATTGATATCAACCACTGTTATTATATATTTTAATGTAATGATTTCAAATATGACATTTTTTGTTTGGTTTTTTTTTTTTTTTCTTTTTTTTTCCTGCTATCAAGGCATTTCAAAATATCAATTTTATTTTTGTCTCGCTGTCATCCTCGTCGTAATCTATCAGAAGAATCATGTGACTGAAGTCTTATTAAATTAGCTGGTGAATAATAATAATAATAATAATAATAATAAAAAAAAAAAGTCTGAAGTACTAGGCTCACTTCAGTCATATTGCACCTCTGACAAATAAGTGTAAAGTAACAACAAATATAACTGAAAGCACTTGGGTTGTTCACATATTGATGTCTCCTTGTAGCCAGGATCAAATTTAACAAAAAAAAAAAAAAATTAGATATGCATTTCTAGTATCAATAAGGATAGCTAGTTTATTTAACTGCAAAATGATAAAATGTAATCCCTCAAATTGCATGAAAACTAGAGGATACAGAACAAAATTGTGTCCTAAGAATTCATGTGGATGATTTTATGTTAGTTTGCATCTCAAGATTTGGTGAGTTAGTGAGACCTGCTATAACATCTTGTTTGTTTTCTTAGCCCAGATGCTAAATGTCTTCCTTCTGTTAGAGTAAATAGTCAAGTCCTAGTTGCTGCCCTTTAACTCGGTGTTAGCTACACACTACAGATAAGAGTACTTGATATCATAGACCTGTAGTGAAAAAAAAAAACCTCTTAAAAACTATACAAAAAAATATAAATATGCAATTCCCTAACTTTTAAGCATAAAATAACCCAAGTTGGTTTGATATGCCATTGAAATATTTGCAGAATGGCCTATTGTCAGTATCAGCTGGACAGCGAGGTAGTCTATCCCTTTTTCGCTTGCGCTAGACCTTTATGCTGAGGTGGAGCACCACACCTACCCACTCTACAGCACAGATCAGATTACCTAATCTATGCTATTCATGTGCTGAGTTGGTGGTGACTAGTATTGAACCAGAAACCTTGTGATTCCTGGGTGGGTGTTCTACTAACTGAGCTAAACTGGACTCTTGTTACTGTTGCACAAATTATTGTATATAAAAATGTCCTTATCATTTTAATGGCAGTCACACAAGGATGTTTTTTTCTTTTTTCCTTTTTTTTTTTTCTTTCTTTCTTTTTCTTTTTTTTTTTTTCTTTTTTTTTTTTTTTTTTTTTTTTTTTTTTTCTTTTTCTTTTCTTTTTCTTTTTTTTTCTTTTTCTTTTTTTTCTTCTCTTTCTTTTTCTTTTTCTTTTTCTTTTCTTTTTCTTCTTTCTTTTTTTCTTTTTCTTTCTTTCTTCTTTTCTTTTTCTTTTTCTTTTTCTTTTTTTTCTTCTCTTCTTTTCTTTTTCTTTCTTCTCTTTCTTTTCTTTTTCTTTTCTTCTCTTTCTTTTTCTTTTTCTTTTTCTTTTCTTTCTTTCTTTTTCTTTTTCTTTTTCTTTTCTTTTTCTTTTCTTTTCTTTTCTTTTCTTTTCTTTTTCTTTTTCTTTTTCTTTCTTTCTTCTTCTTTCTTTTCTTTTTTCTTTTCTTTTTCTTTCTTTTTCTTTTTCTTTTTCTTTTCTTCTCTTTCTTTTTTCTTTTTCTTTTCTTCTCTTTCTTTTCTTTTCTTTTCTTTCTTCTCTTTCTTTTTCTTTTTTTTCTTTTTTTCTTTTATGTAAGAACTCTTCACATAACTGAAACTCTAGTTTGCTATAACATCTAACCTCCTCTTCCTATCAGTAAACTAATCTTTTTTTTTTTTTTTTTTTTTTTTTTTTTTCAGTACAAAAGTGATCTTGTTCGTGATTTTTCTAAGCAGATTTTAGACCACTTCACAAAAGATGGCTTAAAACCAGTTATTGATAGCACATTTTCAATGAGTGAATTGTCTGCTGCCCACGAAAGGATGGAAGCCAACCAGAATTTAGGAAAAATTGTTATTATAGTTAAAGAGGAAGATGAAACCAAAGAAGGGAAGGGTGCACTTTCATATTAACCCTGTTATCATCTTCATCATTTAAAAATCCCATCTTCATTTCGATGGAATGAATGACTGTTTTTATTTATTGCTTTTGTATCCTGTTTTCATGTATCTAATTTTAAACTCGGCATTTCTAAAATTAAAAATATTTCTATAATCAATTTTATGAGGAACAAAACTTCTGCTTTTGGTTTATTTAACAGAAATAATAATGATGATAATAATAATAATATACTTAAACAATTTTCAGTATTATATGCTTGTCGGACAATCTTGGAACTGGTGGGGGGTTAACATTCTAACACCCCTTCATCACCATTGCTTCAAGGTCCATCCTGATCCGGAGTGGTAGTACCTGTTAGGGTCCCATCTTTGGGTTAAGTAGAAAATGAGTTTAAAAAAATGTTTTTTAAAAAATTAAGTTTAATAATAAAAGTTGAGTACCCAGGAGGAATGAATAAAACAAAATATCTTTGGCATAAAATAACCCAACAAAGGTTGACATGGCATAAAATCCAACATTTTAACAGATGTGGGGGGGTCAATAATAAAAGATAATAACCACTATACTAAAATTATCGAATTCATTTTTTTTTTTTTTTTTTTTTTTTTTTTTTTTTTTTTAAGATAATGAGGGGTGGGGACAATCGGTTGTTTAGCCATGTCCATCTCTTTATCATTCAGCAGAATATTTCAGAATGGTTTCAACTTTATTCATGCTGATCTTTCAGTAATTGTTTTTGTTAACTCACTAATAGACACCACCCTTAGAGATTATTACATAATTTATAAGTAGCTTATGAATTATGAACATACCTGTAGTAAGAATTTTGAATAGGGTCCATTAGACTTAAAATGACAGGGTCCATGGAAAGTTGTTGATGGGTAATAACCTTTTTGATTTGACCCCTTAAAAACACACCATTACAGACGCATGGGTTTTAGTTTAGATGCGATGCAAGTTTCAGAGCAAGTTTACCTATGTATTGCCGCTCTGATGTCATTTCTCACCGCAACAGATGATCATGGGCTGGGTTCTGGAAATAAAGCTTTATTAAGAAACAACTAAGTCTTGTTTGTTAATTATTAAAACAAGCAATGTCCAGCCCAGTACAAAGAAAAATGTGAAAGAAAAAAATGAGTCAAATTATTGTATACTCTCTTTACTTCTATTTTTCTTCTGCTCATCTTTGGTATCTTACGTTCTTCTTCCAGCGTCTGGACCTAGTCTTGGGGACTTCGTGTCTGGTCTTCTAGGTCAGTCTTGTTGCCAAGACATTCATCAACCACAAAACCATATTATTTATTTAAACTTTTATTTCTTAACTAAACATATTTCTCTAACTAATCACAGCGCACGTGTGCAGTGAGTCTCAGCTAAAGCAGTAATATCTTATCTGCCTGACGTCCAAGCTGAAACTGAGAGCCAACCAGGTCCCACGTGAGTTCACATATTTTGTGGGCTTTCTGTAATATTCCATGGAAAGTCCCGCCTGTGATATGAAATGGGGCCATCCCTTCAGAAATACAGGGGGTTGACAATAATCTATGCATAGATTATGTAACAAATGAATCCCAGCAGAGAAGTCAGCCCAGAGAAAATGGTGACTAGTTAGAACCAGTAGAAGTGTAACAAGTAAGACTATCATCTCTAATCTGTCTCTCTCTCTCTCTCTATTATATACCTGATGTTTTATAAGGGCTATATAACAAGATGAGTAACAGTAGTTTCCAAACTGAACTGTTTGATCCTTGTCGTTAACCTATGGAAGTTCTTCCACCCAGCATCTTATGAAGCGCACTGTTGACCCACTTTTGGGTTCATCCATCTTGCTTTACATCCACCCTATGCAGAGCACCTACCCCAGGAGCAGAGGCTGATAGGGGCAGGTGGTGAAGAAGAGTCATGTAGATTGTAGTGAGATAAAAGGGCAAAATTCACGAACCTGTGCTGAGCCAACAACGGTCCATCGATCAAAGAGACAGCAGGTGGCATGTTGCACATGTGGGCGGAAGAACAAAACATGTGACGAGTCCGACTAGTTGTGGTGGTAAAACTTGTGAGTGTCCTTGAGGCGGCGATTAAATAGTGGCAAGTCTCGTAGCTGGCGAGACGAGAGTTGTGACGCCTCGGCCAGACCGAGTATAAAAGAACATTGGCGAGGGATCAAAGAGGGACGACCTTATTTCTATTAAGATCTTCACACGTGTTATGGTGTCTGAGGTAGAGCTGAATTGTGGTAGATAATTAGATAGATCCATGCTATCAGCACAATGATGATATTGCAGAAAGTTCTTTTGGTATTATTTTATTCTTTGTGAGTTTTTTTTCACACCAATTTTGATTTGTATTTCCCCTAAAAATATTCTGAATTGTCATTTATAGAAATTTGGCCAAAACAAAATTTACTCTGCTTTGGTCAATTTAAAATAGCATAATAAATGAAGAGTTAACATTAAATTTCTACTTGGCTATTGATTCCCCCCACCCTTATATAGGTATAGATATATATCAACCAAACTGAATAGAACAAAATGAGTTTTTAAAAGAATTGAGTACCCATCAAGAATGAATAAAACAAAACGTCTTCAGCATAAAATTACCCAACAAGGGTTGACATGCTGTAAAACCCAACCAACTAGCCCTACCCTCATAGTTTTATCAACTAAAATCAAAGCATTCCGTTTTGTTTTTTGTTTTGTTTTTTTCTAAGTCTGAAAACAAGAAATGAAAGAAATATACTGAAACAGTATTCAAATGTGTTAATTTTGCTAATAAATTCAAATTATTGATATGTGAAAATTATGATTTAATATTGTACAAATAAAGACTTTTTTTATCAATTGTATTTTTTCTTTGTTATAAAATTGTATTTGGTTTTAATATACCCAACAGAAGGTTATTTTTTTTTTTTTTTTTTTTTTTTTTTCTTAAGCAGGGTACAGGTGGTTTACATTTGTTTGTCTTTGCCCCCCCCCCCCACATCTCTTAGACTGGTTGCCATAACAAGGCTAAAGAACTTGGTCTTCCCTACTATTTACCCATCTCTTACCTTTCCTAAGGTCATTACTGGAAAGTGAAACAGCCTCATCCTGGATTTAAACACTGAGTTTATATTCAACTTAAACTGTTCTGCTAAGCACGTCTGTCACCTGTAATTTGAAATAATGAGGTTTCTTGTCTTTTACAATAAGAAAATTGTCAAACAGACAATATTGGATACATTTGTTCTCAACAGACATTAAAAAAGAAAAAAAAAAGAAATTACAGTTATTTGCCCATTTTATTCATAACATGAGGAAAAAAAGAAAGAAGAGAGGAAAAAGAAATAAGAGAAATTATAACCCCACAAATAAAAACGTAAGCACTTCCATTTCTGATACAAATCTCTGATGATGAAGTTCATGCTTCGAAATCAATAAGACAAAAATAACATCTTTTTGTTTTTATTTTTCATACGCATTGTATTTGCCTTCAAATTACTAATATATTATAACATACTTAACAATGCTTCAAGCAAATTACCAATTACTTTTATAAGAAAAGATATTTTACTGAAACTTCCATAAGGAAATAATATAAAATTTTTAAAAAACAAAATATATATATATATATATATTTATATTTATATTTATATTTATATATATATATTTATATATATATATATATATATATATATATATATATATATTCAAAGCAAATGAACTGTACATTTCAGGGCAAATAATTATGATTAGCAGGACCTGTGGATAAACCACAGTATAATTTAATTATTACAATATTTGATATGTTAACTTAAAAGCTATTACAAATAGTTCAATATGTAAAAAGTATAGGAATCTTAATTTAACTCACTTTTCTTTTTTATGTTCGATTGAAACAGGTTAGTGTTATTGCTTCCATGTGCTGGCGCCCTCTCTATATATTTCCCCATCTCTTTTTTTTTTTTTTCTTTATATTTTTTTCTGTGTAATATATCCTTTTTATTACCTTTCTTTATAATAAAAACAGAAAGGTCCATTTATCTGAGGTGACAACACATTTTTAAACAGGGAGTTGCAAGATGATAACGGTCATACAAATAAGGAACACAAGTATTTATATAGATGCTCCATAATAGTTGCTTTATTCAGTTTATATACAATCAATTGTTTCAAATTATTAAAATTCATTTCAGTAAATATGATTTTTCTATACAATTTCAAGTAAAACTAGATAATCAGGATTTACATTTTTGGCATTTCATTTTGGAAGACTTGGATGGTCTCATTTTTAACCGGAGGGTGTTGCAAGATCATAATGGTCATACAATTAAGGAACATGAGTGTTAACATAGATTTAAAATTGTCCTATGAGTTGGTTCGTCAGGCTGGAACAAAAAGAATAATGTATTTGAATCTGGAAAGGGGAGGGATATTTTGTTTGGTTAGGCCAAAACCCTGTTGTGTGTGCTTGGCTGGCAAAGGCTGCACAAAAAGAAAAGGTGAGTAATTTGATGAGTCTTTTTTTTTTTTTTTTTTTTTTTTCAGAGTGTTAGCAATAGTACCTTCTATTTGGCTACAAAGGGTCACATGACCTGCTCAAAAATGAGGTAATCTGAACATTAGCTACATAGATGAGAGTAACCTCCCCTTGTTTATTTCATTTTGAGTAAGCCATATGTTTTGGTCAGCCATTTTCATTTCACCATAAATCTACACTGAAAATACAAATTTGTTTGAATCAATACAACTGCATGTTTTAACACAAAATATCATAAAATATGTTCTTAATTGTGCTTGCACATTATTTGAAATAAACTTAATTGTTATTAAGAACATATTTTATGATATTTTCATGTTAAAACATGCAGTTGTATTGATTACAGTAAAATGAAAATGGCCAACCAAAACATATGGCTACCTCAAAGTGAAATAAACAAGTGGAGGTTACTCTCATTTATGTTGCTAATGTTCAGATTACCAGAAATGAATTTTTGCAAGTAAATTTTCTAAAGTGATCTTTAAATACCATAAAAACGTTGAGTGATCCAAACTACAATGGTACACTTTTCTTCAATTGGATTTCCATTATAGAAGATATCACATATGACCATTGAATCAGACGTAATGCAAGTCCCAGGTAGAGTTGTAGAAAGGCCTAAATAATAATCGGCCCGCAAAGAAGAAATAGAAAAAAAAAAAAAGAACCCTAAGAATATTTATGAAAAAGTAACCCAACAACGGTTGACATATTGCAAAACCAACCAACCAACTATTGTGTTAGTATAACATTTAGTTCTAAGACTAACAACAACAATAAAGGAATTAATATTTCCTTTAATTCAAACAATTTATTGGCTAGACATAAAACAACAATATAAAGTCTTTCCTGTATATAAAGTTGAGTTTAAGGGACTTACCGGCACGTTGGAGAAGATATCTTAGGGTGGTTTCCTTGAGCCCCTGAATTCATTGCCTCGTGGTACCGCGGGTGGAATCTGTCTGACCACTTTTTGGATATTGCGCCAAAACTCTGGGCTATCACGTGATTGGTATATCTAATCACAGAGCCTCTCCCTCACTCACTCTATATACAGGAATAACCATTTTACTGACCCAACACAACCAATGAACAGATTTTTAATTAATGAACCTATTTTTGCCATGATGAAAAGAGTTATGAATCAAAAGATTTGAAAACAATAGTTGAGTTTGAAAAAAGTTGTAATAGAAAATATGCAATTGAGTGTACTTACTATGTTAAAGTTTTATTATATGAAATGTTCATTGATGATTAGGGTAATGTGTTTGTTATTAGAAAGTTTAATGGTAGGAAAGATATTTAGTCTCCATTCTAGAAGAACCTCTATTAGCACTAACAGGACATGTGGATATACCACAGTATGATAATTTAATCATTACAACGTTTGATATGTTAACTTAAAAGCTATTGCAAATAGTTTAATGTGTAAAAAGTATAATAATCTTGATCTAACTCTCTCTCTCTCTCTCTCTCTCTCTCTCTCTCTCTCTCTCTCTCTCTCTCTCTCTCTCTCTCATCTTTTTAATTATGTTCAATTGAAACAGATTAGTGTTATCACTCCCGCGTGCTTACCCCCCTCTCTCTCTCTATCCCCTACTCTTTCTTTCTTATATTTTTTCTGTGTAGTATAACCCTTTTCTTCCCTTTCTTTATAATAAAAATGGAATGGTCCATTATTTAGCTGAGGTGACAACACTCATAAGAATTTGGTGGATAAGCAACACCAGATAATCAGGATTTATATTTTTGCATTTCATCTCGGAAGATTTGGCAATCTCATTTTTTTACGGACATACTTTTAAGGAACATGAATATCGACGCATGGATTAAAGCCAGCCAATCAACACGTTCGAATACGTGGTTAGTTAACTATTTAATCACCGATTTGGAAAGCCGTTTATTTGCACGTATTCGGCATGGACGAACGGATCAGGAACACAAGGATTCTACCTAACACTAAGGAATATAAGGGATCTCCACTGTAAAGTACTCTCACCTGCAGCCTAAAAATGGCCACAAAAATCGTAACAACATTAGTTCGTCATTTGCAAAAAAAAAAAAAAAATGTAAAATTCTTTAAAAAATTCAACAAATGAACGCTGCACGAGCTGAACGAAAATCAAAAACATTCTCCATTCCAAAGTTTGGTCTGTGCTTCTTTTGCTATTTTTTGTTCCTTAAGGAAATTCTCTTCCTCTTACGAAAACTGATCGGCTTGGTTTCAAATCAAATGTTCTGGGAAAAATATCGTTGATCCTCATTAGACTAATGGGTAAGGAGGGGGGGCAAGTAAATACCCTCAGTTTTATTTAGTTTATTTTTCTATTTTGGGTTTATGTGTTTTATCCCCCCTCCAACCCTTCCCCATCATCTGCAAATAAACTTTTACAAACACTGGGGATATTTTAAGTAGGATAGAAACATAAAGTACCTGATGCATTTTGGTGGAAACAGCTGTGAAAGGCACAGATTTATTAGAATGAAACGGTCAGCAGATGGAATTAACATGATATTAGCATAGGGAAATCTTCAGAAGACGACCACTTTTTTCCCAAACCCTCAAAAATTCTGGGGGTGTACAGTTCAGGTCCAACTATATTTCCGTATTCTGTTGTAAATAAAATAGCGTTGTGGGGATTACCTTCTTTGTTTGCCACGGTTCTCTTATTTGATGCCAAAGGATACAAGAGGTAATTACCTACCGTGTCTGCCGGTAGGCGCTAGGTGGCGAATTATACAACCAGAAGCGCAAAGTCAAAACCCTTCTAGCCTCGAGAAAATAACACGCACAAGTTGCTTTTCCTGTCTACTAGGTACCACGAATTTTCCCCGTGAAATTTACCCCATCCCTATATTTAACACTATGAAACTTGCATAAAGGTTAATATTATCTTGAAATTTGTTTGTCCATTCGAAAGAAAAACATTAAAAAAACTCCTGATGATCTAAAAAAAATTTTTTCAGCTTACGGAAATAATTAAAATTATGAACAAAAAACAATGTTTACCTTTGTGCACCGTTAAATCAATTGAAATTTAACATAGCCAAAAACAAGTTATGACTAGAGGCTTTTTTTAAAATTCTATGAAAAATCAATTAATGGTCCGATTTTCACGAAAATTTCCATAATTACTTACCTTTTGATGTAAATATGTCTGAAATAGTTTTTTTCCCAAAATATATTTAGGGAAATATTTTTTACGAGGTCTACCCCTCTATTTTATTTGATAAAAAAACGATTTTTACTTTTTCTCTATGAATATAAGAGTCTGAATAATTATATCAGAAGATTTTTATAAGTTTCGAAGCAAGAGCTTTTTAGTAAAAGAACCAGGAATACAGAATTCTGCTAAAAATGTTCAATAAAGAAATTGACCGTGTTGTAAAAAAAACTTATTTTTCAAGATAACGATGAGTAAATTTTTCCCCAATCGGATAATTTGATCTTTGAATTAACTGTTTTTCTTTGTAACAACTCTTCATGTTCGTTATTTCTTTTTTACGAGATTTTTTAAAAAGTTAAAAAATATTTACGTTTCTTCCTTCAATATGGCCTAAACTGATCACGTGACGTCTTTTGGTGGTACCTACTGTCTATGGACAGAGGACTTTGTCCCCCAGCATTTTCGTGTCGCATGGTCCACGACAACATGCTTAACGTAATTCTTTACCTTCTCCTTTTCTACCAACTATACATCAAAGTAAGACTTTCTCAAGTAAAAGACTTATTTTCCTATTAGAACATTTCGCGCATACAATTCTCTCTCTCTCTCTCTCTCTCTCTCTCTCTCTCTCTCTCTCTCTCTCTCTCTCTCTCTATATATATATATATATATATATATATATATATATATATATATATGCATGCGCGTGGGCTAGTGGTTAGAGTCGTGGAAAATGGACTCGTTGATTCGTTCAATTCCTAGACGAAGCTGTTGGCATTTCACATAGCGCTAATACCCTTGGGAAAGGTATGAATCCATATATTCTCCCTCCAGCTATGGGTTAAATAGTAGGGCAGACTGGGCTCTTCAGCCTTGGGTAGGTAACCAATCTAGGAGAGGGATAACTCTGAATTCAAAATTCCTGAGGTCGGTCGTTGATTGGGTTTATGGCAACCCTTGATGCCCCAATTCTTTCCTATCGACTGTGCCAAAAAGTGTGGATGGTCCAACACAAGCCTTCACCACTATAAACAAATCACTGTGTGGGTGTTCATTGTGTGTGTGAACCCTCATGCGTCGAAAATCGACCAGAGAGTCCATTATTATATATATATAGTGGTATTGTCTGTGAGTATTTTTCGGTAATTGGTTGTAGGACAGGAATGTGTTTTTAAGTGTTGGGCTATTGAGCTGGTGTCAGAAAGGTGAATAGTAAGGTTGGAGTTATAGGAAATAACCAAATAAATATTCAGACAGTTTACTTATGTGTTTTTTTACAATATTCAGAGCAAACATAGATATGAAAGTTAGGCCACTTCGGCATCCATTTCAAATTTAATTTAATGCAAACTGCAATAGTTTTAAGTATATCAAATAGAATTAAAGTGCGTTAGTGACGTAACAGAAAAAAAAACAGCCAATCACGACGATTAGACGCCACTGCTCTAATAAAATTCAAATTAAATCATTTGAGACTCAAATAATGGCGCTACCGTTTTTACCAGGAAACACTTTTAATCCAAATGTAAGTAAAAATAGATATTTTAGTCTTCTTTTATCTGATATCATCACTTCAATACACGAGATATCTGCCTATATTCTTCATTATTAATTTTCAAATGATATCAAATAATAACATGGCAAATGTTTGTTATATCCTCGTCAAAAATCAACGTAATGAAATGTAATGCTTTTTATACGTAATCTAATGATATCATCTCTTGCGCGCTATTCTGTATTAGTACCAAACATTAAACTCAAAATCAAATGCAGCTGCGACTGTTCAGTTTCACATGATATTTCTTTCCGAAGAGAATTTCCCGCGCACAATAATCTTTATCAAAATTAAAGGATGAAAATAATAAAGTTTTAATTATGAACAATGTGACAGTTGATGCAAAGTTATCAATTCAAACAAACGGATTTTTGAAAAATATTATTATAGTCTGGTAGATAAGGTGTACCGGGAAAAGATTGTTACCAAACTAAATTTGTTATTTTTTGAAAGCTTAGGGTATCCTCTTTTGAAATTTGAAAACTCCTCTTTTTGATCGACAAGGGAAGTTTTGGGGAGGGGTATGCAAACCAGATCTAGTCTGGTAGATAAGAAGGTAGACCAAGAAAAAAATTATTATCTAACTCATTCTGACACATGCTCAGAAGAATGGCCATAAAAAAAGTTCCCATTTCCGTACAAGATAGAAATTTTTATTTTATCTTATAGCATAATATTATGCTTCCAATGATACCAAATATGCCTAAGTGACTTTTTCCCCCGGTACGCCTATTTTCGAAGCTAAATCGATGAAACTAATACCCACTTAAATGCTGCTTTCAGTGGCTTTTAGGCTTTATTTAGAGCCACTTCTCATTTATAGAATTTATAGAATTCACCAAATGTCCGTATCACTAACGCTCCGCCATTTGGGGCATAATTTTAATCAAAGTTTCAGGAATTTTTAGATTTATGCCTGAAAATTTAAACTACACAAAAATAGCGCGCAAGAAATAATATCATTAGAATCGCATTAGATTACGAAAACTCTAGAAGTAGCCTAACACTAACCCTAACCCTAACACATACCTTAACACTAACCCTAACCCTAAAACTAACCCCAAAACTAGCCCTAACACATACCCTAATCCTAGCGTTTCAACGGTTTCGGGTATTTCCGTGAAATGTAATGCTTTTTATACGTAATCTAATGATATTATCTGATGCGCGGTATTCTGCATTATTTCCCTTAAACTACACAAAAATGTAAATATAAACGTTCAATATACTCAATTCCATAAACACTAGTATAAAAATAAGCTCAAATGGGTTGACATGCCGTTAAAATCAATCAATTAATCCGATCTGCTTTTCACAATTAAAACCAGCAACTTCGATCTACCAAAACATTTTCGTCGTCACTCAACTTGCAACACGCACAAACATAAACTCATCTATACCGATTAACAATTTTCGACGAACAAAAATTCATATCTATAAATAACTAGACGATCCTTGGATCCGTTGGGTTCCCGTTCCATTGCAATGATGATATTGCGACAAGGAAAGAATGAAAATTTCTAATGGACATTTCTTAATTGTGGCCGTTATATTGAGAATTTCGATGATAGAAAAATAACTTTCTAATTGTTTATCTTCCTCTCTCTCTCTCTCTCTCTCTCTCTCTCTCTCTCTCTCTCTCTCTCTCTCTCTCTCTCTTTCTATCTATCTATCGATCATCTATCTATTCATTCTTTCCCTCTCCTCTCCTCTCCCCTCTCTCTCTCTCTATATATATATATATATATATATATAGAGAGAGAGAGAGAGAGAGAGAGAGAGAGAGAGAGAGAGAGAGAGGGTGAATGATATCAAATATTTAGTTACAAAAGAAAAAAAGCATATATTTGAATCACCCGAATCTGTAACTTTATCTATTATAAAATAAGATTTGAAAAGGCCAAAAAGCTTGAATAAATTTATATTTGACGTTTTCATCCACACACACACACACACACACACACACCATATATATATATATATATATATATATATATATATATATATATATATATATTTCCCCTCTCCATATATATATGTGTCTATTCATATCTCTCTATCACAGTCTCTTCATATTTATATCAATTTGTCTGTGGAGTCTGTTCATATATATCTATCCCAGTCTGTCCATCTCTCTATCTCTCTCTCTCTCTCTCTCTCTCTATATATATATATATATATATATATATATATATATATATATACTAAAGTACCCGGTCCATAATGGACTAAAATGAAATTTGGAACACCAGGGAGTGAGAGAGAAAGTGGAAGACAGTAGTTAGAGAGGGGTAAGAGGAAAATAATTCTTGAAGCTAAAATCATTGAGAATTTGTATATTTCAGGATTTGTATTTTCTGTTTTATAGTTTTAAATTATTACATATTACTATACAACAAATTGAAAGTATTCGTTTGTATATTTGTTTTGTTTTTTGTTTTGTTTTTTTTTGTAAATTTTGTACCTAATAGAACAGAAAAACTTAACAATGTAATATATATTTAAATTACAACCGAATTAGACACATGTAAGGAAAGGAAAATAAGATAAACAAAAATATAGTTACTTAATGTAATACACGTTCTTGTAAGTATACCCAATTTGTTGAAAAATCCTTGTTTTTACAAAACAATTTTAACCCCCCTTCACAAAAGAATTGCCAAAAATCTGCTTCGACCAATCTATGAATAAGTATTTGTCAATTTTATTTTATTTTTACTTTTAGCCCTTAAAAACTCTAATAATAACAGAAGTTTAGAATTAAAATTGTGTTCATATTAGTAGTTGAAAGATTTCGCCATTTTATTCAAATGAAAAAGTAACCATAAACTTGTTTTTAAACAATTTTAATTTTTATACAATTTTTTGTACATGACAACAATTTACATCTAGTTCTTAATTGCATGTTGAGTTTAAAAAGAAGCTGAGAATCGAGAATTTAAATTCTTCGTATTGCAATATCTATTTTTGCTTAAACTAATAGAAAATACTAAGATAGTATTTTAAAAACACATTGTTTAAAAACGTTTTGGTGAACCTGATCATCTGGACCCCTCCCCATCCAATTTTTTTTTCCTTCAGTGGATTATTATCGATTACACACCAATCTATCAGATTGTAAAAAAAATTCTTAAAAGTTCTTTATTTTTTAAATTGTTCACGTTTGCTCATTTCCTCGTATAAATTTATAGTAAATCGACCCCCCATATGTGAGCACCCCTGAAAATTGAAAATTAAAAGATTAATTTATTTTCTTTAATAAAAATTGTTAAAGATTGGACCATAAATAGGCGATAAATTCCGAGCTGAACGGCTTAGACTGCAAAATTAATTCACTAAAATCAAACTACGCTGCTGATATTGCTGTAACAAAAAGCAGACAGAGACAATATTTTATTATCAGCTGGGACTGGTATACGGACAGTTCCGCAAATTGGGTGATTTTGGCTTAATCAATTAATTACACCCTTTAATCAGTAAAAATCAATAATCAAATTTGACGTGTTTCTTAGTTAGAAGAATATTAATGTGTATGCAAGATTTAAAATTTGAGTGACCTCCCGTTTTGGAGTTATACGTCGACACGTACATACCAAAATCTCTCCTTTATATATATATATATATATATATATATATATATATATATATATATATATATATAGTGTCTATAAATGTGTATTGTTTTCCAGATCGGCAAACCAAGTTCCACAAGAGCCAGCTTTTCGATTTGACAAACGATGAGCCGAAATTTGTTGGAGAAGCGAAACCCGGAATTGGCGGTGAGATACGAACAGATCAAAAGTTACCGGCCCCTCATACCAGATTTCCAAAAGGTGAAGGGCAGACATTACCAACCTGGATTGCATTCGATCGACAAGTGTTAACATTTTATGCTTATTTCAAAGAGGCCGTACACGAAAGAAATGAAGAACAATATCGAGTGAAACAATGTAAAATCTATTTTTATTTGGAAGATGACACAATTCAAGTAACAGAACTTCAGAAGAAAAATTCCGGTATCTTTCAAGGTACGTATGCTGTGATGCAGATAGCTTTTTGGTTTAGTGAGTCCTGGGACGCACATATTTGATTTGAATGAGTCCCCAGGAAAATTTATAAGTCCAACTAAAGTTTCTTAATAAATCGTAGAGCTTTTATTTATGAATAGGGCCGGTTTAGCTCAGTCGGTAGAGTGTCGGTCTAGGAACCACACGGCTTTCGAGTTCTATACCAGCCCTCGCCAACTCAGCGTATGAGTAGAACAGGAATCTGTGCGGTAAAGTGATATATATATATTATATATATATATATATATATATACGAAATATTTAAACTTATTTTTTATAAATGTTATATGTCACTGAATATTCTCCATAAACCTTCAAACCGTAAGCATCTCTTAAATTTTAAATTATATAGATATAGATATAGATATATATAGATATAGATAGATAGATAGGCGCGTGGGCTAGTGGTTAGAGTCGTGGAAAATGGACTAGTCGATTCGAGACGAACCTGTTGGCATTTCACATAGCGCTAATACCCTTGGGAAAGGTATGAATCCATATATTCTCCCTCCAGCTATGGGTTAAATAGTAGGGCAGACTGGGATCTTCAGCCTTGGGTAGGTAACCAGTCTAGGAGAGTGATAACTCTGAATTCAAAATTCCTGAGGTCGGTCGTTGATTGGGTTTGTGGCAACCCTTGATGCACCAATTCTTTCCTATCGACTGTACCAAAAAGTGTGGATGGTCCAACACAAGCCTTCACCACTATAAACAAATCCCTGTGTGGGAGTTCATTGTGTGTATGAACACTCATACGTCGAAAATCGACGGGAGAGTCCATTAATATATATATATATATATATATATATATATATATTATATTATATAAGCATTGTCTGTCTGTCTGTCTGTGTGTGAAGAGTTTATATGCATCCGTTTTTTTTTCTATTTTTAGGTACTATCATCAGAAGACATCGAATACCAAAACCGCACCAGACGATGACAAATTCTACACCTTAGAAGATTTCAACATCCAAAATACTGTTGAATTTTACTCGAAAGTTTTCAAGATTATCGATTGTGATCAATTTACTCATTCGTTCCTTTACAAAATCGGCGTCCGACTTCGTGATCCTTGTCCGCTTCCAGATGATCCATACACACAATATCGTAAAACTGTAAGTAGATCTCATGAATTCTGTGCACTTGAATTCCACCGGAAACAATTGATAACCCACAATCAGATAATTGTTGCATTGATTTCATAATTAAACAGAGAAATATCGATCATTAATAAAATTACAACCAATTTAATCAAATTCAGATAAGGAAACAACATTTCAAAAATATGTAACATCCCCACCCCCACCACCACCACCACCAACAATTATAAATCTAATCTTCAATAATTGGATCGTCATCAACAACACTGCAATCGAATTAGCAAAATTATTCGATCGGCTTAAGGCCATTTCATGAACAAGATGATTTTGATTTTACGGGCTGTTGTTCTCATCTTTGTTGCAGTATTTATAAACATAACGTTTCGGCCGCTGTATCATCCGGCCTTCTTCAGGTGTTCCCTGTGTATCTGAGCATAGTAATGATTCAACCTGGGAAATCATTTTTAACAGTTTGATAGTTGATTAAACAGGCGTCGATTGTCAAACTATTAAAAATGATTTCCCAGATGTATATATATATATATATATATATATATATATATATATATATATATATATATATAACTAAAAATTGAGGAATAAAAGTAGATAAAACACAAATGATTTAATTCAGTTGATATTTCGCCTTGATTTATTAACGAGCCTTCGTCAGAAATTAATAATGTAATACATTTCTGACGAAGTGTTAACACACCGAGGCGAAATATCAATTGAATGTATTTGTTTGTGTTTTATCTGCTTTTATTCCTCAATTTTTAATCACACACACACATACACACACAGAAACATATATATATATATATATATATATATATATATATATATATATATATATATGTAAACACGGTATGTTTGGAATGGCTTTTTTGCCGATAATTTTTGGGAGAATATGTGCTTAATTGGAGTCGTACCTAATTTTTGAAAATTAATTAATTAATAATGAATTAGGCGGGAATGCCTATTTAAATGTATGCCTAAACAAATCGAGAAAAATCAATCTCTGTATGTACATTTCGGCCTATTAGGCCTCATCAGCAGAGCTATAGATAGGAAGGCCGCCCTGTGCGTGATTTGAAACCGGACTGCCAAGCTGACAGGCCGATATCACAACCCCTACACAAAACGCACTTCCTAGATTTTACGATTTGTTTAGAGTAGGTTAATATTCCTCTTCAGTGACTTTTATTACACGACGATATGATAAGATACAGAGATTGATTTTTCTCGATTTGTTTAGGCATACATTTAAATAGGCATTCCCGCCTAATTCATTATTAATTAATTAATTTTCAAAAATTAGGTACGACTCCAATTAAGCACATATATATATATATATATATATATATATATATATATATATATATATATATATATATATATGCTCCCATTCCCCTAGGGTTGAGGACTTTGGGCGGATTTCGCTGACGACCGCCAACTAAAGCGTAAACGCAACGTTCTCCTATATAGGGATGGAGCACTCTATGACAGCCTTTACACACAAAGCGATGTGTGTATTAAAACAGTTAAAAACCCCTTCGCATTCTGTAGGTGATGACAGCCTGGCGGTTAAGGTGTCTAACTGACACTGAACCGATCGGATTTCAATCCCGGCTGTAGGTAGCTTATCAAGTCTCTTCAGTGTGGATAGACATTTGTAAGTCGAAACACGTGTCTGTGGATGACTATATATATATATATATATATATATATATATATATATATTCAAACAAATTTGATTAAACAAAACAGAATCCTTATTATTTAAAAAATTTTCTTCTTCCAAGCTTCCTAATAATTCATTTGATTTTACAATCTTGAAAGGCTTTAAGGATTCCTCCGAAAGAGCCATTATTGGCGGACCAAGTACTTTCGGTTTTTATCCAAACCATTATCAAGGTGTATATCTGTCTATCATTATTAAAACTGTTTAATGTTTAACTAAACTATTGTTTTATTTTTATCACTAAGGTGACGCTAAGCAACAGAGTCAGTTTATTTTTTTTAAATATTTCTATTAAGCCAGGCAAACGTAATTTAGAATACAAATTGTTATATCTTTTTTAAATATTTTAAAATATTATGACTAGTTTCAAAAATATATATACAGATCTTTTTGCTTTTAGTTAGAGGATGCTCAACAACCATTGCGGCCGCATGAAAAATATGATCCGTTGGGTCAATTTTTGTTGCATGATCGTGAGGTTTTACGCTTCTATTGCCTCTGGGACGATACAGAGAATATGTTCGGAGATGCACGAGAAATGGTGATGCATTTTTATCTGGCAGATGACACGGTCGAAGTTAATGAAGTTATCAAAATAAACAGCGGACGAGACAACGTTCCACAATTTCTAAAACGCGGGAAATTGCCAAAAGTAAGTTTTAACTTTCTTTTCTTTTTTATTTTGTTTTGTTTTGTTTTGTTTTCAAATATAAATTCACTGAAACTACTATTACTGTAACGGCTTTCACCCTTGGCTTGCTAAAGACCCGAGGAGACCAGTAGTAGTGTGGACGGAGAGCGATTGAACCATTCAAAGATCAGAGGAAGAGCTGATCCCTACTAGAGCAGGAAATCTACTTAAAACATTGTATTTGTCAGGATAATAAATACAATGTTTTAAGTAGATTCCACGGCCTCAGAAACTGAATAGAGGGAATAAAACAACAGAGGTACCCAGCATTTGAGGCGAGTTGCGTTGTTATGCTTCTTCTCCCCAATCGGTCGACCAGTAATCACCGATATATTAGTCGTCACTCGCTACGCTACAAATGTAAGCTTTCTGGTTATTTTCTTCTGTTCTGTTTTGTGACGGCATTTTTCTTGGGTCGGTTGAGCCGGCTCCAAACAACGAATTCACCTGTGGTGAATTCATGGAAAGAGTAACAAGGGAAGATGAAATTTACAAACGGTCCCCAAACCCCGCATACATATCTCAGTCAGGGGAAGGAGATGCCCTTGTTTGCCGCAGATTTTCTACAGACGCAATTACAAGTACGCCAAAAATCGTTGGTTCCAGACGATGATGGAGACGCCCTTTGGATTTTTGCCAAAGCCTCTTTGAATGAGTGTTGGCTTTAATACCACTGGGTACCAGACCTGTCCACCTTGGGTGATCCTACCAGGTACTTAAGTTCCCGACAACATGGCTCTGACACTACCTAGTTTACATTGCTCTGCCGCGAATTCACTAAAAGGTAGAGATTTAATAAGCTTAATTAACATAAGGTCATGAGCATGAGGCATCCAGTGAGAATCGAACTCTTAGACCTGTGTCAATAGAACTGACTTTTAGCCTCTCATCTGTCTATCAAATACCCCCATACTTCTGTTGTCGGGAGTGCTGGTGATGGGAAGACCTTACATACAACAATGTATATTTTCTTTTCTCTTTTCTTTCTTTCTCTCTCTCTCTTTTTTTTTTTTTTTTTTTTTTTTTTTTTGATGCAAACAGCAGCAAGGGAAAAATACTCTAAATTATTTCAAAGAAATAAACTATTTTTTTAAAAAGCTTATCATTATGTATGGATTTTCTGTTTAGTTATTTTTCGGGCTATTGTTCGCATCTTTGTTATATTGTTGTAACATAACAAAGATTACTAAATGAGAAATAACCAAAACGGAGGTTGGAAATGAAATTGAATCTTTATAACATTAATAAAATGCAATACTTGCCAGCGGCGCGGAGAAGATAAACCACTGCTAGTTGTATAAGACTCCAAAATGTTGTAACCTAACAAAGGTTACTAAATGAGAAATAACCAAATGGGGTTGGAAATGGAATTGAATCTTTATAGCATTAACAAAATACAATACTTGGCAGTGGTGTAATGGAAGGTAGACCACTACTAGTGGTATCAGCCTACTCAGTCAGTATAATACTTCTATATATATATATATATATATATATATATGAGGATTGGGACCCATTATTATTCATAGGTAGGGTATATAACATATTTACACAATGTTTAAGCCGATGTACCCTCCGGCCTTCTTCGGGTGTTTCTTGTCGAACTTGGGAACCTTCTCATCGAACTGGAACCTTCACGGAACTTCTAACCGAACCCTTATGGGATGGCAAGAGGTTTAACGTTTTAGGTTTAAAAAGTGGCTTGTTATTCTTGGTGCGTGTCCTAGGGTGTGCTTTTAGCCCCATCACATTTAGTGGTAGCGCTGAAAAGGAAGAAATTCAAGGAAAGAAAACGGAAGAGACAAAGATAAAAGGTAGTTTTATGATTTAGGTTTTATTCACTGATCATAGCCACCACGTGGCAAGAAAATATCTCCCTGGCCAGTAGTAGTAGTACTAGACACAGTTAAGGCCTAAACTCGAATGTCCGAGAGATTATCTTGGAGGTCGGAAGTGGGGCCTTTCTCTCGCACATGCTCGGAGGGTTCTTCCGGTGAAGGCTTATTTTTGTTATTTGAATTTTATTTTAACCCCATACCCTTTATTTAATCCATTGGATGGATGGATCCAATCCAAAATCCAATGGATAAAATAAAGTTGTTTGATAGAAACTTGTGACAGGTTTATATAAACCTCATTTAATAATCGAAATCAAGCACTAATGTGCAATAAAAGTTTCTGGCCAAATTCAATGCCAATTATGACAAGACATTTGTATACTCCCTTAAACCCCCTCCTCCTGTTTGACTCACACCGCTACTCCCAACTGTCTGCACCACCTCCTACCACCTCACTGACTAGTTGCTAGCATCAGTGTTCATTAATTCTCAAATAAAGCCTCACGTATCACACGTGTTGTTGGCATACTCCCGTCTGCGAAAGACGATGGAGTAGTGTCCAAATGGATTATTTTGTGTGTGTTTTTTAACTACATAACCTGGGCGAGTTGATATGGAGATTGTGCTGTTGCCCAAACAGCAGATCCTCCCTCTCCACACTGCCGCTGCGGTCCAAAGGAAAGGTTTTTTAAAAAAAGCAATGCAGTTTGGCAACGGCAGTGTCACAGTAGTTCAGCGTTACTCCATCTTAGGGATTTGTTTTCGGGGTTTACTCCTCTAGCCTTTCATCAGGATCATATAAATGTTCTATCATTATTGCTTTGTTAATATGTGCATGAAACGTTTAATACAAAACTATTAAGAAACATAAAAAATATTCACCCACACTTTACTTTTGTCTTCATTCATTTACATTTCTATTCTCAATTTTTTTTTTCAGAATATTTTGTAGAAAATAATCTTTATTATTTTTTTAGGCTTCAAATGGACTCTCTTTCCCAGGACAAGCCACTCCTCGGACTGTACTCAACGTTTTTGGTTCAGTCTACTCTCAGAATCGATATATTTTCGACAGCCTCAAGGTAAGCAGGAAACACAGAGCAACTGAAATTTATATGTCCATATTCTTTTAAACTTATATATTATTATTATTATTATTATTATTATTATTATTATTATTATCAATTTTGCTGTTTCTTTATCCTTCTCTAAGATCAGACCGCTAACTTTATTTCAATAAAGTTAGCTGTCTGATGAAACTCATAGGTATACACAGATACTTGTGGATAGAAATAGATCTATAATCGTAAATGGCCGATTTTTAAGCCTTTTTTTTTTTTTTTTACTAATTATATTGCTCTGCTTAGGCTAAAACCGAAACGTTTATAACGTCTATTTCAGCATCAAGAATAAATTCATCTTTTCTACGTCCAATCATAGATAGGCTCTCCCTCTGTTCATAATTGGCATTGCAGTCTCGGAAGACTATATAGTTCTTGTGCCCCTGAAGTTACAGTGCCTCCTGTGACTGTGAAGTCCAATGTTCGACAAAACATTCTCGACCACAGATGTCACATGTGAAGGCTGTCCCTGAAGATGGTGGTGTGCCGGTGCTTTGTTGCCGTCGCTTTCTTCCGGACCTCTTGGCTTCAAGGTCTTGCGCCAGGGGGCTTCAGACATAAACAACCCGCTACGGAGAGCCTATCGCCATCGAGGGCGGTCCTGAGCAAAAATTTTCCCAGCTGGAAGGGGCAATGCCAAAGCATCTGAGATCATTCTTGCAGACATCCTTGAAACGCAGCTAGGGGCGACCAATCTGTCTCTTACCAGACGAAAGCTCTGCATAGAGAATGTCCTTCGGGATTTGTCCATCATCCATCGGCGGACACGACCCACAATGAGAACACAAGTTGGGAAGTTGAGCTCTCTCTAGAACTGCTGTGTAAGTGATCTTATCCCTCCAGATGATGCCCAGTATACGTCTAAGACAGCGCAGGTAGAAGCTATTTAGCCGCCGCTCTTGGTGGGAGTACAGGGTCCATGTTTCACTTCCATACATGAGGGTGCTGATAACACATGCCCTATACACTTGTACTCTCTCTTAACACCATATATAAAAGACGAATTTTACTAACTTGACACGGCGTATGAAAGGGGTTGTGCTGTTAAAACAACACAGCGTGGGAGTCTAAGTGATACCGTCCTCGGTCCGAAGAAGATAACTGATGGCTATTGAAAACGAGTTACACTTTATCAAATAGCTTGTAACTGCCGCTGGTCTTCGTGGAAAGAAAATGCCCAATGCTTCGTACTGATACCATCAGGTTTATTTAATAAATACCATGAAAACTGCGCAAAGAAGAAATAAATAACATTCAATAAAAGATAACAACAAATACATTTCAAAAGAAATGGAAACACAAGAAAGAAATGGACACGTAGTGTCTTATACAAATTCTTACCGTATTGCATCTTTGACCAGCAGAGGTAAAACTAAGTAGGTTTTGTATATGGGCTCCGATTCCATTAATTTCCTTACCCATTTCCTGTCAGTCGCAGTAAATTTAAGGGTTCAGCAGCAACTGATAAAATGGGATTTATAAAAATCAACTAAATTAATCTAAGACTAGATATTGTGGTAGTAGTTAAATTGGCAAACAAAAATACCTATATGAAAATAAAGTATAGCTAACGGGTCAATTTAATGACCACAACATATCTGTTTTTTATTATTTTATCACTTCAGTTTCTATAATATCTGATAATTCCGTCATAAAAAGGGAAGCTCTATAATCCCCCACCTCACCCTCTTAACATAGATTAACATACTTGATTGTAATTTATTTCCTGAATATTATCTACAGAGACGGCTTTGTGGTGTATTCCCCATTGACCAATTTATCTTTTTCAATAATTCAATCAACAAGCTAGTGGCTATGTCTGGGAAATGATCAAAATAAATTAATCTAATTATTTTCTTCACGGAAAATAAAATGTATTCGTTCATCATTGAACATTTCATAACCGCTTTTCACACTCGACTGACCCTTCTATACGTATTTTCAGCCCTGTCGGCTCGGGCTTAGAATAAACCGACCACACCTCTGCATAGTGGTAAGACTCCCCTCCAATGAGGCTACCTGTTTGCCGTGGGTGGCGACCCATGATGTTTAAGGATGGAACCCTGGTGGCTGAGCACTCCATGACATGTAAAACTCCACTTGGGCTAGACGGGCGGTCGGCGAGGCTCCTTCGATCAATCGGCTGGTCATCTCAAACCCTAGCACCTATATGATTGTCTTGATCCTATTGCCCTTATGACAAGCCCCGACCCTTTTTATCATATATGTGCTAGAAGCCGGTGGGTGAGAATCTTAATGTACTGGTATGACGTTAAACTCTATCTGATGAAGTTCCAATTATGGAGCCCTGGGGAATGTGGAGTACCCCTTTATCACCATTACTCCCATGTCTACTCCGATCTGGAGTTTTTTTAAAATGTTAAAATGATTGTATTTTTTTAAAAATGAGTAACATCAAGAATGAATAAAACAAACGTCTTCGGCATAAAATAACCCAAGGGTTGACATGCCGTAAAATCCAACCAACCTACCTAAATTTATACGTATTTCCAGACAGGTGCAATTGATGTCCCCTATTATACTGCGGCTGATTTTCAACTTGGTCATAAAATTAACGTCTACGGCCGTCCATTATTACTCTGTGATTGTGACGAATTTACGAAAGAATTCTACAGAGCCAAGTTTGGGATCAGTAAGTATTATTATTATTATTATTATTATTATTATTATTATTATTATTATTATTCACGCCTTGTAAGATTTTACCACCAGCGTAAGTTAATGGTCTTTCACTGCGTGACAACAAATCTCTTCAGGTCTCCAGGACTCGTCTGAATAGTCTAGTTGATCTTAACAATGCTATTGTCAGGATGGTTTCAATTCTCTTCTGATTTCCAGTTCATCTAGTCTGTTTTCCAAACTTTTGGGGACCGTTCCAAGTGCACCAATTACAATTGGCATCACTTTCACCCTCACATTTCACAATTTGTATGTGTATTTTTTGTTTGTTTGTTTTTTGTTTTTTGTTTTTTGGGGGGGGTTCAATTCTCTAGCAAAGTCCAGGTATTTGTCAATCTTTTCGTTTTCTTTCATCTTTACCCTGTGATCTACCGGGACTGCAAAATTTACCAAATAAATCTGAACGGGTATCATGACTTTTCATCGAACGAGAAAATTCATTCAATGAAATGTCATGCCGTGATTTGACTGCTATTATTTACTAAGCTTTGTTTCATCTGACGCAAGGACCTTAGATTGCTTACAACACCTGTTGTTGTTGAGGGGTCAACCATTTAAGCACTAAATAGGCTCGCCTATCTAGCAGTTGATCATCTAGGGGGAACTTTTCGGTCTTAAATTCCAATTATCCTTCGCATAGGCGAGAAACTGGTTAATGAAGATCTATGATGCTATCGACTGGAGGCTGGTGAGTTCTGATATATATATATATATATATATATATATATATATATATATATATAAGGTGTGTCAAAAAGGTATCGAGATTTTTTGTACTTTTTGACACACCTTGTATTCTGAAAAAAATTAATGTTTCATTCATTGTTCATTTCTATCTTGTTAAATACAATTTCAAACTTGGCACTTTTATGACACACCTTGTATTCTGACAAAAAATTAACGTTCCATCCATTGTTCATTTCTATCTTGGTAAATACAACTTCAAACTTGGCACTTTTATGACACACCTTGTATTCTGACAAAAAATTAACGTTCATTCATTGTTCATTTCTATCTTGGTAAATACAACTTCAATTTCGATACTTTTATGACGCATCTAGAATATATATACAGTGTCAATTTACGCAAATTTGTTTCTTTTTTTTTTTTTTTCAGAGGAATTTACACCCGTGAAACGTCCTAAATCAACTGGAATTGTTATGGAGAAATCTTATCCCCCTTACAATGGATTTGGGGGTGAAGAGGATTCTCTTGGCAACTGTAAGGACCTTGTTCCAAAACCTCCCAAGAAGAATTTCATCCAATTTATGGAAAAAGACAAGCAAGGATTCGATAGTTACGTTTTGAGATTTCTCGCCAAATTGGAATCAAATGTTCCAACAGATAAACACCGAAATTTCATCATCAGTTATTTCCTTTGCGATGACACAATGGAGATTTATGAACCACGAGTTTCTAATTCAGGTGAGTTAACTTCTCTAAATATATACAGGGTGATCCAAAAAACAGACTTTTTTTTTAAAAGTCAGGCCTCTTTTTTTTTTTGGTTACCCTGTATATATCTATATATTTTACTTCCTAAAGGCTTTTTTTACTGTTTAGTTTATTGACAGGAAAATTATACTAAATTATTCCTTACTTTTAGGATTGAATTATGTTTGAAAGAAATTCTGTTTTAATTGGTTCTAATTAATCGTAATTTGCAATTAAGTAAAAAAAAAAACGACCTATCTCTTACTTTAATCTGTGTTTATCTCTTTCTTTCTCCTCTTTGTATCTCTTGACTATCTCCTCGTTATATAATGTTAGTTTATCTGGAGAGAAGAAAGAGTGAGAGACGGGTGAATTTGAAATGTATTTCTATGTTAAATTTCACAACCAGCAACTAGTAGCTTAAAATGAGGTCAAACATTCCAGTTCTTAGAAAGCAGATTGATAATGATTTTCGTCCGGCCGTATTCATTTAAAAAAATTTATTCGCTTTGCTAACTCCATTTTCCCTAATCTCAATTATCTACTCAGAGCTGAATGGGTAGCCCAACGGGTCACGTTTTTTCTAGTATATATATATATATATATATATATATATATATATATATATTATTCGTTGTCATTCTAATTTTTCACTGATGTAGCAGCTCCCGGATGTTTGTTCTGGTAGAAATTAAAACACGAGACTCAACTGATGTATGAATGAACGTCGGATTTTTATTGAACATCCGTAACACTGTGAAATATTTGTGCTTTAATCAGTTTAAGTGACTACTACTACAAAATTCTTGAAAGGACAAATTCCCTCCAAAACTTTAAACTGTTTCTAGTCTAGGACTGAAGTCATATTGCATTTTGGGAAATTAGATAAAACTCCCGGGGGCTATTACATTATGGGGTGTCAACAGATAATAGTCCTTGTTTAGTTGTTTCCCTTATACTGTTCAAAAAGGGTGAATTTTGCGGGTCTCTTAAAAAAGGGTGTAAAGGGAATATTAAGCCATGCATGTCAAACTAAGTAGCCACTTAGAGCCGCATGGATTACATATGTATGTCATGAGAGCAGCACGTAACATCTAAGTCTTTAAATCCTTCTTTTACATTAACAGAACAAAGTGATGATTGTTATCATTCATTTCTTATCATTAACTAAATGAATACATATCTAAAACACTTTTGTTGAAAAGAAAGGAAAAAAAGAATATTCCCTACCGAGTTCAAATAATAAAACGTACAAGTGTCACTGTCACTTTCAGTTATAGGCATTTGTTAATTGAAAGCGGTGGAAAGTAAGAGGAAGACTCCCTCCATTTCATTGTCTGTTAGCTTCCACCTTCTGCAGCTCAAAGGAATGGATGAGAGACAATGTGTTGATAACAGATACTGTTTTTTAACAACACGTTGCCCTAATGAAAATAAACGACCATTTTCGCCCAAGAATCTTTTTAAAACCTGGGTACTGTAAAAGCACCACATGAGAGCGTAGTCTGAGTGCGGGTCGCACCCGTGCTCGCTGACACACAGGCCGTGTTTTGACATGCCTGACAGATACAACTGATGTCAAGAAATAACGGAAAGTCATTTTGATATTCCGTTGTACTTATAAAATATGAACTTTCGGTAATTTATGAGGAAGTGCGTCCCGGTCCCCTGCCTCAAAAATTGCTGCCCGGTGACTATTAAAATAACGACCCCAGCTATGGTGTTACTTCAAAGAAAACAACCAACTTAGGGCGTTAAATGTATTTTTTGGGGGGGGGCTTCTCTTTTTTTTATCGTAATTCTTATTTATTTATCGTAATTTGTCGTAATTCTTATTTATTTATAGAAATTTGTCGTAATTCTTGTTTAATGTTTAATTTGTCGTAATTCTTGTTTAGATATGAAGATGAATATCTATCTATCTATCTACCTCAATTTGTTCATTTTTTTTCCTTTTTACTTTGTTTGATAAATAAATAAGAATTACGACAAAAAAGAGCCCCCCCCCCAATACATTTAACGCCCTAAGTTGGTTTTTTTTTCTTTCAAGTAACACCATAGCTGGGGTCGTTATTTTAATTGTCACCGGGCAGCAATTTTTGAGGCAGGAGACCGGGACGCACTTCCTCATAAATTACGGAACTTTCTGTTACTCTACATTTTTCAGCGCTCTGTCGGTGAGGCTTAGAATACACCGACTGTACATGAAGAGTGGTAAGACGACCCCGCAAAATAGGCATTCTGTAGATGACACAAAACTGCATCAGATGGTGAGGCTTCAGTTCTGGAGATCTAGTAGTGAGAAGTACAACTTCATTGCCATTACTCCTATTAATCAGTCAATATTTTACGTCTTGTCATCAAGGCTTAGATTACGCTGGCTGTATCCCCTGAATAGGGATAAGACCCACCTCCTACCCCCCAAAAATAGATATACTGGGCATGACACTAAACTGCATCTGATGGTGAGGCTCCAGTTCTGGAGATCTGGGGAGTGTGGATTAATAAGTTTTCTGATTAAAACAAATTATGGTTGATCACCCTGTCGGCATGGTTTAGAATAAGCTGACTGTATCCCACCCCATACACAGGGATAAAAAAAACTTCCAAAAAGGGGTATCCTGGGTATGACACAAAACTGCATCTGACGGTGAGGTTCCAGTTCAGGACATTTGTGGAGTACCCCTATGTTGCCATTACTCACTGTTCCTCTCTGAATCAGAGTGGTAATACCTGCTAGGGTCCTATCTATGGGTCAAATAGATCTGTTCAATAATTATTCCTAATCGATAGGACCGTCTGCAAAAAAGACTCTTAAGAAACTCTTTTGAATCTTGTTTACAACTTATTGTGTGGATTAGTATTATCTGGATTATTCAGACTATTGTCCTCATCTTTATTGTTATCTGTACAACGTTTCGACCGATGTGCCCTCCCGCCTTCTTCAGGTATTTCTTGTCGGACTCGGGAACTTTTTCGAACTCGGGAACCATCTTTTCGGACTCAGGAGCCTACTTGTACAGATAACAATAAAGATGAGGACAATAGTCCGAATTGTCCAATTAATACTAATTCTCAAGCCTCATCTCATAAATTCAGAGAAATATTATTGTGTGGAGTTTGTGTCGCGCTTACCTGGCTCATTATGATTTCTCAAGGAAGATAACTAATAAATTCAAATTAAAGTTTACTTCTCTTTATTTATTTGTAAGTATGATATCCTTCTTTTTTTAAAAATGGGATTTGAACTCAACATCAGATGATCTTCATGTGAGATTATTCAAATGATTTTATTTTTTTAAATTCTAAATGGAAAAAAATCAATAATTTTAGGGTGTGGATTTCTTTTTACTCTTACTGACAAGTTATTATTATTATTATTATCATTATTATTATTATTTGCTTCTTTCCAAATAAGGAATTGCTGGTGGCAAATTCTTAGCCCGTGACCTTATAAAGAAACCAGGTCAACCACGTTTCAACAACAAAGATCCGGATTATTACAAAGCTCAAGATTTAAGTATTGGACAGACAGTTGAAATAGCATCGCATAGATTTACTATTATAGATGCTGATGAATATGCCTTGAATTATATGGAATCTCATTCAAATGAGGTGAGACAATTCAAATTATATATTTTCTTATGATTATTTTATTGTGCTATGAATTTATTATTATTATTATTATTATTATTTCACTCCATTCGAGTTTTTCACACCTGCCATAGCCGGTGGTTCACTGGAGGCTGAGTGATAGCAAGTCTCCTCAGGTTTCCAGGACTCTCCTGAATATTCCAGCCGATCTCAACAATGCTGTTTTCTGGATGGTCTCGATTCTTCCTCTGATTTCCAATTCATCCATACTCTTTTCCAGACCCCTGGGGATCGTTCCAAGGGCCCCAATTAAAATTCGTACGATTTTCACCCTCATGTTCTACAGTTTTCTCAGTTCTCTGGCAAGGTCCAAGTATTTGTCGATCTTTTCGCTCTCTTTCATTTTCACAGTGATCAACCGGGACGGCAAAATCCACGAGATGACTCCACGAGTCTTCCTCTTGTCAATATAAACTGGTTTCCTGGTCGGGATTAGGTGATCCGTCTGTACCTCAAAGTCCCAGAGAATTTTATGCGTCTCATTCTCCAGGACAGATTCAGACTTGTGCATATACCATTTAGTTGAATGGTGAAAATTGAATTTCCTGCACAGTTCTCATTGAATCACTTTTCCCACCCAGTCGTGTCTAGTCTTGTACACTCTTTGTGCGATTTTACTGAATTCGCTTATTATGGATTTGACAGTTTCGTCTCCCCCCCCCCACACACACACATTCTACACTTGCTATTCTGTTGTGTCTTATCTATTTTTGCTTTTATGTAATTTGTCCTTATGGCATTGTATTATTATTATTATAGAGTTTTTCACACCAGCGTTAGCCGATGGTCTTTCACTTGGGTCTGAGTGACAACAAGTCTCCTCAGATCTCCAGGACTCTTCTGAATATTCTAACCGATTTCAACAATGCTGTTTTCTGGATGATCTCAATTCCTCTGATTTCTAGTTCGTCCAGTCTTTTTTTCAAGCTTTTTGGGACCGTTCCTAGTGCACCAACTATAATTGGTATCACTTTGACCCTCATATTCCACAACCTTTTCAATTCTCTGGTATGGTGCAGGTATTTTTCTATCTTTTTGTTTTCCTTCATCTTCTCCTACGATCTGCTGGAACTGCAAGATCTACCAGTTGACAAGTTCTTTTTTAATTTTTGTTAATCAATACAAGGTCTGGTCTTCTGGCTGGGATAAGGTGATCCGTTTTAATTTAAAAGTCCCAGAAAATTTTATGAGTGTCATTCTCAAGAACAGATTCTGGTTTATACATATACTATTTTGTTGTATGGTCAAAATTTAGTTTATTGCATAATTCCCAGTGGATTACCTTTTCAACCCAGTTGTGCCTGTATTGTCGTTGTGCTACTTTTGCTACATTCGCTTAATACATAGTGTATGGTCTAATCTCTGTCACCACACAGTCTTCATTTATTGTTTTGTTGTGTCTTTATTAATTTTTGTTTTGATATGATTTGTTCTTATGGCATTGTTTTGTGCAGCAATTATTAGCGATTCAGTTTCTCTCTTGAGGTTTCCTTTTCTTAACCATGTCCAAGTTTTCTCATGTGCAACCTCCCCAATTTGTCGTATCCATATAATTGTTTTCCTCCCATATTTGTTTTCTTGTTTTCGATGTTTTTCTGTTTGTCCATATGTTGCATCTCCTGTTATTGGCTGCCATAAGTAATCTTTCTTTGCTCTTTTTTGTGTATTCTTGTAGTCCTTGTATTGTGGCATCTACGCAGTCCTCTATGTTGCAAGACCTCTTCCACCTTCCTTTATTGATATATATAGCCTATCTCGATCATCTCTAGGGTGTAAAGCCTTGTGCATTGTCATCAATTTTATAGTCCTTTGGTCAATCTGTCTGAGTTCCTCTCTTGTCCATTTTAAGTATCTTACAACGATGACGGCCCAGGTATTTATTCCTTTTATGAGATTTCTGCTGCAGAGCTTGGTTTCTAGGGGTTTTCTTGTTCTTCTGAGGTATTCTTTTTTCAAACTTTTCCTTTCATCTCTGTTTGCTTAATAGTGTCTTCTAAAATTCCAATCTGTAACTTTCTTTTTCTCCAACTGATTTTATAGTGTTCTGATTTGGTTGTTGTATTCTGTCCATTAATTTTCTTTCCCCATTTTTTATTACTAGCATGCGACATTTTTCGTTTCAGAATTCCACTTCTATATCTTGCCTGTATATTCTAAGTGTTTGTACCAGGGTTTGTAGTTCTTTTTCGTTTTTTTTTTTTTTTGCATTTTTTTTAATATCATCCATGTACATAAGGTGGTTTATTTCTTCCTGTGAGTTAGAGAATTTGTAACCCCCTGTACATTTTCTAAGTATATAATTGAGTGGCATCATTGCTATAATAAATAGTAGTGGTGATAACGAGTCTCCTTTGTAAGTACCTGCCAGGGATTGCCCTCCTGCTTTTAATTGGACTCCCCAGTTTTCCATTGCTTTTTTGATTAAATTTTCGATGTTGTTGGATATTTTGTACATTTTTAAACATTCTATAATCCAGGTATGTGGACCATGTCATAGATTTTTCTGTAGTCAATCCATGGCATTGCAATATTTTTGCGCCTATTTTTAACTTCCTTAAGGATGTGTTGAATTAATTATTATTATTATTATTATTATTATTATTATTCTTACAGTTTCCAAAATCTGATGTGAAGGCTGTGATTGAAAATATTCGTCGTTGTGAAAAGTATGGTGAAGAACAAGTAACTAAAAAGTTTTTGTTCAAAGATCCGGAAAGTTGTGACCTTATCAGCTTTACCAGCATGGCTGATATTTTAATAGATCTTCATCCGAATATAACAGAGCACGAACTATTGACTATTGGTCGGCATTATGAAGAGAAAAGAGGACGTATAGAGAATCCGATCGTAAAGATTCTGGCCGAAGTCCGAGAGAATTTGAGGAAGAATAATTATAACAATTATGAAGAACTCCTAAATAGTTTGCAATACGAGGATAAAGAGAAGTAAGTTTGTATTTTGTTTCTTTTTTTTTTGGGGGGGGGGGTTGCTGTTTTTATTGTTTTCTTTGCTAGATAGAAAGAAAAAAACTTAAGGTATTTCTTGGTATGCAGTTTATTCTTTCTTTTTGTTGGATTATATATTGATATAGTTATTCACTAAGCTTAGCCTAGATGTGGCACAAGGCCAGAAGTATGGAGCGCCCTATGAGAATCAAACTCACAATGGTCTGCGAATCTACCTTGCTAACGATTACACTACGTGAGGTGTCCGATTATATATTGGTATAAGATGTACACAAAATTGCCACTTATATTTATGGACTTTCCCCAACATAAGGAGCAGGCATTGACCAAAGAAAAATGACATAGAATGCATTTAAGGTCATTGGTAATTGTCCTGAAATCAATTGCTGAATGGACTTAATACCAAAAGGACTACAACTGGATTCTTCTACAACAAGCACACTCTTATTCTACCTAGGATTTCAAGGAATACAACTGGACTTTCTACTACCGAGACTATACACTTTTTCTACCATTGGATTTACCAGTAGGAGACCTAAATGCCTAAAATAGTGACCAGTGCAGTCTTAGTCTGAAGATAGCATTGGTGAGAAACTGTCCACGTTACTTAACTTAGATATAAATGCTCTATCAATGATATTGAGCACTGTCTACCTACAAATATAGTACCCATATTATCTACAATATATATATGTGGTAAAAGAATAGAGGGAAAATGTGGACAAAAGAACAATTCAAACAAGTAGAATTAGGAGATATATTTCGTCGTACATTGAGCACGACTTCTTCAGTCTTTTATTTTAAAATAAAAGACTGAAGAAGTCGTGCTCAATGTACGACGAAATATATCTCCTACATCTACTTGAGTTGTTCTTTTACCACATTCTGTCGGATTTACTCCAATCCTCATACCCTCATATATATATATATATATATATATATATATATATATATATATATATATATATGGGCACATTTTTTACGTAGAAGTGAATACCATTGTATTTCTTAATTCGCTAAATTTCTTGATGGGAAGTTAAGAAAATTGATTTAAACATTTTTTCTCTCTCTCTCTCGACAGTTACGGCTTTCTTCTGAAAACGACAATTCGACTCCTGATGCTTGCTCAACAAATACCTCTTAAGCAAGATCTATTGACGCGTCTGTTGACAAAGTAAGTCATGCACACACACACACACACACACACATCTTTTGAATTTTCAACTTTCAGTTGAAATAAAACCTAAACATGATTTTTTTATACATTTACAAAGAAGGAACATTCTGAATTGAAACCAGCTGTACTCCACTTGATAAAGAATTGACCTTGTTTCACATTTTGCCTGTCGTTGAGGGGCTGGATAAATACATAAATGTTGAAAAAAGCAATAATTTCAAAAGACCTGTATTAACCTATAAAATATAGTTGCTTTATTTCAGCATTCCCGTGTTATTATGTAACATCAACAAACGGTTTCTGCAAGGGCGTTTTTAAAAAATCACAAACTGCACTGACAACGAAACTCTTAAGATGAACGGATGTTATAATTTCTTCTCTGACCCCTTTTTTTTATTAATACTCTGTCCAGTGGCAAAAGCTGCTTGGTAGCGCTGTGAGTGGCAGTCCCGCCTTGAGATACAGAAACTATGCTATCACTCCTAGTTGGCGGCTGATGAGGGCAGGGTATCGCACGTGCTATCACATGTTGTAGGATGAAAAAAAAAAATTAGATAACAAAACCTCTCCCACCAAAAAAAATAAATAAATAATAGTTTTGTTTTTCTTCTTTTCTTGTTTCAGTTACCCGGATGACCAACAAGATGTCATTAATTTCCACGAAATGATTTCTGATATTGATTGGCGAAAGGATAATCTACCAATAAAAAATTTACAAGCCGAAAGGAACAGAAGTGGAATCAAAAGAACATCAGTTGATTCATTGAATTACAGACGTTTATTGGCAGATTTATATCCACGATCTTCTTAAACAAATAAAAGACATTTTGAAAAAATATCTTTCTAAGTCATTTCTCCTCATTTTATCGCGCAAATTAAACTTTAATTTTTAAAAATTAAATTGAAAATAGATAACTAAGTATGTCTGAGCCTATTCTAGTAGTGACCAGGTTTTAATTCAGAGTTTTCCTTCTTTTAGACATGGTTGCCTAACCAAGGTTAAAGAGCCCAGTCTGTCCTACTATTTACCCATAGCTGGAGGGAGAATAGTTGGATTCAACCTTTCCCAAGTGTTTTAGCGTTATGTGAACTGTGGCTTAGTTCGGGAATTGAACTCTGGTCGACGAGTCCATTTCCTAAAACTCTAACCACCGCGCTTCCACGCAAGCCACACAAAAAGTTTTATTCAAAACAAAGGGAGATCACTCGAAAAGGAATTACTCCTAAATTATCGTTTGTAGATGGATCTGTAATGGTTCCAAGCTGTAGATTCTTGTTAGACCAGGTTTGGAGGCACAAAGAAAAAAGGATCGTATTCTAAAGATAGATAAAGTCAGACTGACCGACGCCAAAAGTTCAAAATCCCGCCAACTAACGGACATTTTGAGAGAAGGGGAAAGGAAGATTCTTGTAGTAGAGAACCCTCAGAAAAGCAGTAGCCAGCGAACATGCAAGTCACGAAATAACAACCCTCCTCGAATCGGGTGAACAAATACAAGTAAGCCTTAACACTAATAAGTATTTGTAAAAAGGAAAATTCATTAACCAAACCACACCTTTGTAAGTTTTGTTCATTTGATACAATTTATAATACACATACAAAGGACAATTTTATTACGATTCAAACTTCTGTGTGATTATTTGTACTGTTTTTTTTTTTTTTTCTTTCTTTCTTTAATGTTACATGTCACATAAACATTACCCCTAACCAACATACAATAGATCTGTGGATGTGTGGGGATTATTAAGAATAGCCCCCTCCCCCCAAAAATAAAACCAAAGTAAAACAAAATTAAATTAAATAAAAAAAATGAAAAAAGGCACAGAAAGTAACAATCACCCACGAGGCCTCAGACAATAAGAGCCCTCTGGGCATGCGTAGAAAAAATTCCAGGCGCCAAAAAGGAATCTCTTCCTCTTTTACACGAAGACTTCGTCGGGTGCCCACCTATTGACTTGCTTCGGAGAAATCCCCCCCCCCCCAGAAATAGCGTGAATCTACGAATAAAAGTCTAATCCTAAATTATCCTTCTTTGATAAATAAAAACAGGAAAGAAGACAAAGAAACACATATGTATATCGAAGAAATGTTCAAGGGGAAATAGCCTTTGGGTAGAAAGTGTTAATGTTGCTGGTTTTAGAATAAAGTATAACACTTATTGTAAACTATGTTCCATGCGGCACGAGACTGGGGGGGGGGGGTTCAAACGGGTATGTGTTCTTCTCTCGGGGAAAAAAGGTGAAAAGAAACCTTTGGCTTTGGTCACTTCACTTTTATAAGCCTTCTTGCAATGTCACCTAGTGCCTAACGGCAGAACCGTGGCAAGTAAAGAATGTAATCCCAACAGGCCGAACTGGATTGTCTAATAAGAAAATTTAACTCCAATTTTCAACTGTTTCATCAGTTCTTATTATTACGATTCTGGTCGCCATTTTAGACGTTTTGGTTTCCTATTGGTAAATCTAATGGTCGAAAAGGGGGATCATATGACCTTTAGGCACCCCTTTTGCGATCTCGTTTCATAATAAACGACCGGATTTTGACGGTGTAAATGAAAAAATGTCCTCAACAGATGATTTTTAGAGGTTTTTTTTTAAATTATAAAACTAACCCCTAACCCTAAACAAACAACCGGATTTTGACGGTGTAAATGAAAAAAAATGTCCTTATGAAACGAGATCGCAAAGGGGTGCCTAAAGTCATATGGTCCGAAAAGGGCATAGTCTCAGTATTGGAAACTCCAGTTGATTCCTTGAATTCTAGTTAGAACAAGAAGTGTACTCCTTGTAGCAGAGAATCCAGTTGTAATCCTTCTGGTATTAAGTCCAGTTAGCAACTGATTTCAGAACAATTACCAACAACCTTATACATCATACCCAACACCCTCAGCTATCCCCTTTAAGAATATAAATGATAAAAAGGGTTAGAGGTTTGCCATAAAAGCAATACGATCGTATAGGTGCTAGAGTTTGACGTGACCAGCCGATTAATCGGAGGAGGCCTCTCCAACCGACCGTCTAACCTAAGTAAGTGGATTTTGTATGTCATTGACTGCCCAGCCAGCTGGATTCTGTCCTTAAACATCACAGGTCGCCACTCACGGCCAACAGATGGTATGGTGTAGGCTTAGGTTATTTGGCGGGATGTTCATATTTTCTTTTCTTAAACCCAAATATACGTGGTTCTTCCTTTTGTTGGTCGTCGAGCTGAAAGGAATTAAGGAAGGGGGAAAAGAGACAAAGTCAAAATATACTTTTAAGGTTCCGACTTTATTTCTAGCTTCATAGCTATTTCTTGGAGAGGAAATTCTCTCTTGATCTAGTCAATAACGTGTACCCGGCAAAGGTCTGCATTGGAATGGCGGATGGATCTTTTTGGTGTTAGGAGGGGGCCTATTCCATGCGCAGGCCCACAGGGTTCTTCCTGTGATGGCTCCTGAAAGATTCTTATTTAAAAAAAATCTTTTTTGTTTTATTTTAATTTTATTTCAATCCCCACAGGGAGGTTCTTATCCCCTCTGCAGAGGTGCAGTCAGTGTATTCTACAGCCACAGCCAACAGGATTGTCAAGTAATGGTATTCGATACTGTTGTATAGTTAACAGCTGCTAAAATAATATTTGAATTGTTAGAGAGAAAGAAAGAAATGTATCAATGTCCTTGACCTGGGAGAGGGGGTAATAGAAAATCTCTACCCCCCCCCCTACTTGAAACAGCTTATTCTCAAGTTGACAATCATGCCAAGTCAAATCTCGTTACGATTTATAAACTTTTTCCACCGCGGTCAAAATGTAGATCTGTCCGCTGATTGGTTGGTTGGATTTTACAGCATGTTAACCCATTTGGTCAGTTTATGCCAAAGATGTTTTTGTTTTATTCATTCTTGATGCATATTCAATTTTTGTTTCTAAACATTTTTTAAACTCATGTTTTTCTATTTAACCCATAGATGGGACTCTAACAGGTACTACCACTCCAGGTCAGAGTGTGCCTGGGAGTAATGGTAGTTCAAGGTCACTGACTTAATGGCGGACGTAAACTTTTTTAGTTAGTGGATGCTTTCTTTACCCTATCAAAAACATAGAAATACCACCTACCCCCATATTCCACAAAGGGCAGTTCTCCTTATACCAACTCCTATGCGGTTTAGCCATGTCTGCTGGGGGTTTAGAACACTCCGACTGCACCTCTGCAGAAGGGTAAGAACCTCCCAATGTGCCACTTGTTGGCCGTGGGTGGCGACCCATGATGCTTAAGGATGGAACACTCACTTTAGCCCTTACTTAGGCTAGATAGCCAGTCCAAGAGGTCCCCTCCGATCAATTGTCTGGTTACATCAAGCCCTAGCACCTATACGATTGTCCCAACCCTATTGTTCTGATGCCAAACCCCTAACTATGTTTATCATATATGTGCTACAATACGGTAGCTGAGGGTCATAATGTCCTGGGCATGATGTTAAACTATCTGATGGTGAGGTTCCAGTTTTGGAACTCTGGGAAATGTAGAGTACTCCTTAATCACCATTACTCCCAGGTGCACTCTGACTCAGGGTGGTAGTACCTGTTAGGGTATGGATTAAATAGAAGAAAAAATGAGTTTAAAACAAATTGAGTTAAATAAAATTAAAAAATAACATTTTAATGCCCATCAAGCATAAATAGAACAAAATATCTACGGCATAAAATAACCCAACAAGGGTTGACATGTCGTAAATTCCAACAAACTAAACCCATGCGAGTTCGACAGATAGTTGCACTTTCAATCACCTTTACTACCAGGCACAGAAGAACTTGTAGAAAACTCAACATCATAGAAAGAACATTTAATGACTTAGCTTCTTAGTAAACCCCTGGACAGATGAAATGAAAACTTATATTATTCCTTACTTTTAGGATTGAATTATGTTTGAAAAAAAAAATCTATTTTAATTAGTCGTAATTTCCAATTAAGTCAAAAACCGACCAATCTCTTACTTTACTTTCTTTCCATGTATCTCTTGACTACCTCCTCGTTATAAAAGAGAGAGAGAGAGAGAGAGAGAGAGAGAGAGAGAGAGAGATTTGAAATGTATTTCTATGTTAAATTTCACAATCAGCAACCCGTAGCTTAAATGAGGTCAAAAGCTTACAGAATTATTTTAAGGTTTCGTCCGGCCGTATTTATTTATTAAAAAAAAATGTTGCTTTGTTAATTTCCTTTTCCCTAATCCCAGTTATCTACCCAGAGCTGAATGGGTGACCCAGCGGGTCACGTTTTGTCTAGTTTATTATAAAATCAGGTCCTTTATGAATAAAATACTGAAAATTTAATTAAAATTGGACAATTTTTTTTTTTTTTTTTTTTTGGTAATTATTTTGAAATAATTTTCTTTTTAATTCTATTACCTCCCTTGAAAAAAATGAGCATACCTACACATAAAGTAAAGAAATGTAGTGTTTGGAATGTGAACTCGGACGCTAAAAAGTGAAGGTACTCGTCTCTTTTTCTTCTATCGTGTTAGTTTTTCCATCTGCTACTGAACCGTTTTTATTTATTTTTAACATAAGCTTTTTTTTTCTTTCTTTCTCTCAGCTGTTAATAAACGGCATCCGCTATCTAATCCTTCACAGATGAACTATCCCAGTTACCCTCTCCTCCTACCCCCAACTGCTTCAAATGCCACCTACTAACCATCACCACTACTACCTATCATTCCTCCGCCTACACCACTACCATCATCTGTTCTCGTAGAGATATACCCAGTACCCACCCTTCGCGATCCATTTCTCTCCGAAACTTCAACATCTCAAGTTGATTGGACGCGTGTTTAAATTACTGATTAATTAATCTTTAGTTTATTTCAATCATTTTTACCTCTTTATTTTTTATTTATTTTATTTCGTGATTTCATTTGGAAAATTCAGCAGATTGTTCCGATTTGAAAGTAAAATTGCACAGCATTTTTTTTCTTTTCTTTCATTGGTCAAAAGAGCAAAGAGAACAGACTAGCTGGACTTGCGGATTTATCACAGTATGATAATTATTATTACAACTTTTGGTTTGGTTTGTTTTACGGCATATCAACCTCAGTGGGTTATTTAATGCCGATAAAGTTTTGAAATAGTATGAAGAACAAATATTTTACATTAAAACTTTCCATTGGTTCCAATAATACATACAAAATTTGATACTTCTTGTTCATTTATAAAGGACAGACAAACTCTTCTCAATTATTTATGTAGATTTTAATACTAATTCATCATCATTTTTTGGTTTGTTTGGTTTGGTTTGTTTTACAGTATATCAACCTCAGTGGGTCATTTAATGCCGATAAAGTTTTGAAATAAATCAATTATTAATGGATAATACAATTTTTTTATAAATACATTTTTTATTTAACCCATAGATGGGACCCTAACAGGTACTACCACTCCGGGTCAGAGTGGACCAGGGAGCAATGGTGATGAAGGGTGCTCCACATTCCCCAAACCTGGAACCTCACCATCAGATAGAGTTTAACGTCATTCCCAGGACATGTAGGCCCTCAGTCACCGCTTTCTAGCACCCATATAATAAGGATTGGGGGTTGCCATAAGGGCAATCAATCATATAGGTGCTAGGGCTTGACGTGACCAGCCGATTGATCAGAAGGGTATTAAAACTTTTGATATATTCACTTAAAAGCTATTGCAAAGTAGTTTAATATGTTAAAAGTATAATAATCTTGATTTAAATCTATCATTTTTTTTCTGTCAAAGTTGGGTTTTTCATAAAACCTTGTATGCAAACAATGTATTTCCATAAATCTTGAATTATCTATTTGAGACTTTTAGAAGACAAGCTACTTTCAGGATTTATTAAGTCTACTAACAGGAACTGTGGATATACCACAGTATGATAATTTAATTATTACATTTGATATGTTTACTTAAGAGCTATTGCAAATACTTCAATATATAAAAAGTAAATGAATCTTGATTTAACTCACTTTTTTCTTTCTTTCCATTATGTTCGATTGAAACAGATTTGCGTTATCGCTTCCATGAGCTCAATCCCTCTCTTTTCTTTCTTTTTTATATTTTTCTGTGTACCATGTCCTTTTTCTTACCTTTCTTTCTAATAAAAACGGAACGGTCCATTATTTATCCAAGGTGACAACACTCATAAGAAATAAGCATTCAGCAGATAAGTAACACCAGATAATCAGACGGTTTCATTTTTAACCAGAGAGTGTTGCAAGATGATAACGGTCGGAAGATTAAAGAACAAGAGTATCAATACATAGATAAGACGCAAAACATTTTTGAGTTAATAGCTTAACATTCTGACTCCATAAAATATACTGTCAAAGTAGCAGTTATTTCTACTCATATGTATATACATACGAGTCATCAGACCGCTAAATTTTATTGAAATCCTTTACTATTATAATATATATATATATATATATATATATATATCTTATTATAATGGAGATTGTGGGTTTGTCTGTCTGTAACCGAAACTATATTACTATACAAGTCACAATTCTCTTTGTTATTTACATCACATTTACCATGATTTTATTTTTATCTATACCTCAATTATTAATAAAATTGTTTTACATTACTTATACTGTTGACCATATCTACATACTACTAACGCAATTGTATTTATATATACAATAAAATAGCGGTTTACAGTATGAATGGGAAGGCTAATTTGCATATTGATCTTAAAAATTTGATTTCAATATATATATGCTTAGTATTATTGATTTCTAATTGTTTGGTTTTATCTTAATGAATATGAGCAAAAATCTCTTCAATAAATCTTAAAAGAAATCCCCTAACAAGAAGAAATAACTAATATTATTCTTTACTTCCTATTTTAACTAAACAGTTAAATTAGGAAAATTTACCAATGAAAGACGGGAGTAACAGAAAATGATGGAAGAGTTAGTTTCAAAGTTGTTCTATTTTTCAATCATACCCCCTCTGTTCCAAATTTTTTTTATCTACATTCTTATTCAGTTTCATTAGCTTTTCTAATTTAATATGATATTTTATTATATTCAAAATTAAATACTTGCACCCGGAGGGTGCATATATTTGCTAGTATATATAATTGGAAAAGAAAACATCGGTCATTTTGCAGTTATAGATTTAGACCAATTTTAAACTTTTTCTTTTCAAATTATATTGCTCTGTTCAATAATATTGCGAGCTCTCAAATTAGACCTGACCAACTCTAACATTCTGCCGTTGTAAGAAAGGTCCAACTTAGAATCATCCTAATACCAACTGACTTGGTAACCCAGTTACGGATATATATATAAAGCATATGCTCTGCATAATTTCTCTTTCTCGTCTTCTTCCAGTGTCAGTGTGACCCCCGCCCTGTTCAAGACTCTAACCGCCAATTCCGCTCCAGGTCCGTTGGTGATTTATTTCCCAGTCTGCAAACTCACATTTCTCCACATAAATCCGACTTTTCCTGTTACATCGATCAGGTTGGTTTATTCATCAGCATGGCCTGGGGATACGTTTACATTAAAAATTCCGACCCACTGAGTTTCGAAATTCCTTTCAAATATAAACATCCATGTATAGAGTGTGGCCTGTCAATCAAGTGGGTTTGTTATAAGATTTCCATCATAAAACCACGTAAAGAAAAACAGTTGATGACCTCATTAAATCAGGATTACAACGAATTAAAGACCACTCAATATTTATGGCTGTCGGCTACCGAAAACCAAAGAGAAATTCTTGGCCTTTTAAGTATCCAATAATTCTGCCAGTAACTTCAGCATTAAAAGGTTGAACGAAATCTGTGGCCAAAATGTTAGTAAATATCATCTCTTCTATCTTACTGCCATGTTGACGGGGCTTAGAGAAATGGTTTAGCTTGGTTTGTTTTACAGTATATCAACCTAAGTGGGTCATTTAATGCCGATAAAGTTTTGAAATAAATTCATTCTTAATGGATACTAAATTTCTTTTATTAACATATTTTTCTATTTAACCCATAGATGAGACCCTAACAGGTACTACCACTCCGGGTCAGAATGAACCTGGTAGCAATAATGATAAAGGGGTGCTCCACATTCCCCAAACCTCCAGAACTAGAACCTCACATCAGATAGAGTTTTACGTCATTATTAGGACATGACCCTCAGTCACCGCCTTCTAGCACCCATATGATAAAAAGGGTTGGGGCTTGCCATAAGGGCAATCAACGGGGCTTAGAAGACGCTAATTATATGATGTGAGGGGGGGGGGTCTTTGGTTTGACATTTAACTGTATCTGATAACGAGGCTATGAAGCTACAAGGAGTGTAGAGTACTCCTTTATTGCCATTACTCCCAGGTCCACTTTGACCTATTAGGGTCCCATCTATGGATCAAATAGATCAGTGAGAAATTTTAGTATTAGATAATTATATGGTATCAAATATTACTGAGTGTAATTTAATTGTACGAAAGGTTGTCAAAAAGTAATGCCATTTTGTTTATAGGTTACAGTCCCAGAGACGAAAAGTGATTTACTTTTTTTTTTTTTAATCTGTCGGATGTAAAAGATGGCTTAATTTTTACGTAACGATTAAGATAAAATCACAAAAAGTGTATACTTACTTTTCGCACGTAGGTTTCTTGGTTTCATAATCAATTAATTAAGTTTTAAATAAGTAAAATACGTAAAAAAAAACAAAAAAAAACCTACTTAGCTCCGAAATAAAAAAAAATTAGCCAATGAGATTAGTGATTTTATCTGCAATTTCATAATCAGCCAATCAGAAATGCAGTTAAGAAACAAGCAGACGAAGCGAAAATCCTTTTACTAAAGATAAACAAAGTGTTTTTCCCTTTGAATACGTACAAAATCTCACAATTTGTACAATATCTCGATAAATAGAATTTGGAAGATTGACAAGAATTAATTGAAAAAAAATGATCTGTGAACAACTTGTTTTTAGACTAAAAGAAAAAGAAAAAGAAAAAAAAGAAAAGTTTAACTTTAAGATACGAACTACTAAAAATCTATCTAGTTTAATAATTTTGAAAAAAAATCAAAATATTTCAAAACTTGCTGGTGTAATTCAAATTTATTAGAAAATGTTAATAGAAATTAAAATAAAATTAATCTCATTGGCTAATTTTTATTTCAGAGAAAACTTAATTAATTAAGAAACCTATGTGCGAAAGTATATTCTTTTTGTGATTTTATCTTCATTACGTAAAAATTATTGAGCCATCTTTTACATTCGACAGAACTGAACGAACATCGCTTTGGGACTGTGGCCTACATGTATCATACATCAAAATGAAGCTGGTCCTCTGTGGATCACATTCCTACTTCTCCACATTCACCGTTTCTGTCAATAGCAATGTTCCACCTTCGAATGAGAGCATATATCCCTGCCCCGTAAAATTCTGTTGACTGTTCTTTGAGCTAATTCTTCACTACAAATTTCACTTCCTCGTCACTGGAATAATTTAACTGCTCCTTTTTATCGTGTCGAGGCTGACCAAGATACTCTCGTGGAGTCTGACCAATTTTTTTAACAGTCCCCTTGCGATCCCCACATTCTTTCCATCGGTGTTGGAGTGGTAGTGTCTGTTAGGGTAAAAAAAAAAACAAAAAAAAAAAACCTCTTTCATGGAATCGAAGAGATTGTAGTCTAAGGCAAGTATTAAAGTAATAAGAAAGACTAATGAAACTAAATAAGAACGCATAAAAAGATTATTGTATTTGACGGCATATAGGACGCACTTTTCCCCAAAAATTTTGGCTAAAAACATTGCCCTGCGTCTTATACATCGTAGGTGAAATTTGAGACCTCCCGTAGGCCTAGGTTAATCTTCTCTATGATGCTCACTAACCCTCTTACGCTCAGTACTTTTACTTACCCTAAACTCTATGTATCCTTATTTTATTGCTTGTATTGTTATAGTCAAGATTAACAGGAGCGTATAGTGGCGAAGAAAAAACAATACACTAAAAACTTTTTTCCAGAATCTGACCTGCTGAAATAGGGGTGCGTCTTATATGCCGTCAAATACGGTACTTATTTTAAATTGATTTCTATATAAATTTAGGATTGCTCTTAATACGTTAGAGAATAAAACAATATTAGAAATCAATAATACCAAGGAATTATTTATAAACCGAGAATGCAAGTTACGTAAGTCTTTATAAGTGATAACTGCACACATTGCAGAATTTTTAATGTATTAATAACATGGGCTGTTTGAGGAAATATATCTCAGCTAGACTTTAATAAATTGGTAGAAAATGATTCGCGCTGTGTCATCATCGGATACGATGGACAGCAAGTAGTAGTAAACTTTAATAGAGACATCGTTAATAAATAAGATTTGGTGTTGACGTAGTTTCGGCTACAGACAATATCCATTCATATACACATATATACGCGTGTATACTCCACACCAGTTCAACTGGGCTCTTTAACCTAGGCTAGGTAACCAGTTTAGAAGAACTAAATTCAAATCTGTTAAACTCTGCAGGTTTGAATTTAGTTCTTCTAAACTGGTTACCTGCCTACGTTAAAGAGCCCAGCTGAACTGGTTTTGAGTATACACGCGTATATATGTGTATATGAATGGATATTGTCTGTAGCCGAAACTACGTCAACACCAAATCTTATTTATTAACGATGTCTATTAATATATATGGAGGCGCGTGGGCTAGTCGTTAGAGTCGTGGAAAATGGACTCGTCGATTCGAGTTCAATTCATAGACGAAGCTGTTGGCATTTTACATAGCGCTAATACCCTTGGGAAAGGTATGAATCCATATATTCTCCCTCCAGCTATGGGTTAAATAGTAGGGCAGACTGGGCCCTTCAGCCTTGGGTAGGTAACCAGTCTAGGAGAGGGATAACTGAATTCAAAATTCCTGAGGTCGGTCGTTTATTTGGTTTGTGGCAACCCTTGATGCACCAATTCTTTCCTATCGACTGTGCCAAAAAGTGTGGATGGACCAACACAAGCCTTCACCACTATAAACAAATCACTGTGTGGATGTTCATTGTATGAACACTCATACGTCGATTGACAGGAGACTCCATAATTATAATTTATATATACATACATACACACGCACCTATGAGGGTGGGCTGAAAAGTTCATATGATGATATACCTGCTCTTGACTTTTTTTTTTTTTTTTACCAGTGGGATCCAAGCACTGCAAGTGATGGGAGGAGTTTATGATTGGTCATCACCCATTCACAATCCCCACCACCACCATAAACACAGCCAGGTCAGCTGAGGCTTTAGAATACACTGATTGCACCTCTGCAGAGGAGCAAGAAACCCTCTCCCCAATGGGGCCACATTTGGTTGTGGGTGGTGACTAGTGATGCTTAAGGACAGAATCCTGATGGATGAGCAGTCCATGGCATGCAACACTCCAGTTAGGCTAGATTAATCAATCAGCTGGTCATGTTAAGCCCTAGCACCTATAAGATTGTCCCGACCCTATAGCAACCTCCCAACCCATTTTATCATATATCTACTAGAAGGCGGTGGCTGAGGGTCTTAGTTTACCGTCATACCCAGGACAATATCTGATGGTGAAATTTCAATCCTGGAACTTTGGGGAATGTGGAGTACCCCTTCATCCCCATTACTCTCAGGTCCAGTTTTCTGTGGTTATAATCAGATAAAGTAAAGTAGGTGGAGTAGCCTATTGTCAGTATTAGAAAGACAGTGAGGGAGTCTATCCCATTTTCACTAGTGCAAGACCAGGGAGCTTGTTTTTTGCTAAGATGGAGTGTTACACCTACCGTCAGCTCCCCACTTTATTGCACAGATCAGATTACTCAAACTGTGCTACTCATATGCTGAGTTGGTGTGGACCGGTATCGAACTCAGAACCTTATGATTCCAAGGCAGGTACTCTACCAACTGAGCTAAACCGGCACAAGCCCAATAATCTATTTCATCCCGAGTAAAATAGGCCAGTCTAGAAGGATATATAATTATATATCAATCTTGAAAGTAGCATTTTAGCTGCTGTTCTTATATTAAACACTTATCCTTTGTTATAAAAACAATCACCCCTATACTCATTACTAATATATATATATATATATATATATACACACATTAATTGACGGCATATAGGATGCACCTTTTCCCCAAAAATTTTGGCTCAAAAAATTGCCTACCGTCTTATACATCGTAGGTGAAGTTTGAGACCTCCCATAGGCCTAGGCTAAATCATCTATGATTATTTATACTATTAATATTCTTATTGCTTGTCTGTATTGCCAAATTGTTTTTATACAGCTATGTTTCTGTGTGTAGGGCACAGTTAGACTGTTTTCAACAATATATGCTTAAATACACTAAAAACTTTTTCCCTGAATCTGACCGGCTGAAATGGGGGTGGGGGTACGTCTTATATGCTGTCAAATATGGTATATATACTTGCAATTTTTTAACAAAATCTAATGTAAATTCTTATGGCCTGTTCAGTGGAAGGCGTTTCATTTAAGATTCTCGTTATAAATCCATTTTTAATCGCCAGTCACCATTGCGTCCACTTATTTTACCTAAAATGAGGGAGAATCTAAATATCAATATTCTTGTTCTTTAATCTCCCGACGGTTATCATCTTGCAACACCCTCTGGTTAAAAAAAAAGAAATCTAAAAATGGAAGTCCTGATTATCTAGTGCTGCTTAATCATTGAATTCTTATGCGTGTCGTTACCTCAGCTAAATAATAGACCATTACATTTTTATCATAAAGAAAAAGGGGAGAAATAGGACATACTACACAGAAAAAGAAAGAAAAAGAGTAGGGGAAAGAGAGATGGTGAGCATGCAGAAGCGATCACGCTAATCTGCTTCATTTGAACATAATGAAGAGAAGGAAAGGAGGAAGAGTGAGATTTAAATCAAGATTATCATGCTTTTTACATATTGAAGTATTTGTAATAGTTCTTGAGTAAAGATATCAAAAGTAAGAATCAAATTATCATACTGAGGTATATCCATAGGTCCTGCTAGTGAAAATAAATATTGATCCTTTTAAAATAATGATCAGTGGTTGGTATTTTTATTCACCAATGTGAAAAGTGATTTAATCTGCTACATGTATTTGTTTCTTAATATCCAGAATATTAGCTTAAATATCCAGAGATACTGATAGGTACGTGTCCTGCATTACTGACGCACAAAAAATTGGTCACCCCATAAATCTCGCTTAGCACTTAAAATAGAAATATCAAGTGTTTAAGCAACTAGATCAGTACAGTTTTAGCAAACTGTACAAAAAAGTTTTTTTATTTGTTAAACTAAAGTTCAACTAAATAATGCACACAAAGTTTGAGGGAAAAATCTTAAGTATTTCGGGTGGAATATTATTCCGGCAGATAGCATAGATGTTATTAATGCTATAAGAGGAGCTGGTTTAGCTCAGTCAGTAGAGCACAGTCTATCCCCTTTTCACTAATGCTAGACCAAAGAGGTGGAGTGCCACACCCACCGTCAGCTCCACACGTTACAAGTATTGAACACAATAATAATGTGGCCCGCGCTCATTTTTTCAATTATCTGGTTCACTGTAAAAAAAAAAGTTTGGTGATCCCTGGTTTAAGGTGTTTCTTTAATTAGGTAAACATGATTGCTGCAAGAACACTTAACATTTATATAGTGTACAAGAAAGGAATCAGCAGCAGCTGGGAGGGGAGAGGAAGCATTAACATTAGTCCAACATCAAAACAAGTGGATATCTCATCATATAATGCAGGTATGAATAGCCCCCAAGGACTGCATGGATCACATATGTATCTCATGAGGGCCACACATGACAACTAAGTCTTTAAATCCTTCTTCTACATTAACAGAACTAAGTGATTATTGCTATCATCAATTTCTTTATCAAACTAAAAAAATTTTTTTAAATAATTTAGAAAGCAAAAGAGATTACAGACAGAGTTCAAAATGATAAAAATGTACAATTGTGTCACTGTCAATTGTAGTCATGTGTTGATAGAAATCAGGAGGAAGCAAGAGGAAAGACTCACTCCTTTTAGTTGATAAAGTTAACTTCCTCCTTCTGCAACTTAAAGGAAGGGGTGAGAGAATGTGTTGATAACAGATTGTTTCTTAACAACACATTGTCCTGATGAAAATAAACAACTGTTTTTGCCCAATAATTTTTTTTGGAAAAAAAAAAAAAAAAAAAAAAAACCCAAAAAAACTTGTGGTATTGTAAGAGGGCAGTCTGTATGTGGACCACACCTGTACTTGCTGAGGGACGCATGTTTGACATGCCTCATATAATGATTTAACAAGTTTGTCTTGCAGAATTATTGAATATAGAGATCAATCCTCACCGAGTCATAATTTTAGCACAAATTTTGAAAGTATAACATAATAGGGTGGAAAAAAAAAAAAAAAAAAAAAAAAAAAAAATGTGTAGTTAATAGTGGAAAGATTTTTTGGATGAGCCAGCACAACGCCACCTGTTGATAGATGTCACGCAGCAAAATGTGGAAGAGAGGTAGTGAGAGGAGAGAATGCGAGTGTCTGGAACGAAGCAGTTGGAGGTAGCAGATACAAGGTGTGCATTTCCCAAAGACATTTTGACTTGGGTATAAAATAAAAGTTCATGAGAAAAAAAAAAAAAAACAAGAATATCTTTGTGTTGCTATTTAAAACCTATGAATGACACAAGGCAAGATATCCTCAAGCAATGCCCAAGTTGTTTCAGACTCAAACAGCAAGAAGACAATACAGCCCAACAACTGATCCAGCCTCAAGTAGTAAAATAGAATAAGAATAGAAAATGAGTATATTACGATAACTATTAACGGCAGACCTGAACTTTCAGACCCCCCCCCCACCATCTAAAATTTGTGTTTTTAATTTTTTTCTTCTTTTAATGGATTATTATCGATTGCACACCAATCTATCAGACTGAAAAAAAAAAAAAATTCAAAAAAGTTTTCAGGGGTGCTCAGTTCCCCGTATAAGTTTATAGTAAATCGATCCCCCATATCGGAACTGCTCGAAAGGAAACTGGTGCAAAATTAAGGTGGCCCAGAAAAAACAGAACCAAAATTATTTATTATCGAGCGGTTCCGATATGGGGGATTGATTTACTATAAACTTATACTGGGAAATGAGCACCCCTGAAAACTCGAAAAATAAAGAATTTTTTAGAATTTTTTTTTTTTTTTTTAACAATCTGATAGATTGGTGTGTAAACGATAATAATCCATTGAAGAAAAAGAAAAGAATTTACAAAGAAAAATTTTTTTTCAGCGGTTCCGATATGGGGGGGGGGGGGTCAGTTTACGATAAACTTATACGAGGAAATGAGCACCCCCTGAAAACTCGAAAAATAAATAACTTGAAAATTTTTTTATTTTTTTTTTACAATTGATAGATTGGTGTGCAATCGATAATAATCCGTTGAAAAAAAAAAAAAAGATTAAAAACAAAATTTTTAGATGGGGGGGGGGTTCTGAAAGTTCAGGTCCGCCCTATTAAACACGTCACTCCCAATAGACCCGCTAGTTACAATAGTTTTTTTTTTGTTGTAAGGGGAGGCAGGTGAATCTTGCTTAGTTTAACTGCCAGCAAGCTGGGCTATCAGACCAGACTTTATATCTTTGCTAAACTAAGCTTAGTATATGACCAAACACTAACATGGTATAAAAGGATTTGCTTTAGGAAGCAAAAAGATTATTTTTGAAGTTATCCACAAACAATAATTATTAAACTTTAGATTTGTTTTTAAGTTGTTTCAACTAAAACATTTCTTTAAGCAAGAAATTGGCATTCTGCACATAAAATTAATCATTACTAACACAATAGTTGTTGATGTTGTAACATAAGGAGGAAAAAGCCAGGAATCCAAGAAGTTATGTAAAAATATAATAATGGGAAGATTGATGATGAAGCACTAGGCCACCTGTCAATTTCTCACTGGTTAGGACAAGGCAGTGAAGAGAATGAGTGAAGAGGAGGGAGAGAGAGAGATGAAAGATCAGTTTGGAACTAAGCAGTAGCAAGGGGCAGACGCAAGATGCCTGTGTTCCAAAGCATTTTGACTTGGGGATATAATAAATGAACGAGGAGAAAAAGAAAAAAAACGCCTTGTTATTTAAAAACTGTACAGCACAAGGCAAGATATCCTCAAGTGGATCCCAAGTTGTTCCAGACTCAAACAGCAACAAATGCCATGCAGCTCAACAACCAGATTCCAGCCTTGATAAGTAAAACAGAACAAGGATAGAAAATAAGTATATTTCTATTAATATTGACATATCACTCCTTTCAAATAGAGCCGCTACGTTACAATGTGGGGGGTCAAATTAGTTCATTTGAAAATGAAATTTTTCAATCCCACTTGATGGCAGTGATTTGGGACTGCAAAAGAAACTGAATAAGTTAGTAATTTCAATAATTATAAAAACTGGTGAGACAAGAGGCAAATTATCTTTTTGCCTCCTTTTTTGTTTAAAGAAGAAAAAAAAAAGTGAATAAGTTCTAAATGAGCTTGAGTTAAATCCGGATGATAGATTTGGAGAGGACAACCTCAATAAATTCCATTTCATTTAAAAGATTTTTGGGTAGCACCAGAAATGCAGAGAAAAAAGGTACGCGGAGGGAGAGGAAATTAATAATTCATTTAAGTGGTAGATAATTAGAGATTTAAGAAAACCAGTAGTGACCACTTCCATCAAATTTTGAGGATATACCCAGCCATGTCTAATGTATACAAACAATCATAACATACACTCAGGATATAATTATAATAGATGTTACCATCATGGATATTTGGAGAATCCTTTTTTCCAACTTTGGAATTGCTAGATTCACTTAAAAGTTACAAATAGAACTACCAATTAAATTTGCAACTGTGTAAAGTAAGAGAGTGAGGAAAAAAAAGAAAAAAAAGGGGTAATGAATGTCATGATTTTTAAAACTTTCAACGACATATCCATCACTATTATTTAACAATGAAAGAAAACATTATAGAGTCTGGAATGAATAGAGTTTATAGTTTGGTAGAAAGAAAAGAAAAAAAGTACAATTAAACAATATTTCTTAATGATACCAAGACAAACAAATGTGAAAAAAAAAAAAAAAAAAAAAAAAAAAAAAAAGGTCAAAACACTCAAGCTTGGCCAATCAATTTATTTGTATCAGTTTATGTTAATATATTTTTCTTTTAAGTCATTAATTTTTTTTTTTTTTTTTTTTGTAATATATAGCAAGCTGGCTGGGTCCAAATTATAAACCACAGATTAAGTCTGTCACCCAAATTGTCACAAAGGGCCATTTTAACAATCGTTGAGCATTAATAATAACCCAATCTTCAAATTTCTTCTAATCAACTAAGTTTCCTCTCAATTGAATAATAGTCGATCCAATCTCGGGTTTCTTCTAAGAGAATCATTTTGAGCAACAAGATCAAGCCTAACCACTGATCTGGCAGCTGACTAGGTGAAGGGAATCGGGAGGGGGATGAAAAAAAATTAAAAAATATTAGGAATAACATGGATCTTTTTTATTTTTAATTTAAAAGCTATGTTTTTCCTTTCACTCTGAAGAAAATCCAATGTGTTTAGCCAAAATCTTTACAGTGGCATAAATAAAAGTTGCAATTAGGTTGTAGGAAAATCCTACAAATTTGAAACATTGGATAAAAATGGTACTTAAAAAAAATTTAAAAAAAAAAGATAAAAATAGAACTATTATTCAATTAAGCAGAAATAAAAATCAAATCTTTCCAACTAATGTGCATTTTTGTCCCACAAATAATTATTTGGCAATTGTAGCTCACCACCCACCCACCCCTCATGCAATAGGAATTTAGTATTTTTTTTTTTTTAATTTTTGTTTTTGTCTGAGCTCAACATGAGGATTGAGTTTTATGTACATGATTTTAAAAACATCTTGTACAGGGTACAAGAGTTAAAATGACCCAATGTTTGTAAACAAAATATATGCATATCAGAAAAAAAAAAAAAAAAAAATTTTTAAAAAAGGGAGAGAGAGAGAAAGAGAAGTCTACTATTTACAATAATCATTGAAAGTTGTCAATGATTGATTAAAAAAAGAAAAAAAATTAAAATTAAAATAGTAAATTAAGGTTTTAAAGTAAAATTCAGCTGTTTAAAAAAAAAAAAAAAAAAAAAAAAAAAAAAAATTTTTTTTTAGTTTCTTGCATTTGTGCTGGATTTCAAAAGATTTTTTCCCCACTAAATAAAACTTTTATTAATGGGATGGGGGAAGAGGGAAAACCTTCATTTGACGACAGGGAACAAGGAAGAAACAGTTTTAGAAGGAGGTTTAAACTTTTTAAATTGAAGAAACTGCTACAGGAAAATTGCTTTTTTAAAAAATTTATAAAATTTGTAGCATTTATGTAAATTAAAAGAAGTGTAATTTATACAGAAGTGTTAAAAAAAATTTAAAAAAAAAAAAAAAAAAAAAAAAAAAAAAAAAAAAAAAAATGCATTTGGCTGCTAAGTTTACTTTTTTTTTCTTTTCATTGAAAAAGAAAAAGGAGGAAAAATAGTTCTAATTTGTTTACTGCCGACCTAAAATCTACCCAATTTAGAAGGGGGGGATGCCACACCGGTTGAGGAGTGTATATAATTATTTACAAGAAAAGGGCCTGGGGATGGAGGGGCTGGAGGGAAAAAAAAAAAAAAGAATGAGCCGAGGAAGAGTAAATAAGAGTAGTAGTGCTTAAGAAAGAAGCACCAGGTCATCTTACCCTTAAAGCCACAACAGTCTTGAGAATGGGTTCAATTAGTGCAAGGTCAATCATATATACATATATATGAAGAATAGTCGACCAAATGCTTATAAAAAAAAAAATAAATAAAAATAAAAAACAAAACACATACGGCTAAAATAAATGTTAAATTTATAGAAACCAAGATGAAGAAGCATAGGTAAATATTTGTAAAGCCACAGTAAAAAGAAAAAAAAAGAAAAAAGAAAAAGCACCAAGAGTTCTAAAAATTTACATAATTATTGGATGTACAAGCCAAACTTTTTCACTAATCTATTGATGGAGCTAAATTCCCTATTTCTAGTTACAATAGAAAGTTGGAAGTCTCAAATTTTCAAAATGGAAGTTTCAAATTATAAACAAGAACAAATACAGATTGTCAAAGTCAGATCATTTTTGAGAAATTCAGCATGCCATTTCTAGACTCTGCTTGTGACAACGGAGGGAAGGGGAATATTATGAGGGAAAGGGAGGGTCTTTTTTTGCTATAATTCAACACTGCAAAAGATTAGTGACCGCAGTTTAAGGTGTCAGTATTGTCACAAGATGACAGAGTGCAAAAAAAAAAAAAAAAAAAAAAAAAAGTCCGTTTTGCAAATTCACATTTGGGGGCAGGGGAACGGGGGAAGTGCACACAGAGAAGTTTAATAATAAACCCAATTCCAAAGATTAAAAAGCTGACATGTTGGACGTGTATTTGTATATACAAATGGACGGAGAGAAATTCTTTACTAAGATGAATTAAAAATAAATCATTGGCTGTTTTGTGAATAAACTAACAGCCAAGACATGAATAATAATTAAAAAAAAAAAAAAAAAAAAATAAAAGTAGAGCTGAAGCCAGAATTTACATTGCAGGTAGCAGTTGCAGTATGAACAAGTCCAAATAACTACCACTACTTAACCCTTTATCTACCAGAGCACCCCAAACCAACCAACGATCAAAATACCGGACCCCCTGAGATCGTCAGCTCTTAGAAAAAGGTTTAGAGTAAAAAAAATAAAAATTTTTTAAATGAATACATTTCTATTTAGTAGTAAAGGATCAGTGATACAATACTTGTCAACCATTTCAGCTATTGCGGTGGAGAATGGTAGTGGTAGATAAAGAGTTTAATAATAAGTGTCAAGAAATTGGTTTTTGGCAGTCTTTAAATTCACTTTTTACCATAAATAAATTGAAGAAAAAAAAAAAAAAAAAAAAAAAAAAAATGGAATATAAAAATTAAAAACCAAAATGCAAGAAAAATGTACAGTGTGTCTTCCACCCTGAAATTTAAAAAACATTTGAAAGGATGAAAGATTTTTTTTCAAGATTTATCTTGAATCATTTGGTGAATCTTTCTAAGCGATTCATTTTTAAATTTATTTTGGAAGATGTCTAATAAAAATTTAGCCCGTAACAATTATTTTTGCCACTAAAGAAGGCCACAGATATCCTAAGCTGCATTGGCCTATTTGCCAGCATTTTGACACTTTCTTGGGTCCTAAATTATCATATTTCACTTAGGCATAGTGTCTGCATAATAAACCCACCAAAAAACTATTATGTTGAGAAAGATTCTTTTAGAGAGTTTGTTTGGTTGGGTTTGGGTTTTTTTTAATACAAAAAAGCATAGAAAAAAAAAAAAAGAAAAAAAAGAGCACTCATTTTATATCAAACAAAAATGCACAGGTATTGTAATTGAGCAATGCTAGCAGTTCAACTTTATATTAATAATGGTCAGTAGAAATAGAGCAACAATGCTTGCAGTAAAATAGAATTTGAGACAATTTTAACAGATGGGGAACAGTAGAAATGATGTGGTGGTGATAAGAGGGGGATGATAACACCCCCCTCCCATTAATACTAGAACTTGATCACAACAGGTTTTTGGAATTGGCTTTATTTCTAGAATTGGTTTCCATTCAGCATTTATTTTAGGCAGTAGTAGTAGCAGAATAAGAGAATGGTTGCTTCCTTGCTAGTGTACATCAGTACAGAGAAAAGAAATATGTGAGTGTACACACAGATGCACATTATGTTGCATAGCAACTAACTTAGTTTTTTTTTTTTTTTAGCAGAGGTTGTGATTTAGCAAAGAATCAACTAGACAAATACCACTGCCCAACATCAACACTAAATTTGTTTTGTTTTTTTATATTGGAGAAAAAGTATAAAAGCAATGTTGAAGAGTTAAAACCAAAATATATATATTTTTTTCAATCCCCACTAGGTTTTGCAAATAGTTGACACTGAACCACTAACATAGGTGTTTTCTGCTAGCATTGTTCAATATTTAAAATTATCTTTGGTTAAGATTTTTTTATTTTTAAAAAGGCATGAAACTAAGAACAATTAACAAGGAATACAACATTCCAATGGGTAAAAAGGTGAATTTAAATGTCTAAATCGTGTTTCAGCTAAATAAAAAGATGGATATTAAAAAAAAAAAAAAAAAAAAAAAAATGACTGTGGGCTGAGGGTTTGTAGGAAGTGGAGAGGGAGGGAAGGATCATTAATAAAAACAAAGTAAGTTTTTTCAAGATTACTAAGTTACCATCAATCATTTCAGAATGTACATATAATTTACCATTCTGAAGAAAGTTTCCCCTCCCTCTCCACCCCAAATAAAAGTGGGGGAAAAGAAAAAAAAAAAAAAAAAAAAAAAAAAAAAAAAAAAAAAAGAAACAAAGAAACCTTTGTGTGAAAAGTGAACTTTGGTACAAATAGAGCCATATTTTTTTGTGTTTTTTTTATTCATTGAGACAAGAAATCTGTACAGCTTCAGAACTGAAAATTAAAATAGAAATTAAAAGAGGGTGAAATTGAAAGGAAAAGTTGGACAACAGAAGTCAGCTTAAAAGATTGAACATTTACTTCAGGAGAAATAAAATTAAAAAAAAAAAAAAAAAAAAAAAAAAAGTTTCTAGGTTTTTGGCCTGCTCAGCAAAACTAACAATAATCATTGTTTAGAAGAAAAAAAAAAAAAAAAAAAAAAAAAGAAAAAGGAGGCCATAGCATTAACAGAATTACCAAGGAATCGGGGGTCAGGGAAGGAGGGAGAAAAAAAAAAAAAAAAAAAAAAAAATAAATAAGTTTGTATCTTGCCAGGCAAGTGCAAAATTGTTAACTGACCATAGAAGGATTATAGTCAATTTCAGGTTTCAATAAAGAAATTTGCATGCAAGACATTCTCTAAGTAAGAATACTTTAGATTTGTATGTAAATCAGGCAGCCATTTTGAGTTATAAAACTAAAACAGTTGCTTATAAGAAAACAGATCAGGGGGAGTGGGTGGGGGGGAGGGGTTAGAAGGACTCAATGTACCAAAATAAATGCCTAGATTAACAAGAAGATTTGAAGCTATCAAGAATAAAATATGTTGTGGCCATGGACAGAAAAAATAGTATATTCTCGAGCATAGCTATCAAACTTGCTCTAGGTTTTTTGGTTTTTCAATCAACTCTTCGTTCAATCTAATATCACACAGCTCCTGACATTATACACACAATCAAGTGTGGCAGAGGGAATTTAACATTTTTGTTAAAAAAAAAAAAAAAAAAAAAAAAAAAAAAAAAATTTAAATTAAAAATTTAAAAAAAGAAAAAAAAAAAAAAGTGAATATCCTGACCATTTTCTTTTTACAGTCAAAAATTCAATCACTCAGTCACCCACCCAAAAAATTCAACCAAATACCCACCCATCCCCATATAGCACCTCACTTTTATATCAACATTCATACTAGTATCCATTTATACAAACATTTTTTTTAAAATGCACACAAATATTACAAATGTACAGTCACCACCTCTATTCTCCAATTTGATCATTTTAACATTCATTCGTGAAGTCATCACTTTGAAACAGCCTTTTTCATCATCATCACCAAAGCATATCACCATTCAGATCAAAAAGATCCAAGGGAAAGGGGGGTGGGGGATTATCATTATTTAAAGTCACGTCAGCCAATATCCCTCCTTAGTTTTTTTTACCTTATAGTTTTTTTAATTTTATTTTGCCAATTAAAAAAAAAAAAAAAAAAAAAAAAAAAAATGAACGGCATATCTAGATTTACTTTAAAGTATTTTTTTGTACAATTGTGTGTGGTTGGGGGGTGGGGAGTACTGATCAGTAGAGAATTACACCTAAATCAGGTATATCTCAAAAAACAGCAAAGCTTTCAATTTAGAAAGGGATGAAGAACAAGGAGGGCTTAGTTTTAAGTAGTAGTAAGTATTGTCAGTGAGAAATTCTCACCAACAAGAAAATGACCCTCTCACTGAGCTGCCAACAACAAGTGGCAGTTACAGAATAATCAGTCACAGTAGTAGATGTGAATTTGCAGCAATTCAGAGGTATTTGCAAATATGAACCACGGTAACTAGTTTCTGAAAATTAAGAGGGACAGCAGCTAATAAGAGTGGAATGTTTTACATTTGTACATATTAAAATTTTTTGGCTAATAACAACTCAGGGAAGTTCTGCCATAAAAGTTTAAACTCATTTCAGTGAAAATCGCATCATTCAAATATTTAGCAACAGTGCACCAACATCATCATCATCATCTTCTTCATCACCACTACCATGCATAACAGTTTTTCTCTGAACACATTCTGGAGGGAAATTGCAGTATCATAAGGCAACAGATTTCATTACAATGCAGCACACAGACCCCCCCCCCCAAAAAAAAAACCTTTATTTTTTTTTTTAAAAGCTTTTTATCAAGACTAAATAGGAATGCTTAATTTTAGTTCCACTGTTAGTTTTTCACCTCTCAAAAAGCTGGGGATAAAAAATAAAAATATTAGCTTTCAGTTTATATGCCACAGTTAAGTATAGAATATCTGTGACTGTAATATGAGAGAGAGAGAGAGAGAGAGAGAGATAGAGAGAGAGATAGAGAGAGAGAAAGCCACTTAATCCCAAAATATTACTATGCTCTCCAGTAGTTTGGAATTAGGGATAAATTGGAGAGAGAGAGGGGGGAAGAGAGAAAGTCAATCTTATTTACTGCAATATCCCAAGATAAACAATGTGCCAACACTCAAAAAACATTCCCCCATCTAAATCTGATATGTAGTTTCAGGATAATTCCACAATTTTTTGGAGAAAAAGAAAAAACCCAGGGACGGGTAGTCCAACTAGAAACAAAGACAAGCAGGATTGCTAGTGCACAGTTCACTTTTCCCCTAGTAAAGTTAATTGCCACATTTGCATGTCTGTTGCCTAGCTGAAATCAGCTCTCAACTCAGTCAACCTTTTTTTCTTTTTTTTTTCTTTTTTAAAAAGAGACCATGCATCATTTCTGAAAGTTAACTTTCATAAAAAAAAAGAAAAAAAAAAAGAAAAAAAAAAGAAATCAAACAGATGCAAGCCATCAATCAACAAAATTAAACAACACTGGACTGATGGAAATTTACCTAAAAAGTTTTAAAAAAGGTTAAAAAAAAAATAAATAAAAAAATAAAAAAATGCACAGGGACTAATACTGGCATTACAAAATGTATCTACAATTTTAAAATAATTTACACAGTTTTGCAGTTCTTAAAAAAACACCTCAGTTTTGCAGTTATATTCAAGAACTTTAACAGTGCTAATTAAATTTAAAAATAGAAAAGCTAGAGAGCTGTAAAGAAAAGTGAGAAGAGAGAGAGATAGATAGATAGATAGATAGAGTGAACAATATTACAAACAGGGGGAAAGAAATAATGAAAAGGCAAGCAAACAAAAAGAAAAGAAAAAAATTCAATTTCTAAGATTAATTTTGGATAAAGAATATAAATCAGAGAATGTCTTTATCAGCAAAGCCTTTTGGCAGAATGGTATATAAGTAACAGCTCTTTTATCTATAGTTCTATTAGCCTAGAGATTTTGGGTATAAAAACAGTATTTTTAAAAATCTGAGCAGAAAAGAGTGGAGGTTTTTTTTTTGTTTTTTTTGTTTTATTTATTTTTTTTTTTACTCAGCAAAGAATAGCTGATGACCATTTTTTTTTTCAGCAGCCAGATAATAGTGCAATCTAATATTTAGCTATTTTAAGGAAGAAATATTTAAAATAAGTACATTTTTTAAAACCCCCTTAACTCTTTAGCTTAATATTCTAAGTAAAAAAAAAAAAAAAAAAAATTTTCAGTGACAAGTATAAAAAAAAATGAAAAAAAAAAAATGAAGTGTTTACAGAAGATAAAAAAAAATATATATAAAAACAAAATGTCAAAAGCTATAAGAGGGAAGGGATAAACGTTTATATAGATACAGCATCCAGCATCAGCAGGCATTTAACAGAGACTGGGATATAGATTTTCATTTTCTCCCAGCAAAGAGATGGAAATTGTTACTAAAGTATAAAGAAAACTGACAACCAATGACAAACAACAGCAATATGCCAGCAATTCATTCAATTTTTTTGACTTTTTGGGTTTTTTTTTAAAAAACAATCTGAAAAAGTAAAATTGTCAGTGAGCAAATCTAACAATCACGGTTTGAGAGAAACCTTTTAAGTCCCCTCCGTTAAGAGAACTAACCCACATCAAGCCAAAGTTTCAAGAGTCGGATTTTGGTTGTTTTTCTTCTTTTTAACAATTAATACGAAAGCCCAAAACTTAACCAGAATTTACATAAAAAAAAAAAAAAAAAAAAAAAAAAAAAAAAATAAACATGGTTGTAAGCACAATGCTGTATTTAGCCTAATTGTATTATCATCAACTGTAGAAAACTTTGCCTGTTAACATGGGTTGGTTGGTTGGTTGTAGAAATGCACAGCATATAACAATGATACAAAAAGTCAAGACAGGTTGTGAGATATGCAGGCATACAATGCCAGCCAGGAGGAGAAGGAGGAGAATATTTGTAACAGATGCTGGAGTTTCAAGAAGAGCTGCTGAGTTGTCAAGTTGTTGTAGTAGTAGTAGTAGTTACTGTTTTAATAGTAGTGGTGGTAATAGTAGTTGTAGTAGTAGTAATAGTATATTCATCCCCTAAGCTGATACCGTAAGCTTTCTGAGTCATGCTTCGGTTACCATGACTGCTGGGACTGAAGCATACACAGTAGAGAGGGAATTTAAGATCTCAGAACTTGAAACCTTCTGATGGGATTTGAGCATCAGGATCAAACTGATAGCTTTGTTCTGCAGCTTGAGGAACAAGTTGCTGATCTTCATCAATCTGGAAGAAGAAAAAAGAAAAATTTTAATTTGCAAAAAAAAAAAAAAAAAAAAAAAAAAAAAACCTCAAGTTCTTAAACAAGAAAAGAATTTAATGTCTAATAAAGATGGTTTCAGTAATCTTCAAATTGAAGAGAGAGGGAGAGCATTTATGTTATCTTGAAACCAACTTTTATTAGTAGCAGAATGAAAGTACACAGCTGAGCTAATAAAACAGCTTCTTATAAGTACATATATGGTTATTAAAATGCAGATTTTAAATTATTAAAGTATAGATAAAAAATTTTAAGGAAAGAAAAACAAGGGGGGGGGTAATTTAAGAGAAGAGAGGGTGAGGGTGTGATAAATTAAACTAGTGATATCAAATTCAAAGTTATACTTACATCGGCAGAAAAGTATTTATCAATAATGTCATATGCTAATTTGTATATATCTTCATTTTCATGATTTTGAAGGTTTTCAATTTTGTCCAAACCTGAAAAATATTTGAAAATAATGAAAACTAAATCCCAATATGAATAAAGATTAAAAAACAAAAAAAACAAATTGCATTTTGAATATCTGGTTTGGACTTAAGAAAAGTTCAAACCAAAGAGAATTAGAATCATTTAGATAACCAATTAAGAAGAAAAAAAAAAAAAAAAAAAAAAAAAAAAAAAAAAACTTACCACCACACTCTTCAATTTGTTGACACAAAGATTCTATATCATCACCAGCCATCTTTAAGATGTTGTTGATGCCATCCAATACAACATTGACAACTTGTGGATCCTTAACAACAAGCAAGTTACAGAATGGTGGAATAACTCCTTGATGCACAACAAATCCAACCTAAAAAAAAAAAAAATAAATAAATAAAAAAATAAAAATTTTTAAAAAATAATTATGATAGATGGGAAGGACCAGGTTGAAATTATCAAATATAAAATTCCATGCACACACACACAAAAACTGGCACTTACAATTTAATACAAGTTATTTTGTAAAGTTACTAATCTCATCAATTTAAAAAAAGATTTGAAATGTAAACATTTCAGTTCTGTTACAGCATTCACCGTGGATCAGTTAAGCTGGCTCCAACCAACAAATTCACCTACGGAGAATTCATGAAAGGAGTAACAAAGGAATATGAAATTCACAAGAAGTTTCCAAAACCCTGCATGTATATCCTAGGGAAAGAGATACCCTTGTTTGTTGCAAATTTTCCATGTGTAGTGACAAGTATGCCAAAAGCCGTTGGTTCCTGATAATGGAAATACCCTTTGGATTTTCACCAGAGCCCACTTAGCCGGGTTGTAGCCCTAATACCACTGGGTGCCAGATCTGTCCATCTTGGGTGACCCTACTTCCCAACAGCATGGCTCTGACACTAATAAGTTTACACAGCCCTGCCATGATGAGGAGGGGGAGGGGCTGGACTTTCGAAATAATATGTTAGATGGCTGTTGAACAAAGAGCTTCCTCTGCCCTTTTACAGGTCTTATTTTTTGGTCTGCAGAATGTCTAGCCACCTGCCTCAGACAAAATATGTGGGGTTACCGGTTTAATCGGTGATGATCCAACTATGAAAATTCTTTTGCTAAATTCTCAAGTGTCAATTTCAAGAATTTTTGAAACTTAATATAGAAACAGCTTACTTAAAAGGACTAATGACATGTAAAAAAAATTCTTACCTGTTCTTTCCTTCCACTGATTGTAAGGTTACTGATAGCCCAGGCAGCTTCTTTCTGAGTTTGAAAGTCACCCTAAAATTTGGGGAAGAAAAAAGGAAAAAAATACATAATATAAATGATTTGTGCTCAATTAAATAAGTCTACAGCTAATTTTGTTGGCTATAAGTCAGGAATTTTCATAGGACGTTTTTTTTGTGACAGCAAATTCCAAGAGTCAATTTAATAGTAATTTTTCAGGATATTGTTATGCAATTTAGATGCAAAATGACAAAATCCTTATCAAACAAATACATAAAATGTTTATTATATGATGTCATAAGAAACTGGTATTGATAATCAAATTAAGTGAAAGTTATGATCTTTGTCAAAATAAATAGAATTAAGATAAAAAAAAAAAAAAATAAAAAAAAAGAAAAAAAAAAGCTAATAATTGCATTAAAAAAAATTTACTCTTCCAATACATCTATAAGAGATTAGAAATTAAAAGCAAACATTTTAAAATAAAATGAAGCCAAAATCTGCTTACCTGGGATAAATGATGTATGATAAGGGGAATCAAACCAGCATCAATGACAGCCTGGACCTGTTGCTGATTGCCAGCAGTAACATTTGACAAAAACCATACAGCTTCCTGAAAGAATAAGACAGACAATTAGTGACGCAAATTAAATGAAATGATCTATTGCTCTAGTCATAAGTTTTGCTATGAGGTTAATAAAAAGTTAATAACTAGCTAGAAGCTTTTATTTCAAATATTTCAAACTCACTTATGGTTTGCTATTATAGCTTGCTTTACACTAGATGAAGCACCCTCTTGCAGTTTTGGTTTCCCTGTGCTCCAATATTTTTATATTGAATGACAAATATAAGAAAACAGCATAGCTCACATGACTTTCGGAAACATTTTTTCATGCTCAGAATTGCTGTATCCATTGTAGGTTGCATCTTTCAAAGCCTCCATGTTTCCTGTAATTCACCAACATTATACCGATACCCCCTCCACACACATGCACACATACATGTATATTATTATACACTATTCAGGTTCCTGACATTAGTACATTATTCTATGTACTATGAGACATTGACGAGTTGTGGTGCACTTGAGCACTGTACGCAATAAATTTGATTATCATTTAGTAAATACCTATATTTGTATTTTTCAGGCTTTTGTCCTCATCTTTGTTATACACACATTTTGGCCAATGTGTCCTCCGCCTTCTTCATAAAATGAATAAAAGGTTCCGTGAAGACTCGATTATGACATGAAACACCTAAAGAAGGCTGGATGCCACATCAGCCAAAACGTATATATAACAAAGATGAGGACAACAGTCGGAAAAATCCAAATAAAAATACCTTTATTATGCAAGTTACCTTACATGTACAATTCACAAATATCAAGATAGGTTAATATTATGAAAAAAAAAATCATTTAAAAAAAAAAAAAAAAAAAAAAAACAGTAAAATCAGAAATGTTTCAACAAAGCCATAAATAAAACAATTTCTGACAAAGAAGCCTAAGCCTCATTAAAATTTTAATTGCAAGATACTCCAAAAAGGTCTTTCAACAATAACATGTTCAGATATTTAAGTTTAGTATGAAAAGAGATATTTACTTTGTTTATCTTTTCCTTGGGGTGTGTTAACAGTGCAGGAAAGTGTTGAAGTGCGTCACAATTAAGAACAACTTGTGTCTGCTCATCTGTTCCTGTCACAATGTTGCCAACAGCTCGTAAGGCTGCAGTCTGTAAAATAAAAAAAGGGTTCAGTTAAATAGTATAAACTTTGCAAGTTATCTAAATATAAAATTTAAAAAAATTTTTTTTTTTTTACACAGTATGAAATTGCTTCAGCATTTTTAAATTAGAATCTAAGCTTAAAAATTAGCTTGAAAACCTAAAAACAAGAGTATTGGTCCGTTTTAGAGTTATTGTTTACAAATATAAAATAAAAATCATTTGATCATTGATAGAATGAAATTTTAAAAAATATCAAACTAAAAGTTTAGCATCCCTATATGGAGACCATAATCAGTTGTAGTTTAGTTTTTGAATGTTAATTTTTTAAATATGAATGTGATCACATTCATAAAAAAAATATTTTTTTCTACTCATATTATAGATCTGTCATATATAGGAAAACAAAAATTTCTCCTTCAACTGATAAACACTGAAAGTAATTTTTTTTAAATAAACATCAACCCCCCCCCCCCAAAAAAAAACAGTTACATTTACTATTTTTATAAGGAATTCATTTAACTTTCATAAATACTCGGGAGGAAAAAAAAAAAAAAAAAAAAAAAAAAAAAAAAAAAGCAAGTTTTTGCTGCCTACCCATACTTCTGGGTATAGCTGTCTATAGCTAAATTGACGTATCCATATTATGAGGCATCCATGATTGTGTCTCCCATACTAAATCTTATGTCAAAGTATCTATTAGAGTGTCTATCAGTCTGGTTGTGTATTTCTTACTTCATTACTTGGTTTGTGTAGCTCTTCTAACTTCTTATTCAGGTCTCTGGTTCCAGCTTCTTACCTGGTGTCTTAAGATTGTCTCTAAAAATGAATCCTTGGCATCAACAAACTCAAGACATCTATTTTATGAATTACATTTTTATTTAAGACTTGGAACCAATAACCACATGTGGGAGAGCAGACAGTATCTATTCCCACACTTTGCCTCACAACAGGAAGTAGAGGTCAAAATAGAGTTACTACCTGTCAGTCAAATCTACAATTGTTCTAACAACCAGGCTTGAATTTAAATAATATTTTCCCAATTTGAATTCATACTTTCTACACTAATCGTCCAAAACAGACAATATGCCCATCAATATGTAACATTGCTTTTTTTCTTCATTTACATAAACTACTCTACAGTATAGTTTTTCTATAAAAAAAAAAAACACCTCACAATCTAGTTCAATTTTTCTATCAAATTTTTCTCCAGTCATTGGAGAGAAACTGGTGTGATACCCACCCCCATAAAAAAACAAAAAAAACAAACAAAAAAAAAAACACAACCATGACTTACTTGTACTTTTACTTCTGGGTGACTGAGAAGCGGTACCAAAAATGGTACAACACTAGATTCAATGACCATCTGGATTTGATCATTACCGCCATCTGTCAGGTAAGATAATGCCCAAACAGTGTCAACCAAAATCTGAAAAAAAAGGAAAGTGTCACATGTCATTAAATAAAAAGGCCATAAATACATTGATAAATAAAATACATTAAAAAAAAAAAAAAAAAAAAAATCAACTAATTTCCCCCATCATATACTTCTCTCCAGTTATTTATTTATTGCAAATAATGTTTAAAGAACAATTTAAAAACAGAATTTTCCATTTTACTCATTTAATACTGATACATCATTTTAAACAAGTTGCAGTTTTTTTGTTTTTTTAACAAGTTCTGTTAATAAGTCTATGTTAGTAAAACTTTTTGGCTCAAAGCTTTCTCTAAACCTAAACCAATAATCATTACTTTTACTATCATTTATGGAGTTTTTCTTTTTCTCATGCATTCAAAAATAAAAAATTTAAATTCAAATTTAAAAAATAAAAAAGTGAAAAGAAAGTTCTTTTCTTAATAAAATAAATTCTTTGAAATGCTGTCAATTTTCCTTATTGTTTAATTTTCATAAACTTAATTGTATATTTTTTAGGTTTATTAATCCGTTCTTTAAGAAAAAGAAAAAAGTATACAAGATACTTATCTTTCTTAAAAGTATCTAGTATACTTATCTTAAAGGACATATCAATAAACATAAAAATAGGCAATTAAGTACATTATGAAAATTAAAGTGTACAAGATGCCTTTGTGGTATATTTTTGGGGGGACAAAATTTCCCCCATTGTGACAAAAAACAAAGGATTTTCAAAGTATTCAATTATCTGAAGAGGCATTAGTTGATATTTAAACAAAAGGGCAAGCATATGAAGAGTTATTTAATACTTACATTTATATCTACATGATGAATAAGTTGACCCAGTGCAGGCAAAATTTCCTGTATTGTGTCCACAGGGGGCGGTGGCTCCTTATTTCGACACAAATTTACTATTACCCAGGCCACATTTCGCAAGAATGGCAAAGGAATAGTTGGGTTGATGAAAGACAGAAGTGGTTTGACGGCACCTAAGCTTATCACATAATCTCTACACTGCGGTCCATCACCTAAAAACAAAAAGGGAAAACAATTATCTCAGCACAAGATGATGCCATTATTATTGGAGATAAATTGAACTGTTGTCAAGTTCAAGATAAATAAACTATTCCTAAATTTGTTATGGATAATAAATTAGATTTTCCAGTCTCATAAATGGTGATCATGTTTATATTTTTAGGAATTATATAAAAAAAAAAAAAAAAAAAAAAATCTAATTATGTAACAGAGGGAATATTTTTCATAGAAGTAAAATGCACTTATGTTTGTAAAAATCATAGAAAACAAGTAAACTGGAGTAAAACAGATTAATGTGTATAGTTAAGCTTTAAAAAAGTAAGTTCTAAATCCAACAATGCAATTGCATGTTAAACTCTTTGTAGGTATAGTGACATTTTGTGACCAACATTTGTTCTTTTGGTGATAGCTCAATGAAAGGCATTTTCCTATTGGCTGCTTGTAGACCAATTCACTATTAATGTATAGAAATATTGCTAGGATGCCTCACTGTAGTGTATAATTGTGTAAAGGTTGTTTTAAAGAAATGTAATAAAGAGAGTGCTTTATTTATGACAGTTTCCAATCAAATTGTTTGTTTTTTTAATACATAATCGACATGTTTAAAACACCTATTTTGAAAATTTTCTGAGAATAATTCCCCACTTTAAAAAAGTAAATTACAGAATTTATAACTTGATTGACAAATTTGATTCAGGCTGGAATGTTTAAATCTAAAGATTAAATTTGTTTAATCTCAGCAGGTTTGCTATAATTCAATAGAATGTAAGCCAAAATTGTTCAAGTATATTAACCATTATTTAAAAAAATAAAAATTTTTTTTTTTTTAAATTAAAAAAAAAAAAAAAAATGAAAACTGTAATATTACCTATAATATTTCCCAATGCCCAGACTGCCTGTTCGCAGACGTTTTGATGAGGAGATTGCAATAATCTCAAAAACAATGGAACAGCACCTGAAAAGTAAAAATTAGAATTGTAAATTATCTTGAAGTCTTAAAAGGATAATTTAATACAAAATGTTAGACGATTGTAAAGTATTTAAATTTCAAAAAGGTTACTTTTACTAACACTTGCAAATACATTTTTATCTACATCTTTAGACATTGATGTATTAGATAATAAAAATTCAAACTAGATTATAATTGGAGAGTAAAAAAAATTTTTTTTTTTTTTTAAATTGACAAATTCAAAAATTTGATCATTACCAGTTAAACCAGAATAGTTAATATGAAACTAATTTTAAACAAGAAATTTTAATGAAAATTCTGATAGATTAAACTTGATTAAAAGCAAGTTTATGTTACCTGCATTGACAACAGCTTGTGTTTGTGCCGATGTACCAGATGCAATGTTCGTTAATGCCCATGCAGCCTCAAACTGCAATGATGGACTGCAAGCAGAACTGAAATTACAGGAAGTTTTTATTAATTATTTGTTTTAACAGAAACTATTTTCTCTTTCATCAACATCAGCCCTAAACCAATTAGAATTTTTAATCTGAACATTAGCAAGTCTTGAAAACACACACACACAGAAAACCTCTAAAATATTTGTACAACTGTTACTTAATACAATTCAAATATTTAGTCCAATATTTGGATTTTTACAAAATTAGGTTACAAAATCTTCCATATTAGCAAGAAAATTCTAATAGGTATTAAATAAAAAGACCAATATAGTATAAATCTAAAGTATTCAAAAAATTCTTACTCTACATGACAAAGAAACAAAAATTTGAAAGTTTATTTTTAGAAAGCTAGATTTATTTGAAAGTTTGAATTAAAAACTTTTTTTTTTTTTAAATAAGTTAAACATTTTTATGAGATATATATATATATATATATATAATATACAAGTTCAAGCCATCAAAAAAGCAGGAAAAAAAATGGAAGAAGTAACTATAGCAGCTACAAAACTTACTTGTCATCTTTTAAAAGACAATCCACAAGAATTGGTAAAATTCCAGATGATATTAAATCATCAATAGGAGGGTTTCTGTCACTAGAGAGTAATTTCCTACAAAATAAAATTTAAAAAATATAGAAATGTAAATAATACACACAAAAAAAAAAAAAAAAAAAAAAATTCTTATTAAATACAATACCAACGAAGATAAAAATGCCACAATCACTTTTTAGCTGTCATATGACATTTCATTCTCGATATTCTATAATCCAATCCTAAATTAGCATTTGTTTTTTGCAGTATGTACATATATTATTGATTACACATTTTATTTTAAAGAAAAGTCCAGATAACACTAGAAAATGTGATGGCAGAATAACATCACATTTGAAACAGCGCAGAACCATTTCAATAAAATAGATCACCTCTGTTGATAAATCTCAGACCAATATTGTAAATTGACTGTGTCAGGATTTTAACAATATACAAGATTCCTTTTATCAGTACAAGTTAACAGAAAGATTTGTGAATTAATTTAAACTATATAGAAGTATCAACTTTTGAATTGATTTTGATGTCATCTTGTCAGTTAATTCAAATTTAACATCATTGAATTAACACTTTTGAATTGCCGTATTTGTTTACATAGATGTGAAAAAACAAGGTTTAATTTTCATCTGCCATCCCCACATGACAGAAAAGCAACAGAATCTGATGGTATGATAAAAAGAAAAAAAAAGGGTACTGCTGTGGTAGCCTAAATTAGTGGTAATGATGATTTGGTCCTGAAACCATGCCGTTCTTCATAGAGATAGAAAGGTCAGTGTATTTTCCATAATGCAAGTTTTAATTAACAATTCATCAATTCTTACGCTGAAAGAATCAAACTAAATGCATCAGAAAATCGCAAAGAAAAAAGAAAAGAAAAAGTAAAAGTCACTTTTTAAAATTAAACAGAACACAAGTTAATCAAGAGCTAATCTGGCAAAAACCTAAAACAAAAACTTAATGCACATTCATCTATTCAGTGATGCTGATAGCTTTTTAATTTAGTGTGTCCTGGGACGGACAGATTTGATTTGAATGAGTCCCCAGGAAATTTGATGGGTCCCAACTAAAGTTTCTTAAATTGTAGAGCTTTTATTTATGAAAAACTAAAGCTGTCTAACCCCTACCTTGTACCCCATACAGTATAATTTGTTTCCAAGAAAAATATTGAAATGTAATTTAGCATTCCCAATTGATTTTTTATTTGGAGATTATTGTTGGTTATATAGAGCTTTGTAAATGGAGTTCAGAACTGTTTTAATTATGCAAATATCCCCAGTGGTTCAAAAGTTATGAGAATTTAAAGCCCCGAAATTGGGGGTACAAAAGTGGACATGATTTTGATAAGAAAATATGTCAAATCACAGACTAATTCAAAACAAGAAATTTAGTCATTTCTTCACCATTTCTTTATTTTTGGAACAATTTTGATAAAACTTTGCATTCTTATGTAAAATTGTATGTTATTTCCAATTCTGCACTTAAATTTTATGTAAATAATACAGTTTTAACTATTTGGGGAATAAAAAAAAAAAGTAGGGATATCAAGATTTTTTGCTTTTTTAAAAGTTTACAAGATTATTCAACATTTTCATTTTAATACGGTATATATAAACATATATACTATTAATTTATATAAACAACATCACTTTGGACTTAAAATACTTTTTTTTTTAAATACCTGCTATGTTTTTTTACATACAAGAAATAGAATAACTATATAATCTTATTTAACAAAGCCTGAATGTAGCATGTACAGCTTTGTTTAAAAATAATACAGTTTTAACTAGTCGTAAAAAATAATTCAATGGTTAAAAACCCATAAAAGTTACATACTTTGAAAGAAAAGAAAATAATCTTTTTCCAACCATATAAATATTTTAAAGATTAGATCAGGAATAATTGAGAAATTGCAAATTAAAGCTATTGTGGCTGGAAATTTAACGCATGCTGGGCATTTGTTTACATATTAAAAACGATTAACTTTTAACAATCTACACGATATAGTATAAAGTGTCTACTAATTAAGTGTTCAATTTCAAGAATATTGATAAAGATTATCCTCTTTGATTTTGCAATGCAAACTAACGACCAAAATTTAGGCTAAAAAAAATATTCATCTTTTTTCTTTTCAAAGTAAAATACGATTTTAAAATCGCTGTAAAAAATAATTCAATGGATAAAAACCCATGGAAATTACATATTTAGAAAGATTTTCTTTTCTTTCCAACCATATAAATATTTTAAAGATTGGATCAGAAATACTAGAGAAATTGCAAATTTAACTAATTAAGGTCGCAAATTTGAAAATGTCCACTGATATCAGCTAACTGCTTATAATGCTATGTAATTACAGTTAGCAAGAAATGGTAAGGGAAGGAGAGAAAAAAAACAAAAAACACTGGGATGCATGGATACGATTTTTCAGTGTCCTTTTCGATTTTTATGCATCATTGATGCAAGGTACGTACTTATCAGCATCTGTTTGCTGATGAAAAAAGAAAATCTCACCCCCAACAGAATGAACACCCTACCTATTCTAGTAGGTAGTTAGGGAAATAAGTATCTTCAGATTAAAATGAATAGGTAGAAAATGCTTAATGCCCAACCATTACTCTTTGTAGGTTGACTTAACCCTTTCAGTCCCAAGCCTAAATTTACTGTCATTTGAGTGTGATCACCACATTGGTAAACTTATGCTACAGAGTGAGGGGGGGGGGGTAAACAAAAGTACCACCAATATAACAAGGCTCAAAGAGTTAAAGTCTTTTACAAGTTTATCATTATATCAAAATCATTCTAGAAAGCAAAAACAATGTACATTATTTGATTTATTATGGAGGCAAATACTAAGCAGTTCAGGACCATCTAAATGGGGCAGGACTGAATTTATTGCCTGGTGCCAGAGGCGCCACAAAAGAGATTCATGCAATTTTTATACTGGCCACTGAATGAGCTTCAATTTGTGTGTGGCTCCCCCACATAAATCTGATTATGTTGATCTGCCCTGCTGAGAGGTCAGAAAATCTCTATGTAGTTCAGATTATTAAAGAATTTTATATTATTAATGCATTTTCAATATTATGATAATGAAATTTATTGTGTACAGTGCTCAGGTGCACCACAACTCATCAAAGTCTCATGTCAAGTACACAGAATAATGTATTAGTGTCAGGAACATGAACAGTTTACAGTAGTAATATGCATGTATGTGTGTGCATATGTATGTGGAGAGTGGCATCAGGTATAGTGTCGGCAGACTACAGGAAGCATGGAGGTTTTGAAATTATACTAAAGCTGAGAGAATCAATGATGGTTTCCTAAAGGCTTTTTTCCTATTTAGTTTAATGACACAAAATAAATCCTAAAATATTAGTTCTGGGATTATGTTTGGAGAAAAAAAAAAAAAAAAAAAAAGTTCTATTTTGATTAGTCATAATTTGCAATTAAGTAAAAACGGACTAGTCTCTTACTTCAATTTTTTGTTACTTTGACCATCTCTCTCATATATATATATATATATATATATATATATATATATATATATATATATATATATATATATATCTTAACTACTCTTTATATATGTTAGTTTTCTCTGTGAGACAAATGGAAAGAGATTAGAGAGTGTGAGAGGTAGATTGAACTACCCACTTTATTTGTATGTTATTTTCATCAGTAGGCAAGCCTTTCAACACCTTGGCTCTCAATAGAATTCCAAGAATCAGGTCCATTTAAATTAGGCCAAACATTCCCTTTCTTAGAAATCTTACAAAATAACTTATTCTTTTTTTAAAATTCTCTGGCCGTATTTAAAAGTAAATGTATCTTAAAAGGCAATACCAAGATAAATATTATGGTTAACAGACCCTTTTTACAATAAATTACACTTTTACATGTCGGTAATGTTAACACGTGCTTTTTTTTTTTAAAGTTTAATTTTGTTTCATACAGTTTTTAATACAATAAAAATTATAAGTATTACAAAATAAGTTGATTGGAATTAATTCAATTTTCAGCTTCAGTTATTTCAATTTCTTGGAAAATAACTTCTGACGCTAATGTTTTAATAATTTCATTTACTCTTAATAAATTGTCTTGTCTGATAGAAAATCATTCTGACACTAATGTTTAATCAGTTCATCAACTTATTCTTTTAGTAAATAAATCTTTTTTTCTGTTAGAAATGTAATTTTCCATCAATCTAACCACAGCTCAATGGGCGACTCAATGGGTCATGTTTTTTTAGTATAAAATATTTATCAAAATGTATACATGAAATTATCCAGTATTCAAATGGATTGTGTTTTTCTGTTCACATAAATTATGATTACCTTGCCTGTTGCAAACTTTAATTTATAACATTTATAACTTTTTATATTTTCCAATTGTATTTTAGACAAAAAAGTTTTCAAAATTACTTCTTTCAGTTCAATCAATCATTATCTTCCAGAAGAATTAGATTTCTATGCAACATTCTTTTTCAACAATCTTATAAAATATGGCTTCACGGATGTCATTTAATATAATCATTGATTTAAAAGGAAATTTGGAAAAAAAAAAAAAAAAAAAAAAAAAAAAAAAAAAAAGATGAATGTTGATTTACAATTACAAAAATTAGCAATACTTTTTGTAAAAGTCTAATTTATTCTAATAAGAAATAAATTTTAATTAATGCAGTACTAAAGCCGTCGAGGTGGCCTAAAGTCGTTATCAGCCAGTCAGCGAGGGTGTCTATCCCCTTTTCAATAACGCTAGACCAAGGAGATTGTTTTGGCGTCTGAGATGGAGCACCACACCTACCATCAGCCCCTTTACCGCACAAATCCCCGTGCTACTCATACGCTGAGTTGGCGAGGACCGGTATCGAACTAGGAACCTTGTGGTTTCTAGCCAAACGGTCTACCGACTGAGCTAAACCGGCCCATATATATATAATATATATATAATTATTTGATAACTTCAGCTTAAACCTAAGGCCACAGTAAAAACAGACATCAAATTCACTATATAAGAGAACTGGTTAGCAACATAAGCTTTAACCATTGTGCTATAGAAAACATTTGAGAATTTACTGATTATGTTAGGTCAGTCAAAATCTCAAATTAAAACTTTTTTTAATTGTATGTATAGCTTAACAGAAAAATTTTCCCTCCTAACACTACAAAAATATATTAGTTTGGGACTTAATATAGTTCCAGGGGTTAAAGTCTGGAATTTCTATAGTAATAAAACTAACAATTTACAGATAAAAGATAAGTTAAAATTATACTATATTAAGTAAAGTTGCCAGAGTGGCCTATTGTTGGTATCAGCAGGATAGTGAGGGAGTCTATCCTTTTTCACTAGCACCAGACCAGATTGTTTTTGCTGAGGTGGAGCGCCACACCTACAGTTAGCTCCATACTTTACCACATAGATCAGATTACTCAGTGTGCTACTTATGCACAGAGTTGCTGTGAACTGGTATTGAACCAGGAACCTTACAATTCCTAAGCCAATGCTCTACCAACTGAGCTAAACTAAGGTATATTAATATGCAGATAAAAATGTAAAGTCATTCTAAACAACAAATTAAACAAATTATTGAAGAAAAACTTTTAGATAAAAAAAAAAAAAAGCTTTATAACCATCTAATTAGATGAGACCCTTAAACCATAGTAATATGAGTACAGTGATGCTGATAGCTTTTTGAGTTAGTGCATCCTGGGATGCACATATTTGCTTTGAATGAATCCCAGGAAAATTTATGGGTCCCAATTAAAGCCGTCTAACTCCTACCTTGTAACCTATCCAGTGTAATTCATTTCTAAGAAACTATTGAAATGCATTTACAGTTAGCTTTAAATGGTGAGGGATGCATGGATATGATTTTACTGCGCCCTTTTAGATTTTTGTGCATCAGGGACACAGGGCGTGTACCTATCAGTATCTCTGTCTAATTGAAAAAAAAAAAAAAAAGAAGACAAAAACAAAACTTTATAACCATCTAATTAGATGAGACCCTTAAACCATACAATATTACCAATTCAAAAAAAGGTTAGTTTCAGAAAGTATATGAAACAATAATACAAGTGTTGACAGTAAAATACCTGAAAATAATCTTCAGAATGTTAAGTTTCTAGCTATCAAAACAAATTTAAGGGCACAGTCATATGTATTTTAGGAATAAAAGTAAAGTCGTCAGGGGTGGCCTAAAGTCGGTATCAGTCAAACAGCGAGGTAGTCTATCCCCCTTTCATTAGCACTAGACCAAGAAGAAAAGCAAAATCTTTTCAAAGAAGAAGAAAAATATGCTTAAAATGTCAAGTGAATAATTATTACCTTGCTGCTTGCACAGCATTAAGTTGTACAGATGGTTCACTGCTAGCAGCATTCTGAACAATAGCTTGAAGATTTTGTGTGGTTGGTTTTTCATTATCTTCAGAATCAGTGCTGTCTTGAGCAGGGACATTTCGCCGTTTCAGTATATGCTGATCCCTTTTGTTCTAAAGAAAAGAAAAAATACAATAATAGAAATGTTAAAAATATGATTTAGGTTTGAAAATTGTAGATGTGTATAGGAATCATAGGAGAATTGAGAAACTGAGTTATTTCACATGTAAGTTGCATTTGAGATTATATATACATATATACACACAAACATACAAATACATATACAAAACATTGAAACCAGTAGAAATCATCTGGTGATGTATTTATGATAAAAAAATTTTTTTAAATTTAAAAAATAACTACTAATGGCAGATCAAGATCTTTGTTTACCACCAAAAGAGAAAACCCAGAACAAAACCTAAAGGGATGGCAACTTTTCATAAAACTAATCAATTCTTCACAAAGGCCTCCTGGCCTAAAAAACGTTAAGCGGTGCTTGCTCAAAAAACAACCCGCACTTAAGGCCTTTTTTCCCCCAATTTTTTTCCTCGACAGGTAAATGTAAATATTTTAAGCCTCCCACTCTTTAAAATATTTTTTAGCGGTTTGAAGGCATTTTTACTAACTAATTTTTTTTTTAGTGGTTTGAAGGCATTAAAAGTAAGTTTTGTTGACAAGTAAATGTAAATACCCCTCCCCCGCTCTTATATATTTTCTCTCTCGGTATTTATTTTATTTTAATTCAAAACAACTTTCACAGATTTTAAAATAAATACGACCGAGTTTCAAAAATTAAAAAACCTAATCCTAAAAACAGCTAAAAATAAAAAGTCTTTCAAACAGCTAGGGACTTCAATCGTAGTGTGGGTTGTTTTTTCAGCAGGCACCACCTAGTGGATTTTAGGCCAGGACACATTTGTGCAAAGAGCCCCCTAAAAAGAAATGCCAGATATATATATATATATAATATATATATATATATATATATATATATATATATATACACACACACACACACACACACTTATGTATTATGTGATTTTAAGATACAAATCTCTGCCTAATATGCAGGAGGGGGGGAGGAATACTATAATAAGATACAAACTGTGTGTGTAAATATTTGGCCTAAACTTAGCCATGACCAACTGATACACCTACATAAGTCAACAAATAATCCCACATGATACTCAACTACAGATGGTAATTACATTTGGCCAAAAGTCTTATTTACAAACTGTTTAGATTGTAAAAACAGACTAAGACTTAGTTATAAACTATTTTTTCTTTTTTCTTCAAACATTAAAAACTAAGAATTCAAAAAAAGAATGCTAAATGTGAACATGAACTTTATCCAATGCCAAAGTTTATTAACTTATACTATATTTACTTGTATATTTTATTTTGTATAAAAAGATTTGCATTTAAAAAGCAGAAAATTATTTAAGAGCAAAAAGAAACTCACCTTTCTCAGTTCAACTGTTACTTCAGTTCGTCGTCTTCGCATTTCCTGGGGAAAAAAAAAAAGATGACAGCAAGTGTAATTTTTGTTCACAAGAAAAAAAAAGTTTAACAACACAATTGCAATTCATTAAATCAACAAGGCTCTATTGATAAATTATAGAAATCTAATGGGACTGACATTTAAATTATCTTTAAAAAGGGTAGTAACTAAAATTTGCAGAACTAGAGTTACTACCCTTTCTTCAACAAATGCTGAATACATTTTAGGAATAGAATTCTAATTAAAACCTTTTGCGATTTTTTTTTTATACCAAGAAAAACTAAGAAAAATAGGAGAAAGATAGAAGAGAAATCTTAAATCAACAACTGTAAATTTAATTTTGTAAGAATTAATTTAGCATAGATCAAAGAAAGACAACCATATTTGTAAATTACATAAGTGAATAAAGAGCATTTAAATTACTAAATATGGCTGTTTGGGATAATTTTTCTACTTTGAAATGTTAGTAGTTCTCTTATTAAAATTTGATATCAACCAAACAAATCTCATTAAGAAAATAGTAAATGACAACCACTATTCAAACATAACTTAAAGCAAAGATTGAAAATATCTGAAAATTCAACAATTTAAATTTCAAGGAAAAAAAGAATTTTAAATTGAAAATGTATTTTTTAAAATCTTTTATGTTAGAAAAAGACGTTCTTGAAGTTATTCTTGCAACTACTTTTTCTAGATAATTAAGTGTAATGTATGATTTTAGGAACAAAATTGAAAGCTGAAAAGTAGCCAACTCAGTTTAATTTGATATTGTTTCTAGAGGAAGAAAAAAAATTGTATAATGCTTGATAAAACAAATTTCATGTTTATTCGAGTGATTAGGTGATATTTACAAAGATTACTTCAAATTTTAATATCTTAAGAAAATAAAAGAAATACAGGAACCTTAATTGAAATTATTTACATTTCCGTCAGATATCAAAAATAAATAAATATAACCGATTGCGAGTGGTCGAGGACTAGTTAGAAATTTCTGCTATTAACATCTGGTGGGTGTACACACACACACACAAGTGTAAACAGAGGTATTTCGGTTTTTAATATAATTTTAATAATTAACATCTCCCTAATTTTTTCCAAAATTGATGATTATGAAAATAGATAAATCGTTAGAAATATTCCCAAAGGAGTTCCCGCGCCATTTTCTTAAAGAAAGAAAAATTCTTAGAATAAGAATGGTTAGAAGAAATTCTAGAATTTACTTTGTTTAAAAAAAAAAAAAAAAAAAAAAAAAAAAAAAATATATCAAAAACTTTACATCGTTGTGGAGTCAAGATTTACAATTTATCAGAGTAAAAAAAAAAAAAGTTAAATATATTCCTACAGGATGATCGATGAAAAATGGTAATTTGTTAAACAATGTGAAGTTAATACGCAAAAAAAATAAATAAATAAAATAGAAAATTAACGTCTCATTTTATGGGTCAACAACAATGTTAGTTCTATGCTTAAATTGGTCTGTCTTCCGATTTTTACAAGATTTATTTTTGTATATAGAAAACTGCATTTAAAAAAATCTTTTCGGTATAAATATTAGCAATAAAAAGGGAAATTAAATGTTTGTACGAAAGAACGTCGATATTTTTTAATAGGAGAGAGAGAGAGAGAGAAAACAGATCAGTACGTATCGGAAAAAACATTTTTTTTATACAGTGGAATTATTTATAATTTAGATTTACCGAAAAATGTTTGTTTTTTTTTAAAGGAAGAGTTCTTTTTGTGTTATGGAAAAAAAAAACACAAAAAATAACTTAATAGATTTAAAAAGCTAAGATTTTTTACGAAGCCTTGTGATTGTAGTAAAATAATGCACAATAAAGAATGAGTAACATTTAAATGATATAAAGAGTGGCATATTACCCACAAGTGTGTATGCACTTAAATAAATGGTTGTAGAAGGGAAACGTGACCCGGATTCAAAAGACCCTGGTTCTTTTTCTTTTTACAGGTACTCACGACAATATCCCTCCCTTTTTAATCCAATTTTCCACGAAGTTCATAATAGTAGCTTATGTGTGTCCAACGATAAGGAAAAATAGAATCGGTCCCATGTTAAAAAAAAAAAAATAAAAAAAATCTGTTCCATATCTACAAAATGGCTTATGCGCAACAGAGCGAAATGTTAGATGATGAAGAATGTTTTATTAAAATGCATCTAAAATAAAAAAAAAAGATGGAACTTTGAACATTTATTATTTTAAGATTTTATATTCTGACTTGCTTGCAGTAATTTTATTATAGTCGTACAAACATTGGATTTTAGGGTAGAATTAATTCATCTAAGATGGGGTGGGGTCAAAAAACCCACGTTTTTAGTGCTCGATTAATTGGTAATTTAAAAAAGGTTTTAGATTTTTTTCTTCTCTCCCCTGGGTGGGGGGGGGGAGTATTAAGGGTGCACACAAAACTGTAAAATTGCCGGTACAATAAAAAATAAAAAAATACTAGTATCATAGCTAGTAAAAAATATTTACAAATAAAATGTAAACCATTATATAATTAAGTGATTTATCTAAAACGAATCTTTATTTTACATATGAAAATAATTCTAGTATTTAGGATAGGCACAGAGAAAGAGTATAATGAGAACAAAGTAGGTAATAGTCAGCAGTATATTCACGTTAAATTATCTTAACTAAAAAAAAATAAAGAGAGACTTTTTTCCGTTTTATTTCGAAATCGTACGTATCAAATATGTATAGAGGAAAAGTTAAGGAAAGAAAAATAAAATAAAAACAAATATAGTTTTAAAAATTTAGATGTTCTGTGGTAAGCATGTTCGACTTTTTTTTGGCTTTAAACAGTCAACAACTGAGGATGATGGTTGGTGGAAATTATCTTTTATTACGGCAGAAAGAAACCACGTACCTAACCTCGTTTTAGGAATTTTACACAAACCACAGAATAAAATAAACTACGAAAAGGTCAGTATAAAAATCATTATCCCAAATATCTAGGAAAATAATAGAGTAAATTGATTAAAACAAGGAATGGGCGTACTTAAAGGCGATGGGAAAGTGTTGAGGAATAGAAAGGAGAGAGAAGACTTTTTGTGCGTAATACGAGAAGCAGCAGCAGCAGCGACATGAAGACAGGGGATGGCTACAAAGTCGGGGTTTAGATTGTCAATTCATACAAGCAGTTTCAAACATTTAGACAAGAAGACATAATAAAATCTAGGCAATTTTTTCAGAAATCAATTTTCACACAACTAGCTGTTATCGTTAGATTTTATCATCACAAATTTGAAAGGCGAAATATTTTCAAAGATATCACACTGAACCCCGACTTTACAACCAGTTAAATTGAGTAGACCACATGCTTGTCCGTTAGAGCCAAATTTGTTCCCCGCTTCTAAATAAACAGTAGACATTTTGAGAGCGATCATAATACCTCTTACGTGATTTTCTAATCATAATATTTACTTTTAGTAATTATCAATAAATTCTACAGCCATTTATTGAAAGTTCGTAACAGCGTAAAGTCGAATAGAGAAGGCAGAAAAAGGTATGACTGACACACACTACAGAAACATCGATGGCTTGACTACTGTAAAGAAAAATAAGAATAAACAAACAATTAATACACTTACCTCTGCATCTTTCCCTTTGTTTTTAAAAAGATGAGCCCTTCCTTTAAGATTAGGATCAGATGCCATCTTTGTCGATATATTTAAATAAAAGTATGACCTTCTTAAAAGTTTCGAAGGGATTTCAAAATGCCGGCCTTCTCATGTCGTTTAGTCTAACTAGGTATGATACAAGGATTTATTTGATTGGATGATGGAAACGAGGCTGGCCACTCGACCATGTGGTAGCATTAGCCAGTTTTGCCTTTTGATTATCTTCTTCCTTTCTTAAAAATTACTATATCTTTTTTTTTTCATTGCAAAATTGGTAAAGTATTAATATTTTTAATTAATAAATAATAAATTTGTTTTAATTCCAAATAATAATTCCAAAAGTTCAACTATTTTAATCGTCCATTTGTTTAAATCAAACAAGGAAAGTGTTTTTCCAAATAAAATTTTATCAGTCGTTGGACATTTTAAAAATTATTAAAGATTTAGTATTTAATCTTCAGTATTTTTGATAAAAGTTGGATAATATAATTTTGGAAAAGATTAATTGTATAAAGAAACTTCAATAACTAAGAAAAAAGATGGAATTAAAAGAATAATGTATAATTTGATGAATTTATCAAAAATTATTAAACAATTTTTATTCTTTGTTCTTTGAAATAAAAGATTCTTTTAAGATTTCCCAGATATTACATTGAAAGTTTAAGATTAATAGTTAAATTTTGTGATTAATAATCAAATTGATCAGATATTTTTGAAGTGTGCTAATATGAGGACAACTTTATCAGTTTTGTTTTTTAATTTTTTAGAAAAAATATTACACTTATCAATTTGGTCATTTAATATATGTGTCAGATGTAATGTTCTTCTGTCAATTTTTGGCAATTAAAAAAAAAAACAAGATTATTTTTAAACAAAAATGTTTTTCTTAAATTTTTTCAAAGAATTTGCTTGTCGATATTCTTTTCCTAATTTTATATTTCGTACTCCACTTAAAAAAGTCATTTATGTATACAAATATAAAGGACAGTTGTGTGTATGTATGTATGTATGTCCAGAGGAAACTACAAAAATAAAACAATTAACAATGAAGTAAATATATATAAATACACATTCACTATCACAAAAGCTTGCTTTTTGTGCAAAAATAATGAAGATTTTATTTATATTTGGGAAGATATTTAAAAATTAAAATGTATATAGTAATGGAAGGGAAAGGCATTAGTACGTTATTTTTTTGTATGTGTTTATTTTTTTTGGTATGACTTTTTTCCTCATAAATATAATATTGATTGAATGAATTAATCCCCTCATTTATATCGTATTTTTTAAAAATTGTAAATTATTGAATAAAAATTTCTTACTATATTGTTATATATTTATGTGGGAATTTTTATGGGGCATCCAGTGAGGATCCAAATCACGATAAGTAATAATGGATCTGTGAGACTAAATTTTAAAACATTCACCCCTCTATCCAGGTGACGCCAGGTAGCCACTTCTAGTTGCATATAAATTTCTATATTTAAAACAGAAATTTCCAAAAATCCTGCCAGAATTAAAGATTTGATTTTGCTATGTAAGTAGCTGACTTTTGTAGGTAAATATATGATGAGTCTTATTTTTCTGAAAAGATTTAATTAAAATTTTTGTCAGGTGTTTCAATTTACAATTGAACAAATGTTGCCAGTTCATGAAAAGGTCAATGTTGATGACAACACATTCACAGGCCCCCTCTGATCAATCAGCTGGTCATGTCAAGTCCTAGCACCTATATGATTGCCCCAACCCTATTGCCCTTATGACAAGCCTCAACCCTTTTTATCATATGGATGCTAGAAGGCAGTGGCTGAGGGTTTTCATGTTCTGTGAATGATGTTAAACTCTATCTGATGGTGAGGTTGCAGTTCTGGAGGTTTGGGGAATATGGAGCACCCCTTCGTCACCATTGCTCCCTGGTCCACTCTGACCCGAGTTGTAGTACCTGTTAGAGTCCCATCTATGGATTCAATAGAAAAATGTGTTTATAAAAAAATTGAGTATCCATTAAGAACTAATTTATTTCAAAACATTGTTGGCATTAAAAGACTCACCAAAGTTGATATGCTGTAAAACAACACAAACTAAACCGAACCATACTTTTAGAACATTGCAACTTGTAAAAAAAAATACTACTTAGTAAATCTTCCATAGTTTGTGATTCTTCATTGTAATAGAGGAGATAGATGAAGTGACAAAGCTTTGGAATGTCTTGCTTTAAATGTGGATTTCTTCTTCATTAGGATTGCTCCCCATTAAATGACCCACTTAGGTTGATATGCCATGAACCAAACCAAACCAAAACAAACCAAACCAAAACAAACAAACCAAACCAAACCAAACCAAACCAAAACAAAACAAAACAAAACAAAACAAACCAAACCAAAACAAAACAAACCAAACCAAACCAAATCAAAACAAACCAAACCAAAACAAAACAAACCAAAACAAACCAAACCAAAACAACCAAAAAACCAAACCAAACAAACCAAACAAAACAAACAAAACAAACCAAACCAAAACAAACCAAACCAAACCAAACCAAATCAAAACAAACCAAACCAAAACAAAACAAAACAAAACAAACCAATCTAAAACAAACCAAACCAAAACAAAACAAAACAAAACAAACCAAAACAAAACAAACCAAAACGAAACAAACCAAACCAAACATTCTCACAGGTGACCATCATTATACAAGCAATCTACAAAACAATTAAATGAAATAAAAAAAGAAAAAGGAAATAAATTTGGTTGGTTACAATTTTTGTGGCCATTTTTAGGCTGCACTTTAGAGTGGAGATCCCTTGTGTTCCTTAGTGTTAGGTAGAATACTTTGGTTGTTCCTTAGTGAAGAATACTTGTGTTAAGCAGAGTCCTTGGTTGTTCGTCCATTCATCCATTCGTCCGTGTTGAATACGTACAAATGAACGGCTTTTAAGATTGACATTTTGTTTTTTTCATTCTTGATGGTATTCAAATTTTTTTCAAACTCAATTTTTTGAAACACATTTTTTCAAACTCATTTGTTTCTATTTAACCCATAGATGGGACCCTAACTGGTACTACCACTCCGGGTCAGAGTGGACCTGGGAGTAATGGTGATGAAGAGGTATTCCACATTTCCCAGAGCTCCAGAATTGAAACTTATGAGTCATACCCAGGAAAGCAACACCCTTAGCCACTGCCTTCTAGCAGATATATGATAAAAAGTGATGGGGCTTGCCTTAAGGGCAATAGGATTGGGGCAATCATTTAGGTGCTATAAAATGTTGATTTTCTTCAAAATACTCCCTAATCATTCAACATACTCATTCCAATTTTTCATGAGTTAAAACATCTGTGATACTCCTCTTTTGATATGGAATGAAGCAGTGCTATTGTATTTCTTTTATTATATATATATATACATATATAATATATATATATATACATACATATATATACATATATAATATATATATATATACATACATATATATACATATATAATATATATATATACATACATATATATACATATATAATATATATATATATACATACATATATATACATATATAATATATATATACATACATATATATATATATACATACACAAATCATCAGATGTGAACGTGTCTAACTCTACCAAATTATCAGATGCAAAAGTGTCTAGCTCTCCCAAATCATCAGATTCGCATCTGATGATTTGGGAGAGCTAGACACTTTCGCACCTGATGATTTGGGAGAGTTAGACACTTTGTCTAAGCTCCCTGAAATAGACTATAATGCAAAATCTCTAAGTCTTTTGTTATATTCTTACTTATAAATTTGCTCTGTGACTCTAACAATAAGAGCACACATTGAGCTCTGCAAACTGCAACATTTAAAAAAAAAACTCCTATGTCGTAAGGAAGATTTCTTCTCTGGACTTTTGGATCATATATGTATATATATATAGTTATGCTTGCTGGTGTAAAAATAAGCCCAGAGTGTGCAGCCAAGAAAGCCTTCATTATATTACTTAATATATATATATATTACATACATACACATATATATATATCTTTGACTCTAACACAATTTATTCACAGGGATATGTAAAAAAAGAAAATACATTTTTATTCTGTTTTAAATGACTTAGAAAGAATCCCCCATACCTAAGACCCCTTATCTGAATTTCCCCCAGTTAAAGCTGATGCAATTGTGTCAATATCACCTATTTAATAGAAAATGGTACATGTTGACTTAGACTAAGTTAAAACTTAGAAAAAAGTTGGTTTTTTGTTTTGTTTTTTCCTCGGTGTGGTGGCCCTGTAGATCTCGTCAGATCATCCATCTGCATTCCCCAAAGTCTCCCAGTCATCTTGCCTTAACTTGTCACTGATACTTGACTTTGCGGAAGGAGAGCATGTGGTGCATGTTGCACAAGCGCACAACATGTAAAACAAAAAACATGTGCAGATATTTCTACAAGTCCCAGAGTGATGGGGGAATGGTGAGGTGTGCAGGCCTGACGGGCTGGAAGCATGCAGATGTAAATCTACATACGGCATGACTCGTGACCTACTTAATGTCACCGCCTTGCTGATTGAACAGCAACGTGCCTCGGCAAGGTTGTGGGTGAATGAGCAGCCCCTTGGTTAACACTGTTCACCCAGCCATTTGGGAAGTGTCTAGAAAAGGTGACCTAAACAAATGCTGGTTCACCTATCAAGCTTGCCAGAAACCAGCGTTTTGACTGATGTCCACATTAGCTGGGCGAAAACAAGCAAATACTACAACACAAAACAAGGCAAAGAATAGTCACCTGGAATGTCTGGACACTTCCCGATCTTGAGAGATTGGGAAACCCCAAACTACGTAATGGTATAGTGAGAGGGGAGCATCTCTATATGGGGCCGACATCGTTGCCCTTGCGGAAGTCAGTTTCAGCGATAAGGACCAATTGACAGAAGGGGATGGGCTGGATACACATCCTCATGGAAAGACAGGCCGATGGTAGCTGTAAGAAGTCTGAGGTAAGGTGACTCGAGCCCTCCATTCTGAAGCAACACATGATGGACGCTGTGGAAACATTTCCTACATTTAAGTCTGACCTGTGTGGCAGGGCCTGTATATCGAGGGTTTCATATGTATGACAGGGTACATAGAAACAAGCTGGATCCGTGGGCCATCTGCGTGCTCACAACTGCTCACAACTGCTCATAACTGAACTACTTGTAGAAATGGCCTTATTCTGTGAAGAAGTGGCAATCACCATATATAGTTATGCTTGCTGGTGTAAAAAAAAAGGCCCATAGTGTGCAGCCAAGAAAGCCTTTCTTATATGATTAGTTATGCAGTTAGTCATGGTTTCAGAGATAAAGCATCATTACAAGTAACCGAGAGTTTGCCAGTGGTATCTTACATTACCACCAGACTTTATTGGTATTCTGTCACATTGGTATTCTGTATTCTGTTATTGGTATTGGTATTCTGTCACATTGTATGAATGCCAGATTGAGATGCAACATCTTTATGTAATCACTTATCATGTTCACAATTTTGCAGCAATGAAGCTTTATTTCAATGATGTAAAATTTTTATTAACTGACACATTAATACACTGCAGGTGAACAAGAATAGAATTTCCATGTACAAGACTCTAATAATAGATCATCAATTCAGTGATGTTAATTGTTGGATGAAATGATTAGATTATAAGGAAGTTGAGATAAAGTTCTAAGTAGTTCAAGTTCAGAAGATTAATTTCTTAAATTGGTAACCAATACTGATTGACAAAGAAATATATATATATATATATATATATATATATATATATATATAGTGTATTCTGAAAAAAAATATAAGATTCCATTCATTCTTCATTTCTATCATGGTAAATACAGCTTTCAACTTGGTAGTTTTTTTAACACATCTTGTATTCTGAAAAAAATTAATGAATGTAATCTTATTTTGTTTTCAGAATACAAGGTGTGTCAAAAGTACAAAAAATCTCAATACTTTTTTGACACACCTTGTATATATATATATATATATATATATATATATATATATATATATATATATGAGCTGGTTTAGCTGAGTCGGTAGAGCATCTGACAACCACAAAGTTGCGGGTTCCATACCAGCTCTCACCAACTCAGCATATGAGTAATATAGGTATCTGTGTGGTAAAGTGAGGAGCTGATGATAGGTGTGGCGCTCCACCTCAAACGACAAAACAATCTCCTTCGTCTAGCGTTAGTGAAAAGAGGATAGACTCCCTTGCTATCTAGCTGATACCGACTTTAGGACACTCTGATGACTTTACTTAACTTATTTAAGAAATACAGATGACTTTTTGAACACATACCCCTACATTTATTCATGCTTAAAAAACAGCATTCTTACACACACACACACACACACACACACATATATATATATATTCATTTTGAAAGATTTACATTATTATTTTAGAAAAAATATTTGTAGTATATTATATTATTAGTGAAATAAATCCCTAATTAGGACTGAGCCTATTCTAGTAGTGACCACCCCAATTGGATTTAACAGGTTTGAATTCAGAGTTTTCTATCTCCTAGACTGGTTACCTAACCAAGGTTAAAGGACCCAGTCTGCCCTACTATTTACCCATAGCTGGAGGGAGAGTAGTTGGATTCATACCTTCCCCAATGTGATCTATCACACCTACAACAGACTCACAGACTTTGTCAAAGAATTGACACGAGTTACTTGTAGGTTGCTGCTGAAGGACTTTATCAAAATGGATGCCAATTTTCTTCCAGAAATGCATTATGGGAGTCAATTTTAGATCCTGAGCTGATTCAAACTTTGATGGATAAGCAGCTCATGACAGTTAAAAAAGGATTGTACACTGATTAATGATTACTGAACTGACCTTTTTCAATTGTTAATTAATGACCATTTATGTAGATATTGTTTATTTGATTTATGGAATTGAAATATCCAAATAAAAAACACATGAATTCATTGATTACAGAGTTTTTTTTTCTTCTTCTACCTTGCTATTAATGTGATACACTGGATTTGCAGTTTAAATAAATGAAAGTTGTATCATATCCAAATGTGTGAATTTTATACAGATTGTTTCAATATGTATAACATATAGTCAGAGAAACCAAATATTTCAATGCATATGTTTGGAAATATGGAAATAATTAAACCTTGTTAATAATTGGGCACTGGGTATATATATATATATATGTATATATATATATATATAAGAAGGTAGCCTGCTAATGTCTAGCCACACTGAAGAGATGTGATACGTTGAAACATAGTGTCTGTGGATGACTATATATATATATATATATATATATATATATATTTATTTATTTATAATTAATAATACAATTTAAAAGTCGGTCCTACCATTGGTTTCTGAATAACACTTTTTCGGTGTTATTCGTCTTCAGAGGCGTTGACTTTTGAAAAAAATGGACAGTTTTAAACTCCCGGCACGTGCCCACGCGATCCGTTAATCGCTCCTGCGATATATATATATATATATACAAATACTTATATACAATACATATATATATATATATATATATATATATATGTATTGTATATAAGTATATATATATATATATATATATATATATATATATATGTATATATGTGTGTGTGTGTGTGTGTGTGTGCACTGTGGGGAAAATAAATATTTCATCCCCTGCTGATTTTCTGAGCTTGCCACAATACAAAAATAAGAATAGTCTATAATTTTCAGGGTAGGTCATCTTGAAAGTGAGAGATAGAATATAAAAAAAAATTCTAGAAAATCCCATTATATTCATTTGTGAACATATATTGGTATTTCATTGAAAAAAAAATGTATTTCACCCCATAGCAAAACATAACTCAGTACTTGGTGAAGAAACCCTTATTGGCAAGCACAGCAGCCAGGCATTTCTTGTAGTTGGTTACCAAGTTTTTACAGATCCCGGGGAGGATTTTGGCCCACTTGTCTTTGCAGATCCTCTCCAAACCTTTAAGGTTTGTAGGTTGTCATTCAGCAACTCGAAGCTTCAGCTCCCTCCACAGATTCTCTAAAGTATTAAGGTCTAGAGTGATTCGGCCACTCCATTACCTTTGCAAGTTTGAAAATTAGTTTGCAAGTTTGAAAATTTTGGTTAACTTTAAAAATTTTGCTTAAATTCATATCCTGAAAATTGAGTGGGAAAAACACTTGAAAAGGCCTTCAAAACAGGCCTTTTTTTAGCTTGTTTTGACGCATGTAAAAAAAAACTTAAAAACGCCTGGCGGACCCCTTAAAACTATAAAATTAACATTCCAACTGTTGTTTCTAGTTATGGGCCATGCCCAGACACCTTGCCTGATAGTTGGTACATTGGAAAACTTTGCGGAAATTTTCCAAATCGGGGTTCGAAGGGATTTTTTTACTTCCAAACTGGCTATTAAAAAACAAAAAAAACGGTGTAACACTATCGAAAATTAATAAGATAACATTGAATTTGGTATTTTTAGCAAGCCCCTAATGGGTCTAATGATGCCTGATAGTTTGCAAGTTTGAAAATTTTGGTTAACTTTAAAAATTTTGCTTCTTTTTGAGCCTCTCCTATGTTGCCTTAGCTGTATGCTTTGAGTCATTGTCATGCTGGAACACCCAACCATGACCCATCTTCAGTGCCCTGGCTTTCACTCAAGATTTCCCTGTATTTTGCCACATCCATCTTTCCCTCAACCCAGTATAGTCATCTTGTCCCCTTAGCAGAGAAACAGACCCAAAGCATAATGTTTCCACTCAACCCAGTATAGTCATCCTGTCCCCTTAGCAGAGAAACAGACCCAAAGCATAATGTTTCCAATCAACCCAGTATAGTCATCCTGTCCCTTAGCAGAGAAACAGACCCAAAGCATAAGTTTCCACTCAACCCAGTATAGTCATCCTGTCCCCTTAGCAGAGAAACAGACCCAAAGCATGTTAATGTTTCCACTCAACCCAGTATAGTCATCCTGTCCCCTTAGCAGAGAGAGAAACAGACCCAAAGCATAATGTTTCCACTCAACCCAGTATAGTCATCCTGTCCCCTTAGCAGAGAAACAGACCCAAAGCATAATGTTTCCACTCAACCCAGTATAGTCATCCTGTCCCCTTAGCAGAGAAACAGCCCAAAGCATAATGTTTCCACTCAACCCAGTATAGTCATCCTGTCCCCTTAGCAGAGAAACAGACCCAAAGCATAATGTTTCCACTCAACCCAGTATAGTCATCCTGTCCCCTTAGCAGAGAAACAGACCCAAAGCATAATGTTTCCACTCAACCCAGTATAGTCATCCTGTCCCCTTAGCAGAGAAACAGACCCAAAGCATAATGTTTCCACTCAACCCAGTATAGTCATCCTGTCCCTTAGCAGAGAAACAGACCCAAAGCATAATGTTCCACTCAACCCAGTATAGTCATCCTGTCCCTTAGCAGAGAAACAGACCCAAAGCATAATGTTTCCACTCAACCCAGTATAGTCATCCTGTCCCCTTAGCAGAGAAACAGACCCAAAGCATAATGTTTCCACTCAACCCAGTATAGTCATCCTGTCCCCTTAGCAGAGAAACAGACCCAAAGCATAATGTTTCCACTCAACCCAGTATAGTCATCCTGTCCCCTTATGTCCCTTAACAGAGAAACAGCCCCAAAGAATAATGTTTCCACCACCATGCATAATGGTTTGGGATAATGTTTTTTGGGGTCCAAGTCAGCTTCTTTTCCCCCCTCTAAACATGGCAAGTCGAGTTGATGCCAAAAAGCTCAATTTTTGTCTCATCAGACCACAGCACTTTCTTCCAAACCCCCTCCTTCTCTGAATCCTCCAGGTGGTCAATTGCAAACTTCAGACGGGCCTGTACATGTGCCTTCTTGAGTAAGGGGACTTGTAAGCACTACATGATTTCAGTCCACTACAAAATGTAGTGTGTTACTAATGGTTATCTTGGTGAGTGTAGTCCCAGCTGCCCTGAGATCATAACACAAACTCTTGCTGTGTAGTTCTGGGTTGTTCCCTCACCTTTCTCATCATCAGGTTCACTCCATGTTGGGGGATCTTGCATGGAGCTCCAGACCGAAGGAGATTGATAGTCAATTGGTGTTTCTGTAATATATTGTCTGATCAGTGCACCAAAGGACCAGGCTGAATAGGAAATGCATGGGGGTCAGGTGCAGCCTGGAAACGAAAACTGGATGTGGCAGTGACCTGACCTTTTGCACCTGGAAATGCAGGTGAACATTTGACATGATTTAGGTGCAGAAATCTGTAGGCGTAGCCCATAGCCAATAAAAACAGCCTGCGTGGGCAAAGAAGCATGTCTACAGAAAAACTGCGTAGGTGTCACGAACAAAGAGGTGTGACACCGGGGGTCAGACTACAATAAAAGAAGCCTGTAGAGATCGATTAGACAGACAATAATCAGGTTCGAGATCACATGAAAAGAACTCCCAAAGGCTCCACGTTTGCGTAACCCTGCCAATGACTCTCAACTGTACACAACCGAGGGAATAAACATCTCATCTTACATTTTCCTAAATACAAGTGTTTGTGTTCTTTGACGGGTCCAGTGTGTAACATTTCTTCCATTTTCTTCTCATCGTACCAACAGTGGAGTCCATCTCATCTAGCTGCTTGCCAATTGTCTTGAGAGGTCATTCCAGTGTTGTGCAGGTATGCAATTTTGTCCCTGATGTCCTTAGACAATTCTTTCATCTTGCCAATTGTTGAGAGATTAGATTCTGGTTCATTGAAGGATTCTGCAAACTATTGTCTTTTATACAGGTAATGAGTACTTGATCAGGAGTAATAATTGAGTAATAAAACTAGTTTATATTCCTCCTGGTCATATAACCGGTCTGTGGGGCCTGAATCATTGCTGGTTGGTAGGAGGTGAAATATTTATTTTTTCAATAAAAAACAAATAAATGTTAAAAAATTAATATAATGTGATTTTCTAGAATTTTTTAAATATTCTATCACTAACTTTCAAGACAGACCTACCCTGAAAATTATAGATCATTCCTATTTTTGTAAGGTGGCAAACTCAGAAAATCAGCAGGGGGTGAAATACTTATTTTACCCACTGTATGTATATATATATATATATATATATATGTATGTATTTTGAAATAGGTATATTTGGAGAGCATCTTTTCCTTCAAACAAATTTCGGACAACTGATTAACGTTTTTCAAAATGGTAACATCAAAAAAATTGTTAGAAAACTTGCAAACAACAAGGATTCTATAATTAGAACCAAATTTGTTTGAACATATATACACACACACATATATATATATATATATATATATATATATATATATACACAAATGCACATATATATATATATATATATATATGTGCATTTGTGTATATGTATATATATATATATATATATATATATATATATATATGATGCTTGATGCAAGTAAACTTAGACATGTGGCAATTGTAACTTCATCGAGATGATATTTTACCATTTTATTTTTTTTTTTATATATGATCATGGATCTTATCTCGAAAAAGATTTTGGTCTTAAAAAAATGATGGGTCTTATATTGGAAATGAAATGGATCTTGGAACAGAGATAGGTCCTATCTTGGAGATGAAATTCATTTAATTTTGGAAAAGGAAGAGGTCCTTATCTTGGGAAAGAGATGGGTCCTATATAATAGAAAAGAAATGGATTTTTATTTTGGAAAAGAGATAGGTCTTAAAAGAGGTGGATAACATCTTGGAAAAGAGATTCATCTTTAAAATAAGATGAGTCTTATCTTGAAAAAGGGATGGGTCCTATTTTTGGAAAAAAGGTGCATCTTGAAAAAGAAATGAGTCTTATCTTACTTGGAAAGCAGTAAAGAAAACCTGTGTAATTTGCAGTTACTCTGATAAGCACACATAATGATTCTTAAATATAGTTAAATGTCTGTTTTCTTATTCAAAATATTTATTTTCAGTCATTTTCTGCAAGAAAGTTTTTTTCTTTATAAATCTTTTATGCACAATAAAATAAATTACTGCAATATTCTCATTTTACATCAGTAAGTAGTCGGATAGAATTTCATATAAATGCATTATAAATAAGTTATATGTACAGGGTGAATTGATATAGCATATAAGAGTGTCTGTGTGTGTGTGTGTGTGTGAGAGAGAGAGAGAGAGAGAGAGAGAGAGAGAGAGAGAGAGAGAGAGAGTTTCAATAAATATGGCACACAAGGATTTTTTATTCACTTTATTTAGTTTTTTACTTGCTGGCAAGAAAGATACTGAAAATGTGGATCAAGGTTATATATATATATATATATATATATATATATATATATATATATATATATATATATGTGTGTGTGTGTGTGTGTGTGTGTGCTGTTGACTCTATGTATGCACTACCTTAACTTATATATATATATATATGTGAAAAGATGGAAGTGAATCTTAATATCTTAAAGATGGAAGTGAATTCTTAATATAGTACACACACATATATATATATATATATATATATATATTCATTTAAGTTAAGATAGTGCAGACATGGAGTCAACAGCACATGCTTACTTACCTCCTATCACACAAACCAGGTAACCAGGCATCAGTGACTCAATGTCTACGCTATGTTAACTTAAAGATAAATGTGCTATCCATGATATTGAACATTGTTTACTTATAAAAATAGCACCTATATTATGTACATAATATATATATATATATTGTTGGCATCCTTCCATCTACTAAAGATGATGGCGTAGTGTCCACTTTAAAAAAAACTTTTTAATCTGCAACTGCGTGAGTGGCTGAACAGACCAATTTTTGAATGGCAATCTCTGGTGCAATGACTGCAAACAAACAGTGCTTGCTAGAGTTGCTGTTATCTCTCCTTCATTCTGGCTCTCTTTTCTGCAGCGTCCACTTTCCTCTCTTTTTCACTTTTTCGTTCGTTGTTTGACGAGGAGGCGCCAGGTCGCATGGTCTTCTACACAAGCCTCCCATGTGTTGGTATTGATGTGACATGTCTTCATGTCCCTCTTGCAGACATTTTTAAAGTGCTGGCGTGGTCTCTCTACCGGTCAGGTGCCCTCTACTAATTCACCATACTGTATGAAAAGTATCAGTATACAACTAGCAGGACCTGTGGTATACCACAGTATGATAATTTGATTATTACAACATTTGATATGTTTACTTGAGAGCTACTGAGAGAGTTATCATCTGGTGCTGCTTATCCACCAAATTCTTTTTTCTTATGAGTATCGTCACCTTAGCTAAATAATGAACCCTTCCATTTTTATTATAAAGAATGAAAGGGAAGAAAAAGAACATGCTACTCAGAAAAAATATAATAAGAAAGAAAGAAAGAAAGAGAGTAGGAGAAAGATAGAAGGAAGAGGTGAGCGCAGAAGTGATAACATTAATCTGTTTCAAATGAACATAATGAAAAGATGAAAAGAAGGAAAGAAAGAAAGAAGAGAGAGAGAGAGAGAGAGAGAGAGAGAGAGAGAGAGAGAGAGAGTTAAATCAATGTTATTATACTTTTTACATATCAAACTATTTGCAATAGCTCTCAGATCCCCTCTGACCCAGAGTGGTAGTCCCTATTAGGGTCCTGTCTATAGATCAACTGTATGAAAAGTATCAGTATACAACTAGCAGGACCTGTGGTATACTACAGTATGATAATTTGATTATTACAACATTTGATATGTTTACTTGAGAGCTACTGAGAGAGTTATCATCTGATGATGACTTTAGTCTAAGGTAAATAGGGAACACCTGAACAAGACTTGAAGATACAGCAGCTTCAATGTTGTGTTTATACATACTACAATAAAGATGAGGACAACAGTCAAAAACATCAAAATTATTCTTTTAACTTGTATATTCTTATCCTTATTTTCACTTGACAAGGAACTATTTAAAAATCCGTTTACAGATCGATAATTATTGAACATTATTACAAATAACAATTTTCATTTAAGACAACAAAAAATAATTTCATAAAAATGCTGTCTGGTCTTTGTATAGAATGATTACAAGAGAAGAAAAAAATTGTATGTATATACAATTAGGTATATTTTTGAAAAATAAAACTATTTTTATACAACAAAGTATTTAGATTATTTGGAGTGGGTGGGGCGATAAAACAACCAAAAAATGAAACAGAACAAGTTTTTTTTTTTTGTTTTGATAAAATCTCTTTCTTACCACTTTCCTTTTATTTGTTTGTCTATCTTTTTTCAAAAATAAATTTATATATATATATATATATATATATATATATTATATATATATATGAGGAAAAGGGGGTTGGAATGAATCCGACAGAATGAGGTAAAATAAGGAATTAAAGAACAAAACTCATGTAGTATATTTCGCTGGAGGTTTGACCTCAGCTTCTTCTGCTTTAATGAATTTAATAATTCATTAAAGCAGAAGAAGCTGAAGTCAACCCTCCAGCGAAATATACTACACATTTTTGTCTGAGTTTTGTTCTTTCATTCCTTATTTTACCTTATATATATATATATATATATATATATATATATATATGTGTGTGTGTGTTTGTGTGTTATATACGTATATATATATGTATATATATATGTATATATATATATCATAGTTATTTAGTATTGGAGAATTGAAAATAAAGTGCTCGGTTATGGGTGTAAGAGCTATATTTATTTGTTATAGAGTACAATACATTTACAGTACAATTGTTACCACTGGTTTCAAAGCAGTGTATTGGCCATTTATTATCAAGACAAAACGCCTGTGAAAGAAGTGTGCAATACGCTGCTTTGAACCCAATGGTAACAATCACACCTTAAATGTATTGTACTCTATAACAAATATATATATATATATATATATATATATATATATACTAGCAAATATATGCACCCTCCGGGTGCAAGTATTTTAGTTAAATTTTATAATAAAATATGATATTAAATTAGAAAGGCTAATGAAACTGAATAAGAATGTAGATAAAAAGATTTTGAACAGAGGGGGTATGATTGAAAAATAGAACAACTTTGAAACTAACTCTTCCATCATTTTCCGTTACTCCCGTCTTTCATTGGTAAATTTTCCTAATTAAACTGTTTAGTTAAAATAGGAAGTAAAGAATAATATTACAGTTATTTCTTCTTGTTAAGGGATTTCTCTTAAGATTTATTGAAGAGATTTTTGCTCATATTCAATAAGATAAAACCAAACAATTAGAAATCGATAATACTAAGCATATATTTATTAAAATCAATTTTTTAAGATCAATATGCAAATTAGCCTTCCCATTCATACTGTAAACCTCTATTTTGTTGTATATATAAATACAATTGCATGTAATTAGTATGTAGATATGGTCAACAGTGTAAGTAATGTAAAACAATTTTATCAATAATTGAGGTTTAAATAAAAATAAAATCATGGAGAATATGATGTAAATAACTAAAGGAATTGTGACTTGTATAGTAATATAGTTTCGGTTACAGACAGACAAACCCACAATCTCCATTATAATAAGATATATATATATATATATACTAGCTAAAGTACCCGGTCCATTACCGGACTAAAAAAAATTAGGAACACTAGAGAGTGTTTTCAGACATATTTACATTCAAAGGTAAATAGTTATGGAAATTTTCGTGAAAATCAGACCATTAATTGATTTTTCATAGAATTTTTCAAAATCCTCTTGTCGTAACTTGTTTTTGGCTACATTAAATTTCAGTTGATTTAACGGTGCAAAAATGAAAACATTTTTTTTTCAGTCATAATTTTCATTATTTCCTTAGGTTGAAAATTTTTAAAAAATCATCAGGAGTTTGTTTAATGTTTCTTCTTTCGAATGGAAAATTGTTTTTCAAGATAATATTAATTTTTATGCAAGTTTCATTGTGTTAAATATAGTGTGGGGGGGGGGGTAAATTCCACAGGGAAAATTGGTGGTACCTAATATTTGTCGAAAAGCCATTCATTTTAACGTTTTTTAGTAAAAAAAAAATAAAAAGGAAGTGGTGACTTAATTTAAAAAAAATCTGTCTATTTATTTATTATTAGAATTATATTTTCAAGTTACATACATTAGAATCATGTTTATTTTATGTTTGTTTAATGTTTAAACACTAAACTTCATATTTTTTTTAAAGTCGACGGGGCGGCCTAAAGTCGGTATCAGCCAATCAGCGAGGGAGTCTATCCCCTTTTCAATAGTGCTAGACCAAGGAGATAGTTTTAGCATCTGAGGTGGAGCGCCACACCTACCATCAGCTCCTTACTTTACCGCACAGATCCCTGTGCTACTCATACGCTGAGTTGGCGGGGACCAGTATCGAACTAAGAACCTTGTGGTTTCTAGCCGAACGCTCTACCGACTGAGCTAACCCGGCCCCTTAAACTTCATATAAGTTATTCAAATAACTCGTATTTTTACTTTAAAAATTTTTTTTTTTTTTTATTATTGTTATACATTTACTTGTTATTGTAAATTTAAAAAAAAAACTTTTATATAGAGAGATGTTTGTTTAGCATTAAAACATTGTAACAATTGCAGTATATTGTATTTCACATTTAAATGTTAAGCTAAGTGTTACTAAAAAAAGGTAAAGATAAATAAAGTTTCGACAACTACATGTATGTATTTATTTATATATTTCTTTATTATTTTTTTTACTGTTTGACAAACAATAAAAGAATTTTGTAAATAAGTAAACAAACAGTGTTTGTTATTTACGAAAGGTAAGTTAAGTTTAAGTTATAACTTAACTACCTCATATTTTTTAATTCATGTCTAGATTTTTGTAAAAGGCTTTTCTTTTTTTTTTCTAAAACTCTTGAGCATACGAAAAAAAATAAATACTGGGTATTTTTGCTAGTTAATAATAAAAACAAAGTTGGGTTATTATTAATTGTTAAATTAAATGTTTTCGTTTATTATTGTTATTTACTTTGCTGTAAAAAATAATTCAATCAATAAAACCACATATAAATTACATATTTAGAAAGATTATTTTATTTTCTTTCTAACCAAATAAATATTTTTAAGATTAGACTGGTGATACACAAGAAATTCCGAGCTGAAACGATTAGGGCACAAATTTGTCAACTTCAAATTACCAGCAGTGGCGCCATTTTACTGTTAATACAGGCAGCAGTCAGCAGAATTTAAAAAATATTATCAGCAGCAGCTATGCCACGATTATCGCAAATCATTTGATTTTTGTTTAATTAATTATATTTCTTAATCAGTAAAAATCAATAACCAAATTTGGTGTGTTTCTTAGACGAATTGTGATGAACGAGCTTACTTACCTCCAGCGAAACGCATCTGCTTAGCTTGTCAGGTTTTGCCTGAACTAAGCTAAAGAAGCATAGTCGCCATTGACGAGCAGATTTATAAGGTGTGATCTTGCTCTGTCTCGTTTGTGGTGTGAGTATAGCGTCGCCCATGCAAATTATGCTGACAGTATAAAAGGAGCTCATTTTTTGCCAGCAGACAGCATCAATCTAAGTAGGAAGAAAGACTGTAAGCGTGACGTTATTGCTACTAGAACTCACACGAATATTAATGTGTATGCAAGATTTCAAATCCGAGTGACCTCCCATTTTGGAGTTATGCGTTGACATGTACATACCAAACTCCTTTTACATAGATATATATATACACTCACACCCACACACACTCACATATATATATATACATATAGTAATAATGAATGAGTATATATTAGTTTGTTTATATATTTAATTACATGGGTATTTTAGCTGTGACTGAGTTTTACTGCATGTTACAGCTAAGATATCTATGTAATTAAATATATATGCACAAATTAATATATTCATTCATTTTTATTATTATATAATAGCTCAGATATTGAGCACTCTCCTAATAATACTGCAAACATTGGCCCACTATTGGTAAATAAATTAGATTGAGAACACAATATTCATTATCTTCATTTATATATATATATAAAGAAATGAACTTGTTTCCAAATGTAGACATATAATCAAATTTCTCTTGTGTCTACTGCCTAACCCTAATTAATCCCATATTGTATACCCTTCTATTAATTTAATATTTAAAAAAATTATTTAGCCCAGAAATAAGACATTGCTGATGTCTTTGCTCTTTTCATCTGAAAGATGTATTTTACAATATATATATGTATATATATATATATATATATATATATATATATATATATAATATACACATATATATAGACTCATTAGATATATATATATAAGTATATATACACAGACACACACACACACACACACACACACACACACACACATATATATATATATATATATATATATATATATATATAAAGTAAGTAAAGTCGACGGGGCGGCCTAAAGTCAGTATCAGCCAGTCAGCGAGGGAGTCTATCCCCTTTTCAATAGTGCTAGACCAAGGAGATTGTTTTAGCATCTGAGGTGGAGCGCCACACCTACCATCAGCTCCGTACTTTACCACACAGATCCCTGTGCTACTCATACGCTGAGTTGGCGGGACCGGTATCGAACTAGGAACCTTGTGGTTTCTAGCCGAACACTCTACCGACTGAGCTAACCCGGACCCTTAAATATTATATATTATGGATATCTCGTTACTATTAGTCTCATGCTTACGGCAATCATTAGATGAGACGGTCAAAATGTTAAGATTTTAAGATTTTAAAAAACAATGGTTTGTTTAGCATTTAACTAATATGTTTATTTTAGTTTTTTTGTTTAGTTTTTTTAACTAATAGTAACAAGATATCCATAATATATAATATTTGATTATAAAACTGCTCTGCTCTGCTATTTTAGCATTGACCACCTTTATATGCCAATACTTTTCTCATTCATTCTCTATTAATTCTATATCATATATATATATATATATATATATATAATATATAATATATATATATTAGAATGTAGTTTATGAATCTAAATCCTTCAACCAATTCAGTTGGATATAAACTGCCTTTAAAAGCCTTGAAGTGTTGGTGGTCCAATATTGAATGGATAGAGTCAATAATTTATATATATGTATATATACACACATATATACTATATACACATATATATATAGACTCATCAGATATATATATATATATATATATACACACACACACACATACACACAAACACCCCCCCACACACACACATATATATATATATATATATATATATATATAAAGTAAAAAGTAAAGTTGTTGGGGCAGCCTAATGTCGGTATCAGCCTGACAGCGAGAGAGTCTATCCCTTTTCACTAGCGCTAGACTAAGGAGATTATTTTTAGCGTCTGAGGTGGAGCGCCACACCTACCATCAGCTCCTTTACCGCATAGATCCCTGTGCTACTCATACGTTGAGTTGGCGAGGGCCGGTATCAAACTAGGAACCTTGTGGCTTCTAGCCGAACGCTCTACCGACTGAGCTAACCCGGACCATTATTGAATGGATAGAGTCAATAATTTGACTTTCTATTGAGTTGCGTCATATCAATCTGCTCGTATCCAGGTAAGATTGAATTTTAATCAGTTGCTTTTGTAGTTTCTTGCCAAAAAAATTCTTCTTATATGATTCCAATTTGTCTGTTGCTTCTAACTTCTTTTTCTGATCTTAGCTCATTTATTATTTAGGCAAACATTTACAAATTTCAATAACCACAGAAAATACAGAGCAACAAAAAAAAAAATACACTTTCAGAATAACTAAACAAAAAATAAACTTGCTGATCTGGTTGGATTTTATGGCATGTCAACCCTTGTCGGATTATTTTATGCTGAAGACATTTTGTTTGATTCATTCTTCATGGGTACTCAATTTTTTATTTTCTAAACTCAATTTCTTTTTTAGACATATTTTTCTAAACTCATTTTGTTTCTATTTAACCCATAAATGGGAACATAACAGGTAATACCACTCCGGGTCAGAGTAGACCTGGGAGCAATGGTGATGAAAGGGTGTAAGTTAGATAAGTATCTAAGTAAAGAAGACAAGTACACCTGTGTGCAGCCACGGGTATACTCTTGTATGCTACTATACTGCACTGTGTGTAAGATAAAATGCAAGTTGATTATGCTATGAATAAATTCATTCAATGGATTCTCAATTTTTTTTTTTTTTAAACAGATTTTTCTATTTAACTCATAGATGGGACCCTAACTGGGTCAGAGTAGACTTGGCATAGCAATGGTGATGAAGGGGTACTCCACATTCCCCAGAGCTCCAGAACTGGAATTTCACCATGTTCTATGTGTGGTAAAATGGGGATACAATTCATAGAATAAAGAAGCTAACACTGTTTTTTTTTTTTTTTTTACAGATTTTATGTTATATTCCTTGGAAGAAAGTCCTTGTAGTATTTACCATTCAATTTCTTTGTGTGAAGGGTGTTAAGGCCAAGTCAACATTACTGAGTTGGAGTTCTTTTATGCTACTTCACTATCTCTGGGTTCTAGGAGCTGCTGAGAAAAATCTCTTTCCTCATGCAAGGCTGGCACTAAAAGAAAGAGCAGGAAAAAATAAAGGGTAGGCATGGCCCTTGACTGGAAATTTGGAACCTAGGATTCAGATGACTAAAATTGCTTGCAGGATGAGAAAAATATAAATTTATATTCTTTATTTTTATTTTTATCATTTTACATATTTTTTAAAATTTAATTCTATTTCTTTATTTTATTTCTTGTTTTATTTTATAATTTTTTTCTCTAACACCAGAAGTTTAAGTCTTGGTCAAGATGGAGCTATCAAGTCTTAAACTTCTAACTTCAAAGAATGTACACTTTAGCCAGTGACATGAGGGGGTTTACTGACTGAGTAGTCTTATACTACTAGCAGTGGTTTACCTTCTCCATGCCACTGGCAGGTGTTGTATACCCCTTTACTCGGGTGTATATAATTGGGGGAGAGTTCTTGGATATATAATGGAGAGAGAGAGAGAGAGACAGATAGATAGATGATAATAGTTAATAGGTGGTCTTTCATACTTTACATTCTGCTTCTACCTCGGCCACCATCTTCTCTGTTGATCTGTTGGATTTCTTTTAAGGGTTGGTCTTCTTCTTTCTGCAGGGCTGGTCATTCTTGTTTTTGATATCTTACTATAATGGAGATTGTGTTTTTCTGTCTGTAACCGAAAATATATTACTACTCAAGTCACAATTCCCTTAGTTATTGACATAACATTCTCCATGATTTTATTTTTATCTAAACCTCATTTATTAATAAAATTGTCTTACATTATTAATACTGTTAACCATATCTACATACTAACAACATGCAATTATATTTATATATACAACAAAATAGCAGTTTACAGTGTGAACGGGAAGGCTAATTTGCATATTAATATTAAAAAATCGAATTTAATAAATATGTGCTTAGTATTATTGATTTCTAACTGTTTGGTTTTATTTTAATGAATATAAGCAAAAATCTCTTCAATGAATCTTAAATGAAATCCATTAACAAGATAAAATAACTGTCATTTTATTCTTTACTTCCTCTTATAACTAAATACTTAAATTAGAAAAAATAACAATGAAAGACGAGAGTGATGGAAGAGTAAGTTTCAGTTGTTCCATTTTTTATTATACTCCCTCTGTTTCAAATCTTTTATTATACTCCCTCTGTTTCAAATCTTTTTATCTGTATTCTTATTTAGTTTCATTAGCCTTTCTAATTTAATACAATATTTTATTACATTAAAACTTAAATACTTGCACCTGGAGGGTGCATATATTTGCTAGTTCAATTAATAAAACAAGACTTGATGTTCTTAATAATAAAGCTTTATTTCCCAGCCCATTTAAATCCACAGCGGAGAGACCGACCTATCAATCACGTCTGCACTCATTTGAAATCGGGTCGCTTCTGACTAACTAAACTCAAACTTATTCTCATACGTCTGTATACTGGAAGGTGAAGTTGGGATCATCGTTATGTCACTCATAATCCCAAACAGGTATGAAAAATTCTCCACATCTATTTTTGATTCTAACAAACTTTATTTAAAATTTCAACTACAGGTATGTTCACAAATTATGACAGCTCATAAACTATGTAACACAAGTATTGTATTTCTGTATATCAGTTATTGCTACCAAGATATATGTTATATACCCTATCTATGAACATTAATGGGTATGTCCTAATCCTCATAAATACGGGAGTATTATGTTGACTGGGTAGTCTTATACCACAAGCAGTGGTTTACCTTCTTCACGCCACTGGCGAGTATTGCATTTTGTTAGTGTTATAAAGATTCCATTTCATTTCAAAACTCTGCTTGGTTATTTCTCATTTAGTAACCTTTGTTAGGTTACAACACTTCTCTAATGTAATTAGATTAAAACACTTTGTTCAATTTATTAAGCAAAACATTAAGAAAAAATGTATATAACTTTATTCAACAACATAATTACTATTTCATTGCACTATTTTTGGTCATTTTTTTAGATAATTTCATTTTTCTAGAGTTTTTTTAATCTTTCTAGATGCTTTTTTGTCATGTCGCTGGTTTAGTTGGTAAAACATTCGCCTTGGAATCACAAGGTTCTGGGTTCAATACTGATTTCCAGCAACACAGTGCATGAGTAGCACAGCTTGGTAAGTCTGATCTGTGTGATAAAGCATCTGGGAACTGACGGTAGGTATGTTGCTCCACCTCACCAAAACAGTCTCCTTGGTCTCACACAAGTGAAAAGGGGATAGTCTCACTCACTGTTTGGCTCGGTGTTATTATCTCTGCTTAACACGAGTTAAAGATTATGAAGTTTCCATAATTGATTCTTCATTGTGTTCTCCTTTGTCTGCAACAACACGTAAATGGCTCCTTCTGTTTAAAATGTATTTGAGGTCCTTGTCCAATTTTGATTTAACAATAACCACATTGGATGGGTGGATGCCAACATGAACAGAGGCACCATTAGCCTTTTCTCTCTGGATTCTTTCAATGCAGCTGATAAATTTCTTTCTGTAACACTGGACAACTTTACCAACATGTTGGCCTTTATAATGCCCATGAACAACCTGAATTTCATCATCTTTTCTAATAGGCATATAAGCGGACATTGTATTTTTGTCGCAATTTTTTGGACAATGGAAATGTCATAAGTTTCCTTCTGATGCTGATACTGATAATTGGCTATTCTATAGATTTGACTACTAAACAGCAACTCAGCACATGAGTAGCACAGCTTGGTAAATCTGATCTGTGTTGTAAAGCATCTGGGAACTGACGGTAGGTATCTTGCTCCACCTCACCAATATAGTCTCCTTGGTCTAGCACAAGTGAAAAGGGGATAGTCTCCCTTACTGTTTGGCTGATACTGATAATAGGCAATTCTGCAGATTTTACAGACCATATGACCTTTAGGCACCCCTTTTGCAATCTCGATTCGTGGGGACATTTTTTCCATTTACACCGTCAAAATCCGGTTAATTGTTAACAAACGATTTTTAGAGTTTTTTTTTTAATTATAACCCTAGCCTCTAACCCTAACCCCTAACAAACAACGATTTTGACGATGTAAATGGAAAAAATGCCCCCACGAATCGAGATTGCGTAAGGGGTGCCTAAAGGTCATATGGTCCGATTTTACTACTACAAGATGCCTCTTGTAGTCTTTCAAGGAACTGAAAGCTTCTTTTTTTTTTTTTCTTTTTTCCATGAAGAGAATTCCGCCAAGATCCAAATGATAATCTTGAAGATGCCAATGTTTAGTGAATATAATAGATAAAGATTTCCAGGCAGTATTGTGAGTCGTAGTTGTTTGAATGAATTGTTTGGTTATCTAGAAGAAATTCATTGTAGAGGATTCCTTTCTAATCTGACCATAAATGACACAACATCACTTTCTTTAGATAATGAAGACCAATCTTTGAAAATGGTTAATGAGGAGTCACTTTGCTTGATCTTTTCTATTTTCTATCATTAACTCTCGACTTTTCATAACTGATCACAATTTGTTACTAAAGTCTGTCCGTTTATTCTGTGTTAGTTTATCATGCATATTATTAGATCATATTGGTATAGTTATTTACTCAGCTTAGCTTACCTCTGCAGAGGGGTAAGACTCCCCCAATGGGGCCACCTGTTGGCACCCGTGATGCTTAAGGATAGAGTCCAGGTGGATGAGTAGTTCATGACATGCAATACTCCTCTTTGGCCCTATCTTGGCTAGACGGGCGGTCGGAGAGGCCCCTCCGATCAATCGGCTGGTCACGTCAAGCCCTAGCACCTATATGATTTTCCCAACCCTATTGCCCTTATGGCAAGCCCCAACCCCTTTTTATCATATGCTAGAAGGCGGTGGCTGCGGGTCTACATGTCCTGGAAATGACGTAAACTCTATCTGATGGTGAGGTTCCAGATTTGGAGGTTTGGGAATGTGGAGCACCCTTCATCACCATTGCTCCCTGGTCCACTCTGACCCGGAGTGGTAGTACCTGTTAGGTCCCATCTAGGATTTATTTCAAAACTTTATCGGCATTAAATGACACACTAAAACAAAACAAACCAAACCAAACTCAGCTTAGCTTAGATGTGGCACAAGGCCAGAAGTATGGGGCGCCCAATGAGAATCTAACTTGCTAACCATTACACCACATGATGTGCCCTTAGAGAGATCATATAAGGAATTCATCATCAGCATCGCAGACTTGGAAAACCATAGATTTCTCGTACCCTGAAGTTACGTTCTAGCACAGCACCTTCTGTGACTGAAGATCAATATTTAAAAAACAGTTTTGACCAAAGATGTTGCATGTGAAGGCCGGTCTTAAAGATGTTGGTGTACCAGTGTTCTGTCACTTTCTACTGTACCTCTTGGCTTCATGGTGTTGTGTACCAAGTTTAAAGCTGTATTTACCAAGATAGAAATGAAGAATGAATGGAACATTATTTTTTTTTGGAATACAAGGTTTGCCAAAAAGTACAAAAAAATCTCAATACTTTTTGACACACCTTGTATATATAATATATATATATATGTGTGTGTGTGTGTGTGTGCATTTATATATATATATATATATATATATATATATATATATATATATGTTTATTTATAGTATATATTGCTTGGGATTTAGTGTGAACATTAGGAATGGAATATCAGAAACTCGGTTTTAAAATGTTAAGTTTTGTTTTATTTTGTTAAATTTCGAGAGCGCTTGCTTCTATTAATCTGAACAATATTTTGACTGGCCGGACCTGGCAGCCTTTATAATAGTTGTATCATCTGTTGAGTGGTGTGTGGGCGGTCGCTGTTTGTGACCTTGTTTCTTTTTGTTCTTCTTTAATGCCATCTTTATACATATATATATATATATATATATATAAAGATGGCCTTAATATATATAACTGTGAGCAAACAATACACATATTAAAAGAATTACCAATAGCAAAATAATCTCATTTACTAACAGCTGGTGTTTAAAGATCTTGTTTTGAATGATAAAATTCTCGTTTTTCTATCCAAAACAATGATATTAGGTCATTAGTGCCTTTCATACTAGTTCCTACCAAAAAATGTAACTTTTCTATTTCTATAGAAAAATAAGTTAATCATCTCTTCAGTTAAGAATTTCAGGCAGTAAAGTATTAGTATCTTTTATTTATTATGCAATTAGTATCATCTGAGGAAGAATGTTGTTGGTATTATTTGCCTGTATTATCTAGCCCTGGTATGTCAAACATGCAGGCTGTGGGCCGCATGTGGCCCTCAGCAAGCACTGGTGCAGCCCACACGCAGTCTGTGCTCTCGTTTATTTTCATTAGGGCCATGTGGTGTTAAAAGTCTGTTATCCAAACAATGCCTCTCACCCCTTTCTTTAAGGTGTGAAAGGAGGAGGCTAACTCAGTTAAGGAAAGGAAGTGAGTCTTACCTCTTGCCTTCTCCTGCTTTCAATCAACACATAGCTATAATTGAAAGTGACAGTGACAATCTGGCTGATACCAACTTTAGGCCACCCTGACGACTTCCCTTTGCTACTTATAAATATTTGCCAACCCCTCCACACAAGCAGGATGTGACACACGGTCAATTTCTTAAGCGGTGTTTGAAATTCAGAGTTTTCCTTCTCCAAGACTGGTTGCCTAGCTTGTTGTGATTCCTAGGCGGATGCTCTATCAACTGAGCTAAACAAGTCACTGTTTGATGTAAGTAAAAAAAAAAAGTCGTTGGGGTGGCCTAAAGTCGGTATCAGCCTATCAGCGAGGGAGTCTATCCCCTTTTTCTAGCGCTAGACCAAGGAGATTGTTTTGACGTCTGAGGTGGAGCACCACACCTACCATCAGCTCCTTACTTTACCACACAGATCCCTGTGCTACTCATATGCTGAGTTGGTGAGGGCCAGTTTCGAACTAGGAACCTTGTGGTTTCTAACCCAGCCCCTTTCATTGTTTGATGTAAGTAAAGTAAAGTCGTCGGGGCGGCCTAAAGTCGGTATCAGCCAGTCAACAAGGGAGTCTATCCCCTTTTCAATAGCACTAGACCAAGGAGATTGTTTTAGCATCTGAGGTGGAGCGCCACACCTACCATCAGCTCCTTACTTTACCGCACAGATCCCTGTGCTACTCATACGCTGAGTTGGCGGGGACCGGTATCGAACTAGGAACCTTGTGGTTTCTAGCCGAACGCTCTACCGACTGAGCTAACCCGGCTCCTTTGTTACACCTACTTACTGGACTCAAGGGAAGGTTTTCACTTACTTTTTTTTTTGTTGAGAGGGGAGATAGAGGGAGACTTTCATTAAAAATGAGTTTTTAACCAAAAAATAACAGTAGGAAACCATGTTGCTGCAACACATAACTAATCATACAGAATTTAAATTTTCCAACTTCAAAAAAAAAAAAATTAATTATTTTCTTTACTACAAATGATTATACACATTTAATTAATCTCCTACTGTCTCCACTGACCATCCCCTCATAAACGACCCATACCTCCATCCAAAACATCCACTCCCCACATCAGCAGTAGCTGACCACAGTCCTCCTCCCACTCGAGACCAAAGATACTCATCAGTAAGAGAATTGAATTCTCCAGCACAAGAACTCATCTTATACAATTAAGGAACACGAGTATAGATATATAAATTTCTCCATAAAACTCTGTGAAATTTGTCTCAGAAGAACATGGATTTTGTAAGATAACTAGAAAAAACGGGACCGATTAGGTCACCTATTGAGTTCTGCATAGATAATTGTGATTAGGAAGAAAGTTAGTTTACTAAACGAATTAAATTAAAAAAAATAATTACGACTGGAGAATAAAAAAAGAACATTAAAATCCTTTTGCTAAAATTGGCAATTAAGTCAAAAACTGACCTGTCTTATATATAAGCCAGTCGTTAGCTGCTGAAAATTAACATACAAATAAAGTGGGAAGTTCAATCTACTGCTCACACTCTCCAATCTCTCTCTTTACACTCACAGAGAAAACTAACATATATAAGGAGTAGTTAATCAAGATATATAGAGAGAGGGGAAAAGTGACAGGCAGAATGTGTAGTAAGAGATGGATGAGTTTTTTTTTAATGTGCTAGAAGATGGTGGCTGTGGGTCTTAGTGTCCTGGGTATGATGTTAAACTTCATCTAATGGTGAGGTTCCAATTCTGGAACACTGGGAAGTGTGGAGTGCCTCTTCATTGCCATTACTCCTAGGTCCAAAAATAAGTTCTTAAAAAATTTGAATACCCAACAAGAATGAATTAAACAAACATAAAATAACTCAAGGGTTGACATGTTATAAAAAAAAACCCAACCAACCAACCGACCGACCGACCATTGTGTAATCATTTAGTGCAAATTTTAAATTGACAACAAAGATCTTAAAATCGTCATTGTTAAAGAAAGAATGAAATAAGCATTAGGAGTTTTTCCCATTTGTCTATTTGGCTAAAATTCAAGTCTTGACTTTTTTACCCAACATAGACGGTTACTTCAACTAGTACAAATATAAAATGTATAAAGATTTAAAAGAAAATGTAAATGAGATGAGGATTAAAATAATAAGAAAATAAAAGAAACAAAGACAATACAATTGTAAATAAACTGTATATGTTCCTTTATTTATTTTAATATTTTACTTTTTTTGTTTTTTATCTGTCATAAATTAACCTTTCTTTGTTGAAAGAGTTTGACAGAATGGTATAACATTATTTTTACATTGAAGTGACATTTTATTGAAACAATCTGAAGATGCGGTGGGGGTCACTCGACCCATTAAATGAGTTTTTATCCCCAGGAAAATCAATCAATTAGAAAGAGAATATCAAAACAATCGCCTGTCCACCCTTCATGGTGGAATTACTTTCTCAATAAAGGTTACAGAACTAAAGAAAAATTAACACTTTCTTTCTTTCTTTCATTCTTGCATTCTTTCTTTCTTTTGTTCTTTCTTTCTTGTATTCCTTCTTTCTTTCATTCTTTCTTTCTTTTTTACTTTTATTCTTACATTCTTTCATTCCTTCTTGTATTCTTTCTTTCTTTTGTTCTTCCTTTTTTGTATTCTTCCTTTCTTTCTTTCTTTCTTTCATTCTTTCTTGCATTCTTTTTTCTTTCTTGTATTCTTTTATTCTTTCTTGTATTCTTTCTTTCTTTCTTTCTTTCTTTCTTTCTTTCTTTCTTTCTTTCATTCTTTCTTGCATTCTTTCATTCTTTCTTGTATTCTTTTTTTCTTTCTTGTATTCTTTCTTTCTTTATTTCTTTTATTCTTTCTTTCTTTCTTTCTTTCTTTCATTCTTTCTTGCATTCTTTCATTCTTTCTTGTATTCTTTTATTCTTTCTTGTATTCTTTCTTTCTTTCTTTAATTCTTTCTTGCATTCTTTCATTCTTTCTTGTATTCTTTCTTGTTCTTTCATTCTTTCTTTCATTCTTCTTGCATTCTTTCATTCTTTCTTTCTTTCATTCTTTCTTGTATTCTTTCTTTCTTTCTTTCATTCTTTCTTTCATTCTTTCTTTCTTTCTTCTCTCAGTTTCTTTTGAGTCATTTTTTCTTTTTTTTCTTTCAATATCCGATCTACTTTATTCGGGAGAAATTAAAATATCTCATTGTCTCTTGCTGAATTCAGCCATCTCTTTTTCTTTTTTTCATCTAAATTTTTATCTTTGATTATTATTGGGACAATAAGTCCACTGAGTGTTCTTTTTATAGACACTTCACTAAAACTCAAAACTGCAAAACGACTAGACAATTCACACACAGGTCCATGATGATATTGATGCTTCTTTTTAGGAAAGAATGAAGGATTCTAATTAGCATTTCATAGTTAACATCTGTCCATGATGATATTGATACTTCTATTTAAGAAAGAGTGAAGGTTTCTAATTAATGTTTTATATTTATCTGTCTTATATAAAAACAATTAAATGAGTAAAAAGTGACATTCATTGTTAATGCAGACCCCACAATATTATCATTCATTTGCAAATTGATCAGGAAATTGCTATATTCTCAAAGTTAAAGCATTTCAGGAGTATTGCTCTAATACAGATCTCACTATAATGTGCTGTTTTTGTGGACTTACAGTTATCTACTTACATATAAACTAAAATAATGAGAATCTTAGTAATACCTGCAAGATTATGTGTCCTCTTTTGGGAAATCATGAAAAATTTCTGAAATCATGAGCTAAAGAGGGGATTACAATGAATACAACAGACTTTCTGCTACAAGGAGTATCAAACAAAACTACACATTTTTTAAAACTAGGATTTCAATGAATACAACAGACTTTCTGCTACAAGGAGTATTTAACAGAACTACACTTTTTTCTAACTAGGATTACAAGGAATCCAACAGACTTTCCACTACAAAGAGTATCAAACAAAACTACACATTTTTTTAACTAGGATTTCAATGAATACAACAGACTTTCTGCTACAAGGAGTATTTAACAGAACTACATTTTTTTCTAATTAGGATTACAAGGAATACAACAGACTTTCTGCTACAATGAGTATCAAACAAAACTACACTTTTTTCTAACTAGGATTACAAGGAATACAACAGACTTTCTGCTACAAGGAGTATCAAACAAAACTACACATTTTTTTTAACTAGGATTTCAATGAATACAACAGACTTTCTGCTACAAGGAGTATCAAACAAACTACACATTTTTTCTAACTAGGATTTCAAGAATACAACAGACTTTCTGCTACACAGGAGTATTTACAAAACAAAACTACACTTTTTTCTAACTAGGATTACAAGGAACACAACAGACTTTCTGCTACAAAGGAGTATTTAAACAAACTACACTTTTTTCTAACTAGGATTACAAGGAATACAACAGACTTTCTGCTACAAAGAGTATTTAACAGAACTATACTTTTTTCTAACTAGGATTACAAGGAACACAACAGACTTTCTGCTACAAAGAGTATTTAACAGAACTACACTTTTTTCTAACTAGGATTACAAGGAATACAACAGACTTTCTGCTACAAAGAGTATTTAACAGAACTATACTTTTTTCTAACTAGGATTACAAGGAATACAACAGACTTTCTGCTACAAAGAGTATTTAACAGAACTACACTTTTTTCTAACTAGGATTACAAGGAACACAACAGACTTTCTGCTACAAGGAGTATCTACTGAAACTACACTCTTTTCTACCATTGGATTTACCAACAGAGGAAATAAATGCCTAAAATTGTGAACAGAATCATCACAATGATGATGATGATGATGATTTGGTAGTATCAAATGTAGATTAGTAAAAAAGAAATATGAGACTAAAATCTGAAATTTTATCCCTGCTTCTTTCAAAATGGTTGATACTTACTGATCTATATCTAAAACAAAAACACTGATTTGAAATCCGAGACAAATTCTCTTTGTTTTCCTTTGAACTGATAATTTATTGAAAATAAAAGACAAAACTGCCAAAATGTAAGAATAACAATTCCACTCTTTTCCTATTAACCGAAAAGACAGCAATAAATTAGAATGTCTAAAGAATTGGTACTTCAATGGAAGCAAATCATAAATGGTTTATCATGAAAAATCTGATGACAATGCTGAAACAATCTGATACCAGATGGTATGTATTTACCCAACCGCTCCCCCATGAGCAGGATGAGACACAATATCAGTTTTTAAGTGGTGTTTAACAAATTGGAATTCAGTGTTTTCCTTCTCCTAGACTGGTTGCCTAATCAAGGTTAAAAAGCCCAATCTGTCTGATTATTTACCTATAGCTGGGAGGGAGAATAGTTAGATACTTTTCCCAAGAGTATTAGTCCTATGTGAAATGAAAACAGCCTCATTTAAGATTTGAAGGTTTGGTTTGTTTTGTTTTACGGCATATCAATCTCAGTGGGTCATTTAAGGCCGATAAAGTTTTGAAATAAATCAATTCTTAATGGATAATACAATTTTTTTATAAATACATTTTTCTATTTAACCCATAGATGGGACCCTAACAGGTACTACCACTCTGGGTCAGAGTGGACCAGGGAGCAATGGTGATGAAGGGATGCTCCACATTCCCCAAACCTCCAAAACTGGAACCTCACCATCAGATAGAGTTTAACGTCATTCCCAGGACATGTAGACCCGCAGCCACTGCCTTCTAGCACCCATATGATAAAAAGGGGTTGGGGCTTGCCATAAAGGCAATAGGGTTGGGAAAATCATATAGGTGCTAGGGCTTGACATGACCAAAGATTTGAAGGATTTTCTATGATGATAACCATTACACCAAGTGCACTCCATATCAATATCTATATATTACTAAAATTCTCATTATGTTTGTACTATTGTTGTTATTATTGTTGTTATATTATTATTTATTATCCGATCCAGGGATCACCAAACTTTTTTTCTCGGTGGACTGGATAATTGGAAAAAATAACAAACGTGGGTCACATTCTTATTGTGTTCAATACTTCCTAGCCAGAACGAAAGCTCTGATAAAAAGATGTAAAACAAAATTTATCTTTCCATGTTATATTCATGTATGAGTGACATAAGATGCACAAAAACGAATTTAACCAACATATTTATTTACAAAACATTATCAAAGAACGCAACATTAGCAGAAAGGTTTAGTGAGATTTGTGAAACTGAAGTTTCAAGATATCGTCAATGTTTGGTTTGGAATTGCTACATCCAATCAAGAGAATTGATTTCGAATGTTTATCAGTCAATTTCGTTTGATGGGTTGATTTCACATATTTCAATTTTGAAAAGGCTTGCTCGTGATACATAAGTTGTATGTTTTAACAAACAAATTCAAGTACCGTCAGTGGGCCTGATAAAATGCTGTGACCCCTGATCTGATCCATCCTATCCAATGGGAAGGATGTTCTTCCAATGTCATATTTGCATCAAATTTTGTGGATCTGCAGCGGGATTGATGAGTCATTTGAAGGCTCATGAAAGGAAAGGTTCTGGTGGTGGTGGATTGTGAGGGATGGCAGTGATCTGTAAAGATTATATTATTGCTATATTATTAAACAGGAATAATTAACTTAAAACCATATTACTAACAAATTATTATTAAATAGGAATTATTAAAACCATATATGTTTTTACCTAGCCCCTCTGCACAAGGGGAGGGTCAATTTTTAAGTTTAACAGATTTGAATTTAGAGTTTTGCTTCTACTTGACCAGTTGCCATACCAAGGTTAAAGAGTCCAGTCTGCCCTACTATTTACCCATAGTTGCTGAGAGAATAGTTGGCTGTCAATTTTTCCCAAGGGTATTAGTGCTGGTCATCAAACAATGTTGGGTCCATGTGCAGGAGTCCATTGAAGAATATCACTCATGAATTTGTCCTTATTTCTGCAGGTGTTCCCAGCATGTCTTGTTCATCTTACTTGGATGGTTTGTGTGATAGGAGGTAAGTGGCCATACAGCTGTATTTTATAGGGTGCTACTTCCAGGATTTGTTTAAAACAGCATACAGCATCCTTGTGTAGGTCCAATCTTTTTCTTCAGGTGTTTTGTTAAAATCCAATTGGTGCAACCATACAATAGTTCTAACATGGCTACAGCTTGGAAGTATTCTTGGTTATTTCCTATAACTTCAACATAAAAAAGGGGAACCACTCTGATTGACTGATAAATTATTTATTTATTTATTGATCTGCTAGGAAAAAAGAAGACAGGGTTAGGGTTAGGGTTAGGGTTTAAGGTTAGTTTAATGGGAAAATAATGGGTAGATTAATTAACAGATAAAATTTATTCAGAGTGGTTCCCCTTTTTTATGGTCGAGTTATATGAAATGACTGAATTCTTGTATTTTATCAAAGAGATCAGATGTCTATATGGTTATTTACCTGTCAATAACAGTCTTACCTTTTCTATATGTAAGTATTTACTGACATCCCACCATGTCAGTGAAATACAAGTATCACATATGTGGCTAGTGTGACATAATGGTTAGAGTTGTAGGAAATGGACTTGTCAACACGAGTTCAAATCCAAACAAGGCTGTTTGCATTTCACATTGTGCTAATACCCTTGGGAAAGGTATGAATCTATACATTCTCCCTCCAACTATGGGTAAAATAGTAGGGCAGACTAGGCTCTTTAACCTTGGATAGGTAACCAGTCTAGGAGAAGGAAAAACTCTGAATTTGAAAGTCCTGAGGTCAGTTGTTGATTGGGTTTGTGGCATTCCTTTTGAACCAGTTTTTTCTTATCGACTGTTCCAAAATATGTGGATGGTCCAACACAAGAGCTTTCACCACTATAAACAAAACACTGAGTAGGTTGTTCATTGGATGAACCCCCATGAGTCAAAATTGACAAGAGAGTCCATTTCTATGTAGCTAGTGTTTACAAATTGCATGAATCTCATCAGTATTCCTCTTTTGAGGCATCACAGGCAAAAAAACTCCAGCCCTGCCCCTTTTAGATGAGAGGGCAGGTGCTGCCTGAGGGTAAACCACTGAAACCAGGAGACAGGGCTCAAAAACCCTAGATTAGGTAAGTATGCCTTTTTTTATGTGTATGTTGACATCATTTTTAGTAGATGAGATATTGCTACCGAGATATAGGAACAGGTCTACTTATTTCAGAGGCTTGCCATTTAATGAGGGGATGAAAAGATTAAAAGAAATGAATTATGTTTTTTCTCTGTGTTCATGTAGAGACCAATGCCTCCTATGTAGAAGTAATTAGATAATTCTAATTTTAAGCAGAATATTTTTCCATTGTAGTTTTTTTGAAAGCAGTAGATTACTGACATTCTTTATGATAAACTGGTGACTAATTTTTTTTTTTTTTTGTGCAGAATGTTTAGAAGAAGAGAACATTGAATAATTTATGCATTGTGATCAGCCATGTGCTATAAGATTTACATATACTAATATTGTTTGAAATTAGCCCAACAACTTATTTAAAAATAATTTTTTATATTATATATATATATATATATATATATATATATATATGGAGGCACGTGGGCTAGTGATTAGAGTCGTGGAAAATGGACTCGTTGGTTCGAGTTCAAATCCCTAACGAAGCTGTTGGCATTTCACATAGAGCTAATACCCTTGGGAAAGGTATGAATCCATATATTCTCCCTCCAGCTATGGGTTAAATAGTAGGGCAGACTGGGCCCTTCAGCCTTGGGTAGGTAACCAGTCTAGGAGAGGGATAACTCTGAATTCAAAATTCCTGAGGTCGGTCGTTGATTGAATTTGTGGCAACCCTTGATGCACCAATTCTTTCCTATCGACTGTGCCAAAAAGTGTGGATAGTCCAACACAAACCTTTACCACTATAAACAAATCCCTGTGTGGATGTTCATTGTGTGTATGAACCCTCATATGACGAAAAATCGACGGGAGAGTCCATTATATATATATATATATATATATATATATATCAGTCATCATTGTTTATGAAATACAACGACTGTAACTTTGTCAGTGTTTTTTTATAAAATTTCTATGAATACTAGCAAAAATGTGTGCACTCCGGATGCAAGTATCTAGATATTAATCTAATAAAGCATTGTATTTGATTAGAAAGTCTAATGAAACTAAATAAGAATGCATATAAAAAGATTTAACTTGAAAATTATAAAGAAGAAATATTCTGTGGTCTTTAACAAAACCTGTTTTAAATATATATATATATATATATATATATATATATATATATATATATATATATATATATTTAATGTTTTTTTTTAAAGTTGGGCGTTATTACGAAGCATCTAAAAATAAATGAATGAACTCGATGTTATGGAGTATTGGATTCACTTATTTTTTATTATTTGTTATCATAAATTTTCGGGTTCGTTAGATACCCTTTTTCAAATGAATGTTGCTCGTTCAATGGATCTTTTGTCTTTGTTGTTATTGACAGCGGCAGCATCTGTAAAATATTTATAATAACAGAGTATTCCCGATGTCAGCGTTCAGTCCCCTCACGTGAGTTTGTAATTTTAGAATCCATTTAGTTTCTGCTTGTTTTCGAGATTGCGTTGTTGGAAATGCGTGGAAAAAAAAACATTAAAAAAATATATACCGAGAGAAGCATACGGAGACCTCCCAAATACAACATAAATTTTCGCCTCATCAGATGGGTCTCAATTCACTTATGAACAAGGATATGCTTGTTCATAAGTGAATTGAGACCCATCTGATGAGGTGAAAATTTGGGGAGCCGGTTTAAATCAACTTAGATTTATATGGGCCCCAATTTTTGTCGAAATAAATTTATTATGGGATTACTGTATTGAGTTCTTCCTTTATTGATATATATATATATATATATATATATATATCCAAGTATAGACATTCAAGTTTTTTTTTTTTCTCGCATATATGGATCCATATTTTTTATTCAAGCACATTCAACTTTGTCTCTTGTCATTGTCAGGAGGATTATTGGTTGTATTTGTTGTTTGTTTTGAGTTTATATATATATACATATATATATATATATATATAGTGATGATGATGATAATGATGATTTATTTATTCATCATCATCATGTTATGCTGACAGCATGGATTCCCATGACTCTCTCACCACCCATCCCTAACACTCATCACTACTAGCAAGTCTTCTGCAAGGCACCCAGTATCCATAAACAGCTGATTGATGTTTCTTTTTGCTGGTCAGCCCACTCTTGTGTATCTATGTGTAAGTGTCCAGTGTCACTTATGAGTTTGTCCTTGCTTCTCGAGCAGTGTCCATTATGTCTTCATCTTATTTGGATGGTTTGTGAGATAGGCAGTAAGTGGCTATACAGCTGTTTTGGGGGGGAATGCTGCTTCTGAGATTTATTCAAGATAGCATGCAGCATTCTTGTTTGGTTCCCATCGCCAACATCGTATGTTGGTGCCAAAACCAAATTTCTTCACTTATCGCAAAGCAGTTACTGGAGGAGAGACGTAAAAACTAAAGCTCTCATCACCAAGCCCAAACAGGGCCCACTTATCACAGAACTCTACAACCGCCTCACTTTTAAGGCATTGTATCAGCTTACATTAAAAGGCAGGTACAATAGCACACTTACTGAAGGACGAGAAACTACCGAGATGAAGCGTCTTATTAACATTTCCTACCGACGAACAGAATACCCCTGTTATCACCACTACTCCAAGAACATTACTTAACTCAGATAAGTCTTGTAGCAAATACCAATAAAATTTGCAACAAGTTCTTGTATTATTTGTCAATACATGTATTCCATTGAATATTTGTCTTCTTTGTCCGACAATTTGCCTACAACTACGGAGAAATAAGAGCTCCTTCGAAACCCGTAAATACTCTTATTATTTTATGAGAGAAACCAGACTTCCATAGGTTCAATAATCTGGCAATAGCAGTCCATGTCTTTTCCTATATGTATATTGATATCACTTTCTGTAGATGTGATATGACTACCTTGGTAAGTGAACTTGTTTACTAATTTCAGAGGTATGTGTACATCACTTTTTGGAAACTTAGAGCGTGGTGGTGTACTGGTTAGAGTTGTAGGAAATGGACTCGTTGACCCGAGTTCAAATTCTGGATAAAGCCACAGGTCATATAGCACTAATACCCTTGGGAAAGGTATGAATCAAACTATTCTACCTCCAGCTATGGGTAAATAGTAGGGTGTTGCATAATTGTGTGGTGGCATGGGTTTTTGACAAGCCCTGTAGTGAGAATTCTAAGGGGCCATGGTTTTTCAGATCAGGGGATGGAAAAATACCAGCAACAATTATGGCCCCAACTGACCCCAGAGGCAAGAATCTCGCGAGTCACATGATAGAGTTTGTTAGGTAATCAGTTTCAACCTAAATGGCATGCAGAACAGATGTGTTCTGTTGAGGTTGGCTCAACCACGCGGGTAATCAGAATGGGCAGTAATAAAATCTTTGATCAAAGAAAAACAAAGTCTTGTAGTTGATTAATGCATGACTTGAAAAGAAGCCCTTAGTTAGAAGAAGACAAGAAGAGACAAGATGACAACCGGCCAAAAGAGAGTAAAGGAAACAGCACTAGACGATAATAGCTGAAAGGAAGAAGATAGAAAGAAGAAATGGAAGCAAGTAAGTCACAGTCTTAACTCTATCTGTTTGTCTGTATCTCTCTCACTATCACCCAAAGACTCTCTCTATCACATGAGAACTCACTTGTTTATATACTTGCAATGGGCTATATAAAAAGGGCAGACTGGGCTCTTTAACTACTATTTAATATATTAAATATATTTTAACTATTTAATATATTAAATATATTTTAATATATATTTAATTTATATACTCGCAATGGGCTATATATCTTTACTTTATAAAAAGGGCAGACTGGGCTCTTTAACCTTGGTTAGGCAACCAGTCTAGAAGGAAAACTGAATTCAAACCTCTTAAATCTCTGCTTAGGGTGGTTACTACTAGAATAGGCTCAGGCCTACTTAGTAATCTATTTCAATTTCAAAAAAAAAATTTGAATTATTTGGTTTGAAAAAACAAAACAAAAAAAAACTTTCAAATGACCAATTGTTATCTATATTGATTTGTAATTATTTCTGTCAATCGTCAAAAGCAAATATATATATGTTATGTGTGTGTGTGTGTGTGTGTGTGCGTGTGTGCGTTTTCATTTGATACTAAAGTAGAAATTAAGTTGTGCAAAGAATAAGGTTAATATCTCTGAATAAATACTGTATAAATATTTCTGATGGTCTTTGCAAAATAAAACAAAAAAAAACTTTCTCATTTCCTTCTATTATAATTACTAGCAAATATATGCACCCTCCGGGTGCAAGTATTAAAGTTTTAATGTAATAAAATATTGTATTAAATTAGAAAGGCTAATGAAACTAACAGATAAAATGATTTGAAACAGAGGGAGTATAATCGAAAAATAGAACAACTGAAACTTACATCACTCTTGTCTTTCATTGTTATTTTTTCCAATGTAAGTATTTAGTTAAAAGAAGAAGTAAAGAATAAAATGACAGTTATTTTTTCTTGTTAATGGATTTCATTTAAGATTCATTGAGATTTTTGCTCATATTCATTAAGATAAAACCAAACAATTAGAAATCAATAATACTAAGCACATATTTATTAAAATCACATTTTTAATATCAATATGCAAATTAGCCTTTCCTTTCATGTAAAATTTGTTGTATATATAAATATAATTGCATGTTGTTTGTAAAGCAATTCAATACGGTTACAGTCTCCATTATAATAGATGTTAAGTGCTCTAACAAAGTTTTATCCATATCACATCATGCTTAAACCATTCTGAAAAAATAATGATGAATTAGTATTAAAATCTACATAATTGAGAAGAGTTTGTTTGTCTGTCCTTTATAAGTGAACAAGAAGTATCAAATTTTGTATTTATTATTGGAACCAATGGAAAGTTTGAATGTAAAATATTTGTTCTTCATACTATAGGGAGACAATAAATAGTTGTCTCCCTTAGAGAATAAGTGTGTCTGTTATGTGGGTCATGGACTGACACATGATAGTCCCAGAAATCCATTATCACTCTCTTTTGCCTCTGTTCTTTAAACAGTAGTGTCATTGGGAACCATGAGAATAGTCAGATGTGATGCAAGTTTCAGAGTGAGTGGACCTGTTGGTCGCCGCTCTGGGTCGGCATTTCCCCCACAGTGGAATCATTGGTTGGGTTTGGAAATAAAGCTTTACCAAGAAAACAGCCTAGTTTTGTTATGTAATTTAAAACAAGAGATGACAGCCTGAAGAAATCAACAAAGAAGATCAACCGCCAGCAGAAGCCCTGAAGAGAAGTCAGCACAGAGAAAATGGTCGACGAGTTAGAACCAGTAGAAGTAGTAAGCAGCGAGTTAACAAGCAGAATGTAACATGTAAGAACCATCATCTATCATCTCTACCCTATCTATCTATCTATCTATCTATTATATACCCAACGTATTATGTGGGTATATATGAGTATATAACATGAAGAACTGCAACTGACGTTAAGATGAAAGAAAATATGAATTAAAAATTGATAATGGTTGACAATGCTTCATCAAATAAAAATGTTAACCAATCTATATATTAATACTTGTGTTCCTTAAAAGTATGACTGTTATCATCTTGCAACACCCTTTGGTTAAAAATGGGAATGTCCAAACTGTCCAAGATGAAATGCAAAAATGTAAATACTGATTATCTGGTGTTACTTATCTGCCAAATTCTTATTTCTCATGAGTGTTGTCACTTCAACTAAATAATGGACCATTCTGTTTTTAACAAAAGAAAGAAAGGGAAGAAAAAGGACATGCTACACAGAAAAAAATATAATAAGAAAGAAAGAAAAAAGAGAGAGTGGATGAGCATATGACGCTGGACTATTGTCCTCATCTTCATTGTTATCTGTACAACGTTTCAGCCGATATGCCCTCCAGCCTTCTTCAGGTATTTCTTGTCAGACTCGGGAACCTTCATGGACTCAGAAACCTTCTTTTCGGACTCGGGAACCTTCTTGTCTGAAAAAAAAATGAAGAACACACACACACACACACACACACACACACACACACACAGAGACCAAGTTAATAGAGACTAACAGATGTAGGTAAAAAAAACTAAAAAACAAAAAAAACAGCTGTGCCTGGAGAACACATACACAAACACACACACACACACACACACACACACGCACACACAAACAAACACAAACACACGCACACACACAAATAAACAAATTACTAAGTCCTACATAATAAAAAAGAAAGGGTAGGCCAAACCTGGAATGATACTAAGATATTGTTGGACAGACACACATAAACACACACACACACAGACTTACACATACACACATGCAGAGTATTTCAAGGAAGACAGTCATACAACAGAATAGACAGAACCTAGCAACAAGCTAACATCTCCGAACCTTCAGAAATCTTCTGACGAAGTGATCTTTATCTCAAAGTATTAAGAATAAATCAAAGGTAACAAAGAACATCATAGTTACCTCATTTTTCTTTACACTTGCCTTGTGATAGCCTTCAAAACCAACCACCAAACCAATATAAACACAATGCTTCAAGCAAATTATAAAACTCTTTTAAGAAATAGTAGTTTTAAGACTATGCAAAAAAAATAAAGAATAGAAAAAAAAAAAAGCATTGGTATTCTGCTTGAGTTCATTGCTGCAATAGAAAATAAAATTAATTTTTTTACTTTGCAAAATCCATCTTTAAGATGCAGTTGGATACATGATCAGTAATGTTCTTTAGTTCATTAGGGGTTTCGGGTTGTTTCAACATCGTACCCCCTCGCTAAAGTGACCCAGCAGATTTATCACGTCTCAGCCTGCATACAACATAGTTGTAACTTTTGTTGTATGTTGGTTGGAGGTAATTTTTATGTGAAATGTAACATTATAGAATAATCAAGCTAAGTTCCAATTACCGTCGAATTGGTAAGACACAGCAACAAACAGTTGTAACTTAAATACAAACCTGTCTTGCTGCAACCCTACTGCAGAATGACAGGGTATTTATGAAACTCCACAACATCATAGAAACCAAGCAGCCAATCAGAACTCAAGGAATGGAATCACCCAATACATGAATGGACTATTCTTGATTTCCATAAATACCAACTGTCTTAGACACTGCTTCAGTTGTGCTTAGCCAGTTGCTGTTGTTCAAACCAACAGTAGACTGACTGACCCAATAAAAGAAACAAGCAAAACAGTACAAGTAATGAACAAAGAAGTTTGAGTTGTTACAAAATTCTCCTTTATTTGTGTATTATAAATTGTATCAAATGAATAACAAGTTACAAAGGTGTGTTTTGGTTAATGAATTTTCCTTTTACAAAGTCTTATTAGTGTTAAGGCTTACTTGTATTTTAGTTCACCTGATTCTAAGAGGACTGGTATTCCTGGTATTCCTGACTGGCCCCTTTGCTGGCCACTGCCTTTCTGCCTTATGCTACTAGAAAAATCCTTTCCTCCTCTCACTCTCAGAATGTCCATTAGTTCAAGGAAGTTTTGAATTTTGGCGTCGGTCAATATGGCTTTGTCTATTTTTAGAATACGATCCTTTTGTCTTTGTTCCATAAACCTGTCCTAACAAGAATCTACAGCTTATGAACCATTACATTTTCCCTATAAATATGTTTCCCTATAAATATGTTTCCCTATAAATATGTTGTGATAAGAAGCATCTGAAATTAAGATGAAAGAAATATTAGTTTTAAGACTATGAAAAAAAAAAAAAAAAAAAAAGTTTGGTAATCTGCCTGTCTTTTTCTTTTTGCTGCAATAAAACATAAAATGAATAAATTTATAATAATCAGTTTATATAACGTTAAAAATAAATCATTGATTTTCTTCTTCACTAAAGAATTTTGTAAAGGACATATAGGATTGATTGATTCTAATGGCATGTTAACCTGTCTAGGGTTATTTTATGCCTAGACATTAAGAAATTGGCTACATTATATGTTTATAATAAAAAAAATAACCCCAGAGGGGTTGACATGCCATTAAAATAAATAAATCATATTTAAATTAATAGTGATCCATGAGTTTATCTTATTATAATGGAGATTTGGTGACTGTCTGTCTGTAACTACATCACTGTTTATGCCACAATACTCTCAGGAATTGCGTAAGTTTATTAATGAGTATTTAATTTATAGTCAAAATCATTATTATATAGAATAAATCTTATTTATTAATGATGCCTCTATGAAAAACTGAGATTTGCCTCAAAACAGCCCATGTTATTAATGCTTTTAAAACTCTGCAATGTGTCTTATATATCACTAAGAAATACAGGTTTGCATAATATATGGTTTGGTTAATTTGCGTACTGGTTTTAACAAAACCGGGTTTAATAAATAATCACTTGGTGTTATTGATCTCTAATAGTATTGTTTTATTCTCCCAGGTATTACAATCAATCCTATGAATTTTATATAGAAACCAATAAATATAATTGAAATAAGTGTAATCATTTTTATATGCGTTCTTATTTAATTTCGCTAGTTTTTCAAATTTTGGGGCCGGGTTAGTTCAGTCGGTAGAGCATTGGCTAGAAACCACAAGGTTCCTAGTTCGATACCGGTCCCCGCTAACTCAGCGTATGAGTAGCACAGGGATCTGTGCAGTAAAGTAAGGAGCTGGTGGAAGGTGTGGTGCTCCACCTCAGATGCTAAAAACAATCTCCTTGGTCTAGCGCTATTGAAAAGGGGATAGACTCCCTCGCTGACTGGCTGATACTGATTTTAGGCCGCCCTGACAACTTAAAAAAAAAAAAAAATTACATTAAAACTTAAATACTTATGCCTGGAGGGTGCATATTCTTGCTAGTATTGTTAAAGATTTTCAGAAAAGTTATGATTTAATAAATACAGTATTTAAATGCATAGTCACTTAGTGGGATTAAAAAAATGAAAATAAAATAAATTTCTGGAATAACTAGCTTCAAATCCGATCTATTTTTAAAATACTTTAAATATTTTTTGGGATGAATACTGAAGTGTAATTTGTCCAATTCTTCCTGTTACATTTTCTGTTATGATAAATCCAGAAACTCACAGACATCCTGATGTGTGGTCTATGATTTAGCATCAAGCTCATCTTACGTTATGTATATCTTATTTTCCCAGCGTTTAACCGAGTCTAGAATGTATTTATAGTTGAACAGTTAACCACTTTTTTGGAGATCATTCCATGGTTTTACTATTTAGCAGGTTAAAAAAAACTTTTTTTGTTTGTTTGTTTAGGATGAACGTTCTTATTTTTGCTGCAATATACTTTATGGTTATACCTTCTTTTTATTTTGTGTGGGGATTTCAGTTGTGTTGGCATTTATTTACTATCATAAATGTTTAGGATATTCAAAGATAATCATATTGGTGGATGTTTATTTGCCTATAATATAATATATATATATATATATATATATATATATATATATATTAAATGTCCTTTATGTATAATATTAAATGATTATGTATATATAAGCCTATTTTTGTCTTTCCTTCATTTATTCAGTGTTAGTGTATCAATGGATATCAATATTAATATTGAACCTTGGTGAGTACCACACTCACCAAGGGTCAGAGTGGACAGGGAGCAATGGTGATGAAGGGGTGCTCCACATTCCTCAAACCTCCAAAACTGGAACCTCACCATTAGATCGAGTTTAACGTCATTCCCAGGACATGTAGACCTTCAGCCACCGCCTTCTAGCACCCATATGATAAAAAGGGTTGGGCTTGCCATAAGGGCAATAGGGTTGGGGCAATCATATAGGTGCTAGGGTTTGACGTGACCAGCCAATTGATCGGAGGGGCCTCTCCAACCACCCGTCTAGCCCAAGAAAGGGCCAAAGTGGAGTTTGCAAGTCATGGACTGCTCATCCACCTGGGTTCTATCCTTAATCATCATGACAGAGTTTAGGTTTAAGAGGTAGTCGTGGTTATTCTTGGTGTGTGTTCTTAGGGTTTGTTTTTAACCCCATCTTATTTGGTGGTCATGCTGAAAAGAAGGAATTCAAGGAATGAAAAGAAAGAAACAAGGACAGAAGGTGGTTTTATGATTTAGGCTTTATTCACGGTCATAGCCACCTCATGACATGGAAATTTCTCCCTGGCCAGTTGTGGTGTCTTGTACCTAAGTCTGAATGGCCCAGAGATTCTCTTTGGGGTAAGAGGTGGGTCTTTTTTGCCTGTACATGCGCGGAGGGTTGTTCCGGTAAAGGCTCATGGGAGTTTATTATTTTTTTTATTTCAATTTTATTTTAATCCCCACAGAATACACAAACAAACAGATGAAATGTGCACATTGTTCCATAACTGAGCAGTATCTAAAAAGGTGTATGAAAAATGATGAAAAGTCTTATTTGTCTTCTTTGGTTGTTTTCATTTTAATAGTGAGGCAAATTGCCTTGACTGAAAGTGACCCTGAAAGATACATCTGGCTGTGGATAAAACCAACAAAGTGACTAACGGAAAAAAGGTGTGATAACCAACACATAAGCACAGTAAAATGTGTAGGGTTACACCCATATAGCCAATTTTAACCATGGGAAATGTGTGGGTGTAATCAATGACCAATAAAAACATTGAAAATTCTTGTAATATATTGCCTTGAAGAAAGGGACCCTGGCCATGGATAAAATCAACACAAATTACTACTGGAAGACAGGTGTGGTAGCCAATGCATAAAGCAAGGAAATGCGTGGGTGTAACCCATGACCAAGGATAAACACAGGAAATGCATGGGTGTACCCCACAGCCAATGATAACCACAGGCTAAGCGTAGGTGTAACCAATGACCAATAAAAAACAAGCTACATGGGCAAAGAGGTGTTTCTGTAAGAAAGCTGCATAGGTGTCACGGTCAAGGAGGTATGGCCATATGGGAGTTCTAAGACTATATAAAGTCTATAATTTTGGCTGAAGTCAGTTATTATCCTCTGTTCAAACTCCTGACAGCTTGTTTGTATGTGCGACCTCTTTCCAACAACTCTCTGCTCCACACAAGCATCGCCATCAAAGAATAAAAATATTATATTATATTTCATATATATACGTGTTCCTCATTGTTTATCAAGTCCATCAACCACCAGGTGATGAGACCATTGCCTGTTTAATGAATAGGGATATAAAGAAAGGTTTCATCCATATGGGAACCAAAAAATAAAAATAAAGGATTTTGAATTCTCAAGTGACTTATGGTCATGTGATGTCTAAAGACACATCCAGAAATCCAAGGGAAGATAATTATTGTCTTCATACAATTACATCAATATGTCATGTCGCTAATCTATATCTCAATACTGGTATGGAAGTGCATGGTGTAATGGTTAAAGTCATGGGAAATGGACTCGTCGCACCGAGTTCAAATCCTGGATGTGGTAATTGCATTTCACTTAGCGCTAATACCCTTGGAAAAGGTATGAATCCTAATCTCCCTCCAGCTATGGATAAATAGTAGGTCAGACTGGGCTCTTTAACCTTGGTTAGGCAACCGGTCTAGGAGAAGGAAAACTCTGAATTCAAACCTGTTGAACTCCTCTTAAGAAATTGACTTTGTGTCACATCCTGCTTGTGCAGAGGAGTTGGTAAATATATATATCTCAATACTCGTGTTCCTTAAAAGTACGACCGTTATCATCTTGCAACACCCTATGGTTAAAAATGAGACCGTCAAAATCATCCAAACTGTCCAAAATGAAATGCAAAAATGTAAAACCTGATTATCTGGTGTTGCTTATCTGCCAAATTTTTATTTCTCACGAGTGTTATCACCTTAGCTAAATAATGGACTATTCCATTTTTATTATGAATAAAGAAAGGGAAGAAATAAGACATGCTACATAGAAAAAATATAAGAAAGAAAAAAAGAAAGAGAATAGGGGAAAGTTAGAAAGTGAGAGTAAGTGTACAGAAGTGATAATGCTAATCTGTTTCAGTTGTACATAACGAAAAGATGAAAAGAAGGAAAGAAAGAAAAAGAGAGAGAGAGAGAGAGAGAGAGAGAGAGAGAGAGAGAGAGAGAGAGAGAGAGTTAAATCAAGATTATTATATATTTTATATATTGAAGTATTTAGCAATAGCTCTTAAGTAAATATATCAAATGTTGTAATCATTAAATTATCATTATAATTAAATGGCTATTTTTAAACTTTGAGAATAATTACTATAAATAATCACCAGATGTACGTTTTACACATTGAAATAATTCCAGTAGCTCTTGAAGTAAACATATCAAACATTGTAATGATTAAATTATTATACTTGCCATTTACTTTTCAGGTTGTATATTTACTGACAATCCCACAAGCAATTCTTTTGACTTGACCTTTAACCTTTGACTTGACCTTTAACCTTTGACTTGACTAAGATTTAATTTAAGACATTTGATATTTCAATAAACTACAACTCAAAGGTGATTATTGTATAGCGGAGATTGAACTCACAATGTCCTGATCGTGAGTTGTGGGATTGCTATCACCTCTGTTGGCTAAAGTGGTTTGACCACCGAGGGGAATAAATGCCGATGCAAGTTCTCTTGGGGAGAACGTCTTTTTCAGGGGAGAGATCCGGCTGTGCGATCCGACAAATTTCTGTTCTCGTTATATATGTTTTGAGTTTTTTTTTCTTTTTGATTCTAGAATAAATTTTATGATGATGTTGTTAATATTAAAATAATTATTATTTTCTTTTTTTTTAATAATTTTTTTAAATTATTACAATTGGCACAACCTTTACCTTCATGTTCTACAGTTTTTTTCAGTTCTCTGGCCAGGTCCAAGTATTTGCCTATCTTTTCATTTTCTTTCATATCTTTCCATCTGTGTCAGCAAAATCCATGAGATGACAAGTTCTCTTCTTGTTAATTAACACTATCTTTTGAAAGGGTCCAAAAATTCAAGGTAACATCAATCCTTTGAAAGTCTCTCCAGCAAACGAAATGCAATTCCTTTCCGAACCGAACACGCCACTCTCACTTCAAATAGCAATCATCAGATTTCACTTGCCGTCCAAACACTTTCTTCCTCACTGTCAGCGACAGTCCGTCTTTATTTCTGCTCGTTTGGCTGCGCTTATGCAAATTCGGATATACTTTATTTGGGTCTCTACTAACAACACCTCAGCTACGAGGAGGTAGCGAGTTCGAGTATCCGTAGCCGCTCGCCACACCCTTCCCCCTTGCACAGGCCAAACATATCCTGATGCGCTTTGTTTGTGGGGGCTGGGAATCTGCTTGTTCATAGGGCTGCCTTTCAGTCTCGTCACACACTAGCTCTAGTCTCTTAGCTGAAATTAGGTGATCAGCCTGTATCTCAAATTCCCAATGGATTTTATGCGTTTGATTCTCAAGGACAGATTCTGGTTTGTGCATATATCATTTAGTTGCATGGTGAAAATTTAATTTCTCGCACAATTCCTAGTTTCTCACCTTTACCATCCAGTTGTGTATTAATATTATTATTTTGAGTTTTTTACATCAGTGTTAGCTGATGGTATTTCTCTGGAGTCTGAGTGACAACAAGTCTCCTCAGGTCTCCAGGACTCTTCTGAGTATTCTAGTCAATTGCAACAGTGCAGTAATCTGGATAGTTCAATTCTTCCTCTGATTTCCAGACCCTCCAGTCTTTTTTCCAAGCTTTTTGGGACCGTTCCAAGTACACCAACTACAATTGGTATCTCTTTCACCCTCATATTCCACAGCTTTTTCAATTCTCTGGCAAGGTCCAGATATTTGTCTATCTTTTCATATTTTATTTTTTTTCATCTTCACCCTGTGATCTGCTGGAACTGCAAAGTCTACCAGTTGGCAAGTTCTCTTTGTTTTGTTAATCAATACTAGGTCTGGTCTCCTGGTTGGGATAATGTGATCCGTCTTTATCCCCAAATCAGAGAATTTTATATGTTTTATTCTCAAGAACAGATTCTGATTTATGCATATACCATTTTGTTGTATGGTCAAAATTTAGTTTTTTACATAATTCCCAGTGGATCACCTTTCCAAACCAATCATACCTAGCTTTGTATTCCCATTATTAAAACTGACCTACCTGTTCTTCCTTATACTTACCTTAGTGATTTTGCATTTACATTTCTATTTGTTAACTCTTCAACGAAACACAACTTTTAGGGAATTTGTTTATACTAGGTTGAGTCAAAAGTTTTGCAATACTTTACTCTGTGTGTATCATGTGACTGAAGCAGTTCAATTCATGGGGGGATACCCACAGTGCTTGGTAGTATAAATAGTACTAAAATATTGCAAAACTTTTCACTCACTCTAGCATAATCATATAAAAGCTGCACAGCGGTGTTATCTGTATTATCTGGTCATATCACAGTCCAGTGTGGTTTGTCACTTTCATGACCTCATCAAAAGCCAAATTCATGTTACTAAGATATTGCAAAACTTTAGATTCACCCTAACATAATCATATTCTAATTATTATGTTGTATACTCTCTTTCCTTTCTTACTTCTATTACTCTTCTGCTCATCTTTGGTATCTTACATTCTTCTTCTAGCGTCTTGACTTCGTCTTTCTCTGTTCTTGCTGGTTGGTCATCCTTGATTCATTTCTTCTTCTAGGTCAGTCTTGTTGCCAAGACATTCATCAACCACAAAACCATATTATTTATGTAAACTTTTATTTACTTAACTAAACATATTCCTCTAACTAAACACAACGCGCATGTGCAGGTGAGTCCCAGCTAGGGCAGATATATCTTCTCTGCCTGACGTCCAAGCTGAAACTGAGAGCCAACCAGGTCCCACGTGACTTCACGTATTTTGCGGGCTTTCTGTAATATTCCAAGGAAAGTCCCTCCCATGATATGAAAAGGGGCCATCCCTTCAGAAATACAGGGGGTTGACAATAATCTATGCATAGATTATGTAACAATTCTAGTTTAAGTAATGGAAGGTACTTACTGTGATTTGTAGTTAATACACTGATATAATTGTGCATTGCTTCATTCTGTGAGGGATTTGAAAACTGCACAGATAAACATACAACATATGGGAACATATGCTTTACAAGAAACTGAAGGATCTGGCAAGGTTGGGTAAGCCTAAAACCTTGGATTCTGAGGTTATGCATCAAGTAACACTTGGAGAGTATCAGGCTATTGAAGTCAGTTAGTCTACTGTTGGTTTTAATAACAGCAGCTAAGTACAACTCAAGCAGTGTCCAAGACAGGTGGTATAAATAGGAATCAAGAATGATCCATCCATGAATCTGGGTGATTTGGGTGATTCCATTCCTTGAGTTCTGATTGGCTGATTGACTGCTTGATTTGAATGACATTGCGGAGTCTTATATATACTTTTTCATTTTGCAGTGGACTTTGTAGCATTCAGATTTGTATTTGAGTTACAACCGTTTGTTGCCTTGTCTTCCCAGTTCGACGGTAATTGTCCAGTGTGGTTTGTCACTTTCACAATCTTAGCAAAAGCATTCTGAGCTCTTGGATTGTGTTTCATGTTACTAAAATATTTCAAAACTTTTGACTTTCTGTAGTATTATCTGCCTTTGAGTAGATTGTTTGCTTTGGGCAGTGGTTCCCAACCTTTTTCTATTACTGCACCCTTAAAAGATTTTTGCTTTCACCTTCACACCCCAATAATTCATACTTTTGTTCAAAAATATAGAATGTAAATCCATACAGCAGTTTCATCAAAAGATCATATATATTTCACTCTTTAAAACATTCTCAACATGATGAAGGGTAACGATAATAATCTGAAATAAAGAAACGAAATTATAAATAATATTAATTACAAAAGAAAAATATGTAATCTAAATTTAAACGAACGCTTCTTGCACCCCCTGGAATGATGCTCATACCCGAATGAGGTGTGAGCACCCCTGGTCGGGAGCCCCTGGCCTAGGGCTTTTGAATATAGGAAGTCATTTTTATTGATAACCAAATTAGTAGCAGTTTACAGTATAAATTTTTAAAAAAGAAGTTATTTCTCTTTCATTTCCTCTGTCTATCCATGTTGACATAATAAACAGCTGTGTATGATAATGATGTTAAAGAAACAGTTTGTTTTATTTGTTAAAAATCACAAGTAATTTATGAGCAATCTCCATACAAAATTTGACAGCCATTCAAAAAATGCTTTTTGTATTCATTCAAATTGATTTATTCTGTCTCTAGTAGACAAAACTCTGGTCAGCAAAACACCAATAACCACAAACTGTTACATAATCTATGCATAGATTATTGTCAACCCCCTGTATTTCTGAAGGGATGGCCCCTTTTCATATCATGGGCGGGACTTTCCATGGAATATTACAGAAAGCCCGCGAAATATGTGAAGTCACGTGGGACCTGGTTGGCTCTCAGTTTCAGCTTGGACATCAGGTAGAGGAGATATATCTGCCCTAGCTGGGACTCACCTGCACGCGCGCGTTGTGTTAATTAGAGAAATATGTTTAGTTAAGTAAATAAAGGTTTAAATAAATAATATGGTTTTGTGGTTGATGAATGTCTAGGCAACAAGACTGACCTAGAAGAAGAAATGAATCAAGGACGACCAACCAGCAAGAACAGAGACGTTAGAAGAGACGCTAGAAGAAGAACGTAAGATACCAAAGATGAGCAGAAGAATAATAGAAGTAAAGAAAGGGTATACAACAAAACATGTCCCTTGTCACTACTTCACTTAGCAATTCTTATTATCAAAGGATGACTAAGAAACTTTCATATGGATTCTGGATGCCATGTGGGGAACTTGCCAGGTGCAATGACCATTAGGGACGGATAGTGAGAGAGAGTCTTGGGAATCCATGCTGTCAGCATGACTTGATGATGATGATAACTTTTTAGGAAAACAGGGAAAGTATTCATTTTGTTGTGATGTGTGGTTTTGTATTCTTTGTTGTAGTAATAGTAGTAATTCTCTGAGCGTATCTTAGCTCTGTGTGTTAGCTTCTCGTAGCTAATATCTTCATGTCCTTTAGACTGTCTCAATATATCTCCTGCTGTAATGCACATATGTAAATGAGATAACACGCCATTGGCTATCTCACTACACATTTTCCAGTAAACTTTTTAGTTTAAACATTTTTAATGATTCTTATAACTTAATTTTTATTCAACTGATCCTAACAACCCTCTTTTATAAGTCAACACTGTCTGCTGGGGCTTTAGAATGCACAGACTGTACCTCTGCAGAGGGGTAAAAGCCTACCCTTAATAGGGGCACCTATTAACCATGGATGGCGATCCATGATATTTAAGGATGGAACCCTGGCGGCTGAGCAGTTCACGACATGTAACAATCCACTTTGGACCATACTTTGGCTAGACGAGCGGTCAGAGAGGTTCCCTCCAAACAATCAGCTGGTCCCGTCAAGCCCTAGCACCTATATGATTGTCCCAACCCTATTACCCTTATGGCAAATCCCCAGTCCTTTTTATCATATATGTGCTAGAAGGCTGTGGCTGATGGTCTTAATGTTCTGGGTATGAGGTTAAACTCTATCTGATGGTGAAGGTTCAATTCTGGAACTCTGGGGAATGTAGAGTACCCTTTCATCAACATTACTCCCAGGTGCACTCTAACCCAGAGTGGTAGTACCTATTAAGATTACATCTATGAGTCTGGATTTGGAACAAAAAAAAGAGTTTTAAATAAATGTTGATTACCTATCAAGAATGAATAAAACAAAATGTTTTCAGCATAAAATAATCCTATAAGGGTTGACATGCCGTAAAAATCCAACCAACCAACCAAACAAACTTTTATAAGTCTACTGAGTTCACTTTTATTTAAATCAATAATGTTTGGTGAGTTTTTAATTTTAGTGTTTTGTTTATTCCTTTGTGGTGAATTCTTCTTAAAACGAAGCACATCTCTAAAATTGTCAAGAACGCTGAGGGTGACCTGGGGTCGCTCAGCAAGACCTTTGTCAGCTGCTCACCGGCTAACTATTTAAAGCTGTAAATAGCTATGGTGCAGCCACACTTGGAATTTGCATCACCAGTCTGGAACCCCTATCTCGCTCAGAACATTAACCTCCTAGAAACTGTGCAGAGATGTGCAACAAAACAAATGTCCTCCATCAGGCATCTGCCATATTCTGAACATCTTGCTGCTCTGGGAATGGATTCGTTGAAATTCCAGCGTCTGGCAACCCACCTGATAAACGCTCATAAGGTCATTAATCATCTTAACAACAGCAACTTTGAGCAGCTTTTTGATCTCCATGTTTCTAACACACGTGGGCATGCCTACAAAGTCAGAAAACAGCATAGCTCACATGACTTTCAGAAACATTTTTTCATGCTCAGAGTTGCCGAGGCATGGAATAAACTGCCTGCATCTGTTGTTGGCTGCCAAAACACTTAATCTTTCAAAGCCTCCATGCTTCCTGTAATCCACCAACACTATACCTGATACCCCCATCCACACACATATGCATGCGCACACATACATGTATATTATTACTGTGTGCAATTCATGTTTCTGACCCAAATATAATATTCTGTGTACTAGACATGAGTTGTGGTGCACCTGAGCACTGTATGCAATAAATTTCATTTTATCAAAATGGAGGTGCTCATTGTGTAATGGTTATTGTCATAGAAAATGGACACAGCAACCTGAGTTCAAATCCTGGATGATGCTATTTGCATTTCACATAGCCCTAATACCCTTGAGAAAGGTATGAATCTAACTATTCTCCATCCAGCTATGGGTAAATAGCAGGGCAGACTGGGCTCTTTAACCATGGTTAGGGAACCAGTCTAGGAGAAGGAAAACTCTGAATTCAAACCTGTTAAACTCTACTTAAGAAATTGACATTGTGTGTCACACCGTGCTCATGCAGAGGGGTTGAGTAAATACATTTACTTTTTTGGTACTTGGTAACAATATCTGATCTGCCAGCATGACTTGATGATGATAATGATGATGATTATTGGATTATTGGTGGTATAAGATGTACAACAAATCACCACTTCTATTTATAGATTTTCCCAAATGGCAGCAGTACACACTTATCCAATTAGAAATGATATAGAATGCATTTAAGGTCTTTAGTATTTGTTCTGAAATAAACTGCAAAGTGAAGTTTCTGAAATCATGACCTAAAGGAATAAAACAGACTTTCTACTACAAGGAGTATAAAAAAAAACTACACTTTTTTAAAACTAGGATTACAAAGGACGCAACAGACTTTCCACTACAAGGAGTAAAAATATCAAACATCATGTGGGGAAATTAATATTGAAGTTGATTCATTTCTTTCTAAAGAATAAGCATATTATTTACACAATTGGAAAATAAGAATTATGAATCTAGTCACTAATATTTAGCAACCACCAAAAAAGGTCCAACAAATATAGACACATTTCAGATAACAATCAACTCAACAAGTAATTCAGGTCAAAGCTTTGCAATTTATTGCCTACTAGCAGGACCTGTGGATATACTACAGTATGATATATCTATTTATTACAATGTTTGATATGTTTTCTTAAGAGCTATTGCGAAATAGTTCAATATGTAAAAAGTATGATAATCTTGATTTAATTCTCTCTCACTCTTTTTTCTTCTTTTTTCCTTCTTTTCATCTTTTCATTATGTTCAATTGAAACAGATTAGTGTTATCACTTCTGTGCACTCACCACCTCTCTCTATCTTTTCCCCACTCTCTTTCTTTCTTTCTTTCTTTCTTTTTTTCTTATATTTTTGTCTGTTTAGCATGTCCTTTTTCTTTCTGTTTCTTTCTTTAATAAAAACGGAATGGTCCATTATTTAGCTGAGGTGAGAAATAAGAATTCGGTGGATAAGCGACACCAGATAATCAGGATTTATATTGTTGCATACTGAGGTTTTCACGGTACCAAATCGATATATGTTGTATACCCTTTTCTTACTTCTTACTTCTGGTCGTATTTTCTTCTGGCCGGCTTTGCTATTTCTTCATCTATCTTGGTCTGGTCTCTTCTAAGGTCTGGACTTTCTTGGGGACTTCGGGTCTGGTTTCTGTTAGGGATTTCTCCTTATCAGAAGCCCTGTGTCATTGTTAGTTTTTAGGTAATAAACACAAGACTTCGATTTACTTTGATGTTACTTTATTTTCAATCCCCAACCCAGACATCTGCGCAGATGAGACTTACATCCTACGAGCTCGGCTCCTACCTTCTAACTGACTGAAACTTACTTACTATCTAAACCGGAAGAGAGGGTCCTCTCTATTGGTTTTCACGGTATCCACCGGAAGGTTAGGACTGAGGTCAAGCCTTGTCACTCATCCTTCAAGGCCGTGGGCTGTAGCTTATAACGGCCATTTTGATTTCTACACTATTGCCATAAATATTAGGTTATTAATAATTATGTAACAATATTTTTGCATTTCATCTTGGATAATTTGGACTGTTTCATTTTCAACCAGAGAGTGTTGCAAGATGATAACAGTCATACAATTTAAGAAACACAAGTATTAATATGTAGATTGGAAGACCCTAGTAATATTTACATTTACCATCCACAAAACATAAGTTTCACTAATTTTTTTATTGAACAGATTTTAGTTACAAAAATTATATATTGGCAATTCACTGTAAGTATGTAAGTAGTCATCTTTTTATTGGTTGGGTGTCCTGGATATGGCACTAAACTGCATCTGATGGTGAGACTCCAGTTCTGGAGCTCTGGGGAGTGTGGAGTACCCCTTCATCATTACTACCAAGTCCACTCTGACCCAGAGCGGTAGTACTTGTTAGGGTCCCATCTATTGGTCAAATAGATCAATTTAAAAATGATTACTATTGGATAAGAATACTTGATACCATATAACTGTAAATTATTTGTATTAAGAAAAGTTACTTGATTCTATAATTGTTTATAATGTGATTATTATTAATTACTTGAAACCATATAACTGGGTGTAAAAATGACTATTTGACTATTATTAAATAGAAATGATTACTTGAAACTATATAACTATTACTACTAGATAGGGATATTTGAAACATTGTGTAAAAGTTATTTGTATTACATAGAAATCATATTGATATCATATAAATGCATAAAAAAAAACTCTTAAGAAACAATGACACAAAAAATGTAAATATTAATGTAGAATGTACGTAATGCCTTAAAATAACCCTAGATGGGTTGACATACCGTTAAAATCAATCAACCAATCAACATAGTTTAACTATCTGATCTTGAGGCATTTTTTTATTTAAAGAGAAATTAAGAAAACATTTATTTAAATTTTATTTTAAATTTTATTTTAATCCCCACAGTCTCATCTGAGTCTCAAATAGATCTGATTAAAAATCATTACTATTGGTTAAGAATACTTGATACCATATAACTGTAAATTATTTAGTATTATTTGGATTATTCAGACTATTGTCCTCATCTTCATTGTTATCTGTATGGCCTTCTTCAGGTATTTCTTGTCGGACTCAAGAACCTTCTTTTCAGACTCGGGAACCTTCTATTCAAACAAGGGAACCTTCTTGTCATAATCAGGAGCCATCACAGAACTTTGAACCTAACTCTTTATTCAGTCCATGGGGGTATTGTTGTACAGATAACAATGAAGATGAGGACAATAGTTTGAATAATCCAAATAACACTAATTATCAAGCCTCATCTCAAAAATTCTGAGAAATTGTAAATTATTTGTATTAATAATAGTTACTTGAAGCTATAATTGTTTATTAAGGATTGTTATTATTAGTTATTTGAAACAATATAAAGGTATTTACAAATGAATGATTATTATTAAATAGAAATAACTAGTTGAAACCATATAACTATTTATATTAGATAGGAATACTTGAAACCATGAGGTGGAGCACCACACCTACCATCAGCTCCACTTTACTGCACAGATCCCTGTTCTACTCATACACTGAGTTGGCAAGGGTCGGTATCAAACTTAGAACCTTGTGGTTCTTAGGTGGACACCCTACCAACTGAGCTAAACCGTCCCTTATATGAAACTGTGGTTCACCAGAAGTTAATGCTTTGAAAGCAGAAATAAAATGACGAAAATAAGAAGTCTGCGCATAGGATCAGCACAGGTAGAAAGAAAAAAAATAGAAATGTTAAAAATTATAATTTTCAACAAATCAGAACCGTTCGCGTCTAAAAAAAGAAGTTTTAAAAAAAGACCAATTTCGATCCTAGGGAGTCCTATAAAAAAGCGAAGGTTTAGAAGACAAACTTATGCCTAATTATTCCATGTCACTCGACTCCAAAATATTTGTCTACCACTGAAGGTATTACAATCTATATCTTTCTTCTCTAAAAGTTACTTCACTGCTGATATATTGAGCATTACCCTTTCTTCTCATTTGGATTTAACTGAACACTTTTTTTTTCTAATTACATGAACTTTTAAAAAAGCATATTCTGCAGACTTGGATCAGTATTCTTGACTACTGTAATCAATTTGTTTTAATACACATATTACTTGTTGAATTTATGAGTTATTTGTTTTTCTGTCTTAATATATGTGATCCTATTATGTGTTTTTTGTAATTACCAATATATATATATCCACTCATTTACAACCACCATAAAACCATATTACTATGTGCCAATTATTTGTATTCAGTAGGAATACTTGATAACATATAACTGTGTGTAAAAAACTCTTAAGAAACAACTACACAAAAAATGAGTATTAACATACAATGAATACAATTCCACATGCATATCGCATAAATGCGCCCTTGCCTCCCACCCTAAAAAATGCTAAGTGGTGCCTAACAAAAATCCAACCCATGCTACTTATGAACTCCCTAGCCATTTGAAGGCATTTTTCCTGAAAAGTTAATGCAATATGAAAGTGATATTTTACACCCCCCTCCCAGTCTTTGATTAAAATAAAAAAGAATATCTAAATATTCTGATTTTTATTTTATTTATGTTTGTTTAATGTCTTGATTGTTTTTGGGACATTTGTTTTGAATTAAAATAAAAAAGAATATCTTAATATTTTTATTTTTTTATTTATTTGTTTAATAATGTATTGATTGTTTTTATTTTTGAAACTTGGTCGCATTTATCTAAAAATTTGTGACAATCGTTTTGAATTATAATAAAATGAAAATACTGAAAAAAAAAATTGTAGTAAGGAAGGAGTAAAATATTACATTCACTTGTCATTAAAAAATGTGAATGTGGCTTACTTTTAATGCTTTCAAACCACTAAAAAAGTTATTTGCCGATAAAAACGCCTTCAAACGCGCCTTCAGCTAGGGAGTTCATAAGTAGCACAGGTCATATTTTCAGCAGACACCGCTTAGCGTTTTTTAGGGCAGGAGGCCAGGATGCATTTATGTGATATGCACCCAATTCTCTAACCTCTAGGTATGAAATAACCCTAGACGGGTTGATGTGTCATTAAAACCAAATCAATCATTCTTTGTTGGTGGAGGAGATAAATTCTAAAAAAACTATGGGTAAGTTGTAGCCAGCTGAAGACCTGATTTTAAAATGTTAATGTTATATAAAAAATGAAGATAATGATTGAAACTTATTCTTATCTGGGTGAGGAATGAAAATATAATTTTATAAATTTTTTGAACATTATTACACATATTTTTTCATCGTTTTTTTGTTTTTGTGGAAGAACCTCTACCACAATTGACTTTTCATTTGTTTTTCTTTCATCTAAAATTAAGCTGCCTTTTTATCATTATTCTACATCCGCTAAATAAGCAACACAACGAATAAACTTACTACAGTGAGATTTGAACTCGCACACCTTATCATTAATTTATGAACAAGCAAGGGGAGATAATTCGTTTATGTTTATATTTCCTTCTTAGCAAAGTATCATAAATTGTCTCATACAACCATCATGTCGGCTGCTGAAGCAAGTGCAAAGAAATTAATCGAGGTGGACATTGTCAGCGATATTGTCTGACCATGGTGTTGGGTAGGCAAGAGGAAGCTGGAAACGGCCATGAAAGAAACTCAGGATAAATATGATTTCCGAGTTCGATGGCAACCGTTCCTACTTCGTCCTGACCTACCCGAGGAAGGCGTACCTAAGCCACCGGATAAAATGATTGTCCCTCGGTAAGTGAACAAGTCACATAACCTTCTCTCAGCTGACTAGTAATTATTATTATTATGAAGAAACACTTAAAAGAAGTCAGTAATGATTTATTTTAAAGTCCTCTTTATTTTATATTAATTATATTATTGTGTTTTTAGATCAATTTATTCGACGTATTTAGTCTAATGCGTCAAAATCAGAATTAGTGTTTTCATTTATATTGCAGTCACAATTGAAACTAAAATGGAAATCACGTGTTTTTTGTTTAGTAGCAAAATAAATATTCTAATTTAAAATGTATGTATGTATGTGTGTGTGATATATAGGTAGGTTTCTTTAATATATTTTTGCAATTTCAATTTTAGTACGGATTTATTTTACAAATTCAATATTCATTTAATATTTAATGTTCATTCCTTTACGTATAATTTCATAAATTCAATATTTTCATTTTAGTACCGATTTCATAAATTCAATATTTATATAATTATATGTATAAATATAATATACATATATATTTAATATTCTTATATTATTCAATATTTATTTAATGTTTAACTTTAATGATACCTTTTTAATGTTTATTCCTTTACGTAATTTATCATTTTTTTTTAATTGTACATTTTTAATCGAAAATATTTAAATACTTAAGGGAGACGACTTTTGAGCTAAATAATTTCTTTTAACATTATGTAATTAATGTTAATGTTACTAGATGTTTCCTCCCACCCATCCCCTGAAATCTTTATTTATTTGATAATTAAAATCAGTTAATAATAATTTTTATAAACTATTATTATTATTAATAATAATAATAATAAAATCTTAAATTTGACTCCTCACCAATAATCAGTCAAGGAAAAGTGCTACTAATATTATTTCCGGATTGTCTCGTGTCGAATAATTTGTCCTTTTGTGAGTAAATAATTCAGTTTTTAAAAATACGGCAATTTGGTGGTGGTGGTTATCTTAAAGATTACAACATTGAATTAAAAAAAAAATACTTTAACTCGTTTTTTTTTTTTCAAAGACTTTAAAAAAAAAAAGAAAAAAAAAAGACTATGATATTTATTATTATAAATACCATAGAAGTCTAAAAAAAATTATATATATAATTTTTTTTTCTTCCGAAATGGTGAAGAATAGACAACACTAGTCAGCTCAGTCCAAATTAATGTCGTCGTTTTAACTCGTAATGTTTCCCTTAAAAAAGCACAATTAATTTTACCACGGAAAAAAAATCGAAGAATGATCTTAACCAAACTAATGAATTAAATAATATAAACCTTTTTATGGAGTAAAAAAAAAAAAATCCTCTGAAAAAATGTCTGTCTTTTGGGGTGCGGATGTTCTTTTTAGCGCAAAAAATGTATTTATTTATTCATTTTCTTATCTTTGAGATTATTATGTTCCACACTAAATCTTGAAATATTCGAGGAACGATATTTATTAACCATTTTCAATTCTTCGTTGAATTACAAGAAATTGATCCACGCCATTAGATCTCTATTTGTCCACTCCCCCGCCTCATCCACTCCAGTCATTCATTCATTTATTCCGAAATTAGCCGGTGCCCCACCCTGACGGAAAACAAGAATTAAACGTCAATGAGTCCTCATTCTCCATCGACTTCTTCTTCATTGTCGTCCTGATTTTGTGTGTGGATGACCAAAATGTTTAATATTCAAAAGAACAAAAAAGAAAGAAAAATGTCTGTATCTCCTAGAAAATACCACGTTTTTATTTTTGAGGTAGAAATTGGATTGCAAATTATTCAGTAATTTTGAAACTACGAAAAAAAAAAAAATGTTGAAGAAAAACAAATTCCTTTAAAACGGTAAACAGTGAATATTTCGTCCAAAGTGACACTTTATCTTTATAATGATAAGCCATGTAGACATTTAATAAAATCTGACAAAATAAATAAGTAAAATTAAGTTGTGGTTGGGTCATTTTTTTTCTTTCTTTTATAACGTTTTTCACACCCGTATATTTCTTTCTTGAAAACGTTGTTTAGAAAAAACATTTTTTTTTCTTTTCTGAATTATTAAATGATCTCGTCTACGAGAATATTAAAAGTTTAAAAATTACCAGTAACTTTTAAATGTAACTTAGAAAAAACTTAGGTACAAATACAGAACAGCGCGCAGGAGATAATATCATTAGAATCGCATTTTACGTATAAATAGCATTAGATTACGGAAACTCCCGAAGTAGCTTAACACTAATCCTAACCCTAACATCTCAAAAGTTTCGTGTATTTCCATGAAATATAATGCTTTTTATACGTAATCTAATGATATTATCTCTTGCGTGCTATTCTGCATTAGGGTAATTTATGAGGAAGTGCATCCCGGTCTCCTGCCTCAAGAGTTGCTGCCCGGTGACTATTAGAATAACGATCCAGCTCAGTCTATTCAAAACTATCCATCTCTCTATCTATCTCAATTTGTTCATATTCATCTATATTACTTTAAATACTAAGATTTGTTTTATTCATGTTTGTTTAAAAGTTTAATGTCTTGTTTTTAGTTTAAATAAACAAGAATTATGACAAAAAAAGAATCGACCCCCCCCCCCAAATACATTTACTTGTCGAAAATATCTATCGCCATTTGTTCGTATCTATCTATATTATTTTGTTTGTCTATCTATCTATCTCAGTCTATTCAAAACTATATATCCATCTTCATATCTAAACAAGAATTACGACAAATTACGATAATTAAACAAGAATTACGACAAGCTGGGGTTGTTATTTTGATAGTTACCGGGTAGCGGTTTTTGAGGCGGGAGACCGGGACACACTTCCTCATAAATTACCTGCATTAGTACCGTTTCGTGTATTTCCATGAAATGTAATGCTTTTTATACGTAATCAAAGGATATTTATTATCATTATCTCATGGGCATTATTGTGCATTAGTAACAAAACTTCAAAAATAATTTTAACTTTTTTTTTTTTTTTTACATTTTTTTAATAATGATAATTGAAATTCATTATTTGGATTAGTTTGAGAATTCTTCTTGAATCCTTGGTCCATTTTTTTAAAAACTTTTTTTGCAAAATATTTTGAATCTGGGCATTTATTTTATGAGGTAGGATGAGGTTTTGGGGTATATTAAGGTTTAAAGTAGCTCGATATTTTTGGTTGCGTGTTCTTTCGTTTTTTGCTTTGTACCCTATCTCATCTGATGGTCGTGCTGAAAAAGAAGGAATTTAAGGAACGAAAAGAAAAAGGCAAGAGGTAGTTTTATGACTTAAGATTTATTGACCGGGTCATAGTCGACCGTGGCAAGGGGATATCCCCCTGGCCGAGGAAGCGACTACACTCAGTTAAGGTCTCCGCTCGAAATGGCCGAGAGATTCTTTTGGAGGTTGGGGGGGGGGGATAGTCCTTTTTGTTGGTCATGCGCGGAGGGTTCTTCCAGTGAAGGCTCATGGAAGTTTGTTGTTTTTTTGTTTTTTTTTATTCTAATTTTATTTTATTTTTATTTTAATCCCCACAAGTCTGATGATTTACAGCAAGAGACATGTATTTACTCAATGCGTTCGCCACGGTTAGAATGTGACACAAGGTCGCAAGTATAGGTGGAGGGGATCCAACGAAGATCAAACTCGCTATTCAGTAGTATGGATCTGCGAGACTAGCTTGTTAATCATTTCAACAAGTAGATGTCAAAGCTAATCATATTCATTTTATCTGATAAGCTAAAAAAGTAACTTTTTTCTTCCCCCCCACTCAACTACTTCCTGCTCCCCGGACAATAACCCATGTTAAAGTTGCAAATGAATATTCAAACCCTCCTGAGTCCAAGTAAAAAATTATCAATAATCAAATAACGAGTCAAAAACAATTGTTGGCCAATTAGAAACTATAAAAAAAAAATAAAAAAATAAAAATAAAAAAGCCTTGTCAGCAGGGCTTAGAAGACCCCTTCTCCCCTCCCCCCCAAAAAAATGTTGGGTGTTCTGTGTATGATATTAAACTGCATCTAATGGAGAGGCTCCAGTGCTTAAGGTCTGGTGGAGTGTGAAGTATCCCTTCATTGCCATTAATCCCAGGTCCAGTTTATGGCTCAAATAGATATTTAAAAATGATTTATATTCCAGAGTTGCTGATAGGTACACATCCAGCGTCCTTGATGCACAAAAATCTAAAAGGACACAGTAAAATCATATCCATGCGTCCCAGTGTTTTTCTTTTTTCTTCCCTCACCATTTCAAACCAACTGTAAATACATTTCAATAGTTTCTTAACGAATTACACAGGATAGATTAGAAGGTAGGAGTTAGACAGCTTTAGTTTTTTCCCCAGATCATAAATAAAAACCCTACAATTTCTTAAAAAAACTTTAGTTACGACCCATCAAATTTCCTGGTGACTCATTCAAAGCAAATATGTGCACATTAAAATCTAAAAGCTATCAGCATTACTGTATTCAATAGGAATACTTGATATCATATAACTGTAAATTATTTGTATTAAGAATAGTTATTTGAAGCTTGTGCAAATTATTTGTATTAGATATGAAGGAATGCTGGATCTCATAAATTTGTGCCCCAAAAAGTGAGACTAACAAGAAGCACTGTTGGAGAAGCAAGGATGAACTCATAATTGACATTTTCCTATGGAAACCAACATATGATCACACCAGTGTGGGCCACCCAGCAAATACCTACATTGACAAGCTCTGCATGGATGCTGGATGCTATGCAGAGGACCTCCTGAGAGCAATGAATGATAAGGATGGTTGGAAAGAGATTTTTATTTGATTATTAATAATTTTTTTACTTGGACTCAGGATTGTGGAGTATCCCTTTATTGCCATTACTCCCAAGTCCAGTTTATGACTCAAATAAATGTTTAAAAATTATTCATATTCAATAGGAATACTTGATATCATATAACTGTAAATTATTTGTATTAAGAATAATTGCTTGAAGCTTGTGGGGTAGCAAGAGGTTTAACGTTTTATGGTTAAAAGGTAACTTGTTATTCCTGGTGCGAGTTCCTAGGGTTTTGCTTTTGACCCCCTCTTATTTGGTGGTCACACTGAAAAGGAATGAATTGAAGGGAAGAAATAGGAAGAGACAAAGACAAAAGGTTGTTTTATGATTTTGGTTTTATTTTCGGGTCATAGCCATCACGTCGTAAGGAAATTTCTTCCTGACCAGTAGTCGTGTCTCGCCCCAGATAAGGCCTAAGTCCGAATGGCTGAGAGATTATCTTGGTGGTTGCATGCTCGGAGGGTTCTTCCGGTGTGAAGGCTTGTGGGAGTTTGTTATTTTTTTAATTTTGAATTTATTTTAATCCCCACAAGCTTGTGCAAATTATTTGTATTAGATAGTAATACTGGATATCATATGACTTTGTGCTAAAAAAACTCTTAAACAACTACACAAAAATGTAAATATAAATGTACAATGTATACAATTCGGTAACCTCTAGGCATAGAATAGCCCTACATGGATTGACATGCCATTAAAATATATTTAAAAAGAAACCGTCTTATAGTAATTATCAAACAATTCATATCAGATGACTGAGCAAACAGATCGCAGCTACAAGATCTTCCCCATTTTCAATTATTCAATTTGCCACAAGTTCCCTCTTGCTGAAACAAATCCTTTCTACACACTCAAATTTTCTCTAAATATCTATCATCCAACGTTTAAGAAAATCAAGAATAATCATTTCATTCATAAATCCATCTTTTCATTCACCTTCTACAACTTTCTATTTCATTGATGAAATGTTCATGCCAAAACTTTATAAGTACTTTTCTCAAAGCTTTTATTATTCTACAGAACATTTTATGAACTTTGCAAATCTCATTTAAGTTAAGCAAATTTTTTCTTAAGCATCATTGGTAATCTGAACATTAGCTACATAAATGAGAGTAACCCCCCCTTGTTTATTTCACTTTGAGGAAGTCATATATTTTGGTCAGTCATTTTCATTTCACCATAAATCTACACTGAAAATATGAATTTGTTTGAATCAATACAACTGCATGTTTTAACATGAAAATATAAAATATGTTCTTAATTGTGCTTTTGCATTATTTGAAATGAACTTAATTTTATGATATTTTCGTGTTAAAACATGCAGTTGTATTGATTATGGTGAAATGAAAATAGCCGACCAAAATATATGACTTCCTCAAAGTGAAAAAAAACAAAGGGAGGTTACTTTCATTTATGTAGCTAATGTTCAGATTACCACATCATTAAACACTGATTTGCTAGAATTGTCCTTAAAGCTGGTTTTTAAAAAGTTATTTTATTCATTTTTTAATCTTAAAATTTACTTTCACTCTCAGCAACAATTAACTCTAAATTCAAACCAGCAATACTCCTCTTAAAAATTGATTTTGTGTCATACATTACCTGTAGTGTGTGTGTGTGTGTGTGGGGGGGGGGGGTTTAAGTAATACAGAATTACTTAAATATTGTCATCATTTTTCAACAGGAATGAATAAACTAATTTTTCTATAAATAGCTGTTCTTGTAGGGTGTATTCCACGATTTGTTTAATATCGTGCAACTCTCCACGAGAAAGCATCTGTTGGAGAAGTAAGGACGAACTCATAAGTGACATTTTCCTATGGAAACCAGTGTGGGCCACTGTTGAGATTTTTGTAATATAGTTATTTACTAAGCTTAGCTTAGATATGGCACAAGGCCAGAAGTATGGGGCTCCCAACTCATAAGTGACATTTTCCTATGGAAACCAGTGTGGGCCACTGTTGAGATTTTTGTAATATAGTTATTCACTAAGCTTAGCTTAGATATGGCACAAGGCCAGAAGTATGGGGCTCCCAATGAGAATCAAACTCACTAACAATGGTTTACGAAGCGAGCTTGCTAACCATTACACCACGTGAGGTGCCCAGATTTTTGTAATATAGTTATTTACTAAGCTTAGCTTAGATATGGCACAAGGCCAGAAGTATGGGGCTGCCAATGAGAATCAACTCACTAACAATGGTTTACGAAGCGAGCTTGCTAACCATTACACCACGTGAGGTGCCCAGATTTTTGTAATATAAGGTGTGTGCTAGATGCCCACTCCTATTTATAGACTCAGCGATAATCATGTGACCATATTCTTGGCCAATCACTGGCAGTACTCTGCTGTTGATATTGTTATTTATACCGGCTGTTCTGGTCATACCTACGCATATTGCTTTGAACCTTCGTGGACGACGGAACATAGGATTATATCACTGGACCTTTGACACTACGTAGGATTCCATAACTCAGGACTTATTCACTTACCAAAGGATTCTATAGCTCAGGACTTACTTACTTTAAGTCCTTTTCAACTGGCTAAGGATGGCGGTCAGAAACTTAACAGCCACTCAGCAAATACCTACATTGACCGGCTCTGTGTGGATGCTGGATGCTGCGCAGAGGACCTCCTGAGAGCAATGAATGATAAGGACAGTTGGCTAGAGATTGTCATGGATATTTCGTGCTACAAGCATGACTTAATGATGATAAAGAGCTAATTTATGCACAGAAATGTATTCAGTATTTGAATGGCTCACAAAGTTAGCTATGATTTTGCTTTAGTCTTCAATATTATACATTCATTTTTTTTATCTCGTTCTTTGTTGAGATAAAATTCTAGACACATTTCATACATGAATCATTTTATCATAATGGAGATTCGATGTCTGTCTGTAATGGAAACTGTCTCTGCTTACATCACAATACCCTTAGGAATTGTGTAAGTTTATCAATGAGTATTTACCTTAATAGTCACAATCATTAATACATAGAATAAATCTTATTTATAAACAATGTCTATGAAAATCTGAGTTAGATTTGCCTCAAAACAGCCATGTTATTAGTGCATTTAAAATCCTGCTATGTGTATTATATATCACTAAGAAATAAAGTTTTACATAAAATATGGTGTGATTAACTTGCATACTGGTTTTAACAAAACCGGGTTTAATAAAGAATTACTTGGTGTCATTGATCTCTGATATTATTGTTTTATTCTCTAACATATTAAAATCAAATCTATGAACGATTTTATAGAGAAACCAATTAAAATATAATTAGAATAAGTGTAATCTTTTTATATGCATTCTTATTTAATTTCATTCGTCTTTCTAATTTAATATATTTCATTGAACTAAATTGTATAATTTCTCTTGTTTCTAACTAAAAGAAATGTTCTCCATTCAGTTCATCAGTTAAATTCATTCAAGATTAATTTCTCTTACTGCTGCTGTTGCTACTATAAATATATGATGCATACGCACGCGCACACACACACATAACTTCTTACATATCCAATTACCCTCTGTAACTAAGTCAACTGATTTTTTTCTCTACCAATAAAGACTATCAAAAAACCTAATTTGCTTATCTCATCCTATTATAACATATATACACACATATATATGAGGGTTGGCAGTAAAGTTCATAGGCTGACCAAGATACTCACATGGAATGTGACTAAATGGGGTTTATTTTTCAGTATAGACCTCTTGTGGTCCACACATTTCTTCCATCGATGGTTGCAGTGCTTGGATCCCATTAATAAAAAATTAATTGATAATAGATATGATGTCATTGTATGAATTAACTAATTAATATTAACTACTTGCATCATTACATGCAAAACATAAACAGATTATTTAACCTTTTTAGGACTTTTATTCTTTAAGTTCTTGTTTTTTAAAATGAATTCTTTTTTTATTATTTGGATTATTCAGACTATTGTCCTCATCTTTATTGCTATCTACACAACATTTTGGCCAATGTACCCTCCAGCCTTCTAAAATTTGAAAAAAAAAAAAAATGTAAAACAAATCATTAAAATAATTCCTCTCTTATCATTATTAAAGAAGAGTTGACTTACCTCATAATCTAATCCTCATAATCCATACGAAAAAAAGTGTTTCTGGCTATGCATCCCATTTAAATATGGAGTTCCGCGCATCTGATTGGCTGGTACTAACAACCAATTGGATGCACAGTGTTTTGTATTTGAATGGGATAATTCTACAACCATCCAAAATTTTTCTTTTTTCATGTCAGGTCTTTTAGCGGCTAGTGTTGGTGGTTGTACCAGAGTTTGATCGCCTCTGGTGGGGTCAGCAGGGCAAGGGAGGTTTGATGTTGGAAGAACTGAAACCTCCCAATGACCCCTGCAGAAAACATTCACTGACGACAACCACCAGCGCCCCAAAATATAGGAGCGTATATTTAAAGTATTGGGTATTTCTTGTCAGACTCTTGTCTTTGAACTTTGGAACCATTCTTGTCAAACTCTGGTGCCTTCGTGTTGTAATTGGGAGCCTTCACGGAACTTCAGACCGAACCCTTTATTCAATCCATGAGGGTAGACTATTCTCCTTTCGTTACCCATGATCGGGTACAAGTGTTAAGCTGTGTTAATTATTCTATGTTACACTTGCCAAGATTGAACCTTCAACCTAGAGATGACTGTTAGAACTGTATTAACACAATGCCTATATCCATTGCACCATGTGTCTAGTTGGACACATGGACCTCTCAAAAATTCAGAGGAATTCTTTTCAACTTAGAATTTTCCAAACTTTTCTTAGTCTAGCTGGTCCGGCCTTGGATTGCTCACAGTACCTGCTGTTCAAATGCAGACCACTCCCCCCCCCTCATAATCTCAGATCTTATTCATTTGGTGAATTTCATTGATTTGAGTATGAAACCTTTTTCAGGATTTTTATCATTTTGGTTTGTTAAAGATCAGCCAAATTGTTGTTAGCCTTTCAGCTACCATTTCATTTTGTTGACAATTCAAATTCCAGTTTTTTTCCCCCCTAAAACTTCTCCCTTCAAAAATTTTTCTAAAACAGTTTTCCTCAAAATAAAATAAAATTTCACATAGGTTCTGTTCTATAAAAAAGTTGTGCCTGCTGAAAAACTAATCTGCACTATGATTGAACTCCCTAGCTGTTTGAAGTTGTTTTTCCCGAAAAGTTAATGCAATATGAAAGTGATATTTTACCCCCTCCCCCAGGGTTAGGGTTTTGTTTTGAATTAAAATAAAATGAAAATACCAAAAAAAAAAAAAGATATTTCAAGGGGTGGGGTAAAATATATTGTCAATAAAATCCCTGGATGGTGGCTTAATTTTAACACCTTCAAACCACTAAAAAAAAGTTATTTATTGATAAAAATGCCTTCATACGACTGAAAAAAATATTTTAAAGATGGGGAGGGTTAAAATATTTCCACTTGTCGAGAAAAGACTGTGGGAGAGGGTAAAATATCACATTCATATCGCATAAAATTTTTGGGAAAAATGCCTTCAAACAGTTATGTGGGTTGGTTTTTCAGCAGGCATTGCTTAGCATTTTTTAGGGCAGGAGGCCAGGATGCATTTATGCGATATGCACCTTTTTATCAGTTATAGAAATAATTAAAGATGCTTATAAAAACCCCAGGAAACAAATCAGTTAATCTAATTATAATGTACAAAGACTAAGAAGAATAAGAATAATGTTGACTTGTCAGATGGGGTGGGGGTGATTAAAGTTTAAGTACTGGACATGTATGCCGAAGGGGGGGGGGTCACTTAATGGAAAATTATGATATTGGGAAAAGTACCTGGTACCTATTACTTAAGCATAACATTTGTTATCTTGATGTAGATATAATATAAATAATTCATTTATATTACCCATCTATGGGTTAAATAGAAAAATATGTTTATAAAAAAATAATTGAGTATCCATTTACAATGAATTTATTTCAAAACTTTGTTGGCATTAAATGACTCACTGAGGTTGATATGCCATAAAACAAAACAAAAAATCATTTATATTTCTAGATAATAAATTAAGATAATTTCTATTTCAATTTTTTTAAAATGCATGTCACAATGTCATTGTTTCTATTAATTTTAACTTAACTAATCAAGTCATTTTGTAATTTAATAAAGATATACAGCTCATTCAACTGTGGCATATGGAAATCTAATAAATTGCAATGGATTTATCAGAATAATAATTGATTAGAATAATTTATTTATTTTGTTATTGTCAAAAAGAACTTCAATGGTTAAATTACAAAAATACTAATAGTACTATGTACTTGATTGGTTATCTCATTTTAGGAATAAAGCCGCCTCCTTTAGAGGTACCAGATACTTTTGACAATATCACAATTTCTTTAAGGTGACCCCCTCCCTTTTCGGCATATGTCTAGTACCTAAACTTTGACACCCCCAACCCCAGGACTTGTGACAGTAGAACAATGTATAACTCCATCATCCATTTCACTTACCACTTTCTTTTGGCAGGGATCAGAGTGTAGTATCTGTTCAAGTTACTATACTTTGAGACTTACCTATTCCCCGCGGGGTGGGGGTCCAGTGGCTTCGGCCCTGGATCTTTACAAGTAATAGCGTTGATCCCAGGGGGGTTATCCCACCAGGCAATACTTGCCCCCTTGGGGGCAGGGCTGGGTTTATTGCCCAGCGCCTGAGGCGCCCCCTTGAAGGGGAATGCCGAGGCGATTGACGCAATTTTTTGTTCTGTCCCACCCATGAGCTTCGGCTTGTGGGTGGGCCCACATTAAAACGAGGCTTTGTGCCCAGTCCATACAAGTGGGGTATGAGACAAATATCCTTACCACTTTCTTTTTTTTTTTTTTTTTTTTCTTTTTTTCTTTTCTTTGGTTAGTGTGGGTTGCTTTTGTATGTTTTATGAGAAAACCGGATGTTTTGTTATTCAACTATTTTATCTTTTCTTTTGGTATTTCATTGCTGAGAATCATTTTTGAATACTTTCACTATTTTTGCTAAAGTTATTCCAAATATTTTGGACCGTCATATTTTTATTTCTAATAATTACAAATTGTCTTTCATATCATAATGAACTGATGGTTCTAGCACAGCAAAAATGCTACCATGTAATGATATTTTTGCGAGTAAAATAATTGTTACATAATTAGTAAGTAGCTTATAATTTATGTACGTAACTGAGGTAGAGAATATTTGAATAAAGCTTGTTAGATTCAGAATGACTGGGTCCAGTGAAAGTTACCCGATAGTTATTGACAGGTAATAACCTTTTTACTTGATAAATGCGCCATTACAGACATGTGACAAAGTTTCAGAGCAAGTGGACTTGAAGTTGCTCACTCCGAGAGTCAGTCTCCCCTAGCAGTGAATGAATATGGGCTGGGTTGTTGTAATAATACTCTAGAAGAAAACAACTAGTCTTGTTTGTTGAGTTAATATTAAACAAGAAATGACTAGCCAAAGAAATAAAGAACCAGCCCTTAAGAGAAAATCCTGAAGAGAAAATAGACTAATAGACCAACAAGAGAACCTGGTGGTCGGTCGAGTTAGAAGCAGTAAGCAACGGTTAACAATCTGTGTCTCTCTCTCTATTATATACCAGAGATATGTTTGTGAATATTTACCACGTAACCCATGTGTACGGGTTAGGCGCAAGGTCCTATTAATATGGGACCACCCACGAACCGAAGCTCATGTGAGGTGGGTGCAAAAAATGCATTGATCCCGTCGGCATTCCCCGTCAAGGAGGGTGCCTCAGGCACCAAGCAATAAACCCAGCCCTGCCCCTTTAAATCGAGGGAGCAAGTGTTGCCTGGGAGGATGGCTCCCTAGGATCAACGATGTTAACTTATGTGGTCCAGGGCAAGGGATATGTTAGTGGGTATACAACATAATGTTAAAATGCTCTAACTTAGAAAATAAAGCAATATCCTGTTCAATTCTAAATTGATGATAGTGTGACTTTGCATTTATCTCTCAAGGGAAATAACTATTGTATGCTTATAGAATACTTCCCCTTATTTATTTGCAATTATTTATAGATTATATAAATAGGATGTGAATTGTATTAACATTAAAGTTAATGACCACCAAAGTCGGCCTTTAAGTGATTATTATATAATCGTAGTAAATAATGCAGGTATGTTGGTGGTCACCACAGTCTACTTCCATGGCGCAGCACTCTGGTCTGTGTCCCATCCTCAACCAGTTAGCCTATCAGCAGAGATGCTAAAAGGATGCAGTAAAATTGTATCCATGCATCCTGGTATTTTTCTTTTTTCTTCCCTCACCATTTCAAGCTAACTGTAAATACATTTCAATATTTTCTTAGAAATGAATTACACAGGATAGGTTACAAGGTAGGGGTTAGGCGGCTTTAGTTGTTTCCCCAGATAATAAATAAAAACCCTACAATCTATTAAGAAACTTAATGTGTATCCCAGGATGCACTAAATCAAAGTTCTATCAGCATCACTGTACCAGCCTATATAGGGCTAAATAGCAGTGTCCTTTTTGGTGCCCTTCTTAATACAGAAGATAGTCTAGCAGGTATATTGGTGGTTGCCACAGTCTACTTCCATGGTGCAGCACTTTAGCCTTCTGTGTACCTGGTTGATTTGTGGTAGCTGAACCAAGTTCAGACATCTCCCCACTGCCAATCCCCATCCCCATCCCATGTCTACCAACCCCTTTGCCCTTATGGCAAACACCCCAGCCCTTAAATATCATTTATGTGCTAGAAGGTGGTGACTGAGGATCTTAGTGTCTTGGGTATGATGTTAAATTGTATCTAATGGTGAAGTTTCAATTCTGGATCTCTGAGAAGTATGGAGTACCCCTTCATTGCTATTACTCACAATTCCACTCTGACTACGAGTGGTAATATCTGTCCGGGTCCAATCTATGTGTTAAATAGAAAATAATAATAATAATATGAGAAATCAATAACACCAAATAATTATTTATTAAACCCAGTTTTGTTAAAACCAGAATGCAAATAACCACACCATATATTATATTATGTAAACTTTTATTTCTTCGTGATATATAAGACATATTGCAAGATTATAAACACGTTAATACCATGGGCTGTTTTGAGGTAAATCTAACTCAGATTTTCATAGACATTGTTAATAAGATTTATTCTATGTATTAATGATTTTGACTATAAATTAAATACTCATTGATAAACTTACATCACAATACCCCCAGGAACTGTGTAAGCAGTGACATAATTTGGGTTACAGACAGACACCAAATCTCCATTATAATAAGATAGTTGATGTATGAATGGTGACTGAAGAAAATTAGATTGACATACATTTTATTTACTGAAGAGATCACTTTATAAAAAAATCAATAACATTTAATTTGTGGCATCAGGTGAATTTTGTTGAGATAATTATATTACCAGTAATGAATAATTGTTTATTTCAATGTGAATATCTGCTCTAATATGATATTGTTTATTTACTTAAAAAGAATGAGGAAAAGAAAAGGAAATTTTTTTTTTTTTATAGATTTAAACTGGAGTTCTGAAAAAATATTCTTGGGAATATTTTAATACTATTTTTGAGATGAACCTTGATAATTTGTATTTTTTTAGGACTAATCATCTGTAGGTTGCAGGTTCAATCCTGGCCAAGGGTGATAACATAGAATACTTAACATAGCTTAACACTTGTACCCGGTCATGGGTTTTCATTTGTTTGAAGGAACTCTTTGGTAAAAGAGGAAGAAAGTAAATTGCCAACAGACTATATACACAATGATTATTGCCATTAGAATGACTGCTAATCAACTGAAATTGGTAGCAGAATGAGACCCAGTTGTGGGATATTTTTTTGTGTTACACACACATTTTCACATTCCTCAAAAGAAAAGTTGTGCAAATTTGTGAGCAGGGTGCAATGATTTTTAGTGATGCTGAATTTCTTTAAGATAATTAAAAATGTTGCAATTGTTACAGTTTTGTGGCCATTTTTAGGCTTCAAGTGAGAGCACTTTAGTGGAGATCCCCCTGTGTTCCTTAGTGTAAGGTAGAATCCTTTGGTTGTTCCTCAGTGTCAGCCGGAATCCTTTGGTTGTTCCTTAGTTAAGAATCTTTGGTTGAGCAGAGTCCTTGGTTAAAGATCCATGTTGAATACGTGCAAATAAATGGCTTTCAAGATTGGCGATTAAATAGTTAACTAACCACATATTCGAGTGTGTTGATTGGCTGACTTTAATCCACACGCCCACAAGTTTAATTTAATCATATGCCGAAATAATCCAACATTGCGATTCATGTGAAGTCCACCATTAAAGTAACTGTCAATCAACTGCCATTGACAATGGTTAATGGAATGAGAAGAGTCTCTACCCCCATGGATTAGATAAAGAGTTTGGTTCAAAGTTCCATGAAGATTTCTGACTTTGACAAGAAAGACACAAAAGAAGGCCAGAGGGCTCATTGACTACAATGTTGTGTATATAGCAATAAAGATGAGGACAATAGTTGAATAACTCAAATAATACAAAATATTTTTATATTTTCAGATTTTCTTCATTTGTTTTACTCATGAGAGTTAAAAGTTTTGCATTATTTTGGTACGTGCTAGTTTGCAGTGCATATATCACATGACTGAAGCAGTTTAAGCCATGGGAGGTACCCACTGTACTTAGTAGTATCATGGTAGTTGATGTACTGACACGTTATGCATTGCTTCACTCTGTTTGTGATTTAAAAGCCACACAGATGAATGTGCGATGTAGTCTAATTTGTGAACTTATGCTTTACGAGTTTCAACAAGGCCATAATGCTGCAGAGGAAACAAAAAAGATTGTTGCGCAAAAGTGAAGATGTACAGTTGATCACAGTATAGTAAACAGATTGTTCAAAAAATTTTGGTCGGGTTGCAAGACCCTCAATAATCAAGCACGGTCAGGTAGGCCTAAATCCATGGATTCCAAGGCCGTGCTTCAAACCATAAAAACAAATCCGGCACTTGAAGAGTATCTGGCAAACTTGACATCTGACAGTTCAGTGTGGTTCGTTACATGAAGAGCTTATGAATTTAAACTGGGCGCTAATGTTGACGTCATGGGTGCAACCAAACACATTTGTTGTGTGAAAGGTGAAAGTGTGTTACACACTGGACCCGCAAAAACACAAACACTTGTATTTTAGGAAAATATAAGAGATGTTTATTTTCCCCGGTTGTGTACAGCTGAGAGTCGTGGGCAGGGTTACGCAATGTGGAGCCTTCGGGAGTTATCTTGAACCTGATCGCCGTCTGCCTAATCGATCTCAACGGGCTTCTTTTATTTGTAATCTGACCCCTGGTGTCACGCCTCCTTGTTCGTGACACCTACGCAGTTTTTTCTGCAGATACGCCTCTTCGCCCACGCAGGTTATTTTCATTGGCTAAGGGCTACGCCAACAGATTTCTGCACTGAAATCATGACAAACATCCACCTGCATTTTCAGGTGCAAAAGGTCAGGTCGGGGCCACATCCTGTTTTCGTTTCCAGGCTGCACCTGGCCCCCATGCACTTCCTATTCAGCCCGGTCCTTGGGTGCACCGATCAGACAATATATTACAAGTGCACAGTTGATCAAATTACAGTAACCAGATAGTTCAAGAAACTTTGCTCAGGTTGTAAAAACCTTGATGATCAGACAAGGTTAGGTAGGTCTAAAATTGGATTCTGAGGCTGTATTTCATGCCATAGAGGCAAATCTGGCAAGTAACACTTGGAGAGTATCAGGTGAGCTCAGCATCTCACAGTCCAGTTTATCATCTTTACAACCTCTGCAAAAGCATCTGCAGAGATGCTGGTAGGTACGCGTACTGCATCCCTGATACACATAAATCTAAAAGGATACAGTAAAATCGTATCCATGCATCCCAGTGTTTTTCTTTTTTCTTCTTCCCTTACCATTACAAACTAACTGTAAGTACATTTCAACAGTTTCTTAGAAATGAATTACACAGGATAGGTTACAAGGTAGGAGTTAGGCGGCTTTAGTTGGGACTCATTCAAAGCAAATATGTGTGTCCCAGGATGCACTAAATCAAAAAGCTATCAGTATCATTGCATCTGGGGCTGCCAATTAGTGCCTCACATTATCAAAATACTGCAAAACTTTTGCTTCACCCTGGTATTTCTTAAAAATAAAAATAATCTAAAAAAAATTTTTTTTTTTTTTTTGTGTAATTAATATTGGCTTTTATATTTATTTTTCTAGGCCCCTTCCGCATTTTGTAACCCAAGGAAAACAATTTGGCATTGATTTCACCTTCAAGTGTCCACGTTACCCAAATACAATAAAATCTCATGCACTGCTTGAATTTGCTAAAGACAAAGGAGACTTTGAAAAGCAGAATGAAATTTCTGAGAAAATCTTTCGGGTAAGCAACGAATCTCTGTCTGAAAATTTAAAAATTAAATTCAAACAAACTGAAATCTGTCTTCTTTTTCTTTTTCTTCTTTTTCTTTTTCTTTTTCTTCTCTTTCTTCTTTTTCTTCTCTTTCTTCTTTTTCTTCTCTTTCTTCTTTTTCTTTTTCTTTTTCTTCTTTTTCTTTTTCTTTTTCTTCTTTTTCTTCTTTTTCTTTTTCTTCTTTTTTGTTTTTCTTCTTCTTTTTTGTTGTCATTTTTGGGATGAGGCTTGATGCGAATAATTTTGATTTTTCAGACTATTAAATTATTTAATGCAATGTCTTTTCAATTTTCTTGTAGAAATTAAAAAAAAAATTGGCTCAACTTGAAAACACTTTGTGACAGTATCATAGATTGGAGTTTCTCTATATAAAAGAAAAAAAAGTTTTTTTATCATTGCAATTGGTGTTAGATAAACATTTTTCCAACTGTTACTTTCCAAAATCACAATCTGATCACATTTGTTTTTTAATATTGATAACAGAAAAAAAATCTCCAGTTTTAAAATGCTGTTCTTTTTTTAAACTTAGTTTTGCTATGAGCATTTGATCTTTCAACAGCTCTGTCAGCTGGCATTTTAGAATATATTGATTTTGCCTTGCAGAGGGGTAGAGACCTCCCCCTCAATGGGGCCACCTGTTGGCCATGGGTGGCATCTCATGAGGCTTAAGGATGGAACCTTGGTGGTTGAGCAATCCATGACATGCAACACTCCCCTTTGGCCCTTACTTAGGCTAGATGGGCAGTCGGAGAGGTCCCCTCTGATCAGTCGGCTGATCACATTGAGCCCTAGCACCTATATGATTGTGCCAACCCCATTACCTTTATGGCAATCCCAAATCCTTTTTATCATATGTGCTAGAAGGTTGTGGTTGAGGATATGACGTAAAACTCTATCTGATGGTGAAGTTCCAATTCTGGAGCTCTGGGGAATTAATCCTAGGTCTACTCAGACCCAGAGTGGTAGTACTTATTTGGGTCCCATCTTTAAGTTAAATTGAAAAAAATCCTTCTTCATTGTTATTTGTTTCAGTTAGATCCTACCCCAGCTCAGGATACCCCCGTGGAATACAAAGTTCCGTGATGGCTTTCGAAAAGAAGGTTCCGAGTCCGACAAGAAATACCTGAAGATTAACAACAATAGTTAACGCAATAATACTGAAAAAATGTGTTTAAAGAATTTGAGTACTCATCAAGAATGGATAAAACAAAACTGTTTTCAGCATAAAACAACCCAACAAGAGTTGACATGTCATAAAACCTAACCAACCAAGTATTATTAATTTTTAAGTGTAATACTAAGATCTGTTATTTCCTAGTTGAGTAACATGATATTACAGGCTGACCCAGAAAAAACAGAACCCACAAATTTTGTTAATAAAACTGTTAATTTTAATTTTATTTTTTAAAGTTTAAGTCCAACAAGGGTTGGGGTTGGGGTTTAGGGTTAGTTTAATGAGAAAATAAATAAATAATTTGGGTTCTGTTTTTTTCTGGGTCACTCATGTTACTCAACTAGGAAATAACCCTAACTTATGTTAATCTACATGTCCTGGGTATGACGTTAAACTGTATCTAGTGGTGAGGTTCCAAATTTGGAGTTCTGGGTAGTGTGGAGTACCCCTTCATTGCCATTACTCTCAGGTCCACTCTGACCTGGAGTGGTAGTACCTATTAGAATCCAATTTATGGGTTGAATAAAATAAAAAAATATGAGTTTTAAAAAATGTTAAAAAATTTGAGTTTGAGAAAAAATTGAATATCCATCAAGCACGAATTGAACAAAATATCTTCAGCATGAAATAACCCAACAAGGGTTGACATGCTGTAAAACCAAACATAAAACACAATGTCTTTCTATATGTATATAGATAGACAACGATCTACACAACATTTCGGCTGATGTGCCCTCCTGCCTTCTTCAGGTGTTTCTTGTCGTAATCGGGAACCTTCAATCCATGGGGGTAGACTGTTGTCATTCCATCAACCAGAATGAAAAGTCTACCCCTGTGGATTGATTAAAGGGTTCAGTTCAAAGTTCTGTGAAGGCTCCCGAGATCAAAGAAAAGGTTCCAGAATCCAAGAAGAAACAGGAGGGCACATTGGCTGAAATGTTGTGTAGATAACAATAAAGATGAGGACAATTATCCAAATAATACAAATTCTGAAGCCTCATCTCAAAAATTAAGAGACATACTAGTTTTTATCCTCTTTCAAATGTTGTTAATTGTTTTCTTTTTCAGTCTTACTTTACAAATGGTGTCTTCCTGGACACTGATGCATTAGTGTCAATTGCAAAAGAATTTGGTTATGATCCAACTGAGGTCAAAGAGTACATTAACAAATCACAAGTCCAGGAGAATATTCTTAAGCAGTACAAAACTTGGTCTAGCAAGGGTGTTTCCGGTAAGATTATTTTACAAGTATTTTTCATTTCTTGTGTTTTCAATGCTAGTTTGTTTTTTGTTTTTTAGAATTCCTTCTTTTGTGTTTGTAATTAAATATCTAATATTTTATAAGAATTTGTTCATTGAAAAAAAAAAAGACTAAATCAATTTAAAAAAAAAAGTATTTGCAGTTTAAAAAGATATTGATTAAAATGATATAAAAAGTTAAAATAAAAATTAAAGAATTTTTTCAATCTATTTAATGTAAAGTGAAATGGGAAAGACAGCAATTGAGTGGGGCATGAAGTTTATAAGTTGCTGAAATTATCATATTGGTGGACACTGCTGGAGAAGTAAGGACAAACTCATAAGTGACATTCTCCTGTGGAAGCCAGCACATGGGCTGTCCAGTAAAGACTTACATCAAGCAGCTCTGTGCAGATACTGGATGTTGCACAGAGGACCTGTCAGGCAATGAATGATAGGAACAGTTGGTGAGAGATTGTCATGGATATCTGTGCTACAAGCACAACATGATGATGATATTTGTTTAAGCCCCAGTGCCTGAGGTGCCCCTGAAAGGGGATTGCCAATAAAACTAAGCAAATTTGCCTGCCCTCACTCCATGGTAGTTTTGACTCTTACGGTGTACCTCAACACTAAACCAACCTTGTGTCACATTCTGCTAAATAAATACCGATATACAGGTGACACAAAAAAACAGAACCTAAATTTGGGGGGGGAGGTCACCCTGTATATGTACTATTACTGATGCAGAAATAAAACTGAACCTAAATTCTGTTTTTCTTTTTTTTGGGTGGGTGGTGGGGTCACCCTGTATCTAGGCATATTCCAGAGCAGTCTGTTACTGATTTATAATACTATCATGTTAGAAAAACTTTGAAAATCCATGTTATTTTTCTTGAAGTAGTTTATAAATCTTATTTATTAATGATGTCTCTAAGAAAATCTGAGTTAGATTTGCCTCAAAACAGCTCATGTTATTAGTGCGTTTAAAATCCTGCAATGTGTCTATATATCACTAAAAATAAAGGTTTACATAATATATGACATGGTTAATTTGCATACTGGTTTTAACAAAATTGGGTTTGATTAATAATTACTTGGTGTTATTGATCTCTAACATTATTCTTTTTGTTCTCCAACTCATTAAAATCAATCTTATGAATGGTTTTATATAGAAACCAGTTAGAATATAGTTAAAATAAGTAATCTTTTTATGTGTTTTTTATTAAATTTCATTAATCTTTCTAATTTAATATATTTCATTACATTAAAAATTGAATACTTACACCACGAGGGTGCATATTCTTGCTATTAGTGTTTAACAACCACTGTTTTGTTTTCCATCATTATATATGCCCAGAGGGTGCATATTCTTGCTAGTTCATTAAAAACTTTCTTTTTTCTTTTTTTTTTTTAATCATTTCAGGTGTGCCCCATTTCTTCATGAATGGCTACAGCACCTTCTCTGGAGCCCAAGATCCTCGATCATTCATGAAAATGTTTGAAAGAGTTGCAGAATTACAGTCTTAGAAGCTTTCTCTTACTACTCCCCTCTTCTTCTTCCTTCTCCTTTTTTTTTTTTTTGTTAACGTGTTAACTCTTAGTTTATTCTGGTTCTTTTTTTTTTCTTTTTTTTTTTTCTTCATTTTTTTTTTAATGGGAATTTGTTGCAACCGATTTGAAACGTAGATAATGATGGTACATGCTGTAAATTCATTTTTGGATCACTTGGACCTGAAGACAAAAAAAAAACAAAATCTACAGTTTCTTATCAGTTCAATCAGACTTTCAGTTCTTGTTGTTGTTGGTTTTTTATTTATCTGACAATATATATATATAATATATATGATATATATATATATATATATAATATATAAGTAAATAAATGATATAGACTCAACGTTATCATTTCTGTTGTTCATTTATTTATAAACTAGAAGCATCTGCACAGTGTCAACTAGGTAGAGGACAGTGGTCAAAAAAAAAAATCCTGGTGTATTGATTTGGTTACTTTTGAGATTTACAAATGATGGACATTTTCAAGTAGAATTTCAATGCTATTTCTATGAAATATTTTAATTTCTAAATATCTTCGAATATAAATCGGATCTTTATTATTAATGCTCAAAAAGCAAGATTTGGTGATATTTAATGTGTATATCTATTTACTTTTTTGTTAATTGTTTTATTTTTGTAGTTTTACCCGGATATACATGCACACCAACTGCCCTTTATATATGTATAGATTATAATTATTTTCAAATTATATTTTCAGTATTTTTCTTGGAAATAAGATTCCGAGAATGTTTAAAATAATTATTTCAAACATTTGATAGGAATTTCATACATAACTATTTCTATTCCATACAATAATCAAATTATTTTGTTATTACTTACTGTCATTTTGAATAGTCTTAAAACAAATTTTTGCTATAAACCAATTCCAGAGTTCAAATTTATAGAAAAAATTCCTGAAAAAATTTTTTTTTTTTTTTTTTTTTTCTTTTAGAATTTTTTAATAAATTCCCCTGATTTATTGAATGACCCTTGTATTTCTGGATTGTGTATATTCTTCACTCCCCATGGCCCTGAGTATTTTTTGCTGTCTTTGATCAGCAGAAGTAAGAGAAAACATTCTATTCCATTTAGATCTTATTTCAAATCATTGCACTTTCCAATGGTCAGAATAAAGAGACTAACTCTCTTCCTTACTTTAGTTACTGCCTAACAAGGTCTTTGGCATAAAATAACCCAACAACTGTTGACATGCCATAAAATCCAACCAACCAACAAGATCTTTAAATGCTTTCAACACTCAAATCAGTGTTCTATAATCCGAGCTGAAAACTTACCTGTAGGTGGGATTTTAAGTTATATAAAAAAGTGAAGTTTGAGGAGTGACATATTGTGAAAGAATGAGATGTGGAAAGATCCAAAATTTTAGTCATGCATTATTTCCACTATTACATAATAGTGGAAATTTACTCAGGATTTTGGGATGACGTGTGAAAGACTACCTGTCCATTTCTGATTGGTCAGCACAAGGTGAGAATGAAGAGTTAGCAGTCTGGGCTGAGTGTTTGAAGAGAAAAAATACAAGATGTGTGTCTGTTCTCCAAGGCTTTTTTACTTGGGGGTAAAATGAAATATGAGCTTTGAAGAAGAAAAAAACACAAGAATGTCTTGTGTTCGTTAATTAAAAACTAAGCAACAATACAAGACAAATCCTCTTCAAGACAACTCCAAGTAGTTCCAGACTCCTTGAAGACCAGCGGGAATGCCATCCAGCCCAAAAACAGATCCGCCAACAGACACAGACAGACCCACCTACTCCGATCCAGAATAGCCTAGCCCAACAATCAAATCCAGTCCAGAGATAAGAACAGTATTAGATAAGTATATGACAAATATTACAATTTACACTCATACTCCTCTAAATTGACTATAAACACATTTCAAAATGGATCCCACTACATCACATATATTATCTATAACTTCATTTCTTTTAATCGAGCCCATAATGTTACAATGGTTTTTGTTATTAGAATGTCTGACAATTTCTGCAGGCAGAAAATGGTAAGTTGTCACTGACATAAGTTGAGACATCTCCCCAGAGATTCCCAAGTTGTCCAGACTCCTTGAAGAACAGCAAGAATGCCATCCAGCCCAACAATAGATCCACCAACAGACAGATCCAGCTACTCTGATCCAGAATAGCATAGCCCAACAACCAGATCCAGTCCAGAGATAAGTAGAACAGTATAAGATAAGTATACGACAAATATTACAATTTCCGCTCCTATTCCTCTAAATTGACCATACGTACATTTACAAATGGATCCCGCCACCAACTTGATTTCTTTCAATCCAGTCCGCAATGCTACACTATTGCCTGTATCAGCCAAACATTGAAGGAGTGTATCCCCTTTTCGATTGCACTACACCAAGAAGATTGCTTTAATGGTGCAAGTAAAAGATGTAATTTTTGGTATCGGTATTCAGTATACTAACATGCAAGTTTTGCATAGATAGACAATTTGATATATGATGGTAGGTGTGGCAGAGCGCCACACCTACCGTCAGCTCCCAGATGCTTTACTGCATAGCTCAGATTACTCAAGCTGTGCTACTCATGTGCTGGGTTGGCGAGGACTGGTATTGAACCCAGAATCTTGTGATTTCTAGGCCAATGCTCTACTGACTCAGCTAAACGATTATAAATTTACACTTTTTATTGCTGCATTGAACACAGGTAGGACACTGAACTATGTTTTTGTGAGGATTTACAAGTTAATAAATGTCAATGAGTGATTAATGTTTATTCACACTCACCCCATCACCTCAGTAGTAATTACTTGGATTATAAATGTAGATACAGAATTATTCATTTTTTAAATTCTTGATTTTTGCAAATGGGGGAAAAAGATCATAACTTTGGTGTCTGGCTAGGCAATTTTCAGCTAGATATCTGCCTTATATGGTTAAACAAAAAAGTAAAGATTCAGTTTAGCTAACCTGATGGACACAAAGGAAGGGTTCAATTTAGCAATATACTTATATTGTAAAAACTTAATTTTGAATTTTCAAACTCTAATATGCTAAAATATGTACCAGGGTAATTCCATGTCAAATCATCCAGGCCATGTCACCCAACCCCTTCAATTTTTCTGAAATTTTGTAAAGGTGTGGACTGTTAAAGTTAGAAAATCCCCAAATTTGAGCTTCCAATTCCAAGAATTGATGGAGTTATGTCAATTTTTAGCTCTACAAATTAAAGGGGGGTCGCAAAAAATGGCAACTATTTGTAATCTATTTTTGTCTGTAAAATGAGTTCTAGAGCTTCCCTACTCCTAAGAATTGGTTTATAAAAGCATTTTTGTACGAGAAATCCAAAAATGCTATCGAAAAAGTCTGAAAGTTAACCAGTTTTAAGTTATTGATGATTTCTGATTTTTTTCATAGCAGGATCTAGAACTCATTTTACAGACAAAAATAGATTACAAATAGTCGCCATTTTTTGTGACCCACCCCCCCTCAAATTTGGAGAGCTAAAAATCGACATGACTCTGCCAATCTTTGGAATTAGAAACCAAAATTTGGGGATTGTCTAACTTTAACATACCTGTACAAAATTTCAGAAAAATTGAAGTGGGTGGGTGACAATTTTACTTTTTTCTGGATGATTTGACATGGGTAAACCTGTTGGCTATGGCTGTAGAATACTACGACTGCACCTCTGCAGTGGGATAAAATCCTCTGTTGGCCGTGAGTGGCAACCCATGATGCTTAAGGATGGAATCCTGGTAGCTGAGCATTCCATGACATGCAACACTCCAACTTATTTGTGATCAGAGAGGCCACCTTCAATCAATTGGCTCATCATGTCAAGCCCTAGGAGTTATATGATTCTCCCTACCCTATTCCCCTTATGAGAGCCCCAACCCATTTTATTATATATATACTAGAAGGCAGTGACTGAGGGTTTTAATGTCTCAGATATGATGTTAAACTGCATCTAATGATGAAGTTCCAATTCTGGAGCTCTGGGGAGAGTGGAGTACAACTTTATTGCCATTACTCCCAGTTCCACTCTGACCTGGAGTGGTAGTACCTGTTAGGGTCCTATCTATGGGTTAAATAGAAAAAATGAGTTTTAAAAGAATGTGTTTAAAAAATTGAATTAAAAAAAAAAAAAAAAATGAATACCCAACAAGAATGAATAGAAAAAAGTTGTCATAAAATAATCCAACAAGGGTTGACATGCCATAAAATCCAACAAACCCATGAGTAACTATAAAATTTGGTGGCTTGACTTATATGATGACAGATGAGGATAAAAAAAAGACATTTGATGGAATATGTGGCTCAACAATAGGGTAAGTCGATTTTTCCCTTTTTTAAAATATCAAATTGTAAATCTATGCAAAACTTGCGTGTTAGTATACTGAATACTGATACCAAAAATTAGATCTTTTACTTGCACCATTATTTGAGAAAATAGCATCAAAGATCGTCTACTAAAATGCACTAAAAATCCTCGTTTTCTAAAGGTTAAATTTTGCCAAAACAAGGATTTTTAGTAGATGATCTTTGATGCTATTTTCTCAAACAATGGTGCAAGTAAAAGATCTAATTTTTGGTATCAGTATTCAGTATACTAACATGCAAGTTTCGCAAAGATAGACAATTGATATTTTCAAAAAGTGAAAAATCGACCTACCCTACTCAACAATTGTCTGAAAAGATCATAGACTAATAATACATGGTGCCTCCCCACCAAAAAAAAAAAAAAACAGGCCCCGCTCACGTTATAAAAAAAAAAAAAAAATTATTTCAAAGTCTGGCCTGTGTGTTTTTCTTTTTTTTTTTTTTTTTTTTTTTTTTTTAAGATTTTTTTTTTGGGGGGGGGGTCACCCTCTATGAAGAATGAAAACATAACTCTGCAATGCATTTTTTTTTTCTTTATAAAATTCATAAATTATGTTTTTATAGCCAATTATTGTATAAAAGAATACATTGTGCTTTTACAAGTTTCTAAATGTAGGGTAGGTTGCATGGAAAATAACTTGTGCGTATTTCTTTTTTTTTTTTCTTCTCTTAAAATAATTCTTCTATTGCAATAATTGTGATTCTACGGAGATTTCCACAACGATAATAATTGTCTCTTTTTTTTTTTTTTTTTCAGAGATTGATATGTTACAATATTTTTTAATTTTCAGGTGTAAAAATATTTTTAAATGACAGAAATCAGTTTCGTTTTTTTTTTTTTCTTTTCTTTTTTTTTTTTTTTTCTTTTCTTTTTTTTTTTTTTTATGCTTTTTGTAGTATCGGATCAAAAAATGGTAGTTTTTTCTTGTTTTTTTTAAAAAAGATGTTTTTTTTTTTTTTAACTTCATTTCATTGTACATTCATTTGATTGTACAGTTATTGTCTGCAAAGTCATTTGTGTCGTTATTTTACAAAAATTCAGTAACTCAACTTTATATACACATAAAAAGTATAAGTACATGAATAATTCCACGGCCAAATGATAACAAAAAACCGAGTCTTTATTTTACACACCAAATATCTTTTAACATGATCTTCTCTTTGATGCGCTTAATTCAGAGGTGTATATTAAATATATAAATATTATACTGTGCTTAGAATTCAGTTAATAACTGTCAGGCTGTGGACTTATTGAGGTACTCTTTTCTTCTGTGTGTGTGTGTGTGTGTTATATATAGTTGGTCAGGAATATATATGTATAAAAAATATTTTTTTACTGGATTTTCTTTAAAAGATGTTCTAATATATTCCTGAACAAGTAATTTAGAAACATACACGAAATCTTAACAATTGTACATTTTTATATATATATATATATATATATATAATGGTTGAAAAATGTGGATAAAACAACACGACAACTAAATTCAAATGATATTTCACCTCAGTCTTTTGGGAAGCTTCGCAAAAGATTGAGACGAAATATCATTTAAATTTAGTTGCTGTGTTGTTTTATTCGCATTTTTCCTCTATTTTTCAACCACATTTTGTTGGATTTATTCAATCCTTCACTCCTCATATATATATATATATATATATATATATATATATATATATATATATATATAAGGAAAAATGAAAATAAATCCGATGTTATGTATAGAAATATGAAAAATTGAGAGGATGTATTTATTAGAGAATGAATAGATGGATCTACCTATGTTCAAATGTTTTGGTTTTTATATATCATTAATGATAACCAAATAGATTTGACAGATTTTCATTTCACTTGAAAATAACATTTTCTTGAAGTAGCCTCATGACATTGCTCATTAATATTTCCCAGATTATGGTTAATATATCCAATATCTTATTATAATGATGATTGTGTCTGTCTGTAACCAAAACTATGTCACAATTCCCTTAGTTATTTACATTATATTCTCAATGATTATTAAATAACCATTATCATAATTCAATTTTAATTAGCATCTTATTTATTAACAATGTCTCTATTAATGTCTAGCTGAGATAGATTTGCCTCAACACAGTCCATATTATTAATGTGTTCAAAATCCTGTGATATGTGTTATATATCATTAAGAAATAAATGTTTATATAGTATATGGTGTGAATAATTTGCACACCGGTTTTAATAAAACTGTGTCTGATAGATGTTATTGATTTCCAATATTATTGCTTTATCCCTAAATGTATTAAAATCAATCCTATGTATAATTTTATATTGAAATCAATTAGAATAAAGTAAAAATAAGAGTAATCTTTTTTGTCTCCTTATTTGATTTCATTAGTCTTTCTAATTTAATATTTAATTACATTAAGACTTAAATACTTGTGCCCAGAGGGTACATATTTTTTAAAAAATTGAAACGTTTGAATTTAGGCAGAACTATTTATTTATTCATAGATAAATACATCCTTTGAATATGTTTTTTTAATGTTTCTATACTTACACTTTTGTGTGTTGTGTGTGTGTGTGTAAACTTAGATTATCCTTTTTGTTTTTTCTAATTGGATGTTAAAGAAAAACATTTGTTTACAAAGCATTTTTCCGCTAATCCAAACTTTGAGTACGTTGAAACCAATCTGGTGAGGATTATTTCGTGCTTTGCCAGCTAAAAATGGATTAGCCCATTCCGTGTTCGGCACAGCAGTTGTGGTCAAGGCAAAAAAGGTACGGGGGTCTGGATGGAACTGTGAGCAAGAGAAATTGATCAGCACAGATTTTGTTAAAAAGCGAAAAATAGAATTGGCAGTTGAGAATGAAGCCGTTTAGGATTCGGTTGTGAAAACAAAAAAAACTACGTCTATCATCAAAAGGAAGGGAAAAATGCCTTCCAAACTGATCCTCCACTGGTTATCTGAACAGTGTACAACGTATTCTGTAAATACATAATTTGTTTGCATTTAACAGTAGAGTAGGTCAATTTTTCATTTTTAAATATCAAATTGTCCATCTATGCGAAAGTTGTGTGTTAGTATACTGAATACTGATACCAAAAATGAGATCTTTTACTTGCACCATTATTTGAGAAAATAGCATCAAAGATTGTCTGTTACAGCTTAATTAATGAGGTAAAAAGCGGCATGTTGGAGGTGATGGGGGGGGGGTACATTTTCAATTTGAATTCTATTTATAATAGTTCATTTATTTTATTTTAAATAAAATAACATTTCTGATTTAAATATTGAAAACTGTGAAATTTGTAACCAATTTCTATGCTAAATTTTGCAAAAAAGAGGATATTTTTAGTGTATTTTAGTAGACGATCTTTGATGCTATTTCCCCTAACAATGGTGCAAGTAAAAGATTTCATTTTTGGTATCAGTATTCAGTATACTAACACACAACTTTCGCATAGATGGATAATTTGATATTTAAAAAAAAGTGAAAAATCAACATACCCTATTTAACAGTCTGAAAATACTTCTTTTTTTTTTTTTTTTTTCTTTTTTTTTTTTCTTAAAAAATTCATCACTTGTTTTTTTTTTTTTTTGTTTTTTGTCCTTTTTGCAGACGGATATGAAAATATCACCAATGATCCATGTTGATCCGTAACATCAGAATTGTCAACTTTCTTCCTCGGAAGAAAGTAAGTCCTTAAAAAGAATTTGCTCGTTGATGGATTTGGGAAGTTTGAGTTTTTCATATTTGGACGGAATATCCGAGCCTAAACTCTCTCGGATGGTGACAATGCAGTAGAACATGAGAGATTGGGGTGTGCGTACGAATGTATTGTACCACTCGGTCATTTCCTCGCTACTCTGTAACGATTCTCTGAGGTCTTTGTCTTTATCTATCTGATTCGGTTTGAAGTGGTAACCGAGTTTGAGCAACAATTTTGCAAGTTCCCAATACTGGAGAAATATTGCCAATTCAAAACAATCAAAAACGTAATCCATTTGTTTGCGGCTGATTCGCCCTTTTCTATGAAAACTGCAACCCCAATAGGTAAAATGTTTTACGATGCTTATCTGGTTTCGACTGGCAGCCGTAAGAATCGGGGTCACACCGGAATGAACTGAAAAAAGAAAAAAAAAAATCTAAACAATCATGCATCAATCAGAACATAGAAATGAGGAAAATAATATGTGGAAAAAAAAAAAAATTTTTATTTTTTTATTTTTTATTATACATGTTGTAGAGTAGTTATAACACCCCTTCAGCACTCTACCAGATGGACTGGCCCATAGCCATAAAATAGCCTACGATTAAAGTAGATAAACTAGCTGAATAATATCCAGATTTTGCTGCGTTGGCTATACCGGACTGACGCTCCTCTATTTAGTGTAAGTTTTGTCTTGTCAATTGTTTGTACTTATTTGTTCTGTGTTTGTAGGTATCCATTTGACACTGGATGCTGATGCTTAATAAATGTATTAAGCTCATCATTCTTCTGTATATCTTTCCACCTCGGATACAACAATACGTTATGCAATAGTGGAAATTAACTAGAATTTGGGATGACGTGTGAAAGGCTGACCTGCTGGCTTCTGATTGGTTTAAAAAGTGGCAAAGGTGAAAGATATTGAGAGGAGTGAGTCTTGCCAAAGTTTTTCGAGGAGATGGACAGAAGAGTCTGGGTTGAGTGTTTGAGGAGGACAGATGAAAGATGCAGTCTGTCTTCCAAGGCATTTTTACTTGGGTGGGAGTTAAATAAAATATATGAGCTCTGAGAAAAACAACAATGTCTTGTATTCATTACTAAGAACTACTAACGGATGCAAGTACATTCCAAGAAGTTCCCAAGTAATTACAGACTCTAAGAATGGAGAAAATGCCAGCCCAACAACAGAACCAGCTACCTCCACTTCACCACACACAGATCAGATTATCCGAGCTATGCTACTCAAGCACAGAGTTGGTGGGGGCTGATATTGAACCTGGAACCTTGTGATTCCTAGGTGGATACTCTACCAACTGTGTTAAACCAACCCTTAAATGTTAAAATAATGAATGTTAGTGTGTCTATTCAAAGAATGGTATTGGTCATTGTAAATGCAAGATAATTATCTCCCTTGTTTTGTTCGGCCATCCTATTGCGTGGGTACAGGCACCGTTTGACACCGGTAAAAGTCACATGTTTGCGTTGCGCTGGCTTTGAATTCTTTTTAGCAGCAGGATTTGAGGCGACAAGAAGGTAGATACATGCTTGGAACTTTTCCTCCTCTTTTTTGATTTTATTAGTTGTATTAGAGAAACTACATATAGTCTATTTGTATTCTATTGTAGTTTGACGTTGAAGACCAGTTGTGAAACAGGAGGATAGATGACAACTCTCGTATTTACCTAAATAAAAGCGTCTTCATCAGTCGGACTCTGTCTTTACTCATTTCCTAGCTGGGGCGGCCGTCATAGTGAAACTTCTTGTCGCCTCAAATCCTGCTGCTAAAAAAAAATTCAAAGCCAGCGCCACGCAAACATGTGACTTTTACCGGTGTCAAACGGTGCCTGTACCCACGCAATAGGATGGCCAAACAAAACAAGGGAGATAATTATCTTGCATTTACAGTCATACTAGAAATGGATGAAATCGGAAATTTCTGTCTTAAAAAGTTTCTGGTAGCAATTTATTGTTAATTGCTTGCCTAGTGAATTGAGATCACTACTACTTTTAACTGTTAGCACCATATGGTGGCTGAATTTTTACAACAAAAACAATGTCCATATACAATATTACCCATAAATAAATATGTCCCTAACCTATTTTCTTCTAAATTTATATACCAAGATTTTATTATTTTTAGTGGAACATTATACAATAAAATCATTATTAGGTATTATCAATTACTAAATCCTACAGCATTGAAACTCTGTAACCAATAATATGAATATGGAGCAGTTAAAAACTAAGTACACCACTTATTATATACAATAAAACACAAAATAAAAACTGAAAAAAGTGAACCTTTTTTATTCTTTATCATTGCCACAAATTTTGATGAAACTTCAACGATTTAAACACATATAGGAAGTGAGTATTTTTTTTTCTTATTGTTGCCAAAGTTTCCTTAGTTATAGCAAAAAGTCATTACTAAAAAAAAAAAAATTTTCATAGAATGTCTCAATTAAGGTCTATCTGAGATAGATTTGCCTCAAAACAGCCCATATTATTAATGTATTTGCCTCTCATCCCACTTATGAGGGCGTGACACAAGGACATTTTTATGTGGGCCCACCCACAAGCCGAAGCTCATGGGTGGTAGACCCAAAAAATGTGTTGATCCCTTCGGCATTCCCCCTCAAGGGGGCGCCTCAGGTCCTGGGCAATAAACCCAACCTTTAAATCAAGGAGGCAGGTGTTGCCTGGGGGATAGCCCCCTGGGATTGACACTGTTAATTTCATTAATAGACACAGGCCCCGAAAAGGCCTGTGCTATTAATGGGTATTTGCCTCATACCCCACTTGTATGGGCTGGGCACAAGGCCTCGTTTTAACGTGGCCCACCCACAAACCGAAGCTAATGGGTGGGAAAGAACAAAAATTGCATCAATCCCTTTGGCATTTCCCCTCAAGGGGGGCACCTCAGGCGCTGGGCAATAAACCCAGCCCTGCCCTTTTAAATCGAGGGGGCAGGTGTTGCCTGTGGGGTTGCCCCCTGGGATCGACGCTATTAATTTAATACACAGGTCCAGTGGCCGAAGCACACCGGACCCCCCCCCGAAGTATGGGTTATTAATGTGTTTAAAATCCTGCAATGTGTATTATATATCATTCATGTTTACATAGTATATGGTCTGAATAATTTGCATAGTGGTTTTAACAAAACTGTATTTGATAAATAATTACTTGGTGTTATTGATTTCTAATATTGTTTTATTCTCAAATGTATTAAAAGCAATCCTATGTATAATTTTATATTAATCATTAGGGACCAAGTCACCAACAGGCACCGGTTGTCAGTAAACAAAATTAGCAGCCAATAAAAAACGAAAGGCATGTTTTTATACTAAAATAGTTTTTGATTTTAATAAAGAATTAGTTATTTCATGTTGTTGTTGTTAGCTTATGTGAAAAAATTAATTTTGGACTAAAGATAAACTAATATTGTTATTTAAAAAAAAAAAAACCTTAAAACGAAAGACACATTTATTTATTTTCCATGTGCCTCTACGGATAGTTAATAAAAAGATTTATAAAAAGTATATTATAAGGTTATAATAACTGCTAACCCTAACCCTAACCCTATTTCAGAATTTTAGAATATTTAAGAATTAAAATTTGATAGCGCAATCCTTTTTCGGTTTTTATCGGCTGCTGATTTTGTTTACTGACAACCGGTGAAAATTAAATTCAGTTCCTTTCAAAACTGATCTGGTCTGGGGTGCCTGTTGGTGACTTGGTCCTCAGAATATAGTAAAAATAAGTGTAATCTTTCTTGTGTTCATATTTAATTTCATAAATCTTTTTAATTCAATATCTTAGTATAATGGAGATTCGGTGTCTGTCTGTAACCAAAACTGTCATTGCTTACATCACAATAACCCTGAGAATTGCGTAAGTTTATCAAAGAGTATTTAATTTATAGTCAAAGTCATTAATCCATAGGGTAAATCTTATTTATTAATGATGTCTCTATGAAAATCCAAATTAGATTTGCCTCATGATAGCCTATGTTATTAGTGCGTTTAAAATCCTGCAATGTGTATTATATATCACTAAGAAATAAAGGTTTACATAATATATGGTGTGGTCAATTTACATACTGTTTTTAACAAAACTGGGTTTAATAGATAATTACTTGGTGTTATTGATCTCTAATATTATTGTTTTATTCTCCAATGTATTAAAATCAATCCCATGAATGGTTTTTATATAGAAACCAGTTAGAATATAATAAAATAAGTGTAATCTTTTTATATGCGTTCTTATTTAATTCCATCAGTCTTTCTAATTTAATATATTTCATTGGATTAAAACTTGAATACTTATGCCCGGAGGGCACATGCTCTTGCTAGTAATATTTAATCATGCTGATAGGTATGTGTCCAGCATCCCTGACGCAAAAAAATCTAATAGGATGCAGTAAAATCGTATCAGTGTGTCCCAATGTTTTCTTTTTTCTTCCTCCACCATTTCAAGCTAATTGTAAATATATTTCAATAGTTTCTTAGAAATGAATTAGACAGGATAGGTTATAAGGTAGGAGTTAGACAGCTTTAGTTGGGACCCATAAATTTTCCCGGGGACTCATTCAAAGCAATATGTGCGTCCTAGGATGCACTAAATCAAAAAGCTACTAACATCACTGTTTGATTATATTAAAACTTAAGAGGGCGTTTTTTTTTTTTTTTTTTTTTTTTTTTTTTCTAGTGAAATTAAAATTGTGTAAAACAAAAAGAAGAGTGGATTATTATTTTTTTTTTTTTTTTGTTACTTACAACAATTGGGTGGCAAGTTTGGATGCGATCCATTATCCATGAAATACTTGACCAACTGAAGTGATCCGACAAAAGAAGCACAAATGAGAGGATGACTATATTCACATAACAACAGATTCATATTCGTGCCAGCTTGGGTAAGAAGGACGATTATCGCTTGAATATTATCATCAATGATCGGCATTGAACCAGGTGCCCGTGGTACAATGACGTTCTCAAGAAGGCAGTTTGTCAGGGCTGTGCGTCCACCTCTGTCTAAATTGTTGGGATCGGCACCGGCTTGAAGAAGGACCTCCACAACATCGGCATCTTTGGCCAGGATTGCCAACTTTAAAAGAAAAAAAAAGAAAAACAAATAGAATATTAAGCAATAGTTGGAGGGGATTTTATTTTTGTAATGCATTCAAAATATATAAATTTAGCAATGACAGGATCCATGGAACAAAACAATCAGGGAATGCTATTTAAGCAAGAGAGGATGATCTGCAATTATTTTACATATATAATTCCTATTGTTGCCTTTGCAATAAATAATACAAAAATATATAATAACAATCTATATGATACTTAATATACATATCATTTAATTCTAACGAAACTGCAATATCAGTTTATAGTTGCATATTCTATTTTGTGGATAAAGCTATTACTGGTACTGAGGAAACTTTGGAGATCTTTTTCTTTTTCACATTGTTGGAACTGATCAGAAATTCAGATTATTGAAGCTTGGAGATCATCAGATTTTGCAGTAACTGTATTCAATTATGAAATGTTTAACTCTTAACATCCTGTTCAGAATTTTCCAAGTCTAGAGCCCTGTTCCTATAAGGATTTATCAAAAAATGACTAAAAATGTCCTTTTCATTTAAAGTTACCTGAGATATTTCCCTTAAATCAAAGACTTTTAAATATGTTTAATATTACCTTTAAACAAAGGCTATCGTTTGGGGCCGGATTAGGAAATGTGACTTCTGGCCGGGTGGAATGAGGTGGTATAGGATGTTAAGAGTTTTAAATAAGACTCACGTGGCTTAACATCATAAGAGTCTTTTTAAAATCTGTGAATACATTTATTCTTCCTTTGGCATTCTGAAGTAAACCAGATATGCAAATTTTCAAAATTGTCTTATACTTATTTCAACCCTCGAAAACGAAGTTTTGTTAATAACCTTTATTTTTTATTTATTTATTTTTTGTGGAAAGTTGTTATAAAATCGAATATTTATACTAATACCATCAGATTTAGGTACCACACACAAATTTTCAGAGAAATTTGTGCAGTAATAAGAAAATTATTAACAATTTAATGGGGTTCTTATACTTATTTCCACCACTCTATATATATATATATATATATATATATATATATATATATATATATATGTTGTTCTGGTTCCAAAAAAATTTTATAAAAAGTCAAAGCCTGAAGAAGATACGAAACACGTGTTGCATATGTAAAACAAAAAGAATTAAAAAAATTTTCTGAGAACAAAATACATTTTGCGGACCTTCTTTTTTTATAATATATATATATAGTAGTTGCTGTGTCTAGCCACACTGATGAGATGTGAAATGTCGAACACAGGTGTCTGTGAATGACTTCTATATAAAAAAAGAATCTTTCTGTATATTTGTTTGTACAGTGACTGAACGCATGTTCCTTTTATAAAAGAAATTTGGTGGAGACCAACAAAGACTAAAGTTCAATAAAATCCACACCCTATTATTGTCTGAGAGGGGGGGGGTTAAAAAAAAAGCATTTTACCCCTCATTTTCCATGAGAAAAGCTAAACGAAAAAATATATAATCAATGATATATTCAAAAATTAATTTTTAAAAATGATTAAAATTAAAACAATTTAATAAAGGATAAAACAAAATAAAAAGCAATAAAAATTACAAAGAACAAGAATAAAAATAAAAATAAACAACTTATAAACAAAATATTAACAATAAAAGATAATAAAATAAATATATAGAATAAGGATCTTTATTTATACTAGCAAAAAAAAACAAAAAAAACGCCCTCTGGGCAGTGTAAAAATTAATTTTTGAAAGATATTGCTTGAGAGGAGTGGGAGTTAAAAATTCAATGTCAGAAGTTTGTATCATAAATAAGTAAAATCATCAAATTTATCAAAGGAGTAAAAAAAAAAACAATTTAAAATGGAAATTTAGCTCTGCCCCCCCTCCCCCTGAAATAAACTGTTGCGTGCATCTATTAATTATTAATTAAACAATTATTTTGAATATTTTACACATAAATTTTACACAAAATTGTAGATATTTATTTATTTGTAAACTTTTTAGTTAACTTCTTGTTACTAAAAAACAAGTGAGAGTAAAAAATAATTTTTTAAATTGATTACAAATTTCTCAAATATTTTTCATTTAAAGTAATAACATTTTTTGACTAATTTCATAGTTTATATAGTTTATTTAAAAAGAATAATATGTAGTTTATTTATCACAATGTAAAGGATTCAAATGTTGAATTATAAGGAACAGCTTTTATTTATTGTATTAATATTAATTGTTCTTTATTCTATGTATTGACATTTTTGGTAATTATGATGCAAGCAGTGACATAGTTTTTGTTACAGACAAACAGAGACCAAATCTCCATTATTAATAGAGATGTAAATATAATTAAGAGATGCATTTGAAACTTTTTAAATTCTGGGCAATGCTGGTTAGCTCTGCTAGTACTAGATGAACAGATCTTCAGAGAGTGTGTGTGTGGGGGGATTTTGTTTTGCATTTTGAAAATAAGTTTCTTATCATATTTTATTGGAATGCAATACTTATTTTGCAAGGCATTACTATTCTCTTTTTGTACTAACATTTGATACACTGGATTCTTGGTAAATTATGCAAACTAGCTGAAAACTTACCCTATGGATAGTTCAGTTGCATAAATTGATTGTAAATCCTCACTTTTCTTTTTAATCTTATTTGCTTTTTATCGCAAAACCCATATATGACCGGGGCTTCCTTGAGGCAAAAAAAAAGAGGATGTAAGTCTAACTAAAAACGTATCCTTTATTATAGTCTCTGTAAGCCTCCATGCTTCCTGTAATCCACCAACACTATACCTGATGCCCCCATCCACACACATATGCACGCATGCGCACACATGTGTATATTATTACTGTACTCTATTCATGTTCCTGACACTAATACATTATTCTATGTACTAGATATGAGACTTTGATGAGTTTTGGTGCACTGTACACAATAAATTTCATTATTATTATTATACACTGTTCCTTGATGTCATAGAAATAATGACACCAATGAGTTATAATAAAAAGAAATTAGAATTATAAAAATATATAAAATACAAGTCAAAATGATGGAGGCACTCTTGAGTAATGGTTATTGTAAGAAATAGAATTTGTAATTGAAATTCAAAACCGGGACAAGGCAGTTTGCGTTATTTGGATTTTTAAAAAATGCAATATGAGTCAAGGTAAAAAAAATCATACATAAGTATAAAAGGTAAATCTTTTCTAGGTAAAAAGAACATTAGGTTTATAAGTTTAAAAAATTCACTCTGGATTGTCTTGCTGGAGACATGGTGCAATGCATATAGGGGTTGAGTTAATATAGTTCTAAGTGAAAATCATCTGTAGGTTGCAGGTTCAATTCAAGGGCGATAATAATATAGAATACTTGGTAATCTGAACATTAGCTACATAAATGAGAGTAACCTCCCTTTGTCTCTTTTATTTTGAGGAAGCCGTGTGTTTCGTTTTGTAAAAACACGGATTTTTCAACAAATTGGGTTTACCTATACTTTTCTAATATATGTACTCTCATAGAAATATTAACATTTTTTTTTTTAAATTGATTTAAAATGTTAACACCTTATAGGAATACCTTTAATATATTTTCAAACAGTCTCCACATGTTCATCATCCCTGTCAACTTTGGCTTAGAATCTCCCACAGGTGATTTTAAATTATTATTATATTATTATTATATTAGAAATGTATAGGTATAGGTGCAGCCACACTTAGAGTTTGTATCACCGGTCTGGAACCCCGATCTTGCTCAGAATAATAACCTCCTAGAAGCTGTACAGAGATGTGCAAATGAATACCCTCCATCAGGCATCTACCATACTCTGAATGTCTCGCTGCCCTGGGAATGGATTCGTTGAAACTTCGGTGTCTGGCAACTGACCTGGTAAATGCTCATAAGGTCATTAATCATCTTAACAACAGCAACCTTGAGCACTTTTTTGATCTCCATCTTTCTAACACACGTGGGCATGCCTACAAAGTCAGAAAACAGCACTGCTCATGTGACTTTCAGAAACATTTTTTCATGCTCAGAATTGCGGAGACATGGAATAAACTGACCGCATCTGTTGTAGGCTGCCAAAGCACTGAATCTTTCAAAGCCTCCATGCTTCCTGTAGTCCGCCGACACTATACCTAATGCCACTCTCCACATACATATGCACACACGTGCACACATACATGCATATTACTACTGTAAACTGTTCATGTTCCTGACACTAATACATTATTCTAAGTACTTGACATGAGACTTTGATGAGTTGTGGTGCACCTGAGCACTGTACCAATAAATTTCATTATTATACCCAATATGTTGAAAAATCCGTGTTTTTACAAAACAAAACACACGGTCTCTCAAAAATCTCACACGGGGAGGTTACTCTCATTTATGTAGCTAATGTTCAGATTACCGAATACTTGACAGAGTACAAGTGTTAAGCTATGTTAATGGAATGAGAACAGTCTACCCCTGTGGATTGAATAAAGGGTTCAGTTTAAAGTTCCATGAAGGCTCCCGATTTTAACAAGAAGGTTCCTGGGTTTGAAGAGAAGGTGGAGTTCAACAGGCAACACTTGAAGAAGGCTGGAGGGTACATCGGCCGAAACATGTATATAACAACAAAAATGAGGACAACAGTCCGAAAAAATCCAAATAATACAAATTATCAAACGTCATTAAAAAAAAATCAGACAAATGGTAAGGCTGTTTGCATTTCACATAGCACTCTTGAGAAAGGCATGAATCCATAAATTCTTCCCCCACCAATGGGTAAATAATAGGCAGACTTGGTTCCTTTATCTTGGTAAAGCAACCTATCTAGGAAAAGGAAAATTCTGAAATCAAACTAGCTGTGCTCCATATAAAAAATGACTTGTGTCATATCCTGCCTATGGTGAAGGGGTTGGCTAAATACATACTCATCAAAAATAACAACAATACAACACATGAATTTATAGATTTTATATTTTAGCTGAAAAGCCGCCTAATTAGTGAGATGTTCATAATGTGTGAACGTGCCTGTGTCTATTTGCTCTGAATACTTTGTAAATTTTATGTTTCAAGACCTAATGTAAACTATGAAAATTCTCATTTTTTGTCAGTATGAACAAATTTCCAATTTAGGTTAAATTTAACCGCTTGTTTGTTTTGTTTTGTTTTACGGCATATCAACCCGATGGGTCATTTAATGCCGACAAAGTTGTGAAATAAGTTCATTCTTAATGCATAATACAATTTTGTTTATAAACTCATGTTTTTCTATTTAACCCATAGATGGGACCCTAAAAGGTAATACCACTCCGGGTCAGAGTGGACCAGGGAGCAATGGTGATGAAGGGGTGCTCCACATTCCCCAAACCTCCAAAACTGGAACCTCACCATCAGATAGAGTTTAACGTCATTCCCAGGACATGTAGACCCTCAGTCACCGCTTTCTAGCACCCATATGATAAAAAGGAGTTGGGGCTTACCATAAGAGCAATAGGGTTGGGAAAATCATATAGGTGCTAGGGCTTGACGTGACCAGCCGATTGATCGGAGGGGGCCTCTCCGACCGCCCGTCTAGCCCAAGAAAGGGCCAAAGTGGAGTATTGCAAGTCATGGACTGCTCATCCACTTGGGTTCTATCCTTAAGCATCACGGGTCGCCACCACCCCCAATGGTGGCCCCATTGGGAAGAACCCTTGAGCGGTCCAGACTTGCAATACCCCCATTCTAACGCCCCAGCCGACAGGGCAGAATTTAATTGCTATAAATTCTGATTTTTTTTTCCAGAATTTCATTTAGGGGTGGTGTGTGTTAAGTAAAATCATTATGATAGAAGATATAAAACAGTTGCTAGGCAACCCTCAACACTACTTAATTAATTTATATCATTATTATTATTATTATTATTATTATTATTATTATTATTATTATTATCATTATCATTGTTATTATTTGTGATTTATATCAGCTGGTATGCTCATTTTGTCATCAATGCTGGTATATAAAATAAAATAACTTTTTATTTCACAATAGGTATGTTAATGATCAAGCATTGAGAATAGTTATTTACTAAGCCGCAAGTATAGGGCGTTCAGTGAGAATCAAACTCACTAAAAATGGTCTGCTAATCTAGCTTGCTAACCATTATACCACACATTGAGAAGAGTGAACACAGCGTGGGCTGATCCTGTAAATTAAATAAAAATAGTTTATAGATTTAATGGAAAAAGATATCAGAAAATAGGGTGTTCACTGCAGCAAACTCGTAGAGTGAATTTGAACGTTATCACGAGTATCACTAAGACATACCCAAGGTAACTCATAAAACCATTTTTCAAACACCATTTCTATTAAAGGGAGATAACCCAAATTATATTTGTGATAATGATTTCACGCTTTGGCAAATTACGATGTTCTATGAAAATATTTTTTATCTACCAGAGTTTTGCCTTATGAGATCAATAAATAGATGGGAACATTTATTCAAAGAAGCAATTGATTTAATCTCAAATAATTTTGAATCACTGAAATAGAAGTCTCTAAAATTAATAAAGAAAAAAATTAAACAGGCGTACCGCTATGTCAAGGGAAGCAACTCCTATTTTTCCCCATCGATTTTCCAAGTTAATTCTTATGAACAAAAATAAATAAAACAGAAAAAAATGTCCATTTTATACTAAAACAATATTGCAGACGATAATACTTCAAAGTTTAATTGTTATAAAATTTGCAAGATATTTTACAACAATGAACAACTCTCACCAATTAAAGAAAAAAAAAAAGACAAGAAAAGAATTTGTGTAAATACAGATTCAATGGCACTTGGTGACTGGTCAGTTTTTCGCCTATGCAATCATCAGACCAAGTGCCATTAAATCTGTGTCTACTCTATCCTAACTTATATATGCTCTATCACGGATATTGAGCAATCTTTATAAATATAGCAAACTACATTATTAATCATTATATATAGGAATCTATATATGCATATGTGAGTGTATATATATATATATATATATATATATATATATATATATATAATATATATATATATTTAACACATAATATATATATATATATATATACATATATATACAAACGTTGATTGGGTTTGTGGCAACCCTTGATGCACCAATTCTTTCCTATCGCTGTGCCAAAAAGTGTGGATGGTCCAACACAAGCCTTCACCACTATAAACAAATCAGTGTGTGGATGTTCATTGTATGAACACTCATATGTCGATCGACAGAGAGTCCATCATATCATCAAACGTATTGAGCACTTTTTAATCTTTATAATCCTGACTTATTCAGTTGATAATTGTATCAATGGTCGAAGTTGAGATTAACTTGATATTTTATTCCACACTGAGTCTTCTTCATTTTCATGTTATATAATATATATATATATATATATATATATATATATATATATATATATATATAGGTGCCTATTCATTTGTTTTGTTTTTTGTTTTTTCTTTAATGAAACAAAATATATTAGATGATTTAATAACCGGAATTGAAAATAACAATAAAGTTAAATCCAGGTGAAAAAAAAAAATCCTCCACCCAAAAAAACTGCTTTACTTTGGGCCAGAACTAAAGTTAGGTCACACACACACATATATACACACACACACACATATATATACACACACACACACACACACTTTTATGTTACTCGAATTTTCCATTACAAAAAAAAAAATAGGTCAGTTGAGTATTAATAAATGTTGTCATGTTGACAAGATAAGGTAGACATCACCCAAAGTGAACAAATCTTCATGTTTCAATAACAACAAAGAGTGGTAAAGATATATATATATATATATATATATATATATATATATATATATATATATATAAATCCCGAAGTAAATAGGATTGCATACTTGTTTACTTAGTGGATTTTATTGTCACTGTGGTATATATATATATATATATATATATATATATATATATATATATGTATTCGATTCTTTTCAGTTTTGATTTTAAAGTTTTAAATTTCTTACTGTCTTCTCTAATATCTTCATATATATTAAATATATTAATTTAATGCTTCAAAAGAGTCCAGTAAAAATGAAAATGATTTTCCATTTCTCTTAAAAATTTATTTTTTCTCTTGTGAGAAATCCTTTAGAAAAGATATATCTCATTTAAATAAGGCCTGTTGGATGGGGCTTTAGTATATACGACTACACCTCTGCAAAGGAGTAAGATCCCCTGTTGGTCGTGGATGATGACCTGTGATGTTTATGGATGTAATCCTGGTGGCTGAGCTGTCCATTACATGCAACATTCCACTTTGGCCCTTAATTAGGTTAGATGGATGTTTGGAGAGGCCACTTCCGATCAATCAACTGGTCGCATTGTCCTAGCATCTATATGATTGTCCCAACCCTATTGCCTTTATGGCAAGCCTCAATCCTTTTTATCATATATGTGCTAGAAGGTGGTGGTTGAGGGTCTTAATGTCCTGGGTATGATGTTAAACTTAATCTGATGGGGAAGTTCCAATTTTGGAACTCTGGGAAATGTGGAGTACCCATTGGTCACCATTACTCCCAGGTCCACTTCGACCTGGAGTGATATTACCTGTTAGGGTCCCATCTATGGGTTCAATAGAAAAGGTGAGTTTAAAAAAGTGTTTAAAAAGAAATTTGAGTTTAAAAAAAAAGATGAGTACCCATCAAGAATGAATAAAACAAAATGTTTTCATTTCTCAGAATTTTTTAGATGAAGCTTAATAATTAATATTATTTGGATTATTCGGACAATTGTTCTCATCTTCATTGTTGCCAAAACGTTGTACAGATGAAGATGAGGACAATAGCCCAAATAATCCAAATAATACTAAAACGTTTTCAGCATAAAATGACCCAGCAAGGGTTGACATGCCATAAAATTCAGACAACCAACCCACATCCACAGATGAAACACCTATTGTCTAAGAGGTTTGTCAATAAATATGTTTTCAATATATCTTTCTCATCCAACACCAACTCTTGTAAAATGGCAATGGTCACCCATCAATGCAAATTATGTCTATCAAATATATTAACAGATGAATATTGCATTAAAACTGAAAAAATATTCTTAATGTTTTATCTTTCTCTCCACAAAATGCATAAAACTTTTAAATGATCTTAATTTCAGTAAAAAGGGTAAAATATTTGAACAGAAATTGATTTTAATTTTTTTACTTTTTAAGAGTAAGTTAAGCATCAAAATATGCTGTCAGTACTTACACACACACACACACACACATACAGATACCTATATATTCTATGACTTTCACTATTTTTGATTAGAATGTTATTTTTGATTTTATATTCAAGTTTAATTCCTTTAGAATAAAAACCAAGAGACTAAAAATTATTAAATTGAATTAAAGAAGAAAGAAAAATGTCTTTGTTTATTGTAAAAATGAACTACAAAATTTAATCCCTTTAAGGGAAGCGGAACTCTTCTACTTAACTCCTCAATAAACAAAAATTAGAAATTGAATTTAAATTTACATTCAACATTTCTACAGAAAATTTATTCACAGAAACTTAACAGGGAGATAACTCGAAATTTTAACGTGGAAAATTGAATTTAAAGAATGACAGAGAGTAAAAGTATTTCGTTTTTATCTGTTTGAATTTTGAAATGTTTTTTTAATTTGTTATTAAAAATATAAATAACAAACACGAAATGTTTTCATGTCTTTTTCAAAAATACAATTTATAAATCAGACATTAATGAAAAGCAAAATGCAAATTCACAGGAATTTTCATTTTTCATAAGAAATTTTCCAAATTGAATTTCCTGATATTTAAACCAATATCTGCTTATTTGTTGGTATTTTTAGATGTGGCTTGATGTGAATAATTTTGATTTTGGACTCTTGTCCTCATTTTTATTGTGGTATGTGTTTAAACTTTGTGTTTATATATACCACAATAAAGATTAGGACAACAATCCGAAAAATCAAAATTATTCAATATTTTTTTTATTTAAAATTAAATTAAACTGTTAAAAAACTGTTTAGATTTTGATTTTACAGCCAAAATTAGGATAAATTAATTAAACTGGGATATTGTTATATGTGCATTGTCCATCTATGCGAAAGTTGTGTGTTAGTATATTGAATACTGATACCAAAAATTGGATCTTTTACTGGCACCATTGTTTGAGGAAATAGCATCAAAGATTGTCTACTAAAATGCACTAAAAATCCTCGTTTTCAAAAGGTTAAATTTTGCCAAAACTAGGATTTTAGTGCATTTTTGTAGACGAACTTTGATGCTATTTCCTCAAACAATGGTGCAGTAAAATATCTATTTTTTGGTATCAGTATTCAATATACTAACACACAACTTTCGCATAGATGGACAATTTGATATTTTTAAAAAGTGAAAAATCGACCTACCCTATTGTACTTATTCCATCACATTCCTACTGAGACCATCTCTTTTTAAAAGGACTTAAATTATCTCATAGCAAATATATATATGACAATATGAGCTTGTGTCGCCACCTACGCATGCGGACGGAGGCGGGGGCGGATAAATGTAGATATGATATGACAACATTAAAAATGTGGGTAATAGTTTCGATTTTTACATACGTGCAATGCAGTTTTTTCTGTCTTGTTTTCCACACAGTGGACATCAGCTCCAGCCTCAAGGAGACAATTCACAATCAGTGACCGCGGTAATTCCGGATCGCTAAGCGTACAGGCGATCATTAAAGGTGTGATTCCTGTGAGGGTCGCAGAATTTATATTGACCCCTTCCTTTTGTAATAATAATTGAATAGATTCCAGGCACGGCACTTGGACTGCACAGTGTAATGGAGTGTTACCTTTATGGTCAGTGATTTTCACTAAACCTGGTTCCGTTTCTATCAGATATTTAGTGATATCAATATATTCCGATGCAATGCTATACATCAAAGATGTCTGTCCCCAGCGGTCTGGAGCTTCGAGTGATGCACCATATTCAACAAGAACTTTTAGACATTCTACATTTCCTTTTTGGCAAGCGATGTGGACCATAGATTTTGTGGGGATATTGTTCATATCGAAGCAGTAGGTGTCTGGTTCGGCTCCAACTCTAAGCAGTTCCCGTAGGGCTGCAGGGTCATCGTCTTCTATTGCCAAAAATATTGCAAGATCTTGATCCATTTTTTTAAAATCAAAGTATCAAATATCAAAATTAACTGACCGGTGATATTATAAAAAAAAGAACCAAAGATCTCTCTAATCGAAAACAGATTTTGTTGTTGTTGTTGCGTTTTCCAATAGTCAGTGGTTATACAAAACAAGATGGTATTGACAAAGGAAGGGTAAAGATATTTCTGTGAACGAACCCAAAGGCTAGATGCCAGAAACCATTTTCTTTAAAACAAACTTAAATCTTGTTCTTCATGCACCAAAGATGACAAGTGAAGCATTGTCATAGAAAGTCAGCGAAGAGTTGCGTAAGCAAAAAACTAAGTTTATAATTATCTAATGCAGTTAGGAACAAAAGGCTATCGTTCTCCCTCTGTAGACTTCGTAGACTCCGAGGTGGAATTTTGGGCAAAAGTTTTAAGTTATTTTCTTTGAGAAAGTTTTAAAAATCATTTTTTTTTTCTCTCCTTTTTTCTTACTCCACAACGCAGATAAAAAAAAAGTTTTCGCTTCACCGAAAGACCCAGTCGCACACGAACATTGAATCTAATTTTTCATGTACAACCCTCTCTGTGTCTCTCTCTTTCTCTATCTCTTTGATTTTTCTATCTGTTTCTCTCTTTCTTTCTTTCTTTCTTTCTTTCTTTCTTCTCTGGCGATTCTCGAAATAGAATGTCGGTGTAGTGGCATTAGAAATATTTGCAACGCATATCAGTTGCCGACCTACATTCGGCTTATTTCGGTGCTACCTATCATTGCTTTATTGTTGTTACAAAGTGTTTTTAATAACTACGAAATTTCTAAGGGTGACAATCTTCTATATATTAATACCTTAATTCCTTAATCTTCCGACCTTAATCATCCTGCAACACTCTCTGGTTAACAATGAGACTGTTCAAATCGGCCAAGAAGAAATGCGAAAATATATTATCTACTGTTGCTTATCCGCCGAATTCTTATTTCTTATGAGTGCAATAGCTCTTAAATAACGTTAAATGTTGTAATGATTAATTAAAAAAAAAGACAAGAAGCAGGCGGGACAAATACGGACGCGAACTACGGAGATGATCTGGTACCTCTTGCAAATACACCTGCACAGGCCGAGCCCTTGCTATATAACCTGAAGAAGGCTTCACGAAACATCGGCCTCTTTGTGAACTCTGATAAAACAGAGTTCGTGTGTTTTAAAAAAGGAGGCATCTCTACACTCGGCGGTAAGCCCTAAAGCCCGTAGAAAAATTCACGTACCTAGGTAGTAATATCTCATCTACAGAAAGTGATGTTAATGTATGTATATAAACAGATTATGAGTTATATGGAAATCCAATCTTATTGACAAGTTGAAGCGACAATTCTTCAAAGCCGTAGTTGTATCGGTGCTACTGATGGTAGCACCATTTGATGTGAGCTGCACAAGAATGTTGCGTGTAATTTTAAACAAATTATGGAAACAACACCTCACAAGAAAGCAACTGTATGGCCACTTATCCCCTATCACACAAATCATCCGAGTGAAACGAACAAGACATGCTGGACAATGCTGGAGAAGCAAGGACGAACTCATAAGCGACGTTCTCCTGCGGAAGCCAGCACATGGAAACGCCAGTGCGAATCGTCCAGCAAAGACTTAAATTAACCAGCTCTACGCGGATACTGGATGCTGCGCAGAGGACCTGCCGGGGAAATGAGTGTTTGTCATGGATATTCGTGCTGATCGCATGACATGATGATAACGATGATGATGATGATGATTAGGTACAAGTAATGCTCCCCCTCCGGTCATTTGCGACCAGAACTAATTATCTGGTTCAGCTTCGAGGAAAATATTCTTTCAGCCCCCCACCCCCCCAACGTTGCACTAAAAGGTGGGAGGATCAGTATCAATCCCTAATACTTGAGGTACTCCATAAAGGGGGATGCCGATGGAGCTAAACTATTTTGGTACCTCGCATATGTACACGAAAGGGTTCCAGCACTAAACTTGACCTTGTGACAAACCTTCCTTTCTCGCTATAACTTCTCATATTGCAGTCTTATCTCTAAGGGGTCCCATCGCGATGTAATTGTTAGCAAGTTAGTCTGGCAGATTCCTTAATACTGAATAGCGAGTTCTTGCGACCTTGTGTCATATCCTACCCATGGTGAACGGATCAGGACCAATCCCTAATACCTGAGGCATCTCATTGCTGTATTCAACTGATTCAAAGACAATATTTAACACCGGGGTTTGTTATTATGATTATAAACAAAAGTAAAGAGTATCGGTATCAGCCGGTTAGTCAGGGAGTCTTTACTCTTTTCACTAGTGCTAGACCAATGAGATTGTTTTTTTTGCGTCTGAGGTGGAGCGCCACACCTGCCATCAGCTTCTTACTATACTGCACAGATCCAAGCTGTGCTACTCATGTGTTGAGTTGGCGAGGAAGCCAGTTTCGAACCGGGAACCTTGTGGATCCTATGCAGATGCTCTATCGACTGAGCTAAACCGGCCCTTCTAATTACTTGACATCATTTACTTAGCTTGGTTTGGTACAAGGCCAATAGTATGGAGCACTCACTTAATAACAGTGGTCTGCTTGCCTAGCTCGTTAACCATTATACCATACTGAAATGGCCTGAATTTGAAATTTAAATTTAAGATTTTGTTGCTCTTCACTCAAATATCAATGTTTGTATTTAACCCCCCCCCCCCCCCCGCCACGAGCAGAATGTGACATAAAATCATTTTTAAAGCGGCATTTTTCCAATCCGAAAGTCTCAAAATTTCATTATCAAAAATCTTTCATCGTCTACTTTACATCTCCATTACTGGTCGTCTATTTTTTTTTCTCTCAAACTAAATGTCTGTTTTCAATCCAATTTTCCCTCTCCAGTTATTCATTGATTCACCGTTCAAGGGGAGGCGACTCTTGTTATTTCTAAATTTGATTAAATTTTTAAAAAATAAACAAATAAATTGTAACAAGCGACATGAAGTCAAAAGTATATCTGTTTTGAATTCAGACTTTTCCTTCTCCTAAACTGGTTAAAGCTAAAGAACCCAGTCGACCCAACTATTTACTCATAGTTGGGGGGAGGGGAGAATAAATGGATTCATGGCCTTTCCCAATTGCATTAGCGTGAAATAAACGCAATAAATAGCTTCGTCCAGGATTTGAACTTAAGGCACCGATTCCATTTCCTATGATGATAACCATTACGCTAAGCCCACCCCGGATATTTCCGTACCAGAAATCTATCATTTTGATATTCCATTGATAATTCGAATCGTTATTTAGGTGGACTAGAAATTATTTTGGATTATTTGGATTTTTCGAACTTATTGTTATATACTTATATATATATTCGGTCGATATGCCCTCCGGCCTTCTTCAGGTGTTTCTTGTCGAACTCGGGAACCTTCATGTCTTAATTGGGAGCCTTCACGTAACTTCGAACCGAACCCTTTATTCAATTCACCAGGGTATATATGTGGGGATTAAATTAGTATTAGAATAAAAAAGATTTTAAAAAAATAACAAACTCCCATGAGCCTTCACACCGGAAGAACCCTCCGAGCATGAGCGGGAAAAAGGACCCACTTCCGACCCCCAAGATAATCTCTCGGCTATTCGAGTTTAGGCCTTAACTGGGACAAGACACTACTAGTGGGCAAGGAGAAATTTCTTGCCACGTGGTGGCTATGATCGATGAATAAAGCCTAAATCATAAAACTACCTTTTGTCTTTGTCTCTTCCTTTTCTTTCCTTGAATTCCTTTTCAGCGCGACCACCAAAATAAGATGGGGTTAAAAGCAAACCCTAGGAACATGCACCATGAATGACCACAGCTACTTTTTAAACCTAAAACACTAAACCCCATTGCCATCTCATATATAACAATAAAGATGAGACAACAGTCCGAAAAATCCAAATAATGCAAATTATCAAGTCTCATCTGAAAAATTGAGACAATTAGAAATTATTTTTCTTGGAATAATTCTAGATAAGCATTTCCTTTTTCGAAATTGTTACTGTTGGCAATTTGACAATGATTTTTCTTTTCTTTTCATAAAGAAATGAATAAAAAAAACCCCGAAGTAGTGAAGATTGTATTGTATACATTCTCTACTGAATAGATGCCAATCATGGTTGCCATGGTTATAGAATTACGTGTTTATCAGATGAACCTTGGACGTGACCTGCAAACTTCAAGAAAGAAAAAGAAAAGAAAAAGAGGAAATTAAGTAAAACAAAAACAAAAAAATTAATAATAATAATAATAATAATAATAATAATAATAATAAACCATGTACTCTGCGAATGTAGCAAACTAGCACAAAGGGAATACAAAACTAGACACGACTGTGATCCACTGGGAATTATGCAAAAAATGTAATTTTGACCATACAACAAAATGGTATATGCATAAACCAGAATCTGTTCTTGAGAACGAAACACATAATATTCTCTGGGACTTTGAAATAAAAACGGATCACCTTATCCCAGCAAGAAGACCAGACCTAGTGTTGATTAACAAAAAAGAAAGAACTTGTCAACTGGTGGATTTTGCAGTGCCAGCAGATCACAGGGTGAAGATAAAGTAAAATGAAAAAATGGACAAATATCTAGACCTTGCCAGAGAACTGAAAAAGTTATGGAATATGAAGATGAAAGTTATACCAATTGTAGTTGGTGCACTTGGAACGGTATCAAACGGATTGGAAAAGGGTTTGGAAAGTTTGGAAATCAGAGGAAGGATTGAAACCATTCAGAACACTGCACTGCTGCAATCTGCCAGAATACTCAGAAGAGTCCTGGAGACCGGAGGAGACTTGCAGTCACTCAGACTCCAGTGAAAGACCATCAGCTAATGCTGATGTGAAAACTCAAAACGAGTAAATGATAAACAATATTGGCAGGTGGCAAATCTTTCAATATTTATAATATTTCTAATGGCCACTTTTCAAGGAATATTCACTTCTTCTAAATTCGGACGGGACACACTTTTTTTCCCTTTTTTCTCGAAAAGCATGTCACTTGAAACATGGTTCATTTACGTTAGGAATGAATTTATCATCCGGAAAAGAAAATATAAAATTCATAAAACGTTTTATCCGATGATGTTTACATTCTCCGCATGGATAATAAAAATAAAACGGTTTAATGCAATGGAAATTGTGGTATGCAGATAATTGAGGCAAGGCATATATATATATATATATATATATATATATATATATATATAGTGACGATGATACCTTTTTAATTTACTGTGTCCTGGGACGCATGTATTTGATTTGAATGGGTCCACGGAAAATTTGATGGGTTCCAACTAAAGTTTCTTTATAAATTGTAGAGTTTTTATCCATGAACAACTAAGCTGTCTAACCCTTACCATGTACACCATAGTGTGTAATTATTTTCCAAGAAAATATTTAAATGTATTACAGTTAGCTTGAAAATGCTGGGGGAAGAAAAAATAAACCCTGGGACGTATGGATACAATTTTTCTGCGTCCGTACTTATCAGCATCTCTGTGTGTATATATATATATATATATATATATATATATATATAGTATGAACAAAAAGTGATAAGACAAACAGGAATATGTCTTATGTGTCATTTATTCTCAACTAGTTTCGACCTCAGGTCATCGTCAGGAGAAGATTTCTTGTTTGAAGAAATTGTTTTTAGAGAGTTTTTTTTTCGAAAGGGAGCATTTCATTATATTGAAATATTTTTGAGGGTTTGACATGCTATTATAATCCGGGTAGAGGAGTGTATTAGTAGTAGCAAGTCCATCTGTTCCGTGAAAAAAACCTCTTTGAGTTGGGTTCTTTTTTAATGCTCTTATATATGTGAGGGGGGTTCTTGGGAGTTGTGTATATGACCATATATGTATACATATAAATGTATGTGTGTGCATACATATATGTGTGCGAATGTGAGTGTGTGTGTATCTTGGTTCTGTGTGCGTGACTTTTAGATTTTTAAATCGGTTAAGAGTGGCTTGTTTGATGTGGGGTGGTCGGTGTTTGTTTATTTAGGTGTTATTGGCTCCCACATATTTGCATCATTTGGATTTTTTTACCAGGATAATGAGTCTAATTTCTGGTTAAATCCAAACGGGTGGAAACTTCTTATCTTTTTTATCCATCTGTACTCGTGGTTTTCGATGACAGATTTAGTGTCGGTATCTTTCTGGATTCTTTTGATAAGAGTAAATTTGGCGTCTCTGTCAAAGTCATGATCATCTAGTCGGAAGTGTTGTCCACTGGGATGAGCTTGCTATGTATTATATATATATATATGTGTGTGTGTGTGTGTGTGTCTGTGTCTGTGTCTGTGTGTGAGTGTGTGCATAACATAACCACCAGTTTATTACAACACATGAAGTTATTGCCTCTAATTTATTGATACACGAAATTATTTATACCAGTCTAAACCAAAACAAAATGTTTACCCACAAACTTTGACATTAAATAGCCCACAAGAGTTGATAGACTATTAAACAAGCTAGGGTAGGGATCATATTCCTTACTTGAACGATTCTCCTATTTGACACTAGAGGGCACGAAATGTAATTACCTCTCGTGTCTGCAAATAGCTACTAGGTGGCGTGACCGACAGCATTATAAAAGTGGAAGCGGCCAAGTCAAAACCCTCTTTTACCTTCCAGCCCTGACAGAGGTAACAACGCACCTGTTACGTTTTCTGTCCACGGACAGGGGTCTCTGCCTCCTAGAATTTTCGTGGTAGGCATGGCACTCCACCCCATACGCTAAAACCAATCTCCTTGGTCTATCGCTAGTGGAAAGGGGATACACTCCCTCGCTGTCTGGCTGATATCGACTTTAGGATACACCGACAACTTTACTTACTTTAGAATTCTATACTCTTTTCTACCAGCTACATATCAAGGACAACACTTTTTCTACTACAGACACTTTTCATATTAGGACATTTCGCTCATACAACTCTGTATAAACTCTTCCTCGTATCTCATGCAGTGCTTTTATTCTCTTCCTTTAAGTTTTCTCAGGCAATAATATATTCTCATTATTACTTCGTTCAAATCATGGACTAGGCTGTTTGCATTTCATATAGCTCCTAATACCACTGGGAGAGGTATGATTCCAACAATTCTACCTCAAGCTATGGGTAAATAATAGGGCAAACTAATAGGCTCTTTAATATCGCCAGAATATTTTCCTTCTAGCACAAGGTTATCAAGTCGTGCTGGCAGCACGGATATCCATCTGTCTGCCTGTCTCTGTCTGTCAGTCTAATGGTCATCGCCCCTGGGAGGTCATCCGCGCAACATCCAGAATCCCTACAGAGTAGGTTTTTGCTGGTTGGCTTACACTGGTGTTGTTCATGTATAGGTGTCCACAATGGAACATCGCTTATGAGATAGTCCTTGCTTATCCAACAGTGTCCACCATGTCTTGTTCGGATGCAAGTGATTGTACAGAGGCTTTCTTGTGGGGTGCTGCTTCCAAATTTTATTCGAGACAGCACGCAACTTCCTTGTATAGTTCCCATAAATCATTTTCTCTAAGCGTTTCATTAGAGTCCAAGTGGTGTAGCCATATAGTAGCAATGATACAGCTACAGCCTGGAAGAATTTTCGCTTTATCTTATCAGTGAGATCAGATTTCCATATGATCAATAATCTGTCTAAAGCAGTTCATGCCTTTCCTATGCGTTAGCTTAGTCAGTAGAACGTTCGGCTAAAAACCACAAGGTTCCTAGTTCAATACCGGCCCTCGCCAACTCAGCGTATGAGTAGCGCAGGAATCTGAATGGTAAAGTAAGGAGCTGATGGTAGGTGTAGCGCTTCATCTCACGCAAAAACAATCTCCTTTATCTAGCGCTAGTAAAAAGGGGATAGACACCCTCGCTGATTGGCTGATACCGACTTTAGGCCACCCCGACGACTTGACTTTTTTATGTGAACTGAAATCTGTTTTTTTTTTTTTACAATTATTCCAAGCTGTGGTTGTGTCAGTGCTGCTGTATGGCTGTACCTCTTGGACCTTAACGAGGCGCCTGGAGAATAAGCTAGATGGGAGCTGCACAAGAATGCTATGTGCAGTCTTGAACAAGTCGTGGAAACAGCACCCCACAAGGAAGCAGCTGAACGGCCACTTTCCTCCCATCTCACAAACCATCCGAATGAGACGAACAAGACATGCTGGACACTGCTAGAGAAGCAAGGGCGAACTCATAAGCAACATTCTCCTGTGAGAACCAGTACATGGGCATGCCAATGGGGGCCGTTCAACAAGGACCTACATTAACCAGCTCTGCGCGGATACTGGATGCTGCGAAGAGGACCTCCCGAGGACAATGAAGGATAGAAAAGGTTGGCGAAGAGATTGTCATGAATATCCGTGCTAATTTCGCGACATGATGATGATGATAAGTGGATTGATCTACTAATTTCAAACGCTTACCATCCAGTACGACTTACGGTTGTCACGTTGAAAGTACCGGTTTTCACTAGATCACTGTAGTTAAGCAGCGATGAGCGTGTTCAATACATAGATGGGTGATCATTTAATCAACAGCAGGTACTGTAAGCAACTTTATATCAAAATGAAATAAAATAAAATAACAACCTCCCTTGGGACCTTGACCGGAAGAACCCTATGCGCAGGTCCGACAAAAAGGACTGATTCCCTACCCCGAAAAGGATGCCTTGAATTTAGGCCGCAGCTGAGTGTATTCGTTTCCAGACCAGGGGATATCCCCTTACCACGGCCGACTATGCCCCGTTCAATAAAGCCTAAGTCACGAAACTACCTCTTGCCTTTGTTTCTTTCCTTTCTCGTTCCTTTTCGTTCCTTAAATTTCATTTCAGCTTACCAGCAGAAGAAAGAACCAGCTTTATTGGGGATACGATACAAGTACGAACGAGCTAAACTTGCCCCCCGTACTAGTCAGCCGTTCAGTGTGGAGATTTCTTCATCTTGTTTTTAAAATATCATTCCTTCTCGAAGGGAACCTTAAAATTTCAAAGTTTCGAAAATGTTTAAAGTATTGACTTGTAGTTGAGGATTTCGCGAGGCCGATTTCTCTGATGTACTTTCAGCGTGTGATCTTGCTCGAGACAGAAAAGTTTTTATATGAATAAAAAGAACAACCGCATCAAGGTTTTATGGTTTCCTACCTCTCCTATAAATTTATACAATAACATGGGTGGTAAGGAAAAGATAACTCTGTCTCATTGCCATACTTGCATTCACCAAATAAGACCACATCGGTTTAACCAATCTATTTGCTTGTCTCACTTTAAAAAATAAAAAAGAAGCGGATATGCACTGTTATTTTGTCTGGGAATTTCGTATCCTATGATTCTCTTATTTTTCCGTCTCCTTAAAAAAAAGAGAGAGAGAGAGATAGAGAGAGAGAGAGAGAGAGGGAGGGAGAGAGAGAGAGGGGGCGTTGGACGTGCAGTGTTAGGCATTTTATCATCTTAAGACACTTGGCTTTTTTACAACATGTTATACGAGATCACAAATAGACAGAATCTCGTGGAGTGATTCACATAGAAAGTTATGTTTTGTTGGACTTGTTCCCATCTCGGAGCGTGAGAATATCTTGGTTCTATGGAAAATATTAACAAATGAAAAGCGACGATGATAAATGATAATGTTCAAATATTCTTAGTTCGGCCTTGTAAACAGATGATATCAACACAAGCCAGAAGTGAGTGCCCTCGAAAAAAAAAAATAGTCTGTAACCTTGAGATCCAAACCGAACACTTGACCCAAGCAGTAGGAATGAACTTGATAGTATAAAACAAGGAGAAAAAAAAAAAACAAACAAAAAAAACGCCTGCCATGTCGTAGACGTGGCCGGAACAACAGATTGCAGTAGTGCTGGCGAAAAAAAAAAAAAAAAAAAAAAAAGCGAAAAAATATCAGGATCTTGCTCGAGAACTGAAAAAGTCGCAGAATATAACTGATTGATCAATTGACTTTAACGTCATGTAAACCTATCAAGTCAAAGGTCAAATTGTTGTTTCGTAAGAGTTTTTTTTTTTTTTTTTTTGCACACAATCCAATTCAGTGATGCTGATTGCTTTTTGATTTAGTGCGTCCTGGGACGCACATATTTTCTTTAAATGAGTCCCAGAAAAATCGATGGGTCCCAACTAGAGCCGTCTAACTCCTACCTTGTAACCTATCATGTGTAATTTGTTTCTAAGAAACTATTGAAATGTATTTACAGTTAGCTTGAAATAGTGAGGGAAGAAAAAAGAAAAACACTGGGACGCATGGATACGATTTTACTGCGTCCTTTTCGATTTTTGTGTGTCAGGGACACATGACGCGTGCCTCTCAGCAGCGCTGGGTACGAATAGATAAGCCAGCGCCCGGAAGAATGACGAGTTGACAGCATGAAGTTCAACATCTCATCCAGTGGTCTAGATGTAAGAAGATATGGACCGGGTCTTATCGAGATAATCAGCGATCGGTCATCTAAGTGATAGCGAGGTCTGGCTGAATTATATCCCCCCCCCGGAAATGGGGGGGTCTTCATTCACCCCCCCCTCTCTCTCTCTCTCGGTGGCCGGGGGACGAGGAGACAAGCGTTTGCGTGAAAAGAGAACTAAGAACGATTCAAAGATACAGGTAGAACCATTTCCCACTTGAGCGAAGAAACTTCTTTGCGTCCGTCATCCATTGTCATCTACTTCCACGGTCCCAGAGAATGAATGGAGAGAATAAAGCAACAGAGGTCCTAACGCTTAAGAAGATTTATGTGTGTATTTCTCCCCCCTTCCCCCCATCAGACGATCAACAATCACCGACATAGCAGTTGTCGGTGACTACGCTTCACCATGAAGCATATATGTAATTCCACATATTCATCTTGCAGTTCAACACACTTAGAAATAATTTATCAACTTTATGTAACACCTGTTAATGAATTATTAAATAAATGAAAACATAAAGGTCATTATTTGTCTGAATTTTTTAGATGAGACTTGACAATTTGTATTATAAGGGTTGAGTTAATACAGTTCTAATTGACAATCTGTAGGTTGCAGGTTCAATCCTGGCTAAGAGCTATTATAACATAGAATATTTAACATCATCAACATCATCATCATCATGTCACGCAATTAGCACGGATATCCATGACAATCTCTCACCAACCTTTTCTATCACTCATTGTCCCCGGGAGGTCCTCTGCACAGCACCCAGTATCCGCGACAGAGCTGTTCAATGTAGGTTCTTGCTGGACGGTCCACATTGACATGTCCATATTCTGGTTTCCACATGAGAACGTCACTTAACATAGCTTAACAATTAACGAAATGAGAACAGTTTACGCGCGTGGATTGAATAATGGGTTCGGTTTGAAGTTCCGTGAATGCTCCCGATTACGACATGAAGGTTCGCAAGTTCGAAGAGAATGTTCCCGAGTTCACCAAGAAATATTTGAAGAAGACCGGAGAGCACATCGACCGAAACGCTGCGTGTATAACAATAAAGACGAGGGCAATAGTCCGAAAAATCCAAATAATACAAAAAGGCCATTCTCTTCTTGGTTGGGCCTTGAACTTTTTGTCACCGTCTCGTATTTGCGCGTGCGCGCTGCACCATGAACGCAAAGGTTTTGTTGTTTTTGTTTTTTTTTCTTTTCGTGGTCGAAATCCATTAGCAGGAGCAATATGAATTTTCGCGCCAAAAGCAATTTTCGCGCCAAATTTTTTTTCGCGCCAATTGTCTTTACAAAAAGATGGCGTCTATGGTTTAAAAATTAAAAAATAGATAAATAAATAAATCAAATCCACCCACCTGCAATGCAGTTCTCTTATATCTGTAATCAGCCGCCTCCAAATCTGACCCCTCTTTAATAAGTGTTCGGATACACTTCACATGCTCCGAGGGATTTTCCGAGTGTACACTTCCTCTTTTACAAGCTTCCATTAACGGTGTATGTCCAATCGGTGATGTCTGCAGGCGAACATTGGCACCGTAGGAGAGCAGAAGTCTGACCATTTCATCGCTGCCTTCCTCTGCGGCCAAGTGAAGGGCAGTCATATGTTTCATGTCCGCTTCATTAACGTGTTCGGGATCGTTTTCCAAAAGGAGTTTCATAAAGACCAAATCGTGGCCAATTACGCTGTAGATGAGCGGTGTCATACCCCACTTGTCACGCATCCGGGGAGACGCTCCGTATTCCAACAGAATCTCTGCACATTTCGGCCGGTCCTTTTCACATGCCATGTGTAGCAAGGATTTCGTAAAAAGTTGACCTCCATATTCCACGCCATAGGATTCGGGGTCATTTCCTGCTTTTAGGAGTTCTCGGAGTTTAATCAGATCATTATTTTCTATGGCTTTATATAACAGATAACTACCGTCGTTGCTGGAAGCCATCTTGCTTGTTTTTGTTTTTGTTATTTTTTTTTTTTTCGGATATTAAAATTCTTAAATTTTATAATTGGCGCGGTTTAGATTTGCGCTATGCTTTCATGATAAAATGGAGGCTTAAAAGTTTGTTTAGAAGCAAATTTAGATGTTTAATCACTTAGAAAAAAAAATAACCATAACATTATTTTACGAAAAATTGCAGAATTTAAAAAAGGATTTCTTGTTATAACTTTAAATATTCTTCCAAGATTTTCTTTTAATTTGACTAAGGTTTAATATTTTGATGTTTGATGTTATGTGCAAAGTGAAGGTAGCGAGCTACTGTCTAATGAATATTACGTTAAAATGTGAAACTTTTTTTGTTCTTTTTGTGCTTTGTGGGACTGTTTATTTTGAGAATAGACAAAGTTTTAGAGAAGATAATCCACTTGTTGGTTGTTGTTATTGTTGTTGTTATTCTAACAAAAAGGTTGATTATTTAAAAGAACCAGAAAACCTTTTTTCCTTTACAGGTTGTATTTTTCCCCAGATTCTGCAGACGCAATATACTTGAACTTTATGCAGTAACATAATCTACATACCAGAATGGTTGCCAGCTAAAAAGATTCAGTGGTTGGTTAACTGATGACCTTCAATACAGCCCAGCAGTTTCGGCCTTTTTCTTCTTTTCATTAGCGATTTGCACACAAAAAGCTTTCATAGACAATCGGCTTTGTTGAGTCATATAATAATAATTGTTGTTATTATTATTAACCAGTTGTTTTAATCCGTGAAAAGATGGAGCTATTTACGTTGTGATATCAATTCGAAATTAGATGTGATAATAAAGATATTCTAAACAACTAAACCAGAGAATGGCAGCGATGGGAAGAGTTAGTTCATGGATGATAATCAGTACTCAGTAATGAAGAGTTTTTTTCCTACATTAAAAAATTGGCAGAAGCAACGCACGTAACCTGATCGTCTGCCTGCTATTTATCTTAATAACAGCGATGCTCTGTCGTAGACAAGGCCCGGAACCAGTATAATATCGATGAAATTAATCTTATTTTAACGTCATTGTTTTAAAGAAATTCATTATTGTTATTAAAAAAAAAAGATATGTTTATATAAACTGCAGTTCATATTTGATTTCTGATAATGTTTTATATGATTCATTTCTTGTTTGATGAAAACAAAAAAAAAGAGAAAAAAGATCGCTTTAACTTCCCAGGTAAAATGGCGATTACTTCTGTTTTCATGTTACCGATAGCTGATGAATGGTAAACTATATTACCAGTCTATTACTCTGTGTTGTATACTTTACAGATCCCACCGGAAATATTTGGCTTGTCTGACTCTCTTGTGGCAATTTTGTTGGCTTAACTTTTTTTCTCTTTTATTTTTTTAGTAAAGCCTTGGTTAAGAAGAATATATATAATACCTGAGTTTAACGAATTTTATATAAGTATTGGATTGGTGCCTATAGAACAGGTTAGTATTTATCAGTGATTACTCTCTGGTAGAGCTTTTTAATTTAGTGCGTCCTGGGACGCACATATTTGCTTTGAATGAGTCACCGGGAGAATCTATGAGTCCCAACTAAAGTTTCTTAATAGATTGTAGGTAACCTATCCTGTGTAATTCGTTTCTAAGAAACTATTGAAATGTATTTACAGTTAGCTTGAAATAGTGAGGGAAGAAAAAAGAAAAACAATGGGATGCATGGATTCGATTTTGCTGCGTCCTTTTAGATTTTTGTGCCTCAGGGACGCAGAATGCATCCCTATCAGCATCACTGAGTTATGTAAGTATTTGATTCGTATCATGAAAGAGGCATCTCCACACTCGACGGTAAGTCTCTAAAATCGGTGGAACAATTCACGTACCTAGGTAGTAATATCTCATCCACAGAAAGCGACTGCCCTGACGGTTGGGACTGTAGAATACGCTGACTGCACCTCTTTATAGGTGTAAGAAGCTCCCAAGGAGGTCATCTGTTGGCGTGGATGACGACCCGTAATGTTTAAGGACGGAACCATGGTGGCTGAGCAGTTCATGACTTAAAACACTTCACTTTGGCCCTTACTTAGGCTATACGGGTGGTCATACTCTGATCAGTCGGCAAGTCACGTCAAGCCCTAGCACCTATATGATTGTCCCAATCCTATTACCTTTATGGCAAACCCCCACTTTTTTATCCTATATGCACCAGGATGCGGTAGCTGAGGGTCTTAGTGTCCTGGGTATGACGTTAAACTGCATCTAATGGGGAAGTTCCAATTCTGGAGCTCTGGGGAACGTGGAGTACTCCATCACCATTACTCTCTGGTACACCCTGACCCGGAGTGGTAGTGCCTGTTAGGGTCCCATCTATGGGTTAAATAGAAGAAAATGAGTTAATAAAAATGTGTTTAAAAAAGAATTTTCAATACCCATCAAGAATGAATAGAACAAAACGTCTTCAGCATAAAATAACCCCAAAAGGGTTGGCATGCCGTAAAATCCAAAAAGCGAAAGAAAGACAGAAAGCAATGTTAAAGACATGGTTTACCATAGATAGATTATCAATCATATGGAAATCCGATCTCACTGACAAGTTAAAGCGACAATTCTTCCAAGCCGTAGTTGTATCAGTGCTACTGTATGGCTGCACCACTTGGACCCTAACGAAGCGCCTAGAGAATAAGCTAAGACAAGAGCTGCACAAGAATGTTGCATGTGATATTAAACAAATCATGGAAACAACATCCCACAAGAAAGAAGCTGTATGGCCACTTACCCCCTATCACACTGACCATACGAGTGAGGCGAACAATACATGCTAGGCACTGAGGGAAAAGTGGGGACGAACTCATAAGTGATGTTCTCCTATGGTAACCAGCACACGGGCATACCAGTGCGGGCCACCCACCAAAGACCTACACTGACCAGCTCTGTGCGGATACTGGATGTTGCGCAGAGGATCTCCCTAGTGCAATGAATGATGGGGATGGTTGGCGAGAGATTGTCATGAATCCCCATCATCATGTCGCGCTTGTAGCACGGATTGCTACTAGCGCCACATGATGATGATGATGATGATGATGATGATGATCAATTAAAAGGGATCCATGGTTTTGGGGGTAGAAGATGACAAAATATTTATAGTTAAATCAATTTTCATATAAATTATTTATAATTCAGGAAGCGCGTGGTGTAATGGTTAAAGTCATGGGAAATGGACTCGTCACTCCGAGTTCAAATCCTGGACGTGGTAATTGCATTTCACTTAGCGCTAATACCCTTGGGAAAGGTATGAATCCTACTCTCCCTCCAGCTATGGGCAAATAGTAGGGCAGACTGGGCTCTTTAACCTTGGTTAGGCAACCGGTCTAGGAGAAGGAAAACTCTGAATTCAAACCTGTTAAACTCCGCTTAAGAAATTGACCTTGTGTCGCATCCTGCTCGTGCGGAGGGGTTGGTAAATATATATAAATTATTGAAAATGATTGAAGAAAAATGTAATACCGAAATGATTTCTTAATAAAAAGTTAATGGGAGAAATAATGAGGAGTTAATCCGACAATATGTGGAGAAAGGTAGACAAACATGAAATGTTGTAGAAAAATGGATGTTTATGTAATGGATGGTAGTGATGTCGATGTTGTAACATTTCAGTCTGTTAGACCTTCTTCAGGACTTTGGATAGAGTTATTGCTTCAATGGTGAACATTTTCATACTGGTGAATCAGGAGGTTGTGAATAAGGGAAGGGGTGGTCGGTTGCTGGTGTTAGAAGAGGTTGGTAGTAGATTTTCCTTTTCTCTCGGATAGGGAGTGTAACAATGGGTTTATGATAATGATGCCGCAGGTGTCAGGTGTTTGGGAGTGAGTGGGTCATATATCCAAAAGTCCTGAAGAAGGTCTAACAGACCGAAACGTTACAACGTCGACATCCCTACCTACAATAAACATCCATTTTCTACAACATCCCGTGTTTGTCTACTTTTCTCTACATAAAAGTTAATAAAGTACGTAAATAAACACTGTGTTTATTTGATATGGCTTTTAGCCGACAATTTTTGGAGGATATGTGCTTAATTGAAGTCATACCTAATTTTTGAAAATTAATTAGTAATAAATGAATTTAGGCGGGCATATATGTTCAAATGTAAGGCTAAACAGATCGAGAAAATGTCAATCCCTGAATGTACATTAGGTATGACTTCAATTAAGCACATATCCTCCTAAAATAAAAGTTAATGTAAAGAAACTACAAACGAGAGCATTATTTAATTGAAAATAGAATAAAATAAAACACGGAAGTAAAAAAAAAAAAAAAGAAAAAAAAGGATTTTAAGTTTTTTTTTTTTTTACACTGATCCTTGTAGCAGTTAATTTTCAGTGAATTTCACGAATCCACTGTCCAAGTCGCCTCGCTTACAAATCCGCACTGCCCCGTTCAAATGGCTTGCTTTTTATCAAGCTACTTGCTCAAGTATGGAGGTGCCCGTGGCGTAATTGTTGCCGTCGACGGAAATGGACATGCTGATACGAGTTCAAATCCTGGATGCGACCTGTTGCATTTCATATGACACTAATACCCTTGGGAAAGGTATGAATCCAACTATTCTCCCCCCAACTATGGATAAATAGTAGGGCAGACTAGGCTCTTCAACCTTGGTACGGCAACTGGTTTAAGAATAGGAAAACTCTGAATTCAAACCTGGTTAACTCCGCTTAGAAATTGACCTTGTGTCACATCCTGCTCGTGCGGACGGGGTGGTAAATAAATATTAAGATAGTTTGTTCCGCCCATACGTGGTGACGGAACTGCAAATGGTGGACGTGACGGAACAAATCCAACAAACTTCGATTATATTAAATAACCCGAAAAGGGTTGATATGCCGTAAAACAAAAACAACCAACAAACAAAAAGTGCTCAATATCGTAAGGAAATAGCCAAATTAATGTGTCCCTATTTACATGTTTTGTGCAACTGCTTGTTTGTTTTCTTTTAGTATTATCTGCGTTATTCGGACTATTGTCCTCGTCCTTATTGTCATCTGTACAACGTTTCGGCCGGTGTGCCCTCCGGCCTTCTTCAAGTATTTCTTGTCGAAATCGGGAACTTTCTCGGACTCGGGAGCCTTCTTGTCGAACTCTGGAACCTTCTTGTCGTAATCGGGAATCTTCTTGTCGTAATCGGGAGCCATCACGGAACTTTGAACCTAACCATTTATTCAGTTCACGTGGGTATCCTGTTCTCATTCCGCTAACCATAGATGGGGTACAGGTGTTATTATTCTATGTTACTGCCGCCCTTGGCCAGGATTGAACCTGCAGTCCAAAGATAACTGTCACTTAGAACTGTCTTAACCTAACTTCTTTATCCATAAAGCCTTGTATCCAATTGGACAATCCAGTGTGAATTTTGGAAACTTATAGACCTAATGTCTTGTTTTGGCTAGAATATCTACATATTCACTTATGTATGATTTTTACCTAGACTCATATTGGTTTTTTTTTATTTTATTCTTTTTAAATTTTCACACAGTCCTATCGAATAAGCTCAATTTTTATATATATATCTGCATGAGATACAGTGAGCGTGTTCCACTTGTTGGAATGTGAATCAATGTTATAAGATTAATTTTAGAAATCTAGCATTACCAATGCAACGATGTGCATTAATAAAGCATTCAGGTGTTTACATTCTTTAGCGTTATGATGATCTTAGTAGACAAACAGTTTAATCGGCAGACAATTTGTTTGTTTACAAGGCTAATGTAACATTCCATCTGCTGCTACAAGTTGGGCGCCTACGGTAGAGTGATGGTTAAGAAAATAGCCAAGATGAACCTTTGTGCGAGAGAGGGGGAGGGAGAGAGAGAAAGCGTTGGACGTGCAGTGTTCTTAAGATACTTGGCTCAGAGAGAGAGAGAGAGAGAGAGAGAGAGAGAGAGAGAGAGAGAGAGGGGGGGGGCTTGTATTGAATTAAATTCAGAATTTCTTAAGAGCGGGAAAAATTGGCCAATTGAACGTCAGAATAAATCGAAGAAGCAATGCAGGAAAAAAAAATGAAAAAAACAAAAAGCAAAAAACAAAAAAAAAAAAAAAAAAAAAAAAAAAAACAACAAAAAACAAAAAAACAAAACCCCAACAGTTTTTTAAAAAATAATTATTTTGTAAAACATATTTAACATATTGTGGCAATCTTGAACTTTCTCGGCCATTTTGTTTTGTACGGGCGGTGTTCAGTAAATTGTTATACCTTAAAAAAATAAGATCATTTCATAATAAAGATGAGGACAACAGTTCGAAAAATCAAAATAATACAAACTAAATTCTTTCGAAAATGAATGTTTACGCGTATAAATCATAAATATACAAGGACATATTTATTAAAAAGGATTTTTATTTTATTGTTACTATATTCTATAAAAGAGGCGCGCTTTGCGTAACGGTAATCATCGTAGGAAATGGAATCGGCGATCAGAGATAAAATCCTATTGACCACTAGAATTTTGTTGTAGACTCCCAATTTATTATTTTGCTTGTATGAAAAAAAAAAAGAAAAGGAAAAAAAAGGAGGATTCCCCAAGAAAAAACATGAACCCCGTTTGAAAATCATTGATTTAGATCATTTGAAACGTCTTATAAAAACGTATCTGTACAAATTACAAATGAAGATGGTAATGTGTATTTTATGATATTTATAATATTCTTTATTTTTTGAAGCAAAGAACTGAAAATGATCCAGACAAACAGTATCCGCCCTATCGGCTGGGGCTTTAGAATACACCGACTGCACCTCTGTGTGTGTGTGTGTGTGTGTGTGTGTGTGTGAGGGAGAGAGGGAGAGAAAGAGAGAGAGAGGGAGAGAGAGGGAGAGAGAATCGTCCGCACATTAGAACATTTCCACTGTTGCAGATCCATTACTACTAAGTATTGATTTAATTCCCACGTAATGCTCAATACTTGAGGCCTTATACCAAACCTCGTGTGCTTTGGTATTACTCCTTCCAGCTGGGAAAAATTTAGCTCAGGACCGCCTTCGGTGGTGGCAGAATCTCCGTAGCGGATTGTTCATGTCTGAAGTCACCCTGGTGCAACACCATGAAGCCAAGCGGTTCAGAAGAAAGCGGCGGCAACAGAGCACCGGAACATCAACATCTCCAGGGGCAACATTCACATGCGACATCTGTGGTCGAGAATGTTTTTCAAACATTGGTCTTCACAGTCACAGGAGGAGCTGTAACTTCAGGGGCACAAGAACTATATAGTCTTCTGAGACTGCAATACCGATGAAATGCTCAATACTTGAGGCCTTGTGCCAAACCTAAGCCACGTTTAGTTTTAGAAGTTTATCTGCTAGATGAATCAAGCCTTAGTAAATAACAATTTCTTTGGCTACATTTCAAAAAGAAATTTTGACAATGATTGATCAATAAGTCTGTATCACGGCAAAGTTATCAACTGAATTTTCATCTGAAAATGTCTCTATAATGTCTGACATATATGATTAATAATAGAGATTCGGTCTATATTTGTCTGTAACCGAAACTACGTCACTGTTTACGTCACAGTCATTTCAGGAATTAAGTAAGTTTATTAACGAGTATTTAATTTATAGTCAATATCATTACTTTAGATGAATTTATATTTAAATTAGTTTTTTTTCCTAATATATATAATATATATATATATATATATATATATATATATATATATTACTCGTGCGATTTTTAAATTTTTCTCTAAAGATGAGAGTCCGAATAATTAAATCAGAAATGTTTAGAAACGCTTTGGAGTTCCTTACTGTCGTAAAACAAAACAAATATCTCAGTGGAATGCAGTAGATAGACTCTCTTGCTGCCCCGGCTGAAACCGACAATCGGCCACTCCGCCCACTTTTTTTTTTTTTTTACTGATATTTAAAAAAAATATTTTACCAGACATAAAATTTTTCAATGGTATAAGGAATAACAATGTAAAAAAAAAGGTTATTTCCTATAAGTCTAACATAAACAAAGGAGAACCACTCTTGACTAATAAATTATCTATTCATTTTCCCATTAAACTAACCCTAAACCCTAACCCTAACCCTGTCTGCTTTTTTCCTAGTAGATCAATACACGAATAAACAATTTATCAGTCAAGAGTGGTTCCCCTTTGTTTATGTTAGACTTATAAGAAATAACCGAAAAAAATCATATTACATCTTGCGAGTTTTTCACACCAGCGTTAGCTGGTGGTCTTTCACTGGAGTCTGAGTCTCCTAGGGTCTCTAGGACTATTTAAGCTGATCTTAACTGTATTGTAGTCTGGATGGCCTTGATTCTTCCTCTGGTCTCTAGATCTCCATTTCCCCAAGAGGGTGGGGTGCTCGTGATTTAATACCTAATGTGATTGTCTGTGACATTCTAAAAAAGTGTGTTCGAATCCTATTCACGCTATTACGTTCACTTTCGGACTAATACCCTTGGAAAAGGTATAAACCTCATTATCCCCTCAGTCATTGGTTAAATAGTACCACGACTGTTTTTCTTCAGGGATGACTTTGGCATTAAATAATACATAAAGGATGGTATGCCATTAAACAAAGAAACTAAACAAAACCAAGCCAGTTACCCCAGTCTCTTCTCCAAGCATTTGGGGACCGTTCCAAAGGCGCCAACTACAATTGGTACCACCATGTCCCACAGCCTTTTCATCTCTCTGGTAAGATCCAGCTAGTTTTTTTTTTATATTTTACCTTTTTTCTTTTTAAATTTTTACTCTATTGTCCACCAGAAGGTCAAAACCCACTAGATGGCCAGTTCTTTTGTCTTGTTTTAGCGATTGTCTGCCGCTGCGGGGATGGACTTGTGTAAAAAAAAGGGTTATCTTTCATCACCGCCAGGGTTTTCCCAATAGGTGCCATACTGGCTGGGTATTATTATTATTATTATTTTTATTTCACTTCTTGCGAGTCTTCCACATCGGTTTTAAATGGTGGTTTTTCAGTGGAGGCTGAGTGACAGCAAGTCTCCTCATGTCTCCAGAACTCTTCTAAGTATTCTAATCGATCTTAATAATGTTGTAGTATCTATGGAAACCTCTAATTTCCAATTCCTCCAGTCCTTTTCCAAGTCCATGGGGGACCATCGCAAGTACATCAACTACAATTGCCATCACCGTCATTCAACAGTTTTTTTTTAGTTTTCAGGCAAGGTCCAGGTATTTGTCCAGTTTTTGCTTTCTTTCATATTTACTCTATGGTCAGCAAAATCCACTAGATATAAAATTCTTCTTGATGATTAATACTAAGCCTGGTCTTCTTGTCGGGGTTGGGTGATCCGTTTGTACCTCAAAATCACTGAGAACTTTACGTATCTCGTTTTCTCGAACAAATTCTGGTTTGTGCATATACCATTCGTCCACATGGTCAAATTTTAATCTTTTGCACAGTTCTCAGTCATGACTGAACTTGTATTCCTTTTGTGCCAGTTTACTGTATTTGCTTATTATCAGATTAATAGTTCCATGTCTATCTGTTATAATGGTCTAATTTCTTTATTCTTTTGTGTATATTCCCAGTGTTCCTGAATTGCCGCATCTGCACAATCCTTAATGCTGGCAAATTTTCTTCCTCCTTTTCTTAACATATATCATCTGTCTATATTAGCTCAGTCGGTAGAGCGTCCGACTAGGAAACACAAGGTTCCGGGTTCGATACCGGCCCTCGATAAATCAGCGTATGAGTAGTACAGGGATCTGTGCGGTAAAGTGAGGAGCTGATGGTAGGTGTGGCGCTCCGTCACAGATGCAAAAACAATCTCCTTGGTCTAGCGCAACTGAAAATGGGATAGACTCCTTCACTGTCGGGTTGATACTGACTTTAGGCCACTCAGACGACTATATCATCTCTCAAATGTAAGAACTTGTGTATCACCAATTTCCTTGTTCTCTATCCCCTCTGTTTGAGTCCCTCCATTTGTCCATTTTAAGAATGTTCCAGAGTATCTGAAAAGGAAGATTGTTTTGATATTTATTCCTTTGATGAGATCTTTCTTGTTCTAAAGAGGTACAGCTTGGTTACTTTTTTCTTTCATCTCTGTTTGATGGTATCCATTTTTAATATCCCCAGGTATTTAATATCCCCAGGTCTTCTTTTTCTTTCAGTGTTCTGATGTTTTCCTGATTTTCTACTTCAATTCCTTTCGTTGTTCCTCTTTTACCTTTTCTTTTTTTATTATGACCCTGGCACATTTTCAATTCCGAATTCCATTCCCGTATCTTGGCTGTAGATTCTAATAGTTTCTATTAGGGTTTCTTGTTCTTTTTTCATTTTTGGCAAACATCTTAATATCATCCATATACATAAGGTGATTTATCTTTTCTTGCAACTTTGTAAATTTGTAGCCTCCTGTGCATTTTCTAAGTGTATAATTGAGAGACATCATTACTATAACAAGTGGTAGTGACGAAAGTGAGTATGCCTGGAAAATGGCTCTTTTGATTTTAACTTCTGCTCGGGTTTGTCTTCCTGCTGCCAATTCCACTCTCCGGTTTTCCAAGACGTTCGTGCTGAAGTTTACCATTTCGTCTTTTATCCCTTTCCAGACATTCTATCATCCACGTTTGCGGAATACTGTCGTATACCTTTTTTGTAATATATCCCTGCTGCCATGGTTACAATTTTATTCTTTGTTTTTTTTACTCCAATCACACCAACCGTCCAAATAAGATGATCAAGACATGCTGGACAAGCAAAGATGAACTCATAAGTGACGTTCTCCTGTGGACACCTACGCATGGATACACCAGTGTAGGCCGACCAGCAAAAACCTACATCAATCAGCTTTGTGCAGATTCTGTGCGGAAGATCTGGCTGGCAAGAGAGGATAATGGAAATCCATGTTGTTAACGTGACATTATTATTATTATTATTATTATTATTATTATTATTATTATTATTATTTACTCCTTTTGAGTTTTCACATCAGCATTAGCTGATGGTCTTTCACTGGAGTCTGAGTGACAGCAAGTCTCCTCAGGTCTCCAGGACTCTTCTGAGTATTCTAGCCGATTGCAGCAGTGCAGTGTTCTGAATGGTTTCAATCCTTCCTCTGATTTCCAAACTTTCCAAACCCTTTTCTAATCCTTTTGGGACTGTTCCAAGTGCACCAACTACAATTGGTATCACCTTCACTTTCATATTCCATAACTTTTTTAGTTCTCTGGCAAGGTCCAGATATTTGTCTATTTTTTCATTTTCCTTTAGCTTCACTCTGTGATCTGCTGGTACTGCAAAATCCACCAGTTGACAGTTCTTTCTTTTTTGTTTATCAACACTAGGTCTGGTCTTCTTGCTGGGATAAGGTCACCCGTTTTTATTTCAAATCCCAGAGAATGTTATGCGTTTCGTTCTCAAGAACAGATTCTGGTTTATGCATATACCATTTTTGCATGGTCAAAATTAATTTTTTTCATAATTCCCAGTGGATCATCTTCCCAACCCAGTCGTGTCAAGTTTTGTATTCTCGTTGTGCAAGTTTGCTACATTCACAGAGTATATGGCTTACAGTCTCATCTCTATTCCCGCAAAGTCTACATTTACTATTTTGTTGGGTCCTATCGATTTTCGGTTTGATGTAGTTTGTCCTTATGGCATTATTTTGTGCAGCAATTATAAGTGATTCCGTTTCTCTTTTGAGGTTTCCTTTTCTTAACCATAAACCATGTCCAAGTCTTTTCATGGGCAACCTTATTATTATTATTATTATTATTATAAAATAATTCATGCTAGATTACGATTCATAAATGAGTGTTATTTTAGTTGTGTTTTTGTTAACCTATCAACTAAACTCCATCTGCATGATACAGAGAATTTTTTATTCAGAAAGGTCATCACCCCACCCACCCCCAATTTGGCACACTCATGTACAAAAAATAAAAAGGATGTACGCAACAATGGGGCGTATTACTTAAGACTTTTTGAGGATTCATCCTTAATAAGAATTCTTTGTTTTCACCTGAGTCTCATCAGAGAATTACCACAGGAGGAAGAACTACAATAGAGAACGCAAGAAAGTCATAATGAAGGAGGTGAACAAAAAGATTATTGCGATTATCTAGGATCAGGTAGTAGTTCTTCTTCCTGCGGTAATCCTCTGATGATGTGAAGATTTAGATTTGAAATTGTCAAAAAAGCCCATGTTATTAGTGTGTTTAAAATTCTGCAATGTGTCTTATAGTTACTTACTAAGCGTAGCTTAGATGCGGGGCTAGGCCAGAAGTATGGGACACCCAGTGAGAATCCACCTCACTAACGATGGTCTGCTAATCTAGCTTGCTAACCATTACATCACGTGAGGTGCTCAGCAATGTGTCTTATATATCACTAAGAAATAAAAGTTTACATAATATATGGTGTGGTCAATTTGCATACTGGTTTTAATAAAACGGGGTTTAATAAATAATTACTTGGTGTTATTGATCTCTAATATTATTGTTTTATTCTCCAATGTATTAAAATCAATCCAATGAATGATTTTATATAGAAACCAATTGAAATATGATTAAAATAAGAGTAATCTTTTTATACGCAACGGTTCTTCTAGGCCGTTGTCATATCAGTACTGCTGTATGGCTGCACCACCTGGACCCTAACTAAGCGACTAAAGAATAAACTAGATGGGAGCTGCACAAGAAGGCTGCGGGTGATCCTGAACAAGACATGGAAACAACACCCTACAAGAAAACAGCTGTACGGCCACCTGCCACATATCACATAAACTATCAGAGTAAGACGGACAAGACACGCGGGACACTGCTGGAGAAGCAAGGACGAACTCATAAGCAACGTCCTCCTGTGGAAGCCAGCACATGGACAAGCCAGTGTGGGCCGACCAGCAAAAACGTACATTGATCAGCTCTGTGCGGATGCAGGATGCTGCATAGAGGACCTCCCGAGAATGATGAGCGATAGGGACGGATGGAGAGAGATTGTCATGGATATCCGCGCTGAAAGCGCGACATGATGATGATGATGATGATGATGATGATGATGAAAACTTAAATACTTACGCTTGGTGGGAGTCACATATTCTTGCTAGTTTTAGCTAAGGGAATTTGAATTGTGATTCCCATGAACAATTTCTTAATATACAGGTGTGGCAGAAATACCTCCCACATTTTAAACTACCACCTCTTCTGTGTAAGCAAGTGGTATTTAAAAAAACATGTAATATTGAAGAAATATTTTTGTTGGCTAACATAGCCAAAAATTACGTATCGTTTATTACACGCAGTATATGATAAAAAAAAACGGTAGACTGTGAATTCAGTGGCGTAATTTTTTACCATAGTCCACTGGATAGATATTAGTGAAATATGAAATGAAGTCCAAAGTATATATTTAAAATTTCTGAACTGGGATCAATAATTTTCATAAAAATGAAACTCTAAGGAAAACATAACTTAATACGTTAATTCATTTCGAATAAAAAAAAATAAGATAAATAAAGGAAAGCATTAATTGATGTTGTATAGATTTAAAGTTGTTGCGTAGTGATTAAGTTATACGCTTTTTTCACCTCAGCGTTGTTATTTTAAGGGAATTGAAATTATAAACTTAATTTCAGTCCTATACTGAAATAAACTGAAAATTACTATTCGATGGTAATTTTGCTGAGTATTTAACGATATATCTATTTCAGAATAACAATAATTAAAACAATTATAACAGTGAACTTTTGCAGTTCTGAAATTAAAAATATATACATTGGAGTTCATTTCGTATTCAACTAATATCTGTCTGGTAGACTATGGTAAAAATTTACGCTACTGAATTCACGGTCAACCAAAAAACACCTTTTTATGGCTAAAAATCAAATATCGTTCATTACACAAAGTCGTTCATTCCTCGAGTAAATACGCTAATTAAAAACAAACCTAAACTTTTAGCTGTAAATGTAAACAGATTTTCTATTGGTTAAAAATTGACCAATGAGAACGATTACGTTATGTCTATTTTTTGCCTCCAAAAATAATCTTTTTTCTTCAGAGTAACTTCTTTTTTTACACTTCCGGTCAAAAAATACCGGTTCCCGCCACATCACCGAAGTTAAGCAACAATGAGCCTGTTCAGTACTTGGATGGGTGACCACTTTGTAATAGCAGGTAAATAACCTGAGCTCCGACGGTCAGATTTGATAAATAACAAGAAGGAAACTTAGTGGTACATGAGGCTGAGAGGAAATGAAAAAAAGTAAAGTTATACCACCTGGAGTTTGGTTTGGTTATCCCTAACTAGCGGGACCTGTGGATATACCACAGTATGATAATTTAATTATCACAACGTTTGATATGTTTACTTAAGAGCTTTTGCCAAATAGTTCAATATGTAAAAAGTATAATAATATTGATTTAACTCTCTCTCACTCTTTTTTTTTTCTTTCCTTCTTTTCATATTTTCAATATGTTCGATTGAAACCGATGAGCATTATCACTTCCGCGCGCTCAACCCCCTCTCTATCTTTCCCCTACTCTTTTTCTTTCTTTCTTTCTTTCTTTCTTTCTTTCTCATTATATTTTTTCTGTGTAGCATGTCCTTTTATTGCCTTTCTTTCTTTATAATAAAAACCGTATAGTCCATTATTTAGCTGATAAGAAATAAGAATTTGGTAGACAAGCAACACCAGATAATCAGGATTTACATTTTTGCACTTCATCTTGGACGATTTGGACGGTCTCATTTTTAACCAGAAGGTGTTGCAAAATGATAACGGTCGTACTTTTAACGGTCATGAATATTAATACATAGAGTATTGCAAAATAAACGTGCACATAACTATTATCATTTTTAAAGGGTCCTTATATAATCGTATTAGAAATTCCATGTTGATCCTCTCATTAAATATAAATACAATAATACATAAATACAAGATATAAGAGCCAGTTTAACTCGGTCGGTAGAGCACCTGCCTAGGAATCGCAAGGTTCCTGGTCCGGTACCAGTCCCCGCCAACTCAGCGCATGAGTAGCACAGAGTGTGTAATATGATCTGTACGGTACAGTAGGGAGCTGACGGTAGGTGTCGCGCTCCATCCCAGACACAAAAACAATCTCCCTGAAAAGGGGATAGACTCCCTCGCTGTCTGTCCGATACCGACTATAGGCCACTCCGCCAACTTTGCTTACTTTACTATATAAGACATTTTCCGTAGCTAGGTTTGGTTGTGGGGGTGCTACTCGTGTATGTCTTGGGTAGGAACAGTCCTGGTGAAGTCCATCCCTCTCCAGCTCTGGTTTGAATTCAGTTTTATTTATTCTCCTAGACTGGTTAATGAGCCTGTTCAATATTTTAATGGATGACCGATAAGAAATATTCGATACTCCAAGTCTCAATGCCATACAATAAGCAAAGCTTTGTAAATAACATAACTGGAAGCGACTACCCGGCATCGCAGATCCATTATAACTGATGATTGTGAGTTAGATCCTCGCTGGATGCACCATAAAAATCCACACGTAAAAAAGACCTGGTGGGACGTCAGAAATCTTTTTCCCAAATATAAATCATATCTTCATTATTTTTGCACAAAAAGCAAGATCTGGTGATAGTGAATGTGTATATTTATTTACTTTGTCGTTAATTGTTTTATTTTCGTAGTTTTATCCGGACATACATACACACAACTGTCCTTTATATATGTACAGATGTTTTAATAAATACAGCGTGTCCGCAAAGTCCGGGTACATTTTTCCCCAAAGAATTTTAAATTCTAAAGTGCACAAGGACTTTGTGGACACCCTGTATTTATAGAGGAGTATATGATGACTGGTCTAGAAGAATGGAAATCTCCGCAATCAGTCATTACAAGAAGCGGCTGCACTGCGTCACCTGGGTAGAGAGGAGAAACATGGTGTATTGATTTGTTTACTTTTGAGATTTACAAATGCTGGACATTTTAAGTAGAATTTCAATGCTATTTCTATGTATATTTTGCCTGCTCCCTTGATTGTTTTGGTCTTACATAATTGATTTATGCTTTAACCACGAACACAAACAATGACTTTCCCTTTTCTTACTATTCAAATCCTAATTTTTAAATATCATCCTAGATATGAATAAAATCTTTTTTGCACAAAAAGCAAGCTCTGGTGATAGTGAATGTGTATATATATATTTTACTTTGTCGTTAATTGTTTTCTTATATAGTTATATGCACGTTTATTTTGCAATACTCTATGTATTAATACTAATGACCGTTAAAAGTACGACTGTTATCATCTTGCAACACCTTCTGGTTAAAAATGAGACCGTCCAAATCGTCCAAGATGAAATGCAAAAATGTAAATCCTGATTATCTGTTGTTGCTTATCTACCAAATTCTTATTTCTTATCAGCTAAATAATGGACTATACGGTTTTTATTATAAAGAAAGAAAGGCAATAAAAGGACATGCTACACATAAAAATATAATGAGAAAGAAAGAAAGAAAGAAAAAGAGTAGAGGAAAGATAGAGAGGGGGTTAGCGCGCGGAAGCGATAATGCTCATCGGTTTGAATCGAACATATTGAAAATATGAAAAGAAGGAAAGAAAGAAAAAAAGTAGTTTCCTCCGGACATATATACATACATACATACACTCAAACTGTCCTTGATAGATAGATAGATAGATAGATAGATAGATTTAAGCTTCATGTGTAAAAGCGGAAGTTTTGAAGTTCCATTTCAAATATTGATAGAATTAAATGTGAAACTGAAAACTTTCAAAAAGCAACACAAGAAAATCCCTTGAAACCAAAATGTTTACCCAACATGAACTTTGAATCTTTGTAATATCTTACCTAATATCTGCAATAAACAATTCATTTCTTTCTTTGCTGAATATAAAATAAAACGGAAACAACCTGAGGGGTCAGACAGTGACCGAGAGGTCAAAAAACAACAAGATGCATGTCTAACAAAAGTCTGATTTTTGAAACGTGCTCTCAAAGGAATCAATGTGTTATTGACTAAAGTACGATGAATCCCTGATGTTTTATTAACACGGCTTTTGAGATATGCTTTTAACGATACACAGATGAAATAAGTCCATATAAATTATTTTTAAAAATAATTAATAGATTTCTCTGTATTTTTGAGATATGAAGCTTTAGAAATAAATGACAAGATTGAATGGGTTAAGAGGTCCCTTTTTGTCCCAGGATCCAAATCACTGCTAGTTCTGTACAGATCTGTATGGAATAGTTAGCAGGGTTGAATAGTTTAAGGGGACCCTTTTTGTCCCAGGACCCAGATCGCTGTCTGTCCTATACATATCTGTATGGGATAGTTAACAGGGTTGAATAGTTTAAGGGGACCCTTTTTGTCCCAGGATCCAGATCGCTGTCTGTCCTGTACAGATCTGTATGGAATACAGGGTTGGCTGGTTTATGGGTTCCCTTGTATCTCGGGTCACCAATTGCAGTCAATTCTGTATGGAATGACCGGTGGGGTGAGGACCATAACCCTTCTTGTCTATGGACCCATCGATTCCCTGTCAGTCAGCTTTTGAGCCAAAATAAATCTCAGCTAAAAGATATCCAGTTCGAACTGAAATTGTTCCAACATTTTTAGTATGGTAAACTCAAATGGACACAATTGATTTAGATTGATTAAAATATTTGATAAAATATTTGAAGCTTAAACAAGAAGTGGTTAAATTGCCAACAAAAACCTGCGTTAGAATAAACAAATTTTTATTTTTATCTTATAATACATTCCACTTAATACCGTCACAAATTTTAAAAATATGAACCAAAGTTAGAATGGTTTTCCAAGGATGGAAGTTTAAACTGTTGCCAAAAAACAAAAGAAAATCCTGATATTTTGCCCAGATGTGCCATTTCCAAACAAAACCTGAAAATAAAACAGACTACGCAAAGAAAAACAAGTTGAGATAGATAGATAGATAGATAGATAGATAGATAGAGAGAGAGAGAGAGAGAGAGAGAGAGAGAGAGAGAGAGAGAGAACTGACCTGAAGAGCCGATCGTCTTCCGCGAGGTTCACGTAGTTCGTAGTTGCTTCCATTAGCGATTAGCATATTGATAACTTCACAACGCGTAGGCGTATCATCGATATCACGTGATAGAATAGACGTCATGAGGGGCGTGTAGCCCGACTGGTCAGACAAGTCCGGGGCCATTCCGTATTTGTAGAGCATCTTCATAAATCTCAGTTTGCCGTTGTTGGCTGCCATGTGCAAACAGTTCTTTCCGTATTTATCCGAATCGTTCACCAGAGACGGCTCGTGAGACAGCAGCATTTCGGCTACCTCGTACCGATCGGCATGAATGCTGAACATGAGGGGCGTCTGACCCCAATTGTCCCTCGCCGACAAATACGCCCCACGGTCAATCAAAGATCTCACGCAAGCCAACTGGCCCTTTTCACAGCAGATATGGAGTAAGGATTTTGTGCTAATATTCGCTTCGTCTACATACACACAGTCGGTGTCACCCCCGTTGTCCAATAATTCATTGAAGAGGGTCGCGTCCCCGGCGTCGATGGCCTTGTACATTTTTAACATTAGGGCATCAGTTTGTTCGCGGGACCTCTCTTCTCTTAGGGCACATAATTCAGCCATTACGATAGAATTTTTGGTTAACTGAAGAATAAATAAACGATTTGATTGTTTTGTTTTTCTTTTCTTTTTTCTTTTACTTTTTTTTTTTCCGCGGTTCTATTTGTGTTTGAGTCTACGCTGCTAATTATTCTTATTATCGTTTGCTAGTATACATTTTTTATCGTCAACGGTTTTTGTGTGCGTGTGAGCTGATTCTAGTTGCTGCTAACTGTTTCTTGCTCCCAAACCTACTGGCTGGTAAAACGATGTTCGCTTCACATTACACAAGAAGAATTCTTTAATGTTGTGAGAGAATGGAGGGGGGTTGACATATATAAAAAGACGTTTCAAAGGATTGAAAAGTAAGAACGAAGAAGTTTGGTACTGAGAGTACCGAAGAGTACTAAACAGACAGTGAGTGGCACACACACACACAGAGAGAGAGAGAGAGAGAGAGAGAGAGAGAGAGAGAGAGAAGAGAGAGAGAGAGAGAGAGAGAAGAAGAAGAAGAAGAAATGTTACACACACACACACACACACACACTCAAAGAAGAAGAAGAAGAAGAAGAAGAAGAAGAAGAAGAAGAAGAAGACTATAGCGGAGGAAGGAAGCTAATAATAATAATACTGCTGAGGCTCATTAAGGGAGGATATATTGGGGATAGAGAGATATTTTGTTCTCTCTGTCCCATTACAGACACTTGATGGAGAAGAGGATGAGGAGGCTGAGTGTGCTAACAATAATATCAGCCTTGAATGTGGTTGCTGCTACTGCAAACAAAAAATTCTTTTTCAGTGGGTGCTGATTTCGTTGTCCCACGCCCTCAATCTCGCAACCTGTAAGAAATGCCCCATAGAGTACTTAGATTCCAAGTTATCGTGACTTTTTTTAATAGTACACCACCGACTGTTTGGCATAAAGAAAAATGAAGAAAGAAGTTTTAGAATTGAGTTTTCACTTGTTGGATCTTTCAAACAAATTCCACCATTCCGAGATTATACTTTCTACCTGTTAAACTTGCAAATCGGCCTCAAAATTAAAACGGAAACTTATTTGGTGATCCATGACAGTTTAACTACAGTGTATGAATGAACATTTTTGCAAATTGGGTTTAGGGGTTTGGGGATTAAGGTTGTTTTTAATAACTAGGTATCACCAAAACGGTCACGTGATCAGTTTAGGCCATCTTGAATAAAACGGAAATAAATATTTCCGAACTTTCTTTATCAAAAATCTCGTAAAAAACAATTAAAGATCGTACAGGGTTGTTACAAAGAAAAACAGTTAATTCAAAGATCAAATTATCCCATTGGGAAAAAATACATCGTTATCTTAAAAAATAAATAAACCTATCCGTATTACATGCGAAAGGGTAATTTTCAGGTCGCAATTTAGACAGAAAAAATACATATTATTACCCTCTTACGATTATACATCTACATATGGTTGACTGCAATGGACATACTTTTTTTAGCCAAAATTTACTATTAAAATCTTTAAAAACTTTAATATTAAAATTTACAATTAAAATGAATAAAAACTTGAAAAAAAAATTAATATTAAAATTTCACAGCGAAATTGACTTTAAAAAATGTCTTCGGTTTTGGTATTAATTTTTAAAATCGAAAATGAAATGAAAATTTGAATATTTTTTCTAAGACAAAAACTGATAAAATAATCAATATATACTTACTTTTTATTCTAATAGGTCGAAAAAGTTGAAAAATAATTTTTTACGCTAAGAAAAACAAACAATAGTTACTGAGAAGCGTCTCGTCTCTTTGTATAAAAACAAAACAAATATGTCAGTTTTGCTCTTCCGTATATTCTAAGAATCACACATTACTATTCAACAATAAAAATTACAAATTCTTTTAAAAATATTAATATAGCATGGATCGACCAATTTTTATTTCACCTGAATTCTAAAATTCATATATTTAAATATCCATGAAAAATTCGATTTTTTCACGCAGAAAAAAAAATTATTTAATTTATTTAACTCAGAAAAAAAATTCAAGCACACAAAAGATTGAAAATCTCTTTAAAATTAATTTCTTAAAAAAAATTTTTTTTGAAATTTGATAGAATATAGTACATACAATTTAAAAAAGCAAAAAAAGTTTTCAAATAATAATATTATGACATTTTTTTGCACTTTTTATTTCCGATTTCATTAATTTTTCCTAAAAAACTACTGTGTTGTATGTTATACAATTTCTTTGATATAGTTATTCAGAATCTTATCTTTATAGAAAAAAAGTAAAAAAGTTTTCTGACGGGTTATTTTTTTTATTTCATAAAATAAAATAGAGGGGAGGATAGACCTCGTAAAAAAATATTTCCCCTAATATATTTTAGGAAAAAACTATTTCAGATATATTTACATCCAAAGGTAAATATTTATGGAAATTTTCGTGAAAATCAGACTATTAATTGATTTTTCATAGAATTTTAAAAAAACCTCTTATCGTAACTTGTTTTTAGCTACGTTAAATTTCAGTTTGATTTAACAGTGCAAAAATGAAAATATTGTTTTTCAATCATAATTTTCATTATTTCCGTATGCTGAAATTTTTTAAAAATCATCAGGAGTTTGTTTAATGTTTTTTCTTTCGAATGGAAAAAATTTTTTCAAGAAAATATTAATTTTTCTGCAAGTTTCATTGTGTTAAATATGGGGGGGGGATTTCACAGGGTAAAATTGGTGGTACCTATTAATTACGTATTGCTTAAAAAACAACAACAAAAAAAATTACTATACATTTAATTAACCATTGAAATTAATTATTGAATCCAACTTTAGACACATCAGTCTCAGTTGTTTGCGTTAGTGCTGCAATGTATAATTTCAATTAAACTTGATTTAAAAAAAATATTTTTCAACATTAAATGTATAGTAATTTAGGGTTTTTTGTTGTTGTTTTTTTTTAAGCAATACGTAATTAAAAACAACCTTAATCCCCAAACCCCTAAACCGAATTCGCAAAAATGTTAATTCATACACTCTAGTTAAACTGACATGGATCACCAAATAAGTTTCCGTTTTAATTTTGAGGACTATTTGCAAGTTTTACCCTTTCTACCTATCTCATTTATAATTTCATTATTTATAACCAACTAAAAGCGGCTACCCAGCATCAACTAGGGGTGAGGGGCCAAAAAACCGGGTGTATTGATTTGTTTACTTGTAAGATTTACAAATACTGGACATTTTTTAAAAGTAGAATTTCAATGCTATTTTCATGTACATTTTGATCTTTAAATTTCTTCGAATATAAATCAAATCTTCATAATTTTTGCACAAAAAGCAAGAACTGGGGATATTTAATGTGTATATTTATTTTGTTGTTAATTGTTTTATTTTCGTTGTTTCATTCGGACATACATCCATGCATACATATACACAACTGTCCTTTATATATGTATAGATGGTGCATACTAAAATGTATGGGCATGCCACGGACAAAAGAAAAAGTAAATAGTACCTATTAACCAGTTATTAGATTAGTCAAAAATATAATTTATTATCTATTACTCCTTGGGAGTTTCTCACACCAGTGATAGCTGATGGTCTTTCACTGAGTCTGAGTGACAACAAGTCTTCTCAGATCTCCAGGACTCTTCTGAGTATTCTAGCTGATTTCAACAATGCTGTTGTCTGGATGGTCTCAATTCTTCCTCTGATTTCCAATTTCTCTGTCTGTTTATAAACTTTTGAAGACCGTTCAAAGTGCACCAACTATAATTGCACCAAGTGCACCAACTACAACTTTCTCCTCATATTCCACAACTTTTTCAATTCTCTAGCAAGGTCCTGGTATTTGTCTATATTCTCGCTTTTCTTTCTTCTTTACCCTGTGTTTTGCTGGAAGTGCAAAATCTACCAGTTGACAAGTTCTCTTCTTCTTCTTCTTCTTCTTCTTCTTCTTCTTCATTATTATTATTATTATTATTATTACCCTGTTGACGGGCACTATAGAATACGCTGACTGTACCTCAATGGGACCACCTGTTGGCTGGGGATGCGACCGGTAATACCTGAGGATAGGATCGGGGTGGCTGAGTAGACCCGTGACATGTAACACTCCACTTCGGCCCTTACTTGGGCTGGGCGGATGGTCAGAAAGACCCGATCAATCGGCTGGTCATGTCAAGCCCTAGCGTCTTATGTCCTGATTTTATTTTTAGAATTGCTATTATGGCAAATAACCAAACCTTTTTAACAGATGCGAGAAAGCACTGGCTTGGGGTGGGGGGATCAACCACCTGTTTATTAATACATATGAAGTTCCGCCCTGTCGGCTGGGTCGTTAGAATACACAGACTGCACATCGGCAGAGGGGTCAGACTCCCCTAATGGGGCTACCTGTGGCGACCCGTGATGCTTAAAGATGGAACCCTGGTGGCTGAGCAGTCCATTACATGCAACACTCCACTTTGACCCTTACTTAGGCTAGACGGGAGGTCGGAGAGGCACCCTCCGATCACTCGTCTGCTCACGGCAAGCCCTAGCACTTATATGATTGCAACCCCCAACCCTTTTTATCATATGGGTGCTAGAAGGCGGTGGCTGAGGGTCTTCATGTCCTGGGAAAGACGTTAAACTCTATTTGATGGTGGGGTTCCAGTTTGGGTACCATCAGAGTGGTAGTACCTGTTAGGGCCCCATCTATGGGTTAAATAGAAAAATGTGTTTATAAAAAAAATTGAGTATCCATTAAGAATGAATTTATTTTAAAACTTTGTCGGTATTACTATATGACCATTGACATTGATATGCCGTAAAAAACAAACCAAACACATTAAGTTATTTCTTCTAATCTATTAATACACATGAATATGATGAAAATTATTTTTACTAATTCATTGATACACGTGAAGTTAATGAAAAATCTAACATAGGAAATAAACTTATTTCCTATAATTCCAACACGAAAAGGGGGAACCACTCTGATTGACTGATAAATTATCTATTTATTTTCCCATTAAACAAACCATAAACCCTAACCCTAAACCCTAACCCGTCTTCTTTTTTCCTGGTATATCAATAAATAAATAAATAATTTATCAGTCAATCAGAGTGGTTCCCTTTTTTATGTTAGGAAATAACCGGAAATAATTCTACCAATTCAATGTTTTGGGTATGCCACTAAACTGCATCAAGTTGGTGAGTTCCAATTTTGGAGCTCTAGGGAGTGCGGAGTACCCCTTCATTACCATTGTTTCTAGGTCTACTCTGACCCAGAGTGGTAGAACCTGTTAGGGTCCTATCTATGGATTAAATTTATCTGTGTGTAAATTAATTAAAATTATTTCTATCAATATATTGACTCACGCGGAGTCAATGATATATCAAACATAAAATTATTTCTACAAATTTGTTGATACTCATCGAGTTAATGAAAATAATTTTTTCCAGTTTATAAAACCAAACCAAACAAAAATTAATTACCTACAAACTTATTCGCTTACAAATTGTATATACAAAAGAATTTGGTATTAGTTAGCCCACAAGGGTAAAAATGCCATTAAACAAAAAGCGATAACGCTAATCTGTTTCAATCAAACATAATGAAAAGATGAAAGAAGGAAAGAAAAAAGAAAAAGAGTTAGAGAGAGAGAGTTAAATCAAGATTGTCTTACTTTTTACATACTGAACTATTTAGCAATAGCTCTTAAGTAAACATATCAAAGGTTGTAATAATAGAATCACCATACTCTGGTATAGCCACAGGTCTCTGGCATGGTCTAGATATTTGTCCATCTTTTCGTTTTCCTTCATCTTCACCCTGTGATCTGCTGGAACTGCAAAATCCACCAATTGACAAGTTATTTTCTTTTTTGTTAATCAGTACTAGGTCTAGTCTCATTTATTATTATTATTATTATTATTATTATTATTATTATTATATCATCCCTAGCGTGTTTTTTCACCCCAGCTTTAGCTGGTAGTCTTTCACTGAAGTCTGATTGACAACAAGTCTCCTCAGATCTTAAGAAATTATTTCAGGATGGACAACATATTTTTCATATCATTGAAACCCGTATTTTATTTGTATTATTTGGATCTTTCGGGCTATTGTTGTCATCTTTATTGTTATATACACAACGTTTTGGCTTATGTGTCCTCCGGCCTTCTTCAAGTGTTTCTTGTCAAACTCGGGAACCTTCTTGTTGAACTCCGCTGTTTTCATGTCGTAATCGGGAGCCTTCACGGAACTTCGAACCGAAGCCTTTATTCAATCCACGGGGACTATCTTCATTCCGTTAACCAGGACCGGGTACAGCTATATTAAGTATTCTATATTATCATCACCCTTGGCCTGGATTGAACCGCAAATTGTCACTTAGAACTCTATTAACTCAACCGTTATATCCGTTGCGCCATGTGTCCAAGTGGACAACACATGAAGTCAGTTGGACACATGACATAATGGATATAAGGGTTTAATATCGTTTCCCGTACAAAATAAATGCGAGAACAATTCACGACTAAAGCAATAACAAGGATATTTATTGTCTGAGAAAACTTAACAGAATTGAATTATTAATCCCCAAATGGAAAACGGAGTAAAAGCATCGCTATAATGTGCTGCTTTTTTCCGGGTTTATGGTTTCATACTGTTAAAATTTTATGGGCCATCCTTTAGCCTTCAAGTGAGAGCGCTTGTCCAGGGAAAATCTTTGGTAGTCCTCTGGTAAAGAATCCTCAGTAATGTAAGTTCCTTTGTCAATGGTTGCAAGTGGACTATGAAAGTATCAGTGTAGCGTGCGGGGCCCATAACCTGTTAAAATTGTATGGGTCATCCTTTAGCCTTCAAACAAGAGCGCTTGTCCAGGGGAAATCCTTGGTAATCCTTTGGTAAGAATCCTCACTATTGTAAGTCCTTCGTCAATTATTGCAAGTGTTTAAGTAGTTAATCAGCTGAATATTATGGCTGTTGATTGGCGGAGGAATAAACCACGTGACCTCGCATAGTCTATAAATTCAGGTGGGGAATTGTAGCACACCTAATATCCAAAAATATTCCAACGCATACCAAGATGAAAATTTTAATATCTATTTACTCAATCCCTCCACCACGAGTAGGATGTAACACAAGGTCAATTTTTAAGCAGAGTTAAGCTGGTTTGAATTTAGAGTTTTCATTCTCCCAGACTAGTTGCCTTACCAACACTAAAGAATTCACTTTATTTAGGAACAAAACAATGACTAACAATAGAAATGTTCTTCTTGTTGTGACACAATGGTCAAGTGAGAATATGGTCAGAGAAAGAAAAAAAGAAGGAAATAGAAGGTCCAGGCGTACGTATATGGGTGGGTGGGTGCCTGTATGGGTACAAAGGATCAGTCAGCGAGGGTTCGAAAGGCTATAAGTCATGTTCTACCCTGAAGTGAAAGTCACTTAAAGATAATGTATTTATGTGGCTAGTTTTAAGAAAAAATGGGTCTTGAAAAAATTAATGGTTGGAAAAGGGGCGTCAAATAGTCTAGAAATAAATTATGTGTGCAATTTTAGGAGAGATTGGAGTCATAATTCTGCCTAAAAAAGTGAATACCTAGTTTTTGAGTGGTCGAATCAAGGGCAGTGTGTAGGGGTGGAATCTGTATATATTCAGCCGCTAGAGCCTCAAAAGAAGGAGTTTTCTGACCGGCCGTTGGACTGAGAGCATCGTCCATATATATATATATACCTGTTATCACACGCACAGACACACAGAGACACACAGACAGACAGACAGACACACACACACACACACACACATACACACACACACACACACATACACATATATATATTTATATATATGTTGTGAGAAAGAATGGTCGCAAAATGGTTTGAATTTTGTTTTTTCAAAAACAATTTTTTTCACTTTCGCTACACATGATTCAGATATGTTCTTCATGTTTGTTCAATTACTTTCTGAGGTTATTTCCTATAACTCCAAGATAAGAAAAAGAGGAACCACTCTGATTGACTAATAAATTATTTATTTATTTTCCCATTAAACTAAACCTAACCCTAACCCTAACCCCGTCTTCTTTTTTCCTAGTAGATCAATAAATAATTTATCAGTCAATCAGAGTGGTTCCCCTTTTTTATGTTGGTGTTATAGGAAATGACCAAAGTTTTTTGAAAAGACAAAATTCAAAGAATTATGCGGATCTTCCTTCTTATAAAATATTTGATTTTCTTTCTCTCATAACAACACTAACGTACAACTAATTATCTGCTAATCTAGCTTACTAACTTAATGAAGAAAAATAACATTTTAAACATAAATTTAAAATTAAAGACGATTTAGTTGTAAGGGAGATAACCCAACACAATTGAGTAAAGGTGAAGTTATTTCCCTTTATGTTTTAAATATTTAATGCTTTGTGTTAAGTCTTGATCTTTGTTACTAGAAACTTATACAAATAAAAATGTAAATCAGAAATTGTATGTATTTATATATGTGCGCAATGAACTGTTAGTCAAATGCAGATACAGAGGAAAATTTCACGATGTAGCATCTGCTTAGATAGGCCATACTAGCTCTTTAAACTTTGTTGAAACATCGATATATAAGTCTACTATAATAAAATACTTTAGGACTTTAACCCTCGACTATAATTTAGATACTTACTATAATTTTCCTTATTCTATCCTGTACTTAGACAAGTTTGTCTAACAAAGAGGCAATATAAACACACATGGTAAAGACACACACGTATACACACATACATACATACATACATGCGCGCGCATGAATGATTCTAAGACATTATTAAACAAACATACAAATACAATTACATATTACAACAGAATGGATTGATTCAAGCTGAACTTTCAGAAATCTTCTGATGAAGGGATTTTTTCATTCCGAAATATTAAGAAAATAAATCAAAGGTAAATGAATAATATCATAGTTTACCTCGTTTTACTTTACACTTGCATTGTGATCGTCTTCAAAACCAAGAAACCAATCGAATATACGCATAATGCTTCAAGCAAATTATAAAAGTATGTGTGGGGGATGATCACTAATTAGAACTGAGCTTATTCTAGTGGTGACCACCTCTCCTATTTCATATGTTTACTTTATCATTTAAACAGTTTTAAATATTAAAACTACGACTTAGCTACCATGTGACATGGCCTGGATGATTTGACATGGAATTACCCACCCCCCATATATATATATATATATATATATATATATATATATATCAACCATTAATAAAATGATTTACCGAAAGTTGAGGTTAAAATGATCATAATTGCTCAATACGTTAGTAGAGCGGATTCAGTAAAATTTCATATACATATAACCAACTCAAGTCTCACCATGCAGATCTTCAGGGCTAACTACAATTAATTAATCATTAGAAATTAATTCATTTCCGTTAGCCCTTATGATCCGAATGTTTAAACTTGAGTTGGTTATATGTCTATAATATTATATATATATATATATATATATATATATATATATATATATATAAGAAGTAACAGATTGGGTAGATCGACAAAATGGGATTAAAATTGAGGAAAAACGGATAAAGCACAAAACAACTTCATTCAATTGATATTTCGCCTCGGTATGTAAACAAAGCTTCCTCAGAAAATTTATTTGAGACAATGAAACTATAGTCTGTTTATATGTTGAAAAGGTAATGAGAGGGGGAGAGGAAAGGGGTGAAGAGGAGGAGGAGAGCGGATGCATCGAAAGGTGTGAGGAATAAAGGAAAAAGAGAGGAAGGGGAACTGTCAATTGGGCTATGGTAGCTTGTAAGTTCAAAGCGGCGCTGTCAGAGTAATTTAAAAATCTTGAGAGGAGGAAAGGCACTGGGTAGTAGTTGGTGTCTTTTTTTTACAGTTGTGATAGGAGATTGGAATTTTTGTTTTGATGTGTTCCAGAGATTCTGTAATTTTTGCGTTTTCGTGTATTTTTCTAAGTTATCCTTTGTCTATTTTGATTTTGTTCTCTTGAGTTACGATTTTTGCGATGGCTAGAATAAGATGGAAGAATCCGGGCCTTTGCTTTATGATTTTTGAGTTCGCAATGACCGCTGATTCGCATAAACGACGTAAGCTCTTACAATGTACGGGTTTGAGTAATGATGCATGGTTGGAGTTGAATGTGGGATCGCAGTTTGTTATGTGTGTGAAAAGCGTGTTTTGTGTGTCGTTTGTCTTTATAGATCTTTTGTGATCATAGATACGTTTATCAAGGTTTCGGTGTGTTTCCCCGATGTAGCTTTTGTTACAATCGTTGCATGGAATGGTGTAAATTCCTGCGTTGGAGATGTTAAGGGTGTTTGTGCGTTTGGAGGAGTTGGTGAGATTTCTAATGGTTTGGGAAGTAGTTTGTAAGATTTTTATTCCTAATTTGGTTAGTTTGTCGTAGAGTAGTTTGTTGTATATACGGGTTGGTAGGTCTGTGATTGGAGGGGGTGGTAATGGCAGCAGTATTTTTCGGTTTCGTAGTGTATTCTGAGGACTTTTTTTGCGTTTAATATGAAATGTCTGGGGTATTTTAAAGTCGTGAGAGAGTGCTCAATGTGTTTGTATTCCTTTTCTAGGTAATGTGCACTGCATATTCGCAGTGCCCGTAGATAGAAACCTATGATAAGGCCCGTTTTAATTTTGTTGTTGTGTTGGAAATTAAAGTGTATGCAAAAAAAAAAAAACAGACATCAACTACTGCCTGGCGCCTTTCCTCTACCCCAGACTTTCAATTACCCTGACCGCACTGCTTTGAACTCACAAGCTACCGTAACCCTATTGATATTTCCCTTTCCTCTCTTTCTCCCTTTTCCCTCACACCTTTCGACGTATTCGTGCCCCATCTCTTCTTCCCTCCCATTACCTATTCAACATATAAACAGACTGTAGTTTCATTGTTTCAAATAAATTCTCCGACGAAGCTTCGTGTACAAGTTGTTTTGTGCTTTATCCGTTTTTCCTCAATTTTTGAACACACACACACACACACACACACACACACACATATATATATATATATATATATATATATATATATATATAATTAGGTGACAAACATATTGTTTTGTCTATGTAGAGTGTAAGGTCATATAAAATGTTATTTATTTTTGTTCTTATGGGATTAAAGTAATGCAATTAAATTTCTTATGTAATAAAAGCTACAAGATTGGCTTCTCTTTTCCTGTTATTCTTCTATGTTACTAATATAACCAATGATGACCAACAATCCGTAGAAATAAGTCATTCAACCACTTGAAAGGATATTAGTATCAATAAAAATGTAAACTCATTTCTTTCCTGTGGATATTAGATTACCTTGCATAGTTTCCTTTGCTTATTTAGTACAATAACAAAAAATACGTTGAAAGTAAAACGTAAAGTACAATAAGTCTGGGGTTTTGTTTTTGTTTTTTGTTTTTTGGTTTTTTGGGGTTTTTTCAAAATTAATTTTTCCTTACTTCCATTGTTGATATTTACTTTGTACAAATCAACAAATAAACTTTTAAAAGTCTTAAAAAGATTCACATTTTTATGGTTACTTCTTTCTATAAACCAGCTTTATAAATGGGTGTAA